>CM050174.1:66389799-66989799 GCA_027410445.1 Discoglossus pictus
TGGAGAGTTCCTTGATCTTTACGACAGTGTTTGGTTAGTGCTGCCTCTTGCTTAGGTGTTGCAGCCTCTGGGCCTTTCAAAAAAGGTGTGTATATGTAATGACAGATCATGTGACACTTAGATTGCACACAGGTGGACAACATTTCACTAATTATGTGACTTCTGAAGGTAATTGGTGGCACCAGAGCTTTTTATGGGCTTTATAACAAAGGGGATGAATACATACGCACATGCCAATTTTCTGTTTTCTATTTCTAAAAAATAGTTTTATGTATATATTTTTCTCATTTCACTTCAACAACTTAGTCTATTGTGTTCTGATCCATCACATAAAATTCAGATTATCAAAACATTGAACTTAAGGCTGTAATGTAACAAAAGAGGTAAAAAGTCAAGGGGGGGGGTGAATACTTTTGCTAGGAATTGTAGTAGAGGTAGTGAGGACATAGAGTATGCTTTAATAAATATTTGTGTGTATATATATATATATATATATATATATATATATATATAATTAGAGGGAGTGAGGACATATAGGGCCTCATTAAATTTCCCAAATTGTAGGAGCACGCAATAGTTACTGCTATTAAATTGGCCTCTTTTAGCTACCCACAAAAGCAACAGTGGTTGCCAAAATTGGTACTCCGACCCATCTAAGCCTTTAATCTGTCAAGCTTGTGAATAGTAAATGTTACAGTTGCAAATCGCTATTAAATGACTCCAGTTCCCCAAAGCCGCACTTGCTTTCACACCCGTAAATGGCAAATGTAGCCAAAAATCCTACGGGTGCCAGATAGGACACGCAAGGGGGTTAAACACCTGTTTGTAGCACTGTAAAAGCAAATATAAACACACTACTGTATTTTAAGATACTGGGAAAGCAATGAAAGACATTTGAAATAATTGCACAACAGTTTCAAGCTTACAAATCTATAAAAATATTCTTATAAATATTTTTTTATGTATAATTTTCGTTTTATATTGATCCCAGCAATCATTGGGTTAATACATATTATTGAACTTGAATCGACTAGAATAGTAGATTTATTGATTTTTTTTAATATCACAGGTTTTATAGATTACAAGTGCTTTTGCAAATCGGACTTCAAAACTAACTGATTGGTTTAAACGCCATGTTTTACTGACGTTATTTACTATTGGATGTTTCTACATCTGTAGTTACGGGCTTGTGGATGTGATCATGATCTTGCCCTGAAATGCTACATATGAAAGCATGGTTTACGGTTTGGGATTTTTGCCATGTAGTCGCAGGCTTTTCTAATTTAAACGCTCTGTAACTGCGGCAGATTTCAAGCCTACAGACTTACGGTCTGTATGAAGGTAACGCCGGTCTTGGAAGGCCGAGAATGTGTGTACATCATTACATTTTTTGTAAACATAAGCACATGAAAAAAAATATGCAAACCAAGTGTTGTTTTTTTACGTACAGAGGGGGAAATGGCTTAATACAAGTAATTACACAGTGTTGTGAGTATATATATATTAAAATAAATAGTTTTGCAGAAACATAAATCTAAACATCTTAAGAAAGCACCACAATAGAAATCCGTCTGTGACACCCTGAGAGGTACACGGGACAGATCTGTATTTATTAGCAAATCTAATTGTAACTATCAAGTCATTAATTTTATGGACAAGATCATTGACAATCATAACTGGATATCACAGCCCATTATTATTATGGAGATATAATGTATATTGTATATATTATGTCTGAAGGGGACAAATATCAATATTATAATCTCTCTATCTACATAAAGATGGGGCAGTAAGATGGACCTTATACTGGGCCAGTAATTCATGTGATGACCTGGTCTGGGTTGTTATCATGTAATGTATATGGATAACCTATACTAGTCCGGTATAAATGTATAATATGTATCTGGTTATTTTAATGTGACATGTGTCAGGTTTGAAGCCCCCACAATATCTGCCCCTTGTTCTGTAATGACCATAAAGACATGTAACAAATCCCAGTGTGTGACCACCTCATGTTTATTTGTACAGACTGTGACAAAGTGACACCATCAGGCCTCTCAGAGTCTGACCAAGAAGAAGAGACAAATATGAAGAGTCCCCGGAAGATTAAAGACGAGGAAACTCCTGTGAGTATCAGTGAAGGTGAGTGATCTGTTATTTATAGAATAGAATTGCCTGGTATTTCGGGGCTGGATCACTCGATTGGGTGAGACCAGATTGATATACTTTCTATTAATTATCATCTATATATCTGTACAGGCAGTGAAAGAGTAAAATCAGAGCTTGATCAAGAAGAGACAAATATGAGGAGTCCCAGTCAGATTAAAGAGGAGGAAACCCCTGTGAGTATTAGTGAAGGTGAGTGATATATTATTATACAGGGACTGTGATACATATTATCAGCTTTATTAAATTCCGATTCGGCCAATTGAAAAGTACTCTATATAAGCACATGGCATATTTTTTTACAGAATTTTTAGTTAGTGAAGACCTTGCTTTTGGATAGAAGGTCACTAACTAAAAACTTCTGTAAATAAAATATGCCATGTGCTTATATAGAGTACTTTTCATTTGGCCGAATCGCAATTTTATAATTCTGTATATGTGTAACATAATGACTTAGTGGGAGCCATAAGGGACACAGCATATTTGGTTAAGTGAAACTTGCTGATGACAATATTTTCCCAGTTCCTGTTAATTATAATAATACAAGAAACTTTATTTATTAAAGGTCTCTAGATCTGGTTTTACAAATATGTAATAGGGGAACTAGACAAACCATGTTATTTGTATTGTGTTGAATAAAACTCTACAATGAATTCTCCATTGGACACACAGGACCAGACAATTACAATCTGCACATTGTGACAGTTAAAGAGGAAAATGACTGTGAGGGAGAAGAAGACAGTGATATTCAACAGATCATAATTAATTCTGATCCATATGAAGGTAAGTAATATATATATATATATATATATATATATATATATATATATATATATATATATATGTCTGCGTATCTATCTATCTATCAATTTAATAATATGTAATGATTATTGCAGTATATTATGATACCTTTTGTATTGGACAAACACTTTATATCAACGAGCTTTCGAGATGTCTGACCACTCTTTATCAAGCCTGGAGCAATACTGACGTGCTGGAACCCTCAGTGTGAATGTAAATAACAGATGCAGAGACAGCATCTGACATCATGGGGTAAATATATATAGAGGGAATCAACACACCATAGTACCGAAAATAAATATACACATATTATATACACATATACACCAATATATATATGAAAAAATAGCACTGTGGTCCCCAGTGATATCCTTCCTGTTGGACAAATATATATATAGATTAGTAATTACTAACTAGTGTTTGTCTAACAGGAAGGATATCACTGTGGACACAATATACTGCAATACTCATTGTTTATATATATATATATATATATATATATATATATATATATATATATATATATATATACACAGTGCGGGGGAAAGTATTTGATACCCTGCTGATTTTGAATATTTTTTCCACTGACAACGAAATGATCAGTCTATAATTTTAATGGTAGGTGTATTTTAACAGTGAGAGACAGAATAACAAAAAACAAACAAACAAGAAAAAGTCAAAAAAGTCATACATTGATTTGCAGGTCAATGAGGGAAATAAGTATTTGACCCCTTTGACTTAGTACTTGATGGCAAAACCCTTGTTGGCAATCACAGAGGTCAGACGTTTCTTGTAGTTTGCACACCAGGTTTGCAAACATCTCAGGAGGGATTTTGTCCCACTCCTCTTTGTAGATCCTCTCCAAGGCCCTCATTCAATTGCAATTTGGCCAATTGAATAGGGGTCTAAATAAGCACATAACATATTTTTTTAAAGAAGTTTTTAGTTACTAAACATCTATCCAAAAACAAGGTTTTCACTAACTAAAAACTTATTTAAAAAAAAAAATGTTATGTGCTTATTTAGACCCCTATTCAATTGCCCAAATCGCAATTGAATGAGGGCCCAAGTCATTAAGGTTTTGAGGCTAATGTTTGACAATTCAAACCTTCAGCTCCCTACACATATTTTCCAGGACCTTAATGTGCTTCTTCTTGAGCCACTCCTTTGTTGCCTTGGCTGTGTGTTTTGGCTCATTGTCATGATGGAATACCCATCCACGACCAATTTTCAATGACCTGGCTGAGGGAAGGAGGTTCTCACCCAAGATTTGACGGTACATGGCACTGTCCATCGTCCCTTTAATGCAGTGCAGTTGTCTTGTCCCTTTAGCAGAAAAACGCTCCCAAAGCGTAATGTTTCCACCTCCGTGTTTGACGGTGGGGATGGTGTTTGTGGGGTCATAGTCAGCATTCCTCCTCTATCAAACACGGCGAATTGAGTTGATGTAAAGAGCTTGATTTTGGTCTCATATGACCACAACATTTTCATCCAGTTATCCTCTTTTGTGTTTCTTCCATTTGCAAATAATCGCACCAACTGTTGTCACCTCACCAAGCTGCTTGGCGATGGTCTTTTAGCCCATTCCAGCCTTGTGTAGGTCTACAATCTTGTCCCTGACATCCTTGGACAGCTCTTTGGTCTTGGCCATGGTGGAAAGTTTGGAATCTGATTGATTGCTTTTGTGGACAGGTGTCTTTTATACAGTTAACAAGCTGAGATTAGGAGCACCCCCTTTAAGAGAGTGCTCCTAATCTCAGCTTTTTACATGTATAAAAGACACATGGGAGCCTAGAAATATTGCTGATTGATAGGGGATCAAATACTTATTTCCCTCACTGACCTGCAAATCAATTTATAACTTTTTTGACAGGCATTTTTCTTGTTTTTGTTTGTTTTTGTTATTCTGTCTCTCGCTGTTAAAATACACCTACCATTAAAATGATAGACTGATCCTTTCTTTGTCAGTGGACAAACGTTCAAAATCAGCAGGGGATCAAATACTTCCTCCCCTACCCCCACTGTATGTATGTATATATATATATATATATATATATATATATATATTATTATTATTATTATTTTATTATTATCCTTTATTTATAACGCGCCAACATATTCCGCAGCGCAATACAGGGGTTAGGTACAAGTATAAACAATGCCCCACAATGAAAATAATGGAAGACCCTGTTATTGAGCTTTCAATCTGATATACACTGTGCTTTCCCTAAAGCACCTCACAAGATTAGAACTCGCAAACTTACATTCTAAAGGGTGTGGGTAAGGTACAGGAGAGTGAGAGATGCATAGTGAATGAAGAGGCTAAAGATGATAGGCTTTTTTGAATAGATGTGTTTTTAAAGAGATTTTGAAGGATCTGAGGCAGGAAGATAGTCTGGTGGTGCGAGGTAAAGAGTTCCAAAGAATAGGGGCAGCACGTGAAAAGTCTTGAAGCCGGGAATGAGAGGAGGTGATGAGAGAGGAGAAGAGAAGAAGGTCATTAGCAGAGCGAAGAGGGCGGGTGGGAGTGTATTTTGGGATGAGAGCAGAGATGTAGGAGGGTGTACTATTGTGGAAGGCTTTATATGTTAGGGTCATGATTTTGAATTGTATTCTAGACGCTATGGGAAGCCAGTGGAGTGCCTGACAGAGAGGTGCTGCAGACACTGATCGTTTAGTATGGTAGATGAGTCTAGCGGATGCATTCAAAATGGATTGGAGTGGAGACAGACGGGTGATAGGAAGGCCAGCAAGAAGAGTGTTGCAGTAATCGAGGCGAGATATGATGAGAGCTTGAATAAGAATTTTAGTTGTGTCTTGTGTGAGGTAGTGGCGTATTTTGGATATGTTTTTTAGGTGAAAGTGACAAGATTTTGTGAGAGATTGGATGTGGGGAATGAAAGAGAGGGAAGGGTCCAGTAGGACCCCAAGACAGCGGGCCTGAGAGGTGGGAGTGATGATGGCATTGTCAACAGTGAGAGATATTTGCGGAGTGAAAGCTGTAGTAGAGGGTGGAAAGATAAGGAGCTCTGTCTTAGACATGTTGAGTTTGAGTTGACGGGCAGACATCCATGAGTATATGCTCGAGAGGCAATTGGCAACATGAGCTAGCAGAGAGGGGGATAGTTCAGGTGCAGAGATGTAGATTTGGGTGTCATCAGCATATAGATGATACTGAAATCCAAAAGATTGTATAAGGGCACCAAGGGAGGATGTATAGATAGAGAAAAGGAGGGGGCCTAGGACTGAGCCTTGGGGTACACCGACAGTTAGAGGTCGAGGAGATGAAGAGGTGCCAGAGAAGGAGACACTAAATGTTTGATTTTCTAGATAAGATGTGAACCAAGAGAGAGCAGTGTCACGGATGCCAAGAGAGTGGAGAATTTGGATAAGAAGAGGATGATCAACTGTGTCAAAGGCAGCAGAGAGATCCAGGAGAATTAGGATAGAGAAATGACCCCTTGATTTGGCGTTGAGCAGGTCATTAGTAACTTTTGTTAGAGCTGTCTCTGTAGAGTGTTGGGGCCGGAAGCCAGACTGGAAGGGATCAAGGAGGGAGTTGGAGGAAATGAATTGTGTAAGGCGAGTGTAGACGACACGCTCAAGTAGTTTAGAAGCCAAGGGAAGTAGAGAGATAGGGCGGTAATTAGATGGAGAAGCTGGATCAGATGTGGGTTTCTTAAGAATGGGTGTAATTGTGGCTTGTTTCAAAGGTGATAGAAACTTGCCAGTGTCTAAGGAAAGTTTGAATAGATGTGTGAGAGCTGGGATAAGTGTGGTAGAGAGGGGGGGGATCAGCTGTGATGGAATAGGATCATGTGGACAAGTTGTGAGACAAGAGGTTGATAGAAGGGTTAGCAACTTCATCCTCAGTTACAGGGTTAAAGGAGTTTATAGTGGCTATAGGTTTAGGAAATGGTGAAGGCAGACTGCTGTTTGTTTTTAGAGGAGAAGGTGTGATATGGGCGCGTTGAGAGGAGAGTTCATTATGAATATTTTCAATTTTACTATTAAAGTATCTAGCAAAATCTTCAGCTGTAAGAGAGGAAGGGGCGGGAGGTGGGGGAGGGCAGAGGAGAGTGTTAAGAGTGGAGAACAAATGTTTGGGGTTGGAGGCCAAATTTGATATTAATGATGAGAAGTAGCTCTGTTTGGCAAGATTGAGGGCATAGTGATAGGAGCGTAGGATAAACTTGTAATGAAGGAAGTCTGATGAGGAGCGAGATATATATATATATATATATATATATATATATATATATATATATCTAAAGAGAGATATTAATAATTACTAAACTAGATTACTGGACATTCACATTCTCACATTGCTATATATGTTGCAGTTTTTTTCTACAAGCTACATATTGTTAAAGGGCAATTGCAATAACATTAGGTAGATGTTTCCATTTGTCAATGTCCATTTAGATTTCTTAGACTCCATTTATACCGTTTACAGCTTTTGTTCAGATATTGCTCTTCAGTAACTGTCTCACACATAGGCAGTTTTTGCCAATAAATTTAATACAAAGTGTCCAGGGAATGAAGAACACTTCTAGACACAAGCCGGACACTATTTATCTGTCTTTTTGAAATGATTTAGTCCCACCTCAGAGCTTTTGCCACTTGAACCAGCTCAACCTGCCTTAAAATAGGATGAAGACAAACAGTTTGGCTGGAAGGGCAGACTTTGTTGTGTGTAAATACAATTAATATTGAATATTCCTCTTTAAATCATTATATAGGAATTGTAGTAATGATCAATGGCTAATTCGACACCTACCTCTTTATCCACCAACCAGAACATTTTAACTACAGATTATTAGAAATATTTAGATATAGTTATGTGATATGAACTAAATATTTCACTCTTTTTAACATGATGGTGATATTCTGTGCTTTGGGTGATTTTGTTTCCTACAGATGGATCCATGACCAGTAATATCACTGAAGAACAACAAATTCCCCTTCATTCTGATTATTTGATGAAAGATGTCAGTGCTTTGCATGGTTGTGCAGAAGCAGAGCAGATTAGCAGAAAAGCATCAAACAAGAACTTTATTATACCTATTGTTACCCAAGAGAGAATTCACACGGGTGAAAGAACAAATGTATTGATTGAGCATGCAGAATGTTCTACCAGTTACAATGATTGCGTGAAACAACACACAGGACAAAAAACACTTCTTGATTGTGAGAAAAGTTTCAGTAGCAATACAAATCTTGTTAAACATAAGAGCGTTCAGACAGGAAAAAAGTCATATTCATGTTCTAAGTGTGGGAAATGTTTTCACCAGCTTTCCAATCTAAAGGTACATGAGAAAACCCATACAGGAGAGAGACCATTTGCATGTGCTGACTGTGGGAGATGTTTCAGTCAATTGTGCAATCTAAAAGTTCATAAGAGAACTCACACAGGAGAAAGGCCATTTGTATGTTCTGACTGTGGGAAATCTTACAGTTATGCCTCCACGCTCAAGGAACATAAGAGAATTCACACAGGAGAAAAACCATTTTCATGTTCTGAATGTGGGAAATGTTTCAGTAAGGCCTCACATTTTCATGAGCATAAGAAAACTCACACAGGAGAAAGACCATTTTCTTGTGCTGAATGTGGGAAATGTTGTAGAAATGGCTCCAATCTCAGTGCACATATGAGAACTCACACGGGAGATAGACCATTTCCATGTTCTCAGTGTGGGAAATGTTTCAGTAAGACCTCACATCTTAATGAGCATATGAAATCTCACACAGGAGAAAGACCATTTCCTTGTTCTGAATGTGGAAAATATTTCAGTAATGCCTCTAATCTAAAGGTACATAAGAGAACTCACACAGGAGAAAGACCATTTGTATGTTCTGATTGTGGGAAAGGTTTCAGTCAGTTTGCAAGTCTCAGATATCATAGGACAACTCACTTATGAGAACAACTTTTACATGTTCTAAATGTTTTTAGTCACAGTCCATGTCTTATTACCCAAAAAAAGTATTCATACCATTCCCAAGTTCCCGTTAGATATCCGAGAATGGGAAAGGTTTCAGCTACAATAAAACTCTTGTTATATATTAGAGGAGGAAAAATGCAGTTTTTATGTTTGTAATGTGATTTTTTAAAATGTCATAGGATCTATGTAGGAGTAAAAATCATTTTATCAATGAGATTTTCAGCCAGTAATTCAGGTTAAAATTTAGAGAGTTCACACATAAAGGGAACCCAATCCCATTCTAATAAAAGTGAGAAGCATTTACCTTAAATCCTTTTGTAGATCAATAGAGAGACAGGTTACATTTTCTATGTGAAATACAATTTAGCAGCCACCAAACATGGCTGATGACATAATAAATGGTGAAACATAGAAAATTCTCAACTTTCACAGCATCAACAGATTGTTTTTCACTGGTTTAAAAAAAAACAAAGTGGCGCAATTGTATATGGTGCTAAATGTTGTATTGATTTGTACATTAATCTGGATAAATAAACACGTGATAGAGCTTTTTCTGTCATCTTCAATAGACACTGGCTTTTTATATGGTGATGAAACAAAACAGAGAGTAAGAGGTTGCTGTAGTCGAAATGGGGAAAATAAAACAATATTATTAGTATAACAATTGGTAGGTCAATAGATAACTAACACCAAACATTAAGAGATAGACAGCATTAATTAAAGTAATAGAAAATGCAGGGTAAATTAGTATACTGTACATGACCAGATATTCCTTAACTTATATATCAAAATGGGCCAGTGCAAGAGAGTTAGATATTTATAAAAAATAACTTTTGATAATATTCCATTAAAACTAATAAAAAAAAAGGATTATCAACCATTAAAAATATAAAATAGTACATGTTGGATCAAACTGAGATTTATATTCAAATATAGGGACAGTGCCTCTTACAATATATCAGACCCGTGTGTTAGTATTCCAGATATATAACTTTATAGTACATTAAGTATCTGGTTATATTTCCATATACCAAAGTATAGTAAACTCCCAAAGTTGTTTGCTCTTGTGTAATTATGCGATGCTAATAGATCCACATATAATATAGCAAACACCAGTAACCAGATAGTGCTATATTCACCAAATATAACTGTTACATTCTTTAGGCTGATTGTTGTTTTTCTCAATAAGAGCAAGAATATTAAGGGTTATGTTGCTATTAATCCTCTATAATGTATCTAGCACCAATCGTTAATAAATAATATATTGACCAGATATCAACTGGTTACACTCCATAAGTTAGTGCTTGTACCCAGAGAGAGCAGGAAATTCAGGGTTAAACTGTTGTATGGGGTCTGGCCCTTCCAACCCTTACACATTTAAGGAACTATTTGTGCACATCACTTGCCTGACTGGGCCAGATGTTCCCCTGCATAAGCAAGGCGCTGCTGGAGGAGCACATGTGGTGCAAAATCATATCAGCTGAGGGGGAATCTCAGAAGACAGTTATTAAAACTTAAGTGGTGTGAAATCCTACAAATGGCGACAACAAATCACAACAAGCCAACGTTATTCGGATAAGTTATGTAGTCAGCGAGTTAATCATAAAGAAGCTGAGGCTCCATGTACAAGTTGAGGCTGAGTAGCCTTACTACAAATGGAGCTCCAGCCATGCAGCCTTATTAAATTGTGATTCGGACAATTGAATAGGGCTCTATATAAGCACAGAGCATATTTTTTATAGAAGTTTTTAGTTGGTGAATATCTTGCTTTTGGATAGAAGTTCACTAACTAAAAATTTCTGTAAAAAACATGCTAAATGCTTATATAGAGCCTTATTCAATTGGCCAAATTGCAGTTTAATAAGGCTGATGGTTGGCTTGCAAAAAGGGTTAATTGCATTTTGTCAAGAAAGAACTGAATCATCTTAATCATGTATGTCACTGAATCATACACCAAGAAATTCTCTGTACTTAGCCGTTGCGGCTCAACAATGTTATGTCAACAGTAGTGTCATGCATACATTTTGTCAAAATCTGTGGACCAGTTTAAGGAGTTACTAAAGGATCTTGACTCTGAGTATGGTTATCTTGTTCATTGCTGTGAAGTGTGGTGGCTGCAACGGTTTTATTAGAGTTTTTATGAACTTCAGAATGAAGTCAAGCAGTTCATGGAGATGAAGGGAAAACCAGTTAGGGAACTTAATGATGGCATGTGGCTGTGTGATCTAGTTAATTAAATGTTTTACCAATTGTATCAGGCTAATTTTTTGTTTGATCACTTTGTATGGCCGGTGAATGATGTTGAATGAGAAAAAAGGTTCCTCACGCATGCTGTATAGGATAATAAAAGTCTACTGGGTTAGGCTCCATCTCAATAAGTGACCATTGTTCCCAAACAACATATTAAGTCAGGATAATGGGTTGTGGTCTTTGACAACCACAAACTCTTTCCCAAAAAGGAAAGGCTGTAATGTCTTTAGGGTTCATGCAATAGCTACAGAGCTGACCTCTGTGGCTCAGATATGCGATGGAGTGCTCCTCACCTTGGGAATCCACCTGGCCCAAAACAGCCCTGATACTATAGGTGGAGGCATCCGTCTTAACCATAATGGGTAAGAGTAATCCAGGGTTTGAACTTTAGGACAGTCTTCAAGTCCCAGAAGTTTTTCTCATATTTGGATTCCACTGTACCAGTCATGGCATATTCTTTGTGGTGAGGTCTGTCAGTGGCTTTGCAAGTGTACTGTAATAGGGAATAATCAGGAGGTAATAACCTGTGGTACTGAGAAATGCCAACACCAGCCTCATACACACTGGTATGGACCACTGCTATTCTGAGGCTACCTTGGCTAGCTCTCACACTTCCTAATCTGTGCCACAACTACTGTGCCTCCCTTTAGCAAACAGGCAATTGTCAGGGCAGGGTGAATGGTCACCCCTGCTTGCTGGATATGCCCGGGACCGAGAAGTGGTTTACATGTTCCTGCCAAGTATAACCCAATAAGGCAATGTCATCCAGATATTCATGGGTGAAATCCTGGCAACCATAAGGTGGTCAGCAAGTTATTATAACTTGACAGAGTATTCTTCATCCCCAAAGGCATAACTAAAAACTGGTATAGCCCAAGTGTCGGTGGTGAATGCTGACTTCTCTTTTTCAGTGATTTCAGCGTGACCATGGTGTGAAGGATATAGAAACACATAGCTGTCAATTGTGCAGGGAAACCAACGCAAATATAATTTTAATTCCATTTCAGTACCCAGGAGGACAAGGCCAGCTACAGAGGAACAGAGGGAGGCTCCAGAGGGGGTGGGAGTGGTTGAAGAAGAAGTCCAGGACATTCCAGAGGGCCCGGGACCATCCGCACAAGCTGGCCATTCAGCGGCATATCAGGAGTGGGAATCACGTCATGGGCCCTCAATAGCATCACACAGCCAGGCACAGCAGTTCTAGCCCCTTCCACCAGCCATGTCCTGGCCACCACCATCATCGGAGGTGCCACCTGCTGCAGCCATGGCAGCCCACAACCCAAACATGGCCTCCCACATAATGGGCCCCCCAAACATGGGGCAACACCCCAGCTCTCCTGCCGACACCTCAGTGCCTGCTACCGTCACCTCGGCCTCTGATGCCGTCACCTCGGCCACCAATGTTGTCATCTCCGGCCACAATGCCAACACCTCCGGCCCTGCTGTCATCACCTGTGGCCCTACTGCCGTCAACACCACCACCCCTGACATTGCAGGAAATCAAGGACCGGTTTGCCAGGGACGACATGGCACAGAAGATGAGAGGCTACGGTTGCTGAGAAGGCAGTGTAGGCTCACACAAACCCTCCTGGCAAGCACAAGATTGCTCCATGCTGAGGTGAGGAGGCACAACCGAAGGATTATGAAGAATAGATATGAAGAACGGGCGATTAGGTACAGACGACAAATAATAGAATAAGGCCAACGCCAGCTCATACCTCTCCAGCCCTCGGTTGCACAACTGCAACCCGAGACGTCCGCCTCCTTATGTCAGACCTCACCACCATCTCAACCTGATCCCCAGCCACCCGACGTGGAAGACAGAGATGGCGCACGGAAGGTGGGGGCCCAGTGCTTCGAAAGAGGAGGTCTTAGGACCATCCAGGGATCACTCCTCACTGAATACTGATTGTTATAAATTACTATTGGCTGGCTACAGAGTGTGCACATGTCTGGTTATGTTTAACATTTCAACAATTGATGTTCAATGTGGATTGACCTTGAGATGACGTGTTGTAGTTAATCAGAATATTGTGGTGATTGATATCTTGTTCTTGTCTCTGTAGGTGTTAATAGCCAAATCTCACGACCATGAATGTATGTTCCTCATCTTTGAGCAGTACTTTACCATGATGTGAGTGAACACTCAACATATTTCCCAATAGCCATTCAATAAGTGTCATTCACCACTGCAGATGGATCTGAAATGCACTATATGACTACATATCTCTTCACTAATGAACATGAATGGGGTGAGTTTCAATTATAATAATAATAATAATCCCGGCTTAAAAGCTGCACAATCCCATTAGGATCTGCTAATCCAAACCAGTTATACATGCGTTTTTGTTGCATTTCATCCCGTTAACAGTATGAAAGCGGATTAACGTATTTCATGTCATCCACAAACAAAATGGATAATTTCCTTGGTGTGACATTAGGGTCAATGTGCATATGTTTAGAGGTAATGGGAACAGTGTAATCTTTCTGGCCTTTGTACCACCCATATACCAGTGAGATGTGATGTCAGCATGGCACAACTATTCCATGTAGATAGTGATAGTACTTTTTGCTGACAGTTTATGTTCACAGTGAAGCGTACCTTATCGTATTACACATCTTCAGCATATTCCGGGAACACTGATTGAACAGGACAGAATCAATATGGTTATCACTTCTTGTAGCTGCCGTTCATGTTAATTGGTTTATTGTAGTGTCCAGAGCAAACACAATGTACTATAATAGCAGCTCATGATTGTTCTAACACCTCCTCTTTATGTTTTCCAGATTCCTATCATCTATTTGGGAATTAGCAGTAATGTATGAAAACACACTGTGTGTGGAATTGATTAGTATCACATAAACCATGATTTCTAGCATCTGTTTAAAAAGGCAGATGGAGACCATATGGTTGCTGTATGTGCATTAATGGTTATTTCTATGAAATTTAGTGTTATATGATGTTCCTATGTCACATCCGATTATAGTTATTGTGATGTTTCATGACCACATGTGACCCTAGTAGATGCTATGCTTTATCCATATGGTGTTGTCTAACAGTTAACCCTTTAGGTTTCCTTGGACTGCCCACAGCCTCTTCCCCTTCCGGTATTCGCCCACACGGCACCAATGATATTAATGCACAGACGCATCCATAGCTAATTGTGCTCTGTGTAGGAAATAAAGCTTTGTTATACCATTCTCACTGTGTCAGCATGCTTTCAACGGTTGTGGTTATGGGACATTCACATACATCCCATATGTGTGACATTTATGTAAACTAATGAGCCCTAGTTACTATGCAATAGATGAATCCATACAATAATAATTATAATAATAACTAGCGACTTGCCCGTCAAAAAATGACAGCATGATCAATTTTTTTCCCAAAAATGTCTCCACCCCCTCTCCCTCCCTGTGTCTATTTCCCCCTCTCCCTCCACTGTATTTCTTTGCCCCCTCTTTCCCTTCCCTGTCTCTCTTTGCCCCCTCTCTCCCTCCTGTCTCTCATTCCTCCTCTCTTCCTCCCCTGTGTCTCTTCCCCCTCTCCCTCCCTGTCATCTATTCCCCCCTCTACCTCCCCTGTGTCTCTTCTCCCACTCCCTCTCCTGTATCCCTCCCCCCTCTTCCTCCTCTGTGTTTTCTCCCCCTCCTCTCCCTTCCCACCTGTGTCTCTTCCCCCTCCTCTCCCTCCCCTGTGTCTCATCCCCCTCCCCCCTGTGTCTCCCCCTCTCCTGTGTCTTCTCTCCCCCCCCCCCCCCACCCGGCTCCTCCATGTCCAGCAGGCCACTCTCTTCTCAGGATAACTACAGCTGACAGCCTGGGGTCTGGAGGAGAGAGAGTGCTGAGCTGCTTGGGGGGTGATGTGGCCCGCTGTACAGTGGGCCTCGCAATGAGTACTGAGAACTACTGAGTACTACAACTCCCAGAGTCCTCTGCACGACAAAGACCAATGAAAAGTGCTCACAGTTTTAAACCCTCCCTTACGACTGTCACATGACATGGCTAGGCTTGTCCAGAGAGGTGAGAGGCCGCAGAACTTCCTGTCAGGCTTGGGACCCTGGAGGATCTGACTGACCAGGTAGTGGAGCTCGAGAGGGGCAGGGGAAGGAAAGACAGTATGGGGGAGTGCAGTGACTGGGCAGCATGTCTTAGAACACTGGGCAGGAGGAGCTGAGATGTGTGAGAGCTGGTCAGACCAATCTGGGAGCTTTGGGTATGTTCATCTGTATTCAAAGGGATGGTGACTTCTTGTCTAGAGCACTGGGTGTGGATAGAATGCTCATCTGTGGGGAAGGGGGAGGATGTCCTAGGGGCCTCGTGATGAGCGCACATTGCAGCTAAGTCCCACGGGCCTGGTGAGCAAACAGATCACACATCACCTATCCCCACGGGCAAATGAGAGCTGTTCAACCATGCGGATAAGCACACCCTCCAAGTAGAAGACTCAGAGGATTTACTCTTTTTGAGGAAAAATCCCAGCATTACCCTAGCAGAGCTAGGGAGGAGGTTGCTGCAGCGTGCTGGTCTGATACTGGACTGATTTTGGGGACCTGAGTCATCGGATTGGTAACATATCTCTGCATTTTGAAGGTTATTAGGTCGCACTGCCATTTGAACACATTTCTTTGAAAGTTATTGATTTGCTTCAGCCTACAGCAGTATACACTTCTCAGTTTCCAACACTGTTGTTTCTGTTTGCAAAATGGTGTGATAAGAGACGGTCCATACTATGGAAAAGTCTGAGACTGTGATTAGAAGTGTATGAGAATGGAACAGTCCTCTCCCAATATAAAAGTTACAGATCACCTATAAGTAATTATTATATTGCATTTTGCAGTAGGTGTCTTCCTTCCAATATCTGTAATACAACTGGGTTTTATACCTATCTGTTATCCCTGCTCTGCATTGTGGACCAATTCGAGCTAACTGTTTACAGAGTTTGTAACGTATTTTGGGTTACAACTATGAATACAGGGGAGTAAGATAACCTAGTAAGAATTCTTTCTGTGGGTACATCTGAAATCCCGCAGTGTGTATTTTCCTTCTAATATTTGGTAATATAACTGGACTCTATACATAATCATTATGCCTGCTCTGTATAATGGATCAATTTGGGCCAAGAGTTTACAAAGACTGAAATGCATTTGGGGATATAACCATTCTGAATTCAGCGGAGCAAGATAACCTGGTACTAACTTCCCCTGTGGGCTCATAACAATAAAGCAGATATTCTTGGAATAATGAAGAGACATATAACATACATTTGAAGATTCCATTTCTTCTATGGTTTTCTAGGAGAAAGGCTGGAATTCCATGTTCCAAATATTGGACCAATGTGATCCAAGTCTTCTTTTTTTTCTACAGTGACTGAAACATATTTTGGGATATAACTATTCTGAATACAGGGGAGCAAGATAACCTAGCACAAGCTCTCCTTGTGGGGTCACACTGCAGTTTGCAGCATGCACCTTCCTGACAATATTTGCTAATATAACTTGACTCTATACCTATTGGTTGACCCGGTTCTGCATTGTGGTCCAATTTGGGCTAGGGGTTTTATAGAGACTGAAATGTACTTTGGGATATAATTATTCTGAATACAGGGTAGCTAGATAACCTAATTCAAACTTTATCTGAGGGTTTATATTGCACATTGCACTAAGTATCTTCCAGCCGGTAATTGCTTGTATAATTGGACGCCATTCTTATTTGTTACCTCTGTTTTGCAATGCGGACCAATTTGGTCCAAGTGTTTACATTGATTGAATAGTATTTTGGGATATAACTACTGTAAATATACAGGCGAGCAAGATAGCCGGGTACAAATCTTCGCCATTGGGAATACAGTAACAAACCTGATACTCCTGGAATAATGAAGGGATGCATAAGATATATTTAAAGTCTCGCTTTTGGTTCTGGTTCCCTTAGTGAAATATAAAAAATTCAGTTGGATACGCCCTTTACTGTTAAACTATTACCCTCCCTTTCTCAACCTTTTAATAGCAAAACAAACATATTTTGCATTTTTGTATCTAAATAAGGTTTTATTGTCGTAGCCATTATATGACGGGTTTGGTCCTATGATATCTGTACAGAGCGCACACTAGGGCTTGATTTCATTACTCTCTTTTATCCCTAGCATAAATTTGAAAAGTGTCATTTGGGGTAATTTCATGATGAGGAATAGAAAAGGGGAGGATAGAACCGATCTCATTAGAATTGGGGCACACCCTGTTCTGATATCAATTGAATGGGCAAAAACATTTAAAATATAACTTTTATTAAATTATTTTAAATCCTTAATAATAAAATAAAGAGAGACACAGTCAGACATACTATTGTAATATAATAAAAAATCTCTATTGATTTCAAAAATAATCAGCATATATTATAAACACCTAAAAGTATTGGTGCAGACCAGTAAAACGTGACTGGTGCAAAAGTGAAGGTGCTGAGTGCTAAAAGTGCTGCAGTGAAATATTGCACATTATGCAATATAAAGTGCAATTAGTAAGGTGCTGAGGAATTGCTCTTCCTAATTGCACTTTATATTGCATGATGGTGCAATATTTCACTGCAGCACTTTTAGCACTCAGCACCTTCACTTTTGCACAGTCACTTTTTACTGGTACATATATATTTTTGTTTCAGTCACTTTCTTTTTTTTTACATGACAAATAAACATTACAATACATAAAATATAATTCATACATATTGTACATTTGATAAGCAGATAAAAATACGCTTACAGAATAAAATTCTTGATTTAATAATGTACAATATTACATCCATACTCAACTTTCATTCCTTAATTGAGGCAAGAGACAAGAAACAGAGACACAAGGAAAGAAAGGGAAACACCCCGTCTCTAAACTATCTTGTTGTAGAGTTAAGGTATTTATCCCATTTAGTCCAATTAATGGTGGGTCAAAGCTTTAAAGAAAATGGACTGTTATAGTTAACTATTAAATCACTATTGAGGCAAATTACATTGATTACCTCTCAAATGTAGGAACAGCCAGACAATTCCAGTATTTCACTATAAGCCATTTAGCCCCCAGTAGGATATGAGATATCAAATATCTATCCGTAGAAGGCAGGAACTCCAAATCCATATGAAAGATAACCAGTTGTGGGGTACAGGGCATATGTTTATCAATCACTCTGGACAACAATTGGCATATTTCTACCCACATCTCAGATATTTTTTTGCACTCCCACCAAACATGGGCATCATTACCTAATGAGCCACACTGTTTCCAGCATGAGGCTTCCCCTTTTATATTTTGACATTCTGACCGGGGTAAGATGCCACCTATGCATTCATTTAAAGAACAATTCTAAGTATGCTGTGTTTAGTGCTGATATCTTAATAATTTTTATAATTCCCCTCCAATTACTTTCATCTAGATCCATACTTAAATCTAGTTCCCATCCTTTAATTCCTTTACTTTTGATGAGTGGGGTTATCTCGCTCAGAATCTTATTACATTTAGAAATTATGTGTGAATTTACTCTCTTAATAATTCATTCTTCCATTTTAGTTGGCGATTTGATTCCAATCATTTTAAATCTCCAGGGCCCTCATTCAATTGCAATTTGGCCAATTGAATAGGCCTCTACATAAGCACATAACATATTTTTTTAAAATAAGTTTTTAGTTAGTAAGAATCTATCCTAAAGCAAGGTTTTCACTAACTAAAAACTTATTTAAAAAAAATATGTTATGTGCTTATTTAGGGCCCTATCCAAATCGCAATTGAATGAGGGCCCAGGTAATTAACATTTGTTTTAAGCTTTCATAGTTTAGCCAGGTGAATTTTTTTTATTTTTTATGTATTTATTTATTTTATTTTACTTCAGTTTCTACAAATAACAAACACTTTTCCTAATTCTACTCCCCCCCCCCCCCCCCCATATATAAATTTGTCCAAGGTATCCTGAATGATTTTTAAATAATTATTTGATATTCTGCCTGGTATCGATCTTAAACAGTAGGTGATTTTCGGAATTATGCTCATGTTAGTAGCAGCAATTCTAGCTGACCAAGATAGGTTTAAATTTCTCCAATTACCCAAAATGGGTCTAACTTGCTTTATAACCTCATTTAAGTTAACTTTACGAATGTCCTTCACTTTAAATGAAAATTTTATAACCAAATGAACAATATATTCCGACTTCCAATTAAAGGTAAATAGATTTCCAATTTTTTTTTTACTTCAGGCTTTGTGCCTCTTATTAAGGTGTCAGATTTTGATTTATTAATCTTGAAATAGGATAGTCTACCATACTCTTCCAATATTTCCTGTAGTTTAGGACATGCCACCTTGGGATTGGTCATAGTTATGACTATATCGTCCGCAAATCCCATACATTTAAATTCCTCCTGATCTATAATTACTCCCTCAATTTCCCTGCACTCTCTTATATATGCCGCCAATGGCTCCATAAAGAGAATGAATAATAATGGAGATAACGGGCATCCCTGGCGGGTACCATTTCCTATTTTGTACTTGTTTGACTCGAAGACAGGACTCGCAATGAAGGCCGTGGAGTTAGAATATAAAGCTTTTACTGACTTCGAGGCAAACTCTTCCAATCCATATTTCACCAGGACAGCCTGTAAAAATTCCCAGCTGACCCTGTCGAATGCCTTTTCTGCATCCAAAGACAGGGCCAATAAGGGAACATCGTAGACCTCTACATAATTAAAAATACCAATCATTCGTCTGGAATTGTCAGAGGCTTGACGGCCCGGAATAAATCCAGTTTGATCCCAATGGATCAGCCTATTAATTATAGTTTCCAATCTATTCACCAATATCTTTGCATAGATTTTAACGTCTAAGTTGATCAATGAAATAGGACGATAACTCCTACAATCGTCCGGATTTTTCCCCTCTTTCAAGATGTTAGCTATTTTTGTCTCTGACATCTCCGGAGGAAGATCCCCTGTTTGTTTTATCTCATTAAATAGACTACATAAATGACTCTTTATTTCAGGCAAAAGTACTTTGTAAAATAAAAGATCAAATCCATCCACCCCATGTGATTTATTGGGTTTGCCGCTATTAATTACTTCCGTTATTTCCTCTATAGGGAGATAATCACTGTCTAAATATCGAGTATCTTTTCCTGAAATCATGGGAAACTTGATTTTATCGAGAAAGGCCTCAATTTCCTCTTTTGCTGGAGGAATGAACCGTGTATCTTTTTCCAAGTTATATAATTTCATATAAAAATCCTGAAATACCTCACTTCTTTTATCAGGATGAAAGTGTATCTTACCTTCTTCATCCTGAATTTGTAAAATCCTATTCTGGTTACGTTGCTTCTTTCATCTATTTGCCAAATATTTCACTGATTTATTACCATATAGAAAATGTGATTGCTGAAATCTCCATAAGAGTTTATCAGCTTGTAACTGAAGAATTTTTTTTATTTGATTTTTTATATCTTTTAATTTGTTACTAGTTTCTTTACTTGAGTTCTTCATGTTAACCTGATGTAACTTTTCTAATTCTATATAGAGATGTTTTAGTGGTATACCCTGTTTTCTCTTTATTTCAGCTGATCTAGCAATTAAAATCCCTCAAGTGTAGGCCTTGAAAGAGCACCATAGCGTTTTCACAGACGTTACCGAATCCTTATTAATTTCAAAGAATTCCTGTATGTCTTTTTTAATAGCACTAATATATTCTGTTTTTTTAAATATAATAGGATACATTTTCCATCAATTCTTGCAATTTAGCTTATTAGTCTCCTCCAAAATTACAGATTTCATCGAGTGATCTGACCAGGGCGTCAAAATAATTTCTGTCTTACAGATTGATCGCATAGTTCATAAATCCGCAAAAATTTAGTCAATACGAGAGTAGGATTCATATATTGGTTTGAAAAAAAGGTATATTCTTTTTGGTCTTGGTGGAACACCCTTCATAGATCAAATAGCTCATAGCTCTTTATCAAGTTGAGAATTTTGCCGCTGTTTTACTAATTAAGGCCTCAGATTTGTCCTTATGAGATGACTATTTGTCCATGGGTGCGTTTATTGCCATATTAATGTCCCCACATAATATAATCAATCCTTTTTTCACTTTAAAGATATCTACTAGTAGCTTATTAAGATATCTAATCTGATTTTTACTTGGCAGATAGGTGTTTACCAAAGTTATTAATCTATTATTTATAAAACCAATCCAGATTATATATCTCCCCAAGGGGTCTATCTTTGTGAATTCCTCAGACACCATTAATCTTTTATTAAAGAAAATGGATACTCCTTTTAATATATATTTTTTTGAACGTAGCATCTATTCTAGGTGGATATAGCTTATTAGACAGATATTTCAGTGACTTCCTCTTAAGATGGGTCTTCTGGAGACATAGAATATCCGCTGTAATCTTATAATTCATAATTCAGAAAGGCTATTTTCCTCTTAGTTGCAGAATTTAGGCCGTTCAGATTATGCAAAATAATTTTTATACACTTATCCATTTACATCAATATTACATGCCTTAACCAACTTAACCATTAAGTAGTTCCCTCTAAATTGCCTCAGTCTCTTCATAATCACATTCATCATTCTTACAACATATACACACATCCTTAAAATACCAAAGTCAACACAGATCATAAACTTTGGTTTAACAGGGCTATCGCCCGATGTTGGGAAATGTCAGGGGTGGTTTCCCAAAGGGTATTGTAAATTTCAAGACCAGTGTTCCTATAATATCAAACTTACTTTCTATCCTTATTTGTTATAGTGGATATTCCCTTAACTATTGTATATTTATACAAACGAACAAAGTGTTTATTTGAAATAAAGAAGATGATTATTTATATATGTTTCCGTCACTTTCTATATGGTATGCACCAATGCTTTTAGGTGTTTATAATATATGCTGATTATTTTTTAAATCAACAGAGATTTTAATTATATTCCAATAGCAGGTCCGACTGTATTTCTCTTTATTTTTATTAATAAGGATTTTAAATTATTTAATAAAAGTTATATTTTAAATGTTTTTGCCCATTCAATTGAGATCAGAACAGGGTGTGCCGCAATTCTAAAGAGATCGGTTCTATCCTCCCCTTTTCTATTACATTTATTATTATCTCAAGGAGCACCCTTGTAATCCTTCAATAAGGTCAACACTTAGAGCCACCACACCCTCTCTTGATGACAACTCGGATAACGCTTTAGAAGGGCAGGCCGACCTTCGCGCTCTGCAGAACAGCGCACCATCATCAGGGTGCCGAGAACTGCACACTGGTGACGCTCTACGCTTTAGCCTGCATCCCATCTGCCACAGAGGCCCGCATATCATATATACTGGACCCGCTTGACAAGGTAAGGGTCAGACAGTGTGCCATATGGGCCAGGCATTGTGTGCATGTGTCACTAGGAGAATGTTGCATTGCATGTTTATCTTGTATGTAGTGATAAACATGCAATTCAACATACTCCTAGTGACACATGCACACAATGACAGTGACATTACATACAATATGTTCCTAGTGACACATGCCAGTCCCACTGTCAGCCCCTTTAGCATTTGAAGCCTCCAGCAAGCAGGTCTATTAAATATGAGATGGGGCAGATGGGATGCAGGCAGGTCCAGTAAATATGAGATGGGGCAGATGGGATGCAGGCAGGTCCAGTAAATATGAGATGGGGCAGATGGGATGCAGGCTGAAGCATCATCATAGCACAGTTCTCTGCGCCCTGATGACGACGCGATGGTCACCAGCACGCAAAAGACGTGCCACCCTTTAGATGTATCTTCAACCTCAATAGAAAAACAGAGAGATGTCTAGTGCAGATGACACTCTAGGATCTGAATCTAATGAGGAAGACACCCTAATGGTTAAAACAATGAAAAAAACTATTGGGTGAATTTAGATCTATACTGATTTCAGATCTAATGTTAGAAATAGCAAAAAATACAGGTGCCATTACAGCATTATCAATAAAAACAGAGGAACTGGTAGTTAAACAAATAGACTTAGATGTAGAACTACAAAAAATGTCAGAAGAGGTTAAGGAAGGAAGTTGGTGTAGTTAGTGCTAAATTAAGCAAACTAGAGGATCACTCTAGAAGGAATAACTTAAGAATTAGGAGAATTCAAGAAAAAATGCATATAACGATCTCACTGACTACGCAACTTCCTTCTTTTCCTCTTTGGTACCCCCTTGATTCTTAAATGATAATTTGATTGACAGAATCCATTGTGTTCCGATCTCACCCAATTTGGACAGGGAAGTACCAAGGGACGTAATTGTTAAATTGCATTACTTCTCGTATAAGGAAGAATTGCTCAGAAAGACTTTTGACTTAAAGCACTTTAAACCTCCATATGACAACCTAAAAATATTTGTGGACTCGTCGAGGGAAACAATAATAAAACGCAAAGAGTTCGCAGACATTACAAGGGAGCTTAGAGCAAGGAACCTCAGATATAGATGGGGCATCCCCACTAAAATAATAATTATGACAGAAGGTAGAAAAACTATAATTAACTTCAGAACGGAATGGGAAAAATGTATTTAAAATCTGGGAGGTTAAATAGGGTACCATGGACTTGGTCTTTTTGTTCTTTTTTTTATTAAAGAGGAATATGTGGGAAATTTTAATAAGTATGTAAAGTATATTTAAGGTAACAAAGTAAAGTTAAAGATATTGTGTCTTTAGGGTATGATATCCTTATTGACTTTTGAAAACAACAGTGAAGCCAAACTTTAATGGGGCTTGAGGTTCTGGTAGAGAGGAAATATGGCAGTACAAGATGTTATAATAATAATAATAATAATAATAATTGATGTTTTAAACATGTTTGTGGGATAGTAGTAAACGGAGTAAGATATGGTCAAGAAGGCACTTTAAATATAGGAATTAGAAGGTAAAGGAGTAAAGATAAATTGGAGGGATGTATATTAAACATATTTTCACAGATGGATTAAAGTAATTTTAAAAACAATGGTAGAAGGCACGAGGTTTCTGTGTCATTATAGATAGTTTGATCACAATGTAGCGCTTTTTATCACTAAGCAATAGAGATAAATAGGATGAGTAAAATGAAAACTTAATGGTAGATTCACTAGAGATAATTGAAGCTAATATATGTTATGGTATTAAATCTCCTGTAGTAAGTGATGTTTTAACTATGAACAGGGGATAGTAGTAAAGTCTGTTATATTAAAACACTTTAGTACCTTAAATAGAGGAATTAAGAGGGAAAAAAAGGGGAAAAAAGATTCCACGTATTTGTAACTTTATAAATTCTGAAACAATCCTGCTGTATAAACCCTTCTAAGTAGTCAAAGATTGAGAATGTTTCATGTAGAAATGGTCTTATAGAATATTATGAGTTAGGGTCTACGGACCCTGTCCGCTTAAGAGGGAAGGGAAGGATGGGAGGAGGAGAGAAGGGGATACATAAAGAGTTCAAGTATGCCATAATTTGTTTCAATACACTCTGTTGAATTTGGTTGCCATGATCCATGATGAACTTATTTAAGTTCGCACCTGAAGAGTTCATCCTTACTTTTAGGGGCCGAACTGGTTGAATTGGGAGGGTGGTTATGTGTTTTTGTTTTCTGTTATTGTATGTGTTTGTTGTATGGTTTTTGTATGTATACATCCGGTGCAAGGAGAGGGGGTGTGGAGGGGGGAGATACCTAAGGAAGTTTAACTAAGTTGTTTATTTAATGGAATCGTTGAAACTGGTTTCCCAGAATGTCCAAGGCTTGAATGTCCCTGGGAAAAGACGTGCATTTTTAAAAATGTTTAAAGCTGATATCCTATGCTTGCAGGAGACTCACTGGGCTAGGGAGAAAGCTCCAGTATTTAATGATGCATATCTCAGGAACGGTGGATCTTCAATGTATAGTAGGAAAACTAGAGGAACAGCAATTTTTTTAAATACAACTCTGAACCTTAAAGATTAATTTCTTGAAATAGATAGTGAGAGTAGATATATATTATTATATATTATGGTCAGGTTGGATCAACAATACAAAACCCAAAATAGTAAATATATATGCACCAAACAAGGCCTAAGAAAAATTCTTAAGGTCGACATTGAAAAAGTTGAAAAAATATTTCTCATGCCACCTCACTATTTGTGGGGATTTCAATATGTACCTAAATCCCTCTGAGGATAAGACATTTTTTTAAAGATTCTAATTGATTAAAGCACTAAACAGAAAGCTAAACAATTTTATGATTTGCTATGCAGTTACAACCTTTGTGGTACATGGAGATGTTTACACCCAGGAGAAAAGGACTATTCTCACTATTCACATTGACACTCATCCTATGCCAGATTAGGCTACATCTTGTCTAATGAGTTAAGCTTTAAAAATTGAAGCAGACATTAAGCCAATCCTTAGATCAGATCATGGCATGGTCTCAATCATTTTTAAATCTAATTTGAGTCGTAGGAAGCCTCCTCCATGGAAATTGGGTCTATATATTCTCACAGTAGACCATATTAAAAACAGCATTAAGAAATAAATAACTCAATTCTTTGAAGAGAATAGAGGATCAGTGCACTCCAATACAACCCTATGGTTGGCTCATAAAGCCTACATTAGAGGGGTTCTCATAAAAGCAAAATTGCAATTGTTTAAGGACAAGGGTAGATCATTGCGGGGACTATATAGAGATTTGGCAAAATTAGAAGTCATAAGCAAAATTTAGATAGAAATATACTCAACCAAATTAGAGTTATACGGGCATCAATTTAAAAAAATTAACAAAAAAAGACTGATTAAGCATTTTAGAAGTTTCAGCAAAGATCATATTTCTGGGGAAATAAAACAGGAAGAATCAACAAACACAAATAAGCCATTGGATCAAATTAAGTATAAAGATAATATTATTACATACCCAGATAAAATCATACAGATTTTTAAAAACTTCTACTCTGGACTTCTACAATCTGGAAACAAAAAAACAAGATAGTGAGACCCAAGATCAAAACATTAGACATTTTGTAGACAAAATAAATATACCTAGAGTGTCTAAAACACTCACTATATAGGGAAATCAGTGAAGAGGAAACAGACGATGTAATAGTAAACCTGAAAACGTATTCATCAATCATTATTACAAACTTTTTCAAAAAGAACTGATGAGAGATTTAGGAAAACTTTGAACGAGATTAAGAACTCTGGGAGAGCTCCCAGAGAAATGCTAGAAGCCGCTATAGTTAATATACCAAAGCAAGATAGTGAGGCGCTAGAATGTAAAAACTCTCGCCCAATCTCTCTCCTGAATACTGATATAAAAATATACTCGAAAATATTAGCCCAGAGACTTAATAAAATCATCCACTCGTTAATTGGAAAAGACCAGACCGGCTTTATAGTTGAGAGGCAGGTAACTGAAAATATTAGAAGACTCTTAAACATGATTTCCTATTTCAAAAATAATAATATTCCGGCGGTATTTGTTTCCTTAGACGCAGAGAAGGCCTTTGACAGAGTCGGATGGAGATACACTAGAGATATTTGGTTTTGGAGACTTTGTCTCTCGGGCCATCAGTGCACTCTATGGGTCTCCATCCGCCTCTGGCAGGGGCCTAGGGTTTGTTTTAGAGATATTTGAAATCTCAAACGGGACCCATCAGGAACCAGTTTTATTTGCACTATTGATCGAGCCCTTGGTTGAAGAGATTAGAAGTTCTGAAAGAATCATGGGGCTTAAGATAGGCTTAAGCGCACACAAAATATATTTGTTGGCTGACGATTTGGTGATTTCAGTAGAAAACCCGTTAAGCTCCCTAGGGGCTCTGCATGAAGTGATCGAGGAATTTAGCAAAGCATCTAATAATAAAATAAATATTTTGAAATCAGAGGCCTTGCCCATTAATCTGTCATCTTTAGAAATGGATGTTTTGAAAGATAATGTTCAATATTAATGGCAAAACGAACATTTGTTAATTGTTATACAATTATACCTTAAACAGTTAGTTGTGCAGAACTATGAGGTGACTTATACAAAACTAAGAGACAATATTCGAGCATGGAAAAACAGCATAATGTCGGGGTCAGAGAGAATAGTGGTGGTGAAGATGCGTCTTTTGCCAAAAATAACGGATTTGATGCGGTGCATTCCGATATGGGTCCCTTCTTACATTATCGCCAAATTTCAGACACTAATAGACAAATACATCCATAAGAACAAAAATATCAGGATAAAGAAAACATATATGATGTGTGAATTTGACTGGGGAGGCATTGCTTACCCGATGATCACAAATTATCAACAGGCTATTCAAACAGCCCATCTGGTATTGTGGACTCAGCCCTCTGATTTACATAATTGGACCCAAATTGAAAACTTTGAGCTAGAGACAGGGGACATAACCCTTTTACTCTTTAAAAAAAAAAGCTGAATTCAAGGAAAAGAGACTTGGAGAACTTTCTATAGCAAAAAAACATAAGTGGTGGTGCAAAATCAATGCTCTTTTTTCCTTATGCCCCTTCCTAGTCCTATTACTCCCTTGACCTTGCTGGCCCAACTATTTGACTCAAGTCTTCTTAACCTACTGGTAAGAAAAGGCTTACTGCACTTAAAAGACTTATATGGGAAAAGAAGTTGATGAATTTTCAAGAGTTGTCTAATAAATTCTCCATCCCCAAACACTATTACAGAAATCTTTAATATATTTTCCCTTCCATATGAAGGAGCTAAGAAAGTTGACGGATTTCAAAAACTTGTTAATATCTAATGATTGATCTCATTTAGCCACTAAGTACTATAAGATCTTTAAGAAATGTTTTCAAGATGAGAAATCTTTTAACTGGAGGCTATGGGAAAAAGATACAGGAACCTCTTGGCCTATTGAAAAGTGGCATTAAGCCTTTTCTATAACTGCTAAATACCTTAAGAATGCATCACATAGGGAAACCTATTTTAAAATAATTAATAGATGGTATATAGTACCCCTAAAACTGGGGCAGATTAACAAGTCAGAAGAACAAAAACTATGGTGGAGAGGATGCAAGACTGGTAGCCATATACATATGTGGAGGCACTACCCATGTATACAGAACTTTTGGCGGGAAAGCTTCAAACATATATCCAAAGTATGTAACATTAAGATAGAGCCTTCACCAGAAATAGTTGTACTACATTTTCTTCTGGGCAACTTGTCTCCGGTTATCAAGGCAACAGTGATATTGTTCCTCATTGTAGCAGAAAATTTAATAGTATCAAGATGGAGAAATGCTGAAGTTCTGTCCTGGTTCTAACTTAAAGAGAAGTTGGGGAAAACCCGCCTGCTTGAATGTAACACCCAAAATTTTGGAGTAGGCCCACAGATTAGAAATAAATGGTCTCTATTGGAAAAATACATCTTTCAAGAAATGACCCCAGAAACCCCGGGGAACAGTACATCGTAAGACTTGTATCCTAAACGATTGGACTTCATTGGCGGTGTGTTAGCAGTAACTATGGGCTTGCATGAGCAAGCCCTGAAATACTTACATACGGAAACAAGGTTTACGGGTTGAAGTCTTCGGGTCTGTAGTTACAGGCTTGTCTAATTTAATAGCTCTTTAACTACTGAGGTTTTCCAGCTCGTAGACTTGCAGGCTGTATATATGTAACTGTGGGCATGGAATTTAATGTGGCTGATATTCTTTGACAATTACATTTCTAATTATCTCTATTATTCAATAATTACTTTTGATATTAATAAACCCAATGATGACTAGATAATTTGATGTCCGTCAAGCATTGTTACAAAAGTTAAAAAATATATAGTTAGATCTAAAAATATAGATATTCCTTGAAGTAGGAGAATGTGCATCTTGCGGAGATGTCCGAATTTAAAATCTTGGTGACCAGGTGCTAAACCAGACCAAGTTAGCTGTACACCCATTACAGCAAAAGCAAAAACTAGCTCTTTCTGTGCAAGAAAATGGATCTAATGCCTCAGTGGCTTATCATAAGTAATGGCAACAATCTATTGTAAGCAAACTATATTAATGTTGGGTTTTTAGTGGATCAGAAAAGCTGACTGACTGCTGAATTTAATATTTCCATGAGTGTAATGAAAAAGAAATAACATTTTAAGAAATATTAAGTTTATACAGAACCTATTTCTTTTGATTGGTTTCATCAAATGACTCAGCTTACTGAATCCTGGATCTTTTCTTATATTGTAGAAGAAATTCTTGGTATGTAAGTGTATAGATTCTTTTGTTAGTGAGCTGTGAAAGTTTCTTGGTAGAATGCATTTTGAATTATCTATGTGTTTTGGGAATGTCCCCAAATAGTATAGATGTATATTTAGATAGTACAGATCATGTGTGTCTCTGTATGGGTGTGTGTCCTTTTCCCCTAGATGTTCTCCTTGTGCTCCTCTAGATCTTGGTTGTCAGACCAGAGAGCTTCCCCTTATCCTATGTCTGTCCCCTAATTATACCCACAACTTAATTTGCTGATCAGAAATTCCAGTCAGGCTATGTATTTGGCAACCAATCCGAAATCCTAAAGATGTCACAACCTATTTAACTCTTAATAGGATATATTCTTTTCTAGAGACTTATTAACTGTCAATGAATTTCTTTGAACACCAGAGGGCACTCTTGAACGTTCGCATTACCATCAAGGGATTAAAATACAATTAGTTAATGACTTCTTGATGTTAAAATCGTAAATAAAACAAGAAACAAGAAATAGCTAATATTCTAGTGATAAGTGGTGTCAGTTATATATACCTTTACATGAATATTATCCAAAATGGAAATGCATATATATATAGAGAGCATATACAATATTAATACATTGGATATAAAAGAAACTATATAATTGGATTATTATATCACATATTATAATTGTCAAACTGCGTGATGTGGTCACGCTTTGCGAGCTTGCAAAGCGAGCTTGCAGAACTGCATCCCCACGTGAAGCGAGGGACGCAGTTCGGGCTGCAAATGCGGACCTCGCGAAGCGAGGGACGCATTTGCAGAGGTGGAGGCTCCCACATCAGCTGAAAATCGTCTAAGCGAGAAAAAAATGAAAACGAGGCTACACGACCCCGAGGCGCGCAAAACACCAACAAGGACGTACGACTTTTAAAAACAAGAATTACGACCCACGGAACTTAGAAAAAATGTATACGAGGTCGCAAAAATACGAAGTTATAGCCGAACAGCGCACATCGAAAAACACGAAAAGCACAAAAAAACGCCTTTTGCACGCCAATTTAGGTCTCATTTAAGAAGTTTCAGCACTTGAAAATCTGCTAAGCGATAAAAAAAAATGGCGGACCAAAAAAATTTAAACGAGGCTAAAGTAGACAGAGCACCACCAGGCACGTACAAATTACACAAGAACGTAGGAGATACACATTATACCATTACAACGGACGGAAAATGCTCGCAAGCCAAGTAACATATACAAAAAAAATGCCATTTTACAACACTAACTTGAAATTAATAACATTAGGGTTCTAAAATGCTGCTTTACCCGCCTAAACAAACTGTTTGGCCTCGCGCACGCAGCCTCTTTACACTGCACACTTGACACAGTACTGACACTTTCTCCTCAGATGATCAACAGTACAACAGTCCAGGACAATACAAATAGATTGTTAGCTCATCAGAATATTGATTGCTGCATATTACACATAAATAGGTAAAGTATATTAACTGTACTCACTTTTTTTTTTGTTCACTGTACTTACATATCTGTCTTCGTGATGAGCGCCAAAGGTGATCGTTGCAAAGCAGAACAATTGAAGTACACGAGGGGAGAGGCTCACAATGAGCGCCAAAGGTGTTCATTGTTAGCCACGCGAAGAGCATCTAAAATGCTCAGCGCAGGGCTCGCAATGAGCACCGAGGGTCCACAGAGGAGCAAAAGCCTTACATTGTGTGGTAAACAGTATTGACATGCCTTACAATTTTATTGCCATCATTTTTGACTGGCAAGTTGCTAGTTAGCTTATAATAACCATATAAGATTGGATTTTATTCATATTGGAAGTAATGACAGGTGGAAGGATAATTAAGATGGGCATGAGAAATTGATTGATATCAATGTATAGTAGAAATGTGTTATTCAGTCCATCATCTGTTGGGAACTTAAGAGTGCTGTCTTAGATCAGCTTTAGTCATTCTGCAATACTATGGAAACTTTACCTTTATTAAACCAACAGGGATTGCCTGTGGGGATTGTGATTACGGGCAACTGGGTTGGAAGTTCTAAAGGAATATGGTGTTCTATCCATAACTCCTGTCTGATTCTCCACATTTAGAGCCTAATCAACTGAGGTGGACAGAAAATTGTTTACTCCACACCTGTCTCCACATCCTTACCTGCTACCTCACTGACACACTTCTTTCTCAATATGTCTCTGTAGTGGGGACAAGACCTCTCTTCATTTATATATGAATATCTAATCTGGGGTTTCCACTTTCCATGCCTTAATAAGATCATCAGTTCTCAGAGCCAGGTCTACTTGCTTTCAATGAGTACATAAACTCAGCCAAAAAATCAGTAACTTAGATTTAGCACAAACAATTTGGCTATGTTTTTAAAATGGATAGGGAATCACATACTCTAGTGTATGTTTACATTAATATTTTATTTTTCATCCAACCATGCTGTGACAGTAGCTTATTATTCTTACTCCTGATCTGCTTACTTTTATTTTCATAGTTGGTGAAATATCATGCACACTTTGCATACTGTACTTTACTGGATATGTGTTATAACCTTGTTTTGACTTTGCCAATTTTTGACCAAACCCTACAATCCACCATAGAAACCAAAATGTAATGGCAGATGAAAACGCCTTGGCAGAACTAGGCTTACCTATTCATTTAACAGTCAACAAAAAAGACCACCCTTAGAATTTTATCATGTATATAAACAGTGCTCTTCAAAATGCTTTGCTTATGGTTTTAGAAAGTAGGTTTGGTTCTTAATATACTGTATGTGATGAAGAGGTTTGATCACTGGAGCCTCAGAAGCTTTTATGTAAATGTAAAAATATGGACATGTATCCACCCCTTCACTGATTGGCTAATACAGCCCACAGTAATAGTTTTATCAGCCAATTATAGTAGCCAACTTCCAGTGGACAAGAGTGTGGGAATCGAATGCCATTAGCCCTACCCTTATGTTGGTATCACTCCAAATTTTAGGCTACGGATGAGGACTGAGAAACGTATGGGTCCCTTATTAGGGATCTTGGTGGGGGTATTTTTCTAAGCATCTCTTCTACCCAATGGGCTAGTAGAGATATGAGGTCATAGGTAGGAATTAGTTTAGCGGTTATTGCCCACACAAGCCCATATGTTCTGTTAGGAGGTAGCATTGACTATTTAGGTCAACTTCTATATATTTTTAACCATTGTGTAGTGAAAGTATTTCTAGTACTTACTGTTTAGACACTACAGTCCATTCTAAAGCTAACACTGCCCCCCCCAAAAAAAATTTCAACCATTTTTATTGAGTTTAAAATTTTATACAACACATAACAGAAAATAAAACAGCACAACTCAACAATCTCCTATTAACAACCAATGATCATAAGATTGTCCGGTGGATCAGACTATCTTAACATCCTGTGGTGCATTCTGCGACCCAGGGTACATGAGATATTCTGCTTTTCATCACAATTTAAACAATTAGCCCCCTATCCAATTGAGCAATTGTTGGTTACTGGAGCCCGTAATATAGACCATAAACTAATTTACTATTCAATTGGCGTGTTTTAGCGAGCCACAAAATATTTGTGGGTTACAGACTCAAAATCACTGCAGTTGCCATAATTATAACTTCCAACACATCGAAGCCTTTGATCTTTCATGCCCCCAAAAGTTACAATAGCTAAAATCGCATATCCCTATTCAATTGCTACAATTCCTCAAGCCCGCAAAGGTTTTCCCACCCGTAAATGGCAAATGTAGTAGAAAATCCTATGAGTACAAGATAGTACTCACAAGGGGATTAAACACTTGTTCATAGCACTGTAAATGTAAATAAAAAAATCAATACTGCACTTTAAAAGACGGGGGAAAATTTGCAATAGAATTTTTTTTTTTATGTTTCATTTCGGTGTAATATCAATCTCGGGAATCAATGAGTTAATACATATCAGGGCACCCACATGGACTACAACAGTATCACCATTAATTTTTTATTATTTTGTAAATTGCAGGATTGCGAGTCTGATCGCAAATTGGACTTCTAAAAGCTAATTGATTGATGTTTAACCTCCATGTTTTACTGACGTCATGATGACGGTCTCATTTACTATTGGATGTTTATAAATCGGGTGTTATGGCCTTGCTTGATTGATCATTATCATGCTCTGAAATGCTACTTACGATTGCATGTTTTATGGTTTCAGCTTTCAGTCCTTAAATTACTGGGTTGTTCAATTGAATCGCTCTGTAATTGTAGCAAGTTTCAAGCCTGCAGACTTACGACCTGTATAATGTAATCTTGCAATGGAATAAGGCCCTACTCTCACACTTAATATATTAAATAACAAGACTTGATACTGAGTCAATAATTGTGGAAATTAAAACATCTTATTTATACATTTTTACAAGCATTTTGTATTTATTTTCTAAACAGCAAATGGACTTATAGGCTGAAGATATTTTTATTAGTTCTTTAGAGAGCACATGTACAAATATTGGGCATTTTAATAGAACATAGCTGAATGATTCTCTGTATTCAATGACCCTCCTATGCGTAGAAGAAAATAGTCAGAATCACAAATGGAAATGTCCCCTACAACATAATTGCATATACTAATTTGTAATAATTTTCTTATGGTTTCTAAAAAATGTTGCCCATTCTCAAGTCTAATCATGAAGGTTACCCATCTGGATCACATGAGGTTCTTAGCATTTTCTTAAGTTTGGACAAGGATATCTCAGTATCAATAATTGTAGTTAGTGAATCCCGAGGATTTTACATTTAGTTGCTATTGAGCAATCTATAAAATTCCTAAGGAAATATCAAGCATTCAGTCGATAAGAGCTAAATATACTATTTCATAATTTCTTTTGTCACACTTCTGACTTTTTAGTTTATTCAAAGTAAAATTGGTATCATAAGATTTGTTTTAAAATGTATTTCATACTAGCGACTTGCCCATCAAAAAATGACGGCAATACAATTGTAAGGCAGGTATTGCTGCTTGCCACAGAGAGTGAGTGTTTTGGTGGTCTGAGATCCCTGTGCGCTCATTGCGAGGCTGGTGCTGAGCGCCTTCGACGCTCATTGCGAGCCTCTGGATTGGTGTATTTGTTGTTATGATTTTTTGTAAGGTCCGCAGTGATCTCGTTTTGTGGCTTATTGCAAGGCTCTACCCTGGTGTAGTTTGTATCCTATGAGGAGCGTTGGCGCTCCTGGTGGGTGGCGCAGTGAAGGTGTTTGTGGTTGTTTGCGGTGGTGTGGTGTTCATTTTTTTTTTGTTTTGTGTCTCTTAATTTTTATTTATGCTAATTAATTAATTAATGAAATCATAAATTAATATACTTTACCTCTTTGTAATTAATACATGCAGCAAGGAATGTTAGTGTTGTAAAATGGCGGCGAATGTGTGTGAATGTGGTAGGCGGGTTTGTATGATGTAGCGTCCTTGCTAATGGTATATGTTGTAGGTCGTACAGGTTTTTGTAAAAGCTGTATTTGCTTTGTGGTATTTAGATGCTTTAGGGGTCGTGTAGCCTTGTTTTTGTTTTTTTCAGCAGCCATTTTTTCTCTCGCTTAGGGGATTTTCGAGTTGCAGAGGTCCTGGGTGTTGTTTGTAAGGGGTTGATAGGCGCCGTAGAGCCTCCACCTCCGCAAATGCAGCCCTCGTTTCGCGAGGGTACTCATTTGTGGCCCGAAAGTTATAGGGTGTCGTAGGGATGAGCGCCTATGGTGCTCATCTCCACCAGCTCAAGGAGCGCCGCAGTTGCAGCGGGGTCGCTACACGAGCCTGCAGCGTTAGCAACAACCCGCATGCTCACAACTATATATGTGATACTCACTGCACAGAACGGTGTTTGTCGAAATAGACTTCAGCTAAATTGAAAAGACTCAGGGACTCAGTTCAAGGATATAATAAATTATTACAAAACCAGACCCCTCTTTCTTCCTGGATGGCTGATTTAAAAGCTAGAAACCCCTTCAATTCAACAGGAATGACTGGGATGTAATTTTTCTATCAAGAGATTGTTGAAAGAAAAATAGAAATATGTTTTTGTTGCATTAGAAAGCGGTTATACTTAAGGTGTCTCCTCTCAACAAACCAATAAAACCCAACCCTTACCAGTCCCTAATCCAACATCCATGATGTAACTGAGGACAAGGTCTACAATCATCTTCTCACCTTAAAACTTGTCCACATGATCCTATTCCTTCACAACTTATCCCTAACCTCTCTACCACATTTATCCCTGCTCTCACACATATATTCCAAATGTACCTAATCACTGGCAAGTTTTCATACTTTTTAAAACATGCCACAATTACACCCATTCTTGAGAAACATTCATCTGATTTAGTTTCTCCACTCTCTACTTCCCTTGGCTTCTAAACTGTTTGAGAAACTGATTTATAATTGCCTTGCCCAATTTCTTTCCTCCAACTCCTTCCTTGACCCCTTCCAATCTGACTTCCAATCCTTCACTCCACAGACACAGCTCTCACAAAAGTCACTAAAGACTTGCTCACTGCTAAGTCAAAGTGTCATTTCTATATGCTAATTCTCCCCTCAATCTCTCTGCTGCCTTTGACACAGTTGATCACCCCTTTCTTAACAAATTCACCTCTCTCTTGGCATCCATGACACTGCTCTCCCATGTTTTGCAGCATACCTGCACGATCAAACTTTTAGTGTCTATTTCTCTGGCCCCTCTTTTTCTCCTAACCCTCTGACTCAACATGTCAAAGAATGAGCTCCTAAACTTCATTCCCTCTACCATAGCTTCCACTTGTCATACAACAAGGGGCCGGATTTGCGGAAGGTGGAGGCTCCAACGTCGGCTGCAATGAGCCTTGTCCTCAGTTACATCATGGATGTTGGATTAGGGACTGGTAAGGGTTGGGTTTTATTGGTTTGTTGAGAGGAGACACCTTAAGTATAACCGCAATTGCAGAGGTGGAGGCTCTACACTGCCTCACAAGCAGTTACAAACACCCACATAAGCGGAACTTTGAAAAAATACATCTAACACGTAATGACTAAATACGGACTTACACAAAAAAATACGAGTTGTGGGACTTAGAATGAAAAAAATACAGACTTACACAAAAAAAAATACAAGCCACGGGGCTTAGAAAAAAAAATATTACGAACTTGCAAAAATACGAACTTAACAGCCAAACCATAAAAACACATAAACATAAAAAAACAATAAATACACACAAAAATGACATAAAAAGCTTACCCACAGCAAAGTGTGTGTGTGTGGGGGGGGGGGGGGGGGGCACCCAGGACCTCTGCAAGTGAAGTTACACCTCAATTTAAGTCCAATTTACAGAGTTTATACACACGGAAATCCCCTAAGCAAGAGAAAAAATGGGTGCCGCTAAAAAACGAAAACGAGGCTACACGACCATAAAGCTGCAAAACCCCAACAAGCACATACAGCTTTTCTAAAAAGCCGCACGAGGTACAAGATACACTTTTAGCAAGGACACTACATCATACACAGCCGCGTACCAAATACAAATTTGCCACCATTTTACAACACTAACTTACACAATGCGGAAATACACAGCTACACAAACGGCTTCCCCTTGCACACGCCGCCTATTTACACTACTCGCTGAACAAATTGCTGACACTTACACCTCGCCTCCACAACAGTGCAAACGCACATTGTATGCTGCAGGAACATCAAAACAGATTGTCAGCTCTTAAGCACAATGCTTCCTGCATATATTACTTACTATTATTATTAATTTATTACTTATTTACATCCTTATTAAATTGTGATTCAGCAAATTTAAAAGGGCTCTGTTTAAGCACAGGTCATATTTTTTTTACAGAAGTTTTTAGTTAGTGAAGACCTTGCTTTTGGGTAGAAGTTCACTAACTAAAAACTTCCGTAAAAAAATATGCTGTGTGCTTAAATGGAGCCCTTTTAAATTTTCCGAATCGCAATTTAATAAGGCTGATAATTAGCATACAAAAATACATATACACAAAAAAAAACTTGCAAAAGCCATTCACGGCGCGCCTCACAATGAGCGCCAACGCTGCTCATAGCACACAAACTACACCAGGGGACAGCCTTGCAATAAGCACAGAAAGCAGATCAGAGCCGACCTTACAATGACAGCAAAAGCGCCTCTGATAAAAAAATATACAATAACCAAGAGGTTCGCAATGAGCGCCGAAGGATGTCAGACCACCAAAAAAATTCATGTCTGTGGCAAACAGCATTACCTGCCTTACAATTTTATTGCCCAGTCATTTTTGACAGGCAAGTCGCTAGTAATATATAACCCTTTATGTTCTGAGTTTGCTGCAAACTGTTCTTCTTCACTCCCATATTTGTTGTACTAAATTGCTTACTACCACTGTATAAGATTAAATAAACAAACTAAACAAAGACTAAATCTGTTGAATATATATTTCTTCAATATATAATATTAGACAATATGGTATTGTAGACCTATTTTTAGCTGCAAATCTCATCCTAATATTTGGGTGTTTTCACTATAAGTTTTCTAAATGATGCCATCAGTTCCATATTTCTTAAACTGTAAATGAACGGATTTAATAATGGAGTAATTGTTGTGTAAATGACAGATATTATTATTTCTTCAATATCATGGTGAGTTGGAGCAGGACGAAAGTATGTGAATAAAAGAGTACCATAAAAGATAGAGACAACAGTCAGGTGTGAGGTACAAGTAGAGAAAGCTTTATGTTTCCCTTTCTGGGTCGGGATCCTCAAGATCAACCTGAATATGTGAATGTATGGAATAAAAGTTACTCCGAGGGCAAGAAGCCCTAAGGTTAAAGCTGCAAAGCATATATAAAGGAAATTTATAAAAATGTCAGTGCATGAGAGCTGTAATAACAGTGGGAGGTCACAAAAGAAACCATAAATAATGTTTTGTCCACAAAAAGTCAGTCTGAGTGTACCAATGGAGTGTAGAAGAGCATCGGTTATTCCAAGTCCCCATGCACCTGATGCCATCAGGATACAAACTTTCCAAGACATGATAGAGGTGTAATGCAATGGTTGGCATATGGCAACATATCTGTCGTAGGACATCACAGCTAGTAAGACACCCTCAGCAGTTGCAAACAGTAGGAAAAAAAACATTTGCGTTACACAAGCCATGTGAGAAATTGACTTAATTTTGAAAAACAAGTCAACAATCATCCGAGGGACAGTGACAGTGGAAGAAAGGGCATCTATACATGCTAGATGGCCAAGAAAGAAGTACATTGGGGTATGAAGATGGTGGTCATTGTGAATAAGAACTAGAATGACTAGATTCCCAGTCAAAGTCATCATATAAATAAGTAAAAACACCACAAATAATATAAATCGAACCTTTGGGAAGTCAGAGAATCCAACAAGAAAGAATTCATGAACTAGAGTTTGGTTCTCCAGACTTGTTACTCTGCTCATGTCCATATCTCTATTAAAAAACAGCAAGTGATAATATTAATGCTCAGGAGGGGATATGCAATCACAAAGATTGACAAAGACATGATCTACTATATTTTTAAGCAGTGAGATGATATAATGCTTTGATAGTTCTGACTCTGTTTGAGATGGGAAACCAGCAAGAATAATGAACAATTGTGGATCAGATTGTAACCAAACTAATTTTGGCATACTAAAAAAAGGGACAACATGAAAATGTACATATTTATAGAGGATATTTAAAGAGTATGGGGTACTCCCCCAACCCCCAATATACACCAGTGCATGCTTATTGTGACCTAAAGACTGCACTGATGGGCAATCAGCATAAAAAAGAAAGCATGCCTACCAAGGCTAGCCAGGGCACCAAATTCATTTAAATTGCTTGGCAGTCTAAGGGTTAATTTATATGGATGTTTCTATTATATCATATATTTAATATTAACTCGACAATGGGAAACTATTTATTATCACTTTTAATCATAAACATGCCAAAATAGAGAATTCATCTTCTAAAGCTTGATGTTAATGTATATTAAAGATTCACTACTTTTGTCCGCCTCCATTTATCGTTTCTCTTAAACTCAGTTCTCACAGTGAGAATCCCCCAATCAGAGAGTATGTTACATCTGGTGGGAGAGGGAAGGAATCCAGTGCTTCCCATAATGCACACAGTTCATTGTTATAATTATTATTACAAATTATTTATGTATAATTGTAATTTAATTTCCGTAATAACAGTTGTTACCTGAATAACCCCAACAAACAGTTCTAGGTAGAGCTGATAAGAAAAAGAGTTTCTACAACCTATCAAACAAATGGTTCGATTTTATTAGATATGTAAATATTACTGCTTAGGATATTTTTTAAGTCTTTTTTTATTTCTCTTTTTTTTCATCTTTTTAGGTGGGTTTTTGCATTAATTAATTTATTTCCTCTCCATTTTTAAACTTAGTTGATGAGGATATGAATATCTATTTGGAATCAGTTTAAAAGTGTTGGTTTTTAAACATACATTTTCAATCAAATCTATAACTATTATTTTGTCACATCTTTTTTCTTTAAATAGATAATATAGGTAATATATAATGTATACATATTCAGGTCATTCTTTTTTTATTTGTAATTTGTGTTTTTTAGACCATGCACTATTTCTTCCTCTGAGTTATTTCTAATTGGGCTCAGTATCTAGGTCTATAGAGTTACATTAATACCTCTCTCTCTTTCTGCTGCTATTTCCTCTTCCAGTAGCTCACAGTTTCCTATTTGCATTTCATTTGTCTTTGTTGCATTGCTTTTCTATTTTTAAATCATGTAATATAATACCCACCAATTCCTTTTCCTCAAAAATTGGCATCATCATTTTACCATTATGTAAATGTTCTTTGTCTGGGTTTTTGTGGTCTAAGTGCACATTTTTGAATTTCTCATGTTGAATTTCAGATCACACATATGTAACCATTGCTATAGTTTTATTAAATCATTACATGTTGCTTACACATCCTGAAATTCCTACCGTTTTTACATATATTTGTGTCATCTGCAAAATGTCCATAGAAAAATGAATCCATCTTACTGATGATACTTTATCATTGGAAGCTGATAACAGATACTAGAGGGGACGGTGAGGATAACATTCTAAACTATAGACCTCTTTGAGCAGAGTGGAGATCTGGAAATCTGAAGAAATTACAGGCCAGTGATTTTTAACAAACTATTGGATTGTTTTTTTTTGCTCCACCCAGGTTTTGCTGAAAAAGAGCTGGTCAGTGAGGAAACTGTTTATTAGTTAATGTTGTGTTTCAGTGGAAGCTAATCGTGTTATTTTCATTGATATGTTTTGGTTTGTTATTTTTGTAGCACTGGCTACATTTTAGTAAAACTTGAAAAAGTATATACAAAATGCTTGAAACATGGGCACAAACCCAGTGGAGACTGGTAACTTGTCACTATTTTATATATATATATATATATATATATATATATATATATATATATGAATTTTATATGATGGATCAGAACACAATAGTCTAAGTTGGTGAAGTGAAATGAAAAATTATATACATAAAACATTTTTTTAAAAATAGAAAACAGAACATTTTCATGTGAGTATGTATTCACCCCCTTTGTTATGAAGCTTATAAAAAGCTCTAGTGCAACCAATTACCTTCAGAAGTTACATAATTTGTGAAAGGATGTCCACCTGTGTGCAATCTAAGTGTCACATGATCTGTCATTACATATACACACCTTTTTTGAAAGGCCCCAGAGGCTGCAACACCTAAGCAAGAGGCACCACTTACCAAACACTGCCATGAAGACCAAGGAACTCTCCAAACAAGTAAGGGACAAGATTGTTGAGAAGTACAAGTCAGGGTTAGGTTATACAAAAATATAAAAATCTTTGATGATCCCCAGGAGCACCATCAAATCTATCATAACCAAATGGAAAGAACATGGCACATCCGCCAAAACACATGAACCGGGCAAGGAGGGCATTAATCAGAGAGGCAGCACAGAGACCTAAGGTAACCCTGGAAGAGCTGCAGAGTTCCAGAGCAGAGACTGGAGTATCTGTACATAGGACGACAGTAGACAGTATGCTCCATAGAGTTGTGCTTTATGGCAGAGTGGCCAGAAGAAAGCCATTACTTTCAGCAAAAAAACAAAATGGCATGTGTTGAGTTTGCGAAAAAGGCATGTGGGAGACTCCCAAAATGTATGGAGGAAGGTGCTCTGGTCTGAAAAGACTACAATTGAACTTTTTGGCCATCAAAGAAAACGCTATGTCTGGCTCAGACCCAACACATCACATCACCCCAAGAACACCATCCCCACAGTGAAACATGGTGGTGGCAGCATCATGCTGTGGGGATGTTTTTCAGCAGCCGGGACTGGGAAACTGGTCAGAGTTGAGGGCAAGATGGATGGTGCTAAATACAGGGATATTCTTGAGCAAAACCTGTACCACTCTGTGTGTGATTTGAGGTTAGGACGGAGGTTCACCTTCCAGCAGGACAATGACCCCAAACACACTGCTAAAGAAACACTTGAGTGGTTTAAGGGGAAACATGTAAATGTGTTGGAATGGCCTTGTCACAGCCCAGACCTCAATCCAATAGAAAATCTGTGGTCAGACTTAAAGATTGCTGTTCACAAGCGCAAACTATCCAACTTGAAGGAGCTGGAGCAGTTTTTCAAGGAGGAATGGGCAAGAATTGCAGTGGTAAGATGTGGCAAGCTCATAAAGACTTATCCAAAGCGACTTGGAGCTGTTATTGCCGCAAAAGGTGGCTCTAGAAAGTATTGACTTTAGAGGGTAAATAGTTATGCACATTGTTATTTCTGTTATTTTGTTCCTATTTGTTGTTTTCTTCACAATAAAAAAAAAAATCTTCAAAGTTGTGGGCATGTTCTGTAAATTAAATGATGCAAATCCTCAAACAATCCATGTTAATTCCAGGCTGTGAGGAAACAAAAACAAGAAAAATGCCAAGGGGGGTGAATACTTTTGCAAGGCACTGTAACTCAAATTATCTAATAGTTCACTTTACCCTTTTGTAATCTACCCACTATCATTTTTTTACATAGAAGCTAATCATTTACTTTAGCACATGTATGCATTGTTTGCTTAAAAATAATGAATGCATTTTTGTAAATGTAATATCTTAACAAAACATCAGTATTAACATGTGCAACCCATATTGTTAAGCTTAAAGTTGTTCATAACTGATGAAAATACTTTTCCACTGTTTACGGTTTAATTGAAATCAGAATAAGCACAAGTTCCTCCATCCCATATTGTTGGATCTCAGCCTAAATTATAAGAGTTGCATTTCTTTGCATTTGCTGTGATTAAGTTTGTTTAAAATAGTGCATATTTTGATATCACTAACTGACCTCATAACAGTAAGATGTACTGCCCCCAGTAGACTTTTTTTCAGACACTAAGTATATGATATAAGCTTTAATTAGTACCTGTAGGTTGCCTTCAGTTCCAGCCTCTGAATCCTTTGTTATAAATTAGAATCTGTCACACGTAGATCTTCTACACAGGTTGGTTCCCTTTGGCAATGTGTTTCTCTTATAAGACACAGATTTGCCTTAAATACCATACAAGTGTTTAATTCCTTAAGACTTAATTAGAACATTGTTATTTCTGTAAGATCCCATGAGATGTACGAAAATATTCTCTAAGATTGAATTTAATGGAACTTGCACCTGCTAACCTCCTCTTACTCAAAATCAGCTCGAGTTGGGAAAATTAATAGTGAATTCAATGGCAGGGGATCATGCTCAAAAAGACCCAAATTTCACCAGAGATTACTTACTTCTTTCTTGGGGTTTCCAATATGTGAAGAAAGTAGACAACTTAACCTAGGCTGCCCATCTATTCATTTTCCTACCTTAGCTCAAAAACTCAATAGTTGCCACCTATTTCTACGGTACTGTGTTATATTAGACTAGCGACTTGCCCGTCAAAAATAATAAATAAAATTCTAAGGCAGTCGGCACTCATTGCGAGCCTCTCCTCCATCTACTTTGGGGCTTTGCAATTATCACCTTGGCGCTCATAGCGAGCCCAACGATGAGTGCCTTCGGTGCTCATCGCATGGCTCGCAATGAGTGCCTTTGGTGCTTTACAATTATCACCTTCAGGGATCATGGCAAGCCGCCACAATGTGTCGTGCAACCCGCCACAATGCGATCTGCTCTATCGGCGCTCACCGCAAAGTCCAGCCAGCCTGACGTTGTTCGGCTAAGTGTTACTGGCTTCGACTAAGTGTTACTGGCTTGGGTTAAGTGTTACTGGCTTCGGCTAAGTGTTACTGACTTTGGTTAATAGTTACTGGCTTCGGTCAAGAGTTACTGGCTTCAGCCTCGTTTTGATTTTGTTTGAGAAAATGTAAATCTTTTCCGTAGCCATTTTCCTCACTTAGCTGATTTTCTATCTCCTAAAAACGTCAATTAGGGCTCAAATTAGCTTGCAACCTCGCTCACAGGCTCCCTGGTTGTCCCCCTGAGTTGTGTGTGATGTTTTTAATTTATTTTGTACATTATTGTTTACTTTTTGTCGGTCTTGCGAGTTACGGGCTTCGGCTAAGTGTTACTGGCTTAGGTAAAGTGTTATTGGCTTCGGCTATGGGCGTCTTCAATCTCTTTCCATCCTCCATTGGTGGAGCGTAATGGGGCAAATACCATCTCTGACGGGACAAAGGATCCTTAGAGGGACCCTGACAAAGCTCTACAGTATTGTGAGAGCTGCAATGAGCGCCTTCGGATCTCATTGCAGCAAAGTGCTGTAAGCCTCGCGATGAGCGCCCATGGTGCTCATTTTGAGTTTGTCTTCAATCTGTTTTAAAGTCCTACGTTCATGCCTCGTGATGAGCGCATGTGGCACTTATCGCGAGTCCTGCCATGAACGACTTTGACGCTCATTGCAGCCTAAAGTCCTACGTGCCTCGCGATGAGCGTTACCAACGCCTGTAATTGCCACAATTATATATGTGATTCTCTCATAGTTTTCATTTCTTTCAAATGTATTTTAATGGGGCGTGGCCAACCAGGGTGTGAACTAGATGCGCATATCTATAGCTCTGTAAATATATGTGCCAAAGTGAAAGTTTGGCTTATAATATTTGTTTTTAACAACTTCTAATGTGGACATCATCAATCACGGGATCACCCTGAACACTCTGACACCACATTTGAGGGGATTCGTGAACTTTTGCCTCCCACGAGGTTGCGGCCTGCTGGCCTTCCCAAGCCAAGCTAAAGTGTGTTTCCCTGTCAGCACATCTAACAGAGAAAGAAGGGAGCCTACATCTGCAGAACTTCAAGACACAGCGGGGACATTTATAAAAAGACTGGGCCAGCTGGGGGAGAGTCATCACCAACCCACCAGAAAGGCATCGACTCAGAGGTGAGCCTAAGAACATATAGAAGGTGCTCTGCCATCAAAGCATGAAAAATGGCCCCTCTAATAAAGCCATAATATAAAAGAAAATCTCCTTCAGAGCATTATTAGAGAGCTGTGAACCTGACAGAGGTCTTTCTTATTCACCAAATTAAGCTTATATCTGACTCTGGACTATTTATAAGACATTAAGAGGGGAAATTAACAGCAGGAGCCATTTTGTTTTTTGCCATGAGGTGGAGGAGCAGGAGGATAAGGCAGCCATTTTTAAAGCAGAAACAACACTACAATACTGTGGAGGGAGTAATAGAGATTCATCTATAATACAGAAAATATAAAAGGAAACTTTAGCAGTGTATACGTATTTACAACTCACTGCTTGTAAAATCTTACAAAATAATGCAACAGTGCCTCCTGGGGGACTATAGTAAACTGGCAGGCTTCTCAAAGTATTAACATTATTGAAAGGCAGACAGAATGCAATCCTGTACTTATATCTGCAATGAGCTCTCACTGAGGATGATGTAGCATGCTAACAACAGAAGCCATTCATGAGCACACAACATAATGCCCCCAAATGGGCCAAGATAATTAAACTGTCTCTAACTACATAGATAATCGGCCTATAAACTCAACACTACTAGACAAGCTGAAGGAGTATTGTGCACAAAACATAGGGCTTTAGCATAGCAGCACGCAGCACAAGTAAATCAAAGAAAAATACGTCCAGGAAAAATATTCAGGACTCCTATAAAACCCGGACACCCAACAACCACCTGGTCAGAGTCCAAGATTGTATCACCCTGACTCACTGATTATGGAGGAAGACCCTGAATATATACATACCCATGTGGAACTGATAGACGTTCACTGGAGAAAATAAAATTGATGTTGCAGGAGCAAATTGCCTTAGCTGTTGACGGTCTCAGGAAGGATCTCTTTACATTGGGTCAAAGGACGCAGCTCTTTGAAGAAACGTTGGACAATATAATTGAGGCACAGGAGCATGACAGATTTGAAATCGTCCCTGAGAATACTTCCAAGATTCAAGAATTAGAAAACAAGATAGAAGATCTTGAAAATGATCACGTAGATACAACATAAGGGTCAGAGGAGTCCCTAATATAGTGACTGAAATTATGCAATATGTTAAACGTACTTGTGGTGAGTCGGAGTGGGTGATCGAGAGGACTCACAGAGCCCTAGGAGCTTCCAGAGATCAAAACTAATTGAGAAACATAATACATAGATTCGTTCAACAACGACCAAGAGACCTTGTTCTAGCTGCATCAAGACAACTAAAGGAAATCAGAGGCCCAGACGGTGCTATTTATGGATCTTGCTCCAGCAACTCTCCTCAAGAGAAAATAAATAAAAACGCAAACTAAGAATCCTATCCCATCACAAAATTATTTACAAGCGGGGCTTTCCGTTCTCCCTTATATTCCAGCATGGCAGATTCACACACAAAGTGTATTCCTTTGAGGATAGCAAGGAACGGTTAAACAAACTAAATTTATGGTCTGATGACATAACTGATGAGAGGTCAAACCTGGAACAACCAGCTAGACTTTCAAAGATATGGCCAGAAAGTGCCAAGAAAAAGAGACCAGGAGCCTCCACTACGGGTACTGACGCAGTTTCAAGACCAAGAATGGGAAATCCAGCCACTAATGTTGAGTGATAACAAGGCAAGGGCCCAATTTTATAGCAATTACCCTTTAATGAACTCAGGAACAAAGAGTGTTTCAACGATGAGACTGTACTCAACTAAAAGGCAAAACTGTCTCAATAAAACTACAAAAGCACTGAATTAAAAGCTGGATAGGGTGGTCTCCTTAATGGGTGAGAAGACTTCACCAGGTAATACACACATTAAGATATCTTACACTCTCAAGATAGGCTCATGAGAGACACAAACTAAGTTATCTTAACACATAATGTAAGGGGGTTCAACTCTCAGTTCAAACTGCACAATGCTTTTATTTACTATTAGCGGTACAAACCAGCTGTCATATTTTAACAAGAAACACATTTTGCCTTGGAAGAGAGAAATGGGTAAAATTATAATAGGTGGGGACCTCCATCTTGCGCTGCAGCCACATCAGGATAGATCTGGTAACATATCAAGTGACCGCAACTCTAGAAAACTTTAGCTGATCCATATCCTGTTGCAGGGGTTGGGATTTATTGACGCCCCACAGATAAACAATTTCCATTCTATTCTCCCACTCATGGAACCTATTAGAGAATAGACGCATTACTTTTACACACATCCCTATTTAATCAAACATCAGACGCTCAGATATTTCCATGCCCCTGGTCAGATCATTCTACTATAACAATAAGAGTTCAATTAGGCCTTAACCTTACATCTAAAACAAGCTGGCGCTTTAATGAAGCGCTTCTCAAACCCAGAGATTCAAAGTCAAATTGAAAATGAGCTTAATTTCTCAGAATAACACTCCAGACTCGGAGATAGGTTGGGTATGGGTTAAACAAAAGGCCTTTATAAGAGGTTCGATGATCAGGATAGCGGCCACGTATAAGAAGCAACAACAGTTAAAAGAAAATGCACTGTTTAAAAAATTGTAATACCTGGAAAAGACAAACCTGAGTAAACAGTTCAGAGACACTCAAAATGTAATAGATAAAACCAAATTGGAATTAGACGCAATCCTTGCAGAGAAAAAAAGAAAAAGCTATTAGGAGAACTAGGCACAACTACTACACCCAGGTCAACAAAACCCTCCCATATGCTGGCACGGAGATAAAATAAAAATAAAAATCTGTCCCAAATTTACCAAATCAAAAATTCAGCTGGAATACTTACTATGAATCAATCTGAAAAAAAAGGAAGCATTTCAGAAAGGTTTCCAAGACATTTACTCCTCAAACAATAAAGCCAATAATTTCATGATTAAAGCATTCCATGAATACACCTGTATGTACAGTGGCCCTTGATCTGGAAAAGGCATTCTACTCTATTCTAGATACATTTGGAATCAGAGAAATGTTATACATTTTATTACAACACTTTACAAAAACCCAACTGCGAGTCTCAAACTACCAGAGGAAGGTCAAGAACATATAAACATCACGAGGGAAAAGAGACAGGGGTGTCCCCTGTTCCCTTCATTATTTGCTCTAGCAATAGAACCCCTAGCCCAAGCAATAAGGTCAAGCAACAAGATTCAAGGGGTCAACGTTGGTCTACACCAATTTAAATTTTGTCTGTTTGCGGATGACATTTTATGTACACTTACAAATCCGCTGAATTCTATTCCAGCGTTAATGGCCCATATTTAGTTACATATCGGGTCTCAAAATTAATATTGAAAAAACAGAGGCAATGTGCTCAAGTGCCACCCGACTAGGTCATCCTTCTGAAAGAAAAATACCCTTTCTCCTGGCCCAAAAAACATCTGTGGTATCTGGGAATCAACTGGGAATTCCTGATATATCAGTTAAAACATTTTATATTCCCCTATTGAAAGAGTTAAACGCAGATCTATTAAGGTGGAATATATTCCAATTGTCCTGGACAGGGCACATCAATGCCTTCAGAATGAATATTTTACCCAGAATTTTAAATTTCTTTAGGACACTGCACATTTCGACTAATTATAGGGACTAAGACAAATTTGAGAAAGCTGCTCTTAGATTTATCTGGCGGTACAAACAGCCGTGGATAAATAAATCACTCATGTAAAGAAACAGAAAAGCGGGGGAACTGTCTTGCCCTAATCTTAAACAACATTTTAGAGTAGCCCAGCTGTCCTTTGTCCCGCAAGCACACTCATTAAATCATCAACCTCTATGGGTATTTATTGAAAATTTCCAAATGCAACCCTCTCCTGATCTATCCCTAACCGAGTGGGGGCGGCTAACTCCTGTTGTCAATTGAAATACAATCTTTCCCTCTTGACTCCTATATTAACTATTTCACAAGTAATTAAAAAGTAAGTAAGTAACAGTGTCCCTACATTAACCCTTGCTGCTGGGGTCCCAACACAGCATGTAAATTTCAAATTGTAATCATTTAAAATTTTAATAATTAACCCATGCCGCGGGGGTATCCCCGTGGGACCTATTATTACAAACTTCCATGAGCCCCTAATTAACCCTATCAGTCCAATAGGTGTCTAAATAGACCCCTATAGCACACTAATAACCCCAACATGAACACTATGGCCCTTATTCAATTGTGATTTGGCCAATTGAATAGTATTCTAAATAAGCACATAACATATTTTTTTAAAATAAGTTTTTAGTTGGTGAAAACCTTGCTTTTGGATAGATGTTTAGTAACTAAAAACTTCTTTAAAAAAATATGTTATGTGCTTATTTAGACCCCTATTCAATTTGCCAAATTGCAATTGAATGAGGGCCTAAAAGTGCCATAAGGATCCTCCTCCTATCCTATAAATCCCTATTAACCCCTACCCTATACTGTTAACTCCTACACTACCCTATTCTATTAACCCCCTTTACCCTATACTATTAACCCATACACTACCTAACTAACTCCCTAATTAAAATATCTAACCCGTAATAAACCCCTAACCCCCACAATTAAATCCCTAATCCCTAATTCCGAATCTTAAGTGATTGTGATGAGGTGCGAAGGACTGGCATCTCAATTTAGGAAATATTGTATAAATATACACAAGGATGTTAACCTCAGCAAACTGAGATACCCCCATTTATATATAGAGAGTATAGAGAGAAAGTCTGTATCAGCGGATTGAGAGTCTGAAACGTAAGCCTTGAGTCCTTACATCTTACTGAGATGAGTGTAACAATATTCAGGAAACGTGAGAATTAGAAAAAACACCTCAGAGGTCAAACAGCACTTTGGGGAAATGGAAGTGGAGAAAAAAATAAATATGCCCTTAATGGCAAAGAAGCAAATGTATATTATAGAATTACGTGTCGTCATATTATGAATTGATATATGCCATTATGTTGTAGTGGGCCTTTGCCTCAACTATTAGGAAGGATCTTGATTATAGAGAAACATTCAACTGTATTCTCATGAAACATATCAGTGAGTAGGGTCTGTACTTTATTCTATAGATCTTATGGAAATCTATTTATTAGCAATGGTACCTGAGTATTTCCAAACATTGTAATACCACACTAAAAAATATGGTATGAATCTCAAGAAAATACTTTAAAAAAAGACAATGTACATCATAGTAGAAAGAACTGGAGGGTCCCCAATTGGTAATATCCTCATGCTAAGAACCACAACTGATCAAACAAGGCAATAGCTCTCCCAGACAAATTATATATATTCTGTAGACAGACAATAAACATAACAAATTAGTGATAAATTATGATTTTCTGTTGTAATTTCTAACTAAACAGAAATAACAATTATTAATAAAAAAACAATAAGTCAGATATCAGGATTATATTTATGCAAATGTAATACTGTCTCTAACACTGTTACATGTTAAGACTACACTTAAATTAGCACTGGTTGAAATATTGTCTCAAGGAGGAACTGTCTCAAAAAGGAATCAATGCCAATATTACAGGTCTGGTAATATAGTTGTTACCAGTAATATTGTATTATTCATGCTAATATGATGCATGTCCTGAACCAATCTTAAATTACTTATAATAGCAGCAGTTTTCAATTAGTCTCATATTTGCTCATATTGTAAATACTTTGCTTGGTTATATTATGTTATATTATATTACGTTACACAGGCTAGGAACCAGCCCCACGCTGATGAGAGGCAGTAACCCTGATACAGCTGTACGTTGGTAGGATTACTGGGTTGTGTATAATCCATCCTTAGCTTTGCTGAATACAACAGACATATGCTTAAAGTTGTTTTAAATGGTTATGGATTACACGATTGAAGTCTTTGTAGGCACATTTGCATGTCCCTGCTCAGCTTCCCACAATGCAGTGTAATAAATATATTTTGTGGAATTCTGAGCAGGAGGGACGTTTTTCAACTTGTTTTAGTTGTTCAAATGTGAACACAAATGTACTATTTATTTACTGGTTATATTACAAATTCTAGCTATTTACTGTTCATCCAAAGGTACATATAGACTTTCCCATTCGTTTCTCATTATGAGGAACATTTCACATACGTGTCCTCTCCGTATCAATTATCAAAATTGAATGAGTTACATATTTTTCTCTATATTTGATTGCCAGGAGTGAATATATTATTCCCTGCACTGGTTTGTTCTTAGTAACAATATATCTGAGAGTATCTATATGATATTCCGACTGTAACAGGTTGCACAACCTAGTTATAACCTGTCTGTTTGCTAGAAAACATTTTCTCCACTGACAGCTGATGTCAGACTCTGGTCCTGACACATGTTTCGCTACCCTACACATCTTAGTCAAAGGGGAGTGGGTATACTACAAATGTCCTGGTATTTAAGCATTGTTGAGTAACTTTGGTAAATCAGAACCTCTTATTAGCTGATGAAGTTTTATTTGGAGAAAAAAAAACCAATTGCATTACAATTTAAAAGACAATATGTACTGTCCAAATACACCAGTAGAAAAACATAACTGAAGGGAAAAAGTCTGATTATTCTTTTGCAGACGATTGCCAAGTAAAACGTTTTTCATACAATGGGTTATTGTCTTGAGACGTTTTCATACACCGGCTAATTAGGCATCTTAAGGCCAATATCACAAGTCTTTTTCGTATATGTGAACAAGCGAAAACAAACAGTATTGCTGTGAGATTGTTAAACTGTTAAAGCTGGTGCCATAAGCCTGTTTTGTGTCTATGAACAAGCAAAAGTAGACACCATAGCTATAAAATGGGAAATCCCTTTAATCTACCAACAGCTGATTATTAGATCAAAGCATTATTCTAGCAGTAGGTTATATTAATACACCTATTATAATTGTGAGACATGCAGAGACAGGCAACATAGTGGTGTGGAAGTGGGAGATCCCCCTACTTTAACCGGGACAGATAAACAGATCAGAAGACAGTAGATACATTAATCCACCTTCTACAGTGGATCAATATAGGACAATGAGGTTAACTTCATTATGGGAGCCATAACATGTTTTTTTATTTCCTTATATTAAAAGGTGCAAGATCCAGAATACTAATTCCCATTGTGATCATGTTAGGATCAAATCCATGTTAAATTATTTGTGAATGAACGTTTTAAGGTTACCATGTAAAGTTTTAAAGTAACCATGGAAACCAGTCTAACAATTTACAATACATCTTAAGATGTTAAGACTGAGTCACGGCATCTACATTTCTGCTTAGGATCAAGTTAATGTTAAGGGTCCAGTAATTGGTCCATTTAGCTAAGGCACACTTGTAGATAACACTCGCAACATTTATATATGCCCATTGCAAAAAAAGATTGATTCTTGTTTAACCTTAAAGAAAGCAAATCACTCTGAAACCCTATATAATAAGTAAATGTTGATAGGTAACTATGATGATCATTAAATAAACAGGAACATATCCCATATGTATGATGTATATGAAGATATTCCGAGTATTGAATTGCTGATAATGATATAACTCTATAGGTTTTTATTCCTGGATAATGCATATTACGATATTCTGAATAGTAGACTATTGGTAGTGATATAACTCTGTAGGTTTTTATTCCTGGGTAACCATATTAGTAAGTACCATAATAATATTTATGCAAGCAGGAATAAGTATAAAGACTGTATTTGAATCTCAAACATTTCTACATGTATTTAATATCTTTAGAATACCATTTCATTTCAATATACATCTCATAAAATGATTCTCATTCACTATAGATTTCACTTGATTAGATTTCAAAATAGTTGGGTTCCCATGCTGTAACTATTAAACTTAATGGGCATTACATATCACACATGTAATTCAGCACCTGAACTAGATGCATCCAAGGTTTACTTCTGATATGTATTTAGATATTGTGTTTACATTTGGATAATATACATTTTAAGTACTAACCAATATTTTCTTCCACTTATACCAAAATATGCATTGCACAGCATTAAAATCTATGTATTGCTTTTCCAGTCTGTGAACCTGTAATGGCCCTGGGGTAATTACTAAAATAAACAGCAAACTGGGAAATGGATCGTATCAATACCTTCCACATTTAATTTGGATTTGAAAGATCAGTGATAATAAATGAATATATATTAAGAGGCTGTGTTGTAAGTTTCTTTGGATAGATGAGTTTTAAAATACATTTTAAACTTTAATTTTTATTTTCACAACAGTTGTTTGCATATCAAAATATTCCATTGACTCGCAGGTCAATCTCAATCCATTTACACAGATTCACATATATCATATTTCCAGCGACTCACAGGTCAGCTTCAATTACTTTATATACAGTCACAGAATTTACAGTTCCAGATTCGACAAACAACATTGTGATTACACCAAATCCAATTTCCTTTTTCTTATGAAATGCAGGTTTAGCCTGCAAACCTAACATCCATTAACAGTTTGCACAGATGAAATATGACATGTTACTTTACCCCCATGTGGGGAATTGCTGAGATAAGCAAAAAAACATATTTATGCATATTTTGTCAACGCTTAAATGATACCCGTCAAACTGCGTAACACCCATCCTCCTGAAACACAAGAGGGTCGGGTTAAAGAGCAACTATCCGATAAGAAATAAAAAATAAAATACAATATAACCAATTACCTGTATCTTCACTATTCCTTTAGCTGTCCTTATTATTAGTATTGCAAAGAATAAGCACCTGTCCAATGGGTAGGATAGATGATCCTGCTCCAAAGCCCAACATTTCTTCCCTCTTGTGGGCCCTCTATTTAATCAGTAGATGTTTAAGTGTTTCTATGAAATTGACATAGAACTGTCCGATTTGCACCAGTGTATGTGTCATTTTCTCATAAAATCATAATAAAATTAAATTTGTTTACCACCTCTTCAATGTTTAGAGTTGTTTTCTTCCAATTTTTATCCAGGTGGCTTTTTTGCAGCTAGCATGACAAATTGAAGCCATTTGTTCTGGTATTTGTTAATATGTGTAGCCTGCAGCCCCAGCAAACATAATTATGTAGAAGGAAGTATTGTTATTTTGAGCCACATATTTTTTGCTATTGGACAATCCCAACCAAATATGACAAAATGTACCCTTTACTCTACAGCCTCCAAAAACACTCAGAGGGAGATGATGGGTTTAGCTTATTTAAGCTATCCGGTCAGAGGTACACTCTGTGCAGCACACTAGTTGCCGTTTCAAGATAGCTAAAAAAGATAGAGCCTTTAGTTAATTCCATGTTAACCTGTTCCCATTTCTGGGTATCCCAGGATTCTCCCAAGCCTTGATCCTATTGCTTAATAACCTAGGTTTCATGTTCCTTGGCATCTTGTTCGCTACTGTATATAAATTCCCCAGTATGCCTCTCCTTAGCTGAGCTTTATTACAGACCCTGGAAAACCACGTATCCTGTGTCAACCCCCATATCCGAATCAGGGAAGTGACAATATGGCGTATTTTATTATAATTAAAGTATTCCCTATCTGGTGATAGGTATTTAGCTATAAACTGTCCTGTTGTTATTAATTTTCTATCCAAGATCTAAGCTTCTAAATGATCTAATTTGTGGGAAAACCACCACACTTTGGATTCTTCTCTCATCCCTTCCATTACTTGTGAAATAGTTAATATAGGAGTCAAGAGGGAAAGATTGTATTTCAATTGACACCTGGAGTTGGCCCGCCCCCACTTAGTTAGGGATAGATCAGGAGAGGTGATGGGGTCCATATAATGCTATCCCATCGAAAGGGTTGCATTTGGAAATTTTCAATAAATACCAATAAGGGTTGATGATTTAATGAGTGTGCTTGCGGGACAAAGGACAGCTGGGCTACTCTAAAATGTTGTTTAAGATTAGGGCAAGCCAGTTCCCCCACTTTTCTGCTTCTTTACATGAGTGATTTATTTATCCACGGCTGTTTGTACCGCCAGATAAATCAAAGAGCCACTTTCTCAAATTTGTCTTAGTCCCTATAATTAGCCTGAATGTGCAGTGTCCTAAAGACATTTAAAATTCTGGGTAAAATATTCATTTTGAAGGCATTGATGTGCCCTGTCCAGGACAATTGGAATATATTCCACCTTAATAGATCTGCGTTTAGCTCTTTCAATAGGGGAATATAATATGCTTTATAGAGAACTGATATATCAGGAGTTACTTTGATTCCCAGATACCACAGATGTTTTTGGGGCCAGGAGAAAGGGTATTTTTCTTTCAGAAGGATGACCTAGTCGGTTGGCACTTGAGCACTTATTGCCTCTGTTTTTTCAATATTAATTTTGAGACCCGAAATGTAACCAAATGACTCCATAAGGGCCATTAACGCCGGAATAGAATTCAGCGGATTTGTAAGAGTACATAAAATGTCATCCGCCAACAGACAACATTTAAATTGGTGTAGACCAACGTTGACCCCTTGAATCTTGTTGCTTGACTTTATTGCTTGGGCTAGGGGTTCTATGGCTAGAGCAAATATTAAAGGGGACAGGGGACACCCCTGTCTTGTTTCCCTCAGGATGTTTATATGCTCTTGACCCTCCTCTGGTAATTTGAGACTCGCAGTTGGGTTTTTGTAAAGTGTTGTAATAAAATGTATAAAATTTCCTCTGATTCCAAATGTATCTAGAATAGAGTGGAATGCCTTTTCCAAATCAAAGGCCGCTGTACATACAGGTGTATTCATGGATTCAGCAACATGGTAAACATTCAAGATTCGTCTGATACTGTCCCCTGCCTGTCTATAGGGCACAAAGCCCACTTGATCCTTGTGGACCAGTCTGGGTAGGAATTTGGGGATCAAGGAAGCCAAAGATATGGGGCTAAAGTTTTGTTACATTAAGGGGGTCTCGTCCTGGTTTAGGAATAAAAATTAAAACCGTCAGATTAAGCTCAGGGGGCATAGATTTCCCTTGCAGGATGACGTTGAATAACCTACTTAGATATGGGGCTAGTTGATTAACACAAGTTTTATAATACAAGTTTGTGTAGCCATCATGGCCTAGAGCTTTCCCTAGTTTTAAAGTTTTGATTGTTTCAATAATTTCTTTAGTGGTTATCTCTGAATTGAGCATATTGAGCTCTAGTTCCGAGACATTCGGCAAATCATATTTGTTAAGGAATGCTTTAATCATGAAATTATTGGCTTTATTCTTTGAGGAGTAAATGTCTTGGAAACCTTTCTGGAATGCTTCCTTTATTTCAGATTGATTCATAATAAGTATTCCTGCTGAATTTTTGATTTGGTAAATTTGGGACAGATTTTTATTTTTATTTTATCTCCATGCCAGCATATGGGAGGGTTTGTTGACCTGGGTGTAGGATTTGTGCCTAGTTCTCTGGAAGGATTGCATCTAATTCCAATCCGGTTTTATCTATTACATTGTTTACTCTGTTTTGTATTTTCCAGGTATTACAATTTTTTAAACAGGGCATTTTCTTTTAAATATTGTTGCTTCTTATACGTGGCCGCTATCATGACCATCGAACCTCTTATAAAGGCCTTTTGTTTAACCCATACCCAGCCTATCTCCGAGTCTGGAGTGTCATTCTGAGAAAAGTAAAGATTAAGCTCATTTTCAATTTTACTTTGAATCTCTGGGTTTGAGAGAAGCACTTTATTAAAGCGCCAGCAGGTTTTAGATGTAAGGTTAATGCATAATTGTACCCTTATTGTTATAGTAGAATGATCCGACCAGGGGCATGGAATTATCTGGGTGTCTGATGTTTGATTAAATAGGGATGTGTGTAAAAGTAATGTATTTTCTAATAGGTTCCATGAGTGGGAGAATAGAATGCAAATTGTTTATCAATCAATCCCAACCCCTGCAACAGGGTATGGATCAGCTAAAGTTTTCTAGAGTTGCGGTCACTTAATATGTTACCAGATCTATCCTGATGTGGATGCAGCGCAAGATTGAGGTCCCCACCTATTATAACTTTACCCATTTCTTTCTTCCAAGGCAAAATGTGTTTCTTGTAAAAATATGACAGCTAGTTTGTACCACTAATAGTAAATAAAAGCATTGTGCCGTTGAACCCCCTTACATTATGTGTTAAGATAACTTAGTTTGTGTCTCTCATGAGCCTATCTTGAGAGTTTAAGATATCTTAACGTGTGTATTACCTGGTGAAGTCTTCTCACCCATTAAGGAGACCACCTTATCCAGCTTTTAATTCAGTGCTTTTGAAGTTTTATTTAGACAGTTTTGCCTGTTAGTTGAGTACAGTCTCATTGTTGAAACGCTCTTTGTTCCTGAGGAATCCTGAGTTCATTAAAGGGTAATTGCTATAAAATCGGGCCCTTGTCTTGTTATCACTCAACATTAGTGGCTGGATTTCCCATTCTTGGTCTTGAAACTGCGTCAGTACCCGTAGGGGATTCTCTTGGTCTCTTTTTCCTGGCACTTTCTGGCCATATCTTTGAAGGCCTAGCTGGTGGTTCCGGGTTTGGGCTCTCATCAGTAATGTCATCTAAGGATCCTTTGTCCCGTCAGAGATGGTATTTGCCCCATTACGCTCCACTAATGGAGGATGGAAAGCGATTGAAGATGCGCAAAGCGGAAGCCAATAACACTTTACCTAAGCCCGTAACACTTAGCCGAAGCCCGTAACTCGCAAGACCGCCAAAAAATTAACAAATAAATTAAAAAACCTCACACACAACTCAGGGGGACAACCAGGGAGCGTGTGAGCGAGGTTGCAAGCTAATTTGAGGCCTATTTGACGTTTTTAGGAGACAGAAAATCCGCTAAGCGAGGAAAATAATGGCCACCCAAAAAATTTACATTTTCTCAAACAGAATCAAAACGAGGCTGAAGCCAGTAACTCTTAACCGAAGCCAGTAACTATTAACCGAAGCCAGTAACACTTAACCCAAAACAGTAACACTTTGCCAAAGCCAGTAACACTTAGCTGAACAACGTCAGGCTGGCGGGACTTTGCTGTGAGCGCCGACAGCGTTCATCGCATTGTGGCGGGTTGCACAACGTCTGCAATAAGCGCTCATTGCAGGGCTTGCCATGAGCCCTGAAGATAATAATTGTAAGGCACCAAAGGCACTCATTGCGAGTCCTGTGATGAGCACTGAAGGCGCTCATCGAGGCGCTCGCTGTGAGCGCCAAGGTGATAATTGCAAAGCCCCAAAGTAAACGGAGGAGAGGCTCACAATGAGTGCCGACTGCCTTAAAATTTTCTTGCTGTCATTTTTGACGGGTAAGTCGCTAGTCTAATATAACACAGTAACATAGAAATAGGTGGCAACTATTGAGTTTTTCAGCTAAGGTAGGAAAATGTATAGATGACAGCCTAGGTTAAGTTGTCTACTTTCTTGACATTTTGGAAACCCCAAGAAAGAAGTGAGAAATTTGGGTCTTTTTTGAGCATGATCCCCTGCCATTGAATTCAATTCCAATTTTCCCAACTTGAGCTGATTTTCAGTTAAGAGGAGGTTAGCAAATTCAATCTTAGAGAATATTTTCGTACGCCTCATGGGATCTAACAGAAATAACAATGTTCTAATTAAATCTCAAGGAATTAAACACTTGTAAGGTATTTAAGGCAGGTCTGTGTCTTATAAGAGAAACACATAGCCAAAGGGAACCAACCTGTGTAGAAGATCTACGTGTGACAGATTCTAATTTATAACAAAGGATTCAGAGGCTGGAACTGAAGGCAACCTACAGGTACTAATTAAAGCTTATATCATAGACTAAGTGTCTGAAAAAAGTCTACTGTGGGCAGTACATCTTACTGTTATAAGGTCAGTTTTAGTGATATCAAAATATGCACTATTTTAAACAAACTTAATCACAGCAAATGCAAAGAAATGCAACTCTTATAATTTAGGCTGAGATTTAACAATATGGGATGGAGGAACTTGTGCTTATTCTGATTTCAATTAAGCCGTAAACAGTGGAAAAGTGTTTTCATCAGTTATGAGCAACTTTAAGCTTAACAATATGGGTTGCACATGTTAATACTGACGTTTTGTTAAGATATTACATTTACAAAAATGCTTTCATTCTTTTTAAGCAAACAATGCATACATGTGCTAAAGTAAATGATTAGATTCTATGTAAAAAAAATTATAGTGGGTAGATTACAAAAGGGTAAAGAGAACTATTGGATAATTTGAGTTACAGTGCCTTGCAAAAGTATTCACCCCCCTTTGCATTTTTCTTTTTTTTTTGTTGCCTCACAGCCTGGAATTACCATGGATTGTTTGAGGATTTGCATCATTTTATTTACAGAACATGCGCACAACTTTGAAGATTTTTTTTTTTATTGTGAAGCAAACAACAAATAGGAACAAAATAACAGAAATAACAATGTGCATAACTATTTACCCCCTAAAGTCAATCATTTGTAGAGCCACCTTTTGTGGCAATCGCAGCTCCAAGTCACTTTGGATAAGCTCTATGAGCTTGCCACATCTTACCACTGCGATTCTTGCCCATTCCTCCTTGCAAAACTGCTCCAGCTCCTTCAAGTTGGATGGTTTGCACTTGTGAACAGCAATCTTTAAGTCTGACTACAGATTTTCTATTGGATTGAGATCTGGGCTTTGACTAGGCCATTCCAACACATTTACATGTTTCCCCTTAAACCCCTCAAGTTTTGCTTTAGCAGTGTGTTTGGGGTCATTGTCCTCCTAGAAGGTGAACCTCCATCCTAGCCTCAAATCACACGCAGAGTGGTACAGGTTTTGCTCAAGAATATCCCCACAGCATGATGCTGCCACCACCATGTTTCACTGTGGAGATGGTGTTCTTTGGGTGATGTGATGTGTTGGGTTTGCGCCAGACATAGCGTTTTCTTTGATGGCCGAAAAGTTGAATTGTAGTCTCATCAGACCAGAGTACTTTCCTTCATACATTTTGGGAGTCTCCCACATGCCTTTTTCGCAAACTCAAAACATGCCATTTTTTTTTTGTGGCTTTCATCTGGCCACTCTGCCATAAAGCACCACTCTATTGAGCATACGGCTTATTGTTGTCCTATGTATAGATACTCCAGTCTCTGCTGTGGAACTCTGCAGCTCCTCCAGGGTTACCTTAGGTCTCTGTGCTGCCTCTCTGATTAATGCCCTCCTTGTCCAGTCCATGTGTTTTGGTGGGTGGCAGTCTCTTGGCAGGTTTGCTGTTGTGACATGTTCTTTCCATTTGGTCATGATGGATTTGATGGTGCTCCTGGGGATCATCAAAGATTTTGATATTTTTGTATAACCTAACCCTGACTTGTACTTCTCAACAACATTGTCCCTTCTTGGTCTTCATGGCAGTGTTTGGTTAGTGGTGCCTCTTGGGGCCTTTCAAAAAAGGTGTGTATAAGTAATGACAGATCATGTGACACTTAGATTGCACACAGGTGGACATCCTTTCACAAATTATGTGACTTCTGAAGGTAATTGGTTGAACCAGAGCTTTTTTTATGGGCTTCATAACAAAGGGGTAAATACATACTCACATGAAAATGTTCTGTTTTCTATTTCTAAAAAAAATGTTTCATGTATATATTTTTTCATTTCACTTCACCAACTTAGACTATTGTGTTCTGATCCATCATATAAAATTCAGATTAACAAAGCATTGGCTGTAATGTAACAAAATAGGTACAAAGTCAAGAGGTGTGAATACTTTTTCAAGGCACTGTATGCTTTGTAGCATATCTAATAAGAATAGGCTATACATGTTTCAGTATATTTGGCCTAAAGAGATATGCAGTCTCTTATTTGTAATAAAAAAAATAGTTGCATATATATATATATATATATATATATATATATATATATATATATATAAAATAGTGACAAGGACAAGTTACCAGTCTCCACTGGGTTTGTGACCATGTTTCAAGCATTTTGTACATACTTTTTCAAGTTTTACTAAAATGTAGCCAGTGCTACAAAACTAACAAACCAAAACATATCAATGAAAATAACAGGATTAGCTTACACTGAAACACAACATTAACTAATACACAGTTTCCTCACTGACCAGCTCTTTTTCAGCAAAACCCGGGTGGAGCAAAACAAACAGTCCAATAGATTGTTAAAAATCACTGGCCTGTAATTTCTTCAGATTTCCAGATCTCCACTCTGCTCCAAGAGGTCTATATTTTTTAATTTTATCCTCACTGTCCCCTCTAGTATCTGTTATCAGCTTTCAAATATAAAGTATCATCAATAAGATGGATTCATTCTTCTATGGACATTTTGCAGATGACACAAATATATTTAAAAATGGTAGGAATTTCAGGATGTGTAAGTTACATGTAATGATTTAATAAACTATAGCAACGGTTACATATGTGTGATCTGAAATTCAACATGAGAAATTAAAAAATGTGCACTTAGACCACAAAAACCCAGACAAAGAACATTTACATAATGGTAAAATGATGATGCCAATTTTTGAGGAAAATGAATTGGTGGGTATTATATTTCATGATTTAAAAGTAGAAAAGCAATGCAACAAAGACACAGGAAATGCAAATAGGAAGCTGTGAGCTACTGGAAGAGGAGTTAGCAGCAGAAAGAGAGCGGTATTAATGTAACTCTATAGACCTAGATACTGAGCCCAGTTCCATAAACCAAATCTACAAATTGATAGAAACTAATTAAAAATAACAATAAAGTTGGGGGGGGGGGGGGGTCTTTAAATATCCTCTATAAATATATACATTTTTATGTTGTCCCTTTTTTTAGTATGACAAAATGGGTTTGGTTAAAATCTGATCCACAATTGTTCATTATTCTTGCTGGTTTCCCATCTCAAACAGAGTCAGAACTATCAAAGCATTATATCATCTCACTGCTTAAAAATATAGTAGATCATGTCTTTGTCAATCTTTGTGATTGCATATCCTCTCCTGAGCATTAATATTATCACTTGCTGTTTTTTAATAGAGATATGGACATGCGCAGAGTAACAAGTCTGGAGAACCAAACTATAGTAGATGAATTCTTTCTTGTTGGATTCTCTGACTTCCCAAAGGTTCGATTTATATTATTTGTGGTATTTTTACTTCTTTATATGATGACTTTGATTGGGAATCTAGTAATTCTAGTTCTTATTCACAATGACTACCATCTTCATACTCCAATGTACTTCTTTCTTGGCCATCTAGCATGTATAGATGCCCTTTCTTCCACTGTCACTGTCCCTCGGATGATTGTTGACTTGCTTTTCAAAATTAAGTCAATTTCTCACATGTCTTGTGTAACCCAAATGTTTTTTTTCCTAATGTTTGCAACTGCTGAACTCTTCTTACTAGCTGCTATGTCCTACGACAGATATGTTGCCATTTGCCAACCATTGCATTACGCCTCTATCATGTCTTGGAAAGTTTGTATCCTGATGGCATCAGGCGCATGGGCCATTGGATTTACCAATTCTCTTCTACATTCCATTGGTACACTCCGACTGACTTTTTGTGGACAAAATATTATTTATGGTTTCTTTTGTGACCTCCCACTGTTATTACAGCTCTCATGCACTGACATTTTTATAAATTTCCTTTATACATGCTTTGCAACTTTAACTTTAGGGCTTCTTGCCCTCGGAGTAACTTTTATTCCATACATTCACATATTCAGGTTGATCTTGAGGATCCCGACCCAGAAAGGGAAACATAAAGCTTTCTCTACTTGTACCTCACACCTGACTGTTGTCTCTATCTTTTATGGTACTCTTTTATTTACATACTTTCGTCCTGCTCCAACTCACCATGATATTGAAGAAATAATAATATCTGTCATTTACACAACAATTACTCCATTATTAAATCCAATCATTTACAGTTTAAGAAATATGGAACTGATAACTGCACTTAGAAAACTTATAGTGAAAACACACAAATATTAGGATGAGATTTGCAGCTAAAAATAGGTCTACAGTACCATATTGTCTAATATTATATATTGAAGTATATCGTATTTAGAGCTAATGTAAGAAATATATATTCAACAGATTTAGTCTTTCTTTGTTTATTTTGTTTATTTAATCTTATACAGTGGTAGTAAGCTATTTATTACAACAAACATGGGAGTGTAGCAGACCAGTTTGCAGCAAACTCAGAACATAAAGGGTTATATATTATAAGTCAAAGGCTCATATGGGTCTCAGGCCTGGAAGCCTGGAGATTTGAGATTGTAACTAGAGATGTCGCGAATAGTTCGCCGGCAGACTGTTCCCGGCGAACATAGCATGTTCGCGTTCGCAGCGAACTGTGAACATATGAGATGTTCGATCCGCCCCCTATACTTTATCATTGAGCAAACTTTGACCCTGCACCTCACAGTCAGCAGACACATTCCAGCCAATCAGCATCATACCCTGCCTTCCAGACCCTTCTACCTCATGGACAGCAGCCATTTTGGAATCATAACTAACTTGCAGAGTGTAGGTGATGCTGATTGAATAGGGAAATCAATAGCTAGGCAAGTTTATTCAGTGTCCAGTGCAGTGCTGAAGGACTCATCAGATCTTTGCTGTAAACACAGCACCCCAAAAAGCTCTTTTTACGGCTATAACATCATTTTTTTTGTTTGTTTTTTTCTGTCTAATCTAACTTCATTTGCCAGTCTCCCTGCTAGCCCCTGCTAGCAAGTGTGTGTGTCAGGCTCACAGCTTATACTGTGTGTGCACAGTGCAACCAATACAATCTTGTTTACTTGTTGTCAACTTTTAAAAAACCAAAACTTTTATTTTGTTAAATCTTAGTTCATTTGCCTGACCTCCAATCTAAGTTAATTTGCCTGACCGCTAGCCAGTGTGTGTGTCAGGCTTACAAGTATTGTGCCAAGTTCAACCAATCCAATCTAGTTGGGGTACCAGCAGTCTACATTTAAAAAAACAATAATTGTATTTTCTTAAATCTGAGTTCATTTACCTGACCGCCAATCTAAGTTCATTTGCCTGACCGCTAGCCAGTGTGTGTGTCAGGCTTACAAGTACTGTGCCAAGTTCAACCAATCCAATCTAGTTGGGGTACCAGCAGTCTACATTTAAAAAAACAATAATTTTATTTTCTTAAATCTAAGTTCATTTGCCTGACCGCTAGCCAGTGTGTGTGTCAGGCTTACAAGTACTGTGCCAAGTTCAACCAATCCAATCTAGTTGGGGTACCAGCAGTCCACATTTAAAAAAACAATATTTTTCTTTTCTTAAAACTAAGTTCATTTGCCTGCCAGCAAATCTAAGTTCATTTTCCTGACCGCCAATCTAAGTTCATTTGCCTGACCGCTAGCCAGTGTGTGTGTCAGGCTTACAAGTACTGTGCCAAGTTCAACCAATCCAATCCAGTTGGGGTACCAGCAGTCTACATTTAAAAAAACAATAATTTTATTTTCTTAAATCTAAGTTCATTTGCCTGACCGCCAATCTAAGTTCATGTGCCTGACCGCTAGCCAGTGTGTGTGTCAGGCTTACAAGTACTGTGCCAAGTTCAACCAATCCAATCTAGTTGGGGTACCAGCAGTCTACATTTAAAAAAACAATAATTTTATTTTCTTAAATCTAAGTTCATTTGCCTGACCGCCAATCTAAGTTCATGTGCCTGACCGCTAGCCAGTGTGTGTGTCAGGCTTACAAGTACTGTGCCAGAGAGCATGTTGTGTGCATGCTTGAGCTCCAAACAAAAGGCTTTTTAGGGTCTTAGTCCCTCAAATACAAGTTTTATTTTAACACCTTTCTGTTAATAGGCACTTTGTGCACGGTGTTGTTTGTTTTTGGGAGTTTTTGTGGTTTTTTTCTTAGTTTAATTTGTTTTAGTTTTCTGGGGGTCAGGCTCAACTCTCTATCCCAGGAGAGTGAGCTGTCTCCTGGATACTTTGCCACACCCCTCCCTTAGCACTACACCTTCAATCCTGGAGCTTTGTTACTTTGACTTTTTTTCTTTTAAAAAGTTTATTAGGTTTTGTTGAAGTTTTGTTTGTTTGGTGTTGGGTTTTATGTTTTGGGGGAGAGAAGACAAGTAACATCTTTGTAGGCAGTGGGGGGGAAAACAATTAGAATTTTTGTTGAAAAGGCTTTTTTTTTTAACATCTGACACAGAGACACAGAGGGGTTAAAAAGCCTCTGTGTTCTCTGTGTTGTTGCAATTAGCAACACCTTGCAACAGGCCATTAACCCTTCCACTGCCAAGCATCACCTCTCTCTCTCCCTTAGTTTTGTCTCCCTTAGTTTTGTCTTTTTGTTTCTTTTTCACACTTTTATATTTTTAAAAAAAGAAAACAGTAAAAAATCATAAAACAAAAAATAAAAATAAATAAAACAAATAATCTAAAAGAAAAGGTCTAAACATGAGGGATAAGACCACTAAGAAGCCTCAGGGGTCAAAAGGGGAAATAATGGCCCCTGAAAATCCTAGCTGCAGCACTGCACAGCATAGGCCCCAGGCAGATAAGGCAGCCCCAGCTCCTGGTGGTTCTGCCAGCAGACCTACCCCTGTGGCTAATACCTGGTCACAGGTGGTTTCTGCTGGCCCCAATAATACCACCGCTGGGGCTGAGGGGCAGATCACTAGGAAGCATGGGGTTAAATGTCAGATGTCTGGGGTCTACAGCATTGATATCTATCTGCGTGCTGCAGCTAACGTCATCAGCCCCTCTGTTATAGTAGCAGTCAGCAAAATGTACGGGAAAGCAGTTTTCTTTACCCGTACGCTGGCTGCTGCTCACATTCTTGTACAGAGAGGCATCACAGTGGGGGGATTATATGTCCCAATAGAACCCCTGGAAGGGTTGGGCACAAAAGTAACACTCTCTAATGTGCCCCCCTTCCTACCAGACTCCCTCCTGCGCCCCCACCTGCTAACCCTAGGGGAAGTAAAAACACCATTTATTAAAATTCCCCTGGGGTGCAGAGAGAGAGCACTTCGTCATGTGCTCTCTTTCAAGAGGCAGGTACAAATGTGCCTGCCTCAGGGCGCAGAAAACATAGAGGGGTCTTTTGGGGTTCCATTTGAGGGGGGTGCTCTATAGGATTTTTTACAGCACTACGGAGGTGCAGTGCTATCATTGCAAAGGGTTGGGGCATACACGTAGGAATTGTCCTAATGAAAAGCATCATGCCCCAGCCCCAGCAAATGGCACCTCTGTCAGTACAGCACCCATCCCCGCTGAGCCCATAACAGCGGGGACCTCAAGGGTCATAGCCCCCCCACAGAGCTCAGGCAAGGAGGCCGTTCCTCAAGCCACCACCACGGCCTCCAAACCCCCTTCTTCCCCAAAAAAGCCATCTGTGTCTGTGGTTTCCAGCAAGACTGCAGACACGGGGAAAAAGGGGAAGAATGTCACCAGTCCTCCCAGTGTCACAGCTGCATCTCCCAAGTCCCAATCTGCCCCCACCATAATTACATCAGTTAGTGTGGGGGCACAGTGTAAGCAGAGGGATAATAAGCCCTCTGCAGGGGAGGCAGCTAGTGGCAGCTCCTCTTCCAGGAGTGACGTCCCCAGGAAGAGGAAGCATAAAACCAACAGGGAGGTTGCTGATAAGTGGGAAGTGCTCTATAGTAGAGCATCTCCCTCTAAAAGCAAGAAGAGGAACAAAACATCTCCTCCTCATCCGGTGACATTGTCTGGCCCGGTTATTAAGCTCAGCCAGCCGGTGCCAGACCACACATCTCTCTCTCCAGACCCTATAGGGGTTAATGTGGAAAAGGGTCTGGAGGAAAAGCAGGGGCAAGAGGGTCTCCCAAGTGAGGCAGGGGTAGACAAGAAAGATCAGGTTCTGCCTCTGGCCTTTGAGGGGGGTCCCAACAAAGCCCCTGCTGAATGGGTAATCAGTGTCCCTGAGGTGCTGAGCTTCAAGGGCACCAGTCAGTCTCCTCCTCCAGTGTCACTCTCTAGTGACGTACCTCGGGCTTTGTTAGAGCCCCAGGCCGAGTCACTACTGGAGGGGGGGAATATAGGCATGACCCCCATTCAGGACCCCATGGATTTGTCTGTCAGGGGGGATGTGGCACAAGGGGAAGTGGAAATGGGGGAGGGTGAGAAAACAGGTTTTCCTGTTAACATCATGGGAGAGCCTGTCTACCCTCCTCAGCCGTCCACTGACCCTAACATCGGTGCCATCCAAGCTGAGCAAGCAGCGGTGGAACTGGCAGAGGAGGCATATAAAGCCTCCAAGGCTTCCATTAAGGAAGCCATGCCAGCCACTGCTGTCCAGCCAGCTACCCCTGAATGCACTCCTGAAGCTACAGGGGTGCAGCAGCAATCCAAGGGTCCATTATTTACCTTGAAGGGTGCTAAAGGGACTCCTTCTGTATCATCTAAGAGGGGGTCCCTGAGAATAAAGCTGAGGAAACTGACTCCAGCCGGGGAGGATGGAGTAAAAGCCCTCAGCCAAGAGGAGCCCAGGGGTGACCCACTAGAAGGAACATCAGATTCTGGGTGGGTTATCCCTGTCAAGGAAATAGATCTATTCCTTGAGAGCACCCTTCATGGACAAAAGAAAAGGAAGGTGCGGCTGGCCTTGGAAAGGTGGAAGAATATGTCTTTTATTCTCCACTCTCTCCAGCAATATCTAGTGGTCAGCACTAGGGCCAAGAATTCTGGGACTGCGGAGCATCTCCGCGTCCGGAAATTCTATAAAATGTGCGTGTCCTATCAGCAGTCTCAATGGTCTGAGGAACGCACAATTCCTGACACACAGTAATGGCTTTGCACATCAGCACGCTAAATACCAATGGCTGTCAAGACAGTTTCCGCAGGTTCCAGGTACTCTCCTATTTATATCAGGGAGGGTACTCTGTGAGCTTCCTGCAGGAAACTCACACCACTCCAGAGGCTGAGGCCTCGTGGCAACTGGAGTGGAGAGGCAGGGTCTTCTTCAGCCACTTCACATCGGCGTCATGTGGAGTGGTGACCCTGTTCTCAGAGTCTTTTCAGCCAGAGCTGCTGCTTGTGAAAGCTGTTATCCCAGGCCGTCTAATCCACCTCCGGGTCCGAGAGCAGGGTAGCATCATTAACTTAGTTAATATATATGCCCCTGCTGGAGGGCCCGAGAGAGTGAGGTTCCTCGCCAGACTGTCCCAGTTTTTGGAGACGGTTGACGCAGATGAGTGTTTGGTACTCGGGGGTGATTTCAACTGCACCCTCGACGCTCTGGACCGGAATAGTCCAGAGCCGTACCCGCCTTCTGCGTCAACCCTGCGGGAGATCATCGCCCGCTTCTCCCTGGAGGACATCTGGCGAGAGCAGAACCCAGGGGCATCAGACGGTTTCACCTACGTCAGGGTGAGAGCCGGTCTGGTGTCCCACTCCCGGATCGACAGACTATATATATCTAGTCACTATATGTCACGAGTCGGTTCTTGTGCCATTAGGCTGGCTCCGTTCACAGACCACAACTGTGTGTCTGTGACGGTGGCGCTAACTCCAACAGCGCCACGAGCCGCCTATTGGCACTTCAACAATGCTTTGTTGAAGGACCAGGGGCTCGTGACATTGATCCGGGAGTTTTGGACGGACTGGAGGGGTTGCAAGGGGGACTTTGCCACGTTAAAACTGTGGTGGGACGTGGGCAAGGTTCATTTGCGACTTCTGTGTCAGGAATATACCAAGGGTGCGAGTGGGCAGCGCGAAGCTGAGTTGGAGTCACTCCGGGGGGAGGTACTCCATCTGGAGCAGAGGCTGTTCACTTGTAGGGACCAATCCCTGCAGAGCGAGTATGTAGAGAGGAAGGGTGTCCTCTGTGACCTGGAACGACACCAGGCCACGGGGGCATACGCGCGCAGCCGCTTAGGTTTTATCAAAGATCTAGACCGCGGCTCGCGCCTCTTCTACTCACTGGAGAAAAAGGGGGGTAACAGTAGGCACATCACCTGTCTTCTAGATGAAGACAGTGCCCCCCTTACAGATCCGGAGAGTATCCAGGATAGAGCCCGGAACTTTTATAAAGATCTTTACTCTCCGGATCCCATTTCTCCAGACACCTGCAGGGTGCTATGGGAGGGGCTATGGGAGGGACTCCCCACAAAGTAGACGGAGGAGAGGCTCACAACTGCCTTAAAATTTTCTTGCTGTCATTTTTGACGGGTAAGTCGCTAGTCTAATATAACACAGTAACATAGAAATAGGTGGCAACTATTGAGTTTTTCAGCTAAGGTAGGAAAATGTATAGATGACAGCCTAGGTTAAGTTGTCTACTTTCTTGACATTTTGGAAACCCCAAGAAAGAAGTGAGAAATTAGGGTCTTTTTTGAGCATGATCCCCTGCCATTGAATTCAATTCCAATTTTCCCAACTTGAGCTGATTTTCAGTTAAGAGGAGGTTAGCAAATTCAATCTTAGAGAATATTTTCGTACGCCTCATGGGATCTAACAGAAATAACAATGTTCTAATTAAATCTCAAGGAATTAAACACTTGTAAGGTATTTAAGGCAGGTCTGTGTCTTATAAGAGAAACACATAGCCAAAGGGAACCAACCTGTGTAGAAGATCTACGTGTGACAGATTCTAATTTATAACAAAGGATTCAGAGGCTGGAACTGAAGGCAACCTACAGGTACTAATTAAAGCTTATATCATAGACTAAGTGTCTGAAAAAAGTCTACTGTGGGCAGTACATCTTACTGTTATAAGGTCAGTTTTAGTGATATCAAAATATGCACTATTTTAAACAAACTTAATCACAGCAAATGCAAAGAAATGCAACTCTTATAATTTAGGCTGAGATTTAACAATATGGGATGGAGGAACTTGTGCTTATTCTGATTTCAATTAAGCCGTAAACAGTGGAAAAGTGTTTTCATCAGTTATGAGCAACTTTAAGCTTAACAATATGGGTTGCACATGTTAATACTGATGTTTTGTTAAGATATTACATTTACAAAAATGCTTTCATTCTTTTTAAGCAAACAATGCATACATGTGCTAAAGTAAATGATTAGCTTCTATGTAAAAAAATTTATAGTAGGTAGATTACAAAAGGGTAAAGAGAACTATTGGATAATTTGAGTTACAGTGCCTTGCAAAAGTATTCACCCCCCTTTGCATTTTTCTTTTTTTTTTGTTGCCTCACAGCCTGGAATTAACATGGATTGTTTGAGGATTTGCATCATTTAATTTACAGAACATGCGCACAACTTTGAAGATTTTTTTTTTTTATTGTGAAGCAAACAACAAATAGGAACAAAATAACAGAAATAACAATGTGCATAACTATTTACCCCCTAAAGTCAATCATTTGTAGAGCCACCTTTTGTGGCAATCGCAGCTCCAAGTCACTTTGGATAAGCTCTATGAGCTTGCCACATCTTACCACTGCGATTCTTGCCCATTCCTCCTTGCAAAACTGCTCCAGCTCCTTCAAGTTTGATGGTTTGCACTTGTGAACAGCAATCTTTAAGTCTGACTACAGATTTTCTATTGGATTGAGATCTGGGCTTTGACTAGGCCATTCCAACACATTTACATGTTTCCCCTTAAACCCCTCAAGTTTTGCTTTAGCAGTGTGTTTGGGGTCATTGCCCTCCTAGAAGGTGAACCTCCATCCTAGCCTCAAATCACACGCAGAGTGGTACAGGTTTTGCTCAAGAATATCCCCACAGCATGATGCTGCCACCACCATGTTTCACTGTGGAGATGGTGTTCTTTGGGTGATGTGATGTGTTGGGTTTGCGCCAGACATAGCGTTTTCTTTGATGGCCGAAAAGTTGAATTGTAGTCTCATCAGACCAGAGTACTTTCCTTCATACATTTTGGGAGTCTCCCACATGCCTTTTTCGCAAACTCAAAACATGCCATTTTTTTTTTTTGGCTTTCATCTGGCCACTCTGCCATAAAGCACCACTCTATTGAGCATACGGCTTATTGTTGTCCTATGTATAGATACTCCAGTCTCTGCTGTGGAACTCTGCAGCTCCTCCAGGGTTACCTTAGGTCTCTGTGCTGCCTCTCTGATTAATGCCCTCCTTGTCCAGTCCATGTGTTTTGGTGGGTGGCAGTCTCTTGGCAGGTTTGCTGTTGTGACATGTTCTTTCCATTTGGTCATGATGGATTTGATGGTGCTCCTGGGGATCATCAAAGATTTTGATATTTTTGTATAACCTAACCCTGACTTGTACTTCTCAACAACATTGTCCCTTCTTGGTCTTCATGGCAGTGTTTGGTTAGTGGTGCCTCTTGGGGCCTTTCAAAAAAGGTGTGTATAAGTAATGACAGATCATGTGACACTTAGATTGCACACAGGTGGACATCCTTTCACAAATTATGTGACTTCTGAAGGTAATTGGTTGAACCAGATCTTTTTTTATGGGCTTCATAACAAAGGGGTAAATACATACTCACATGAAAATGTTCTGTTTTCTATTTCTAAAAAAAATGTTTCATGTATATATTTTTTCATTTCACTTCACCAACTTAGACTATTGTGTTCTGATCCATCATATAAAATTCAGATTAACAAAGCATTGGCTGTAATGTAACAAAATAGGTACAAAGTCAAGAGGGGTGAATACTTTTTCAAGGCACTGTATGCTTTGTAGCATATCTAATAAGAATAGGCTATACATGTTTCAGTATATTTGGCCCAAAGAGATATGCAGTCTCTTATTTGTAATAAAAAAAATAGTTGCATATATATATATATATATATATATATATATATATATATATATATATATATAAAATAGTGACAAGGACAAGTTACCAGTCTCCACTGGGTTTGTGACCATGTTTCAAGCATTTTGTACATACTTTTTCAAGTTTTACTAAAATGTAGCCAGTGCTACAAAACTAACAAACCAAAACATATCAATGAAAATAACAGGATTAGCTTACACTGAAACACAACATTAACTAATACACAGTTTCCTCACTGACCAGCTCTTTTTCAGCAAAACCCGGGTGGAGCAAAACAAACAGTCCAATAGATTGTTAAAAATCACTGGCCTGTAATTTCTTCAGATTTCCAGATCTCCACTCTGCTCCAAGAGGTCTATATTTTTTAATTTTATCCTCACTGTCCCCTCTAGTATCTGTTATCAGCTTTCAAATATAAAGTATCATCAGTAAGATGGATTCATTCTTCTATGGACATTTTGCAGATGACACAAATATATTTAAAAATGGTAGGAATTTCAGGATGTGTAAGTTACATGTAATGATTTAATAAACTATAGCAACGGTTACATATGTGTGATCTGAAATTCAACATGAGAAATTAAAAAATGTGCACTTAGACCACAAAAACCCAGACAAAGAACATTTACATAATGGTAAAATGATGATGCCAATTTTTGAGGAAAATGAATTGGTGGGTATTATATTTCATGATTTAAAAGTAGAAAAGCAATGCAACAAAGACACAGGAAATGCAAATAGGAAGCTGTGAGCTACTGGAAGAGGAGTTAGCAGCAGAAAGAGAGCGGTATTAATGTAACTCTATAGACCTAGATACTGAGCCCAGTTCCATAAACCAAATCTACAAATTGATAGAAACTAATTAAAAATAACAATAAAGTTGGGGGGGGGGGTCTTTAAATATCCTCTATAAATATATACATTTTTATGTTGTCCCTTTTTTAGTATGACAAAATGGGTTTGGTTAAAATCTGATCCACAATTGTTCATTATTCTTGCTGGTTTCCCATCTCAAACAGAGTCAGAACTATCAAAGCATTATATCATCTCACTGCTTAAAAATATAGTAGATCATGTCTTTGTCAATCTTTGTGATTGCATATCCTCTCCTGAGCATGAATATTATCACTTGCTGTTTTTTAATAGAGATATGGACATGCGCAGAGTAACAAGTCTGGAGAACCAAACTATAGTAGATGAATTCTTTCTTGTTGGATTCTCTGACTTCCCAAAGGTTCGATTTATATTATTTGTGGTATTTTTACTTCTTTATATGATGACTTTGATTGGGAATCTAGTAATTCTAGTTCTTATTCACAATGACTACCATCTTCATACTCCAATGTACTTCTTTCTTGGCCATCTAGCATGTATAGATGCCCTTTCTTCCACTGTCACTGTCCCTCGGATGATTGTTGACTTGCTTTTCAAAATTAAGTCAATTTCTCACATGTCTTGTGTAACCCAAATGTTTTTTTTTCCTAATGTTTGCAACTGCTGAACTCTTCTTACTAGCTGCTATGTCCTACGACAGATATGTTGCCATTTGCCAACCATTGCATTACGCCTCTATCATGTCTTGGAAAGTTTGTATCCTGATGGCATCAGGCGCATGGGCCATTGGATTTACCAATTCTCTTCTACATTCCATTGGTACACTCCGACTGACTTTTTGTGGACAAAATATTATTTATGGTTTCTTTTGTGACCTCCCACTGTTATTACAGCTCTCATGCACTGACATTTTTATAAATTTCCTTTATACATGCTTTGCAACTTTAACTTTAGGGCTTCTTGCCCTCGGAGTAACTTTTATTCCATACATTCACATATTCAGGTTGATCTTGAGGATCCCGACCCAGAAAGGGAAACATAAAGCTTTCTCTACTTGTACCTCACACCTGACTGTTGTCTCTATCTTTTATGGTACTCTTTTATTTACATACTTTCGTCCTGCTCCAACTCACCATGATATTGAAGAAATAATAATATCTGTCATTTACACAACAATTACTCCATTATTAAATCCAATCATTTACAGTTTAAGAAATATGGAACTGATAACTGCACTTAGAAAACTTATAGTGAAAACACACAAATATTAGGATGAGATTTGCAGCTAAAAATAGGTCTACAGTACCATATTGTCTAATATTATATATTGAAGTATATCGTATTTAGAGCTAATGTAAGAAATATATATTCAACAGATTTAGTCTTTCTTTGTTTATTTTGTTTATTTAATCTTATACAGTGGTAGTAAGCTATTTATTACAACAAACATGGGAGTGTAGCAGACCAGTTTGCAGCAAACTCAGAACATAAAGGGTTATATATTATAAGTCAAAGGCTCATATGGGTCTCAGGCCTGGAAGCCTGGAGATTTGAGATTGTAACTAGAGATGTCGCGAATAGTTCGCCGGCAGACTGTTCCCGGCGAACATAGCATGTTCGCGTTCGCAGCGAACTGTGAACATATGAGATGTTCGATCCGCCCCCTATACTTTATCATTGAGCAAACTTTGACCCTGCACCTCACAGTCAGCAGACACATTCCAGCCAATCAGCATCATACCCTGCCTTCCAGACCCTTCTACCTCATGGACAGCAGCCATTTTGGAATCATAACTAACTTGCAGAGTGTAGGTGATGCTGATTGAATAGGGAAATCAATAGCTAGGCAAGTTTATTCAGTGTCCAGTGCAGTGCTGAAGGACTCATCAGATCTTTGCTGTAAACACAGCACCCCAAAAAGCTCTTTTTACGGCTATAACATCATTTTTTTTGTTTGTTTTTTTCTGTCTAATCTAACTTCATTTGCCAGTCTCCCTGCTAGCCCCTGCTAGCAAGTGTGTGTGTCAGGCTCACAGCTTATACTGTGTGTGCACAGTGCAACCAATACAATCTTGTTTACTTGTTGTCAACTTTTAAAAAACCAAAACTTTTATTTTGTTAAATCTTAGTTCATTTGCCTGACCTCCAATCTAAGTTAATTTGCCTGACCGCTAGCCAGTGTGTGTGTCAGGCTTACAAGTATTGTGCCAAGTTCAACCAATCCAATCTAGTTGGGGTACCAGCAGTCTACATTTAAAAAAACAATAATTGTATTTTCTTAAATCTGAGTTCATTTACCTGACCGCCAATCTAAGTTCATTTGCCTGACCGCTAGCCAGTGTGTGTGTCAGGCTTACAAGTACTGTGCCAAGTTCAACCAATCCAATCTAGTTGGGGTACCAGCAGTCTACATTTAAAAAAACAATAATTTTATTTTCTTAAATCTAAGTTCATTTGCCTGACCGCTAGCCAGTGTGTGTGTCAGGCTTACAAGTACTGTGCCAAGTTCAACCAATCCAATCTAGTTGGGGTACCAGCAGTCCACATTTAAAAAAACAATATTTTTCTTTTCTTAAAACTAAGTTCATTTGCCTGCCAGCAAATCTAAGTTCATTTTCCTGACCGCCAATCTAAGTTCATTTGCCTGACCGCTAGCCAGTGTGTGTGTCAGGCTTACAAGTACTGTGCCAAGTTCAACCAATCCAATCTAGTTGGGGTACCAGCAGTCTACATTTAAAAAAACAATAATTTTATTTTCTTAAATCTAAGTTCATTTGCCTGACCGCCAATCTAAGTTCATGTGCCTGACCGCTAGCCAGTGTGTGTGTCAGGCTTACAAGTACTGTGCCAAGTTCAACCAATCCAATCTAGTTGGGGTACCAGCAGTCTACATTTAAAAAAACAATAATTTTATTTTCTTAAATCTAAGTTCATTTGCCTGACCGCCAATCTAAGTTCATGTGCCTGACCGCTAGCCAGTGTGTGTGTCAGGCTTACAAGTACTGTGCCAGAGAGCATGTTGTGTGCATGCTTGAGCTCCAAACAAAAGGCTTTTTAGGGTCTTAGTCCCTCAAATACAAGTTTTATTTTAACACCTTTCTGTTTATAAGCACTTTGTGCACGGTGTTGTTCTTTTTTGGGAGTTTTTGTGGTGTTTTTCTTAGTTTAATTTAAGTTTTAGTTTTCTGGGAGTCAGGCTCAAGTCTCTATCCTAGGAGAGTGAGCTGTCTCCTGGATACTTTGCCACACCCCTCCCTTAGCACTACACCTTCACTCCTGGAGCTTTGTTACTTTGACTTTTTTTCTTTTAAAAAGTTTATTAGGTTTTGTTGAAGTTTTGTTTGTTTGGTGTTGGGTTTTCTGTTTTGGGGGAGAGAAGACAAGTAACATCTTTGTAGGCAGTGGGGGGGAAAACAATTAGAATTTTTTGTTGAAAAGGCTTTTTTTTTTTTACATCTGACACAGAGACACAGAGGGGTTAAAAAGCCTCTGTGTTCTCTGTGTTGTTGCAATTAGACACCTTGCAACAGGCCATTAACCCTTCCACTGCCAAGCATCACCTCTCTCTCTCCCTTAGTTTTGTCTCCCTTAGTTTTGTCTTTTTGTTTCTTTTTCACACTTTTATATTTAAAAAAAAAAAAGAAAACAGTAAAAAATCATAAAACAAAAAATAAAAATAAATAAAACAAATAAACTAAAAAAAAAGGGTCTAAACATGAGGGATAAGACCACTAAGAAGCCTCAGGGGTCAAAAGGGGGAATAATGGCCCCTGAAAATCCTAGCTGCAGCACTGCACAGCATAGGCCCCAGGCAGATAAGGCAGCCCCAGCTCCTGGTGGTTCTGCCAGCAGACCTACCCCTGTGGCTAATACCTGGTCACAGGTGGTTTCTGCTGGCCCCAGTAATACCACCGCTGGGGCTGAGGGGCAGATCACTAGGAAGCATGGGGTTAAATGTCAGATGTCTGGGGTCTACAGCATTGATATCTATCTGCGTGCTGCAGCTAACGTCATCAGCCCCTCTGTTATAGTAGCAGCCAGCAAAATGTACGGGAAAGCAGTTTTCTTTACCCGTACGCTGGCTGCTGCTCACATTCTTGTACAGAGAGGCATCACAGTGGGGGGATTATATGTCCCAATAGAACCCCTGGAAGGGTTGGGCACAAAAGTAACACTCTCTAATGTGCCCCCCTTCCTACCAGACTCCCTCCTGCGCCCCCACCTGCTAACCCTAGGGGAAGTAAAAACACCATTTATTAAAATTCCCCTGGGGTGCAGAGAGAGAGCACTTCGTCATGTGCTCTCTTTCAAGAGGCAGGTACAAATGTGCCTGCCTCAGGGCGCAGAAAACATAGAGGGGTCTTTTGGGGTTCCATTTGAGGGGGTGCTGTACAGGATTTTTTACAGCACTACGGAGGTGCAGTGCTATCATTGCAAAGGGTTGGGGCATACACGTAGGAATTGTCCTAATGTAAAGCATCATGCCCCAGCCCCAGCAAATGGCACCTCCGTCAGTACGGCACCCATCCCCGCTGAGCCCATAACAGCGGGGACCTCAAGGGTCATAGCCCCCCCACAGAGCTCAGGCAAGGAGGCCGTTCCTCAAGCCACCACCACGGCCTCCAAACCCCCTTCTTCCCCAAAACAGCCATCTGTGTCTGTGGTCTCCAGCAAGACTGCAGACACGGGGAAAAAGGGGAAGAATGTCACCGGTCCTCCCAGTGTCACAGCTGCATCTCCCAAGTCCCAATCTGCCCCCACCATAATGACATCAGTTAGTGTGGGGGCACAGTCTAAGCAGAGGGATAATAAGCCCTCTGCAGGGGAGGCAGCTAGTGGCAGCTCCTCTTCCAGGAGTGACGTCCCCAGGAAGAGGAAGCATAAAACCAACAGGGAGGTTGCTGATAAATGGGAAGTGCTCTATAGTGGAGCACCTCCCTCTAAAAGCAAGAAGAGGAACAAAACATCTCCTCCTCATCCGGTGACATTGTCTGGCCCAGTTATTATGCTCAGCCAGCCGGTGCCAGACCACACATCTCTCTCTCCAAACCCTATAGGGGTTAATGTGGAAAAGGGTCTGGAGGAAAAGCAGGGGCAAGAGGGTCTCCCAAGTGAGGCAGGGGTAGACAAGAAAGATCAGGTTCTGCCTCTGGCCTTTGAGGGGGGACCCAACAAAGCCCCTGCTGAATGGGTAGTCAGTGTCCCTGAGGTGCTGAGCTTCAAGGGCACCAGTCAGTCTCCTCCTCCAGTGTCACTCTCTAGTGACGTACCTCGGGCTTTGTTAGAGCCCCAGGCCGAGTCACTACTGGAGGGGGGGAATATAGGCATGACCCCCATTCAGGACCCCATGGATTTATCTGTCAGGGGGGATGTGGCACAAGGGGAAGTGGAAATGGGGGAGGGTGATAAAACAGGTTTTCCTGTTAACATCATGGGAGAGCCTGTCTACCCTCCTCAGCCGTCCACTGACCCTAACATCGGTGCCATCCAAGCTGAGCAAGCAGCGGTGGAACTGGCAGAGGAGGCATATAAAGCCTCCAAGGCTTCCATTAAGGAAGCCATGCCAGCCACTGCTGTCCAGCCAGCTACCCCTGAATGCACTCCTGAAGCTACAGGGGTGCAGCAGCAATCCAAGGGTCCATTATTTACCTTGAAGGGTGCTAAAGGGACTCCTTCTGTATCATCTAAGAGGGGGTCCCTGAGAATAAAGCTGAGGAAACTGACTCCAGCTGGGGAGGATGGAGTAAAAGCCCTCAGCCAAGAGGAGCCCAGGGGTGACCCACTAGAAGGAACATCAGATTCTGGGTGGGTTATCCCTGTCAAGGAAATAGATCTTTTCCTTGAGAGCACCCTTCATGGACAAAAGAAAAGGAAGGTGCGGCTGGCCTTGGAGAGGTGGAAGAATATGTCGTTTATTCTCCACTCTCTCCAGCAATATCTAGTGGTCAGCACTAGGGCCAAGAATTCTGGGACTGCGGAGCATCTCCGCGTCCGGAAATTCTATAAAATGTGCGTGTCCTATCAGCAGTCTCAAGGGTCTGAGGAACGCACAATTCCTGACACGCAGTAATGGCTTTGCACATCAGCACGCTAAATACCAATGGCTGTCAAGACAGTTTCCGCAGGTTCCAGGTACTCTCCTATTTATATCAGGGAGGGTACTCTGTGAGCTTCCTGCAGGAAACTCACACCACTCCAGAGGCTGAGGCCTCGTGGCAACTGGAGTGGAGAGGCAGGGTCTTCTTCAGCCACTTCACATCGGCGTCATGTGGAGTGGTGACCCTGTTCTCAGAGTCTTTTCAGCCAGAGCTGCTGCTTGTGAAAGCTGTTATCCCAGGCCGTCTAATCCACCTCCGGGTCCGAGAGCAGGGTAGCATCATTAACCTAGTTAATATATATGCCCCTGCTGGAGGGCTCGAGAGAGTGAGGTTCCTCGCCAGACTGTCCCAGTTTTTGGAGACGGTTGACGCAGATGAGTGTTTGGTACTCGGGGGTGATTTCAACTGCACCCTCGACGCTCTGGACCGGAATAGTCCAGAGCCGTACCCGCCTTCTGCGTCAGCACTGCGGGAGATCATCGCCCGCTTCTCCCTGGAGGACATCTGGCGAGAGCAGAACCCAGGGGCATCAGACGGTTTCACCTACGTCAGGGTGAGAGCCGGTCTGGTGTCCCACTCCCGGATCGACAGACTATATATATCTAGTCACTATATGTCACGAGTCGGTTCTTGTGCCATTAGGCTGGCTCCGTTCACAGACCACAACTGTGTGTCTGTGACAGTGGCGCTAACGCCAACAGCGCCACGAGCCGCCTATTGGCACTTCAACAATGCTTTGTTGAAGGACCAGGGGCTCGTGACATTGATCCGGGAGTTTTGGACGGACTGGAGGGGTTGCAAGGGGGACTTTGCCACGTTAAAACTGTGGTGGGACGTGGGCAAGGTTCATTTGCGACTTCTGTGTCAGGAATATACCAAGGGTGCGAGTGGGCAGCGCGAAGCTGAGTTGGAGTCACTCCGGGGGGAGGTACTCCATCTGGAGCAGAGGCTGTTCACTTGTAGGAACCAATCCCTGCAGAGCGAGTATGTAGAGAGGAAGGGTGTCCTCTGTGACCTGGAACGACACCAGGCCAAGGGGGCATACGTGCGCAGCCGCTTAGGTTTTCTCAAAGATCTAGACCGTGGCTCGCGCCTCTTCTACTCACTGGAGAAAAAGGAGGGTAACAGTAGGCACATCACCTGTCTTCTAGATGAAGACGGTGCCCCCCTTACAGATCCGGAGAGTATCCGGGATAGAGCCCGGAACTTTTATAAAGATCTTTACTCTCCGAATCCCATTTCTCCAGACGCCTGCAGGGTGCTATGGGAGGGGCTCCCCACAGTCAGTGAGGGTGTAAGAGAGCGGCTTGATATACCACTATCTTTTCAAGAGCTCTCTGAAGCCCTCCGTGCCATGTCCTGTGAGAAGTCTCCAGGACTGGACGGACTGACTGTAGAGTTTTTCCAATTTTTCTGGGAGACTCTGGGACCTGATTTCCATCTGGTCCTTGGGGAAGCCCTGGAGACCGGGGAGATGCCCCTGTCTTGTCGCAGGGCAGTACTTGCCCTGCTGCCCAAAAAGGGGGATCTCCGGCTTATTAAGAACTGGCGACCGGTCTCTCTGCTCAGCACGGACTACAAGATTGTAGCTAAAGCCATCTCGCTTAGACTTGGGTCTGTGCTGGCAGAATTGGTTCACCCTGACCAGTCCTATGCGATCCCGGGCCGGACTATCTTTGATAGTATCTTTCTGGTCCGGGATCTATTGCATTATTCTCGCAGGACTGGTCTGTCACTCGCCTTTCTCTCTTTAGATCAAGAGAAGGCGTTTGACAGGGTGGACCATGGTTACCTCATAGCCACTCTGCAAGCGTACGGCTTTGGCCCACAGTTTGTGGGCTTTATAAGAACACTGTACACCTCTGCAGAGTGTTTACTTAAAATCAATTGGTCCCTAACAGCACCTTTGGTATTTGGACGAGGGGTGCGTCAAGGATGTCCCTTGTCTGGACAGTTATATGCACTGGCCATTGAGCCTTTCCTCTGCCTACTGAGGAAAAGGCTCACAGGGCTGGTGCTAAAAGATCCAGACATGCGGATTGTCCTTTCAGCTTATGCTGACGATGTGCTCCTCGTGGCCCAGGATCCAGTTGATCTTGAGCTGGCAAAACAGTGCCAGGAGGTATATTCAGCTGCCTCCTCCGCTCAGATCAACTGGTCCAAATGCACAGGCCTTTTAGAGGGTAATTTACAGGTAGACTCTTTGCCTCCCACGTTTCGTGACATCACGTGGGAGGCAGATGTCATTAAATATCTGGGGGTCTACCTGTCCGCTGCAACGCTTCCGTCCCAGACAACTGGAGGGAGTTAGAGGGCAGTGTCCTCTCTCGTCTGGGACGATGGAGGGGTCTAGCAAAAATGCTTTCCCTTAGGGGGCGGACTCTAGTGGTGAATCAGCTGGTGGCTTCTCAGATCTGGCACCGGCTGATTTGTCTGAGTCCGACCCCCGAGTTTGTCACCAATATCCAGAGAAATTTGTTAGATTTCCTCTGGATGGGAAGGCATTGGGTCTCTGCAGGGGTGGCAAGTCTGCCTTTGGTGGAGGGTGGACAGGGAGTAGTTTGTGTGTGCTCCCAGTTGTCCACCTTCCGCCTTCAGTACCTGCAGAGATACCTATATGCAGATCCCTCTCCGCAGTGGTGCGCACTGGCATCCAGCTTTTATCGCCAGTTGCGCAACCTGGGGTATGACCGGCAATTATTTCTGATCAGGCCCGAGGGGTTTGGAAAAGACCTCTCTGTGTTGCCAGCATACTACCAGGAAACCCTCAAGGCCTGGAGCATGGTCTCCGTGACCAGGCAGGGCGTGCCTTTGGGGGATGAAATATTCACGGAGCCCCTGCTATTTAATCCAGCAGTGGGGGCTCCAATGTTACAGTCCCCCAGTATCATCCGCCGCCTTAGTCATGCACGGATGACCCGAGTCGGGGATCTCTTGGAATACGGGCGTTCTGATTGGGTGTCACCCCAGGAGCTTGCGCTCCGTTTGGGATATGTGACGCCCAAAGTCTCAGGGCGCTTGCTCCAGGAGATTAGGGATGCCATCTCCCCCGACTCGCGCACCTTCCTTCGCGGGGCTTTGCAGGCCGGAGTGCCACATGCACCTTTCAACACCCCTGCTCCGGCTGTTTGCATTGGACACAAGCCCCGTGTTTCCCCTCAGGCTCCTCCTGTCCCCAACCTCTCGAAGTTGAGGGACATACCCTCGGCATGCTTTCGCGGCATGCCGAGGAAGAGCTTATATTCTCTCGTGCTCCATACAGTGCACTTCCTTGCCCTCGTGACCCGTCCCGATACCATCTGGAGGCGGGTCCTACCAGCTGACGAGGGCAAGAGGCCCCGGTGGAGGGAACTTTATTCTGATTTAGTTCCAAGACCTTGAGTTGGAGAGTGCTCCATGGTGCACTGAGCACGGGAGAGTACTTAGCTAAATTCACGGACTCTCCCTCCACTTGTCCATTCTGTGGCAAGGGAGAGTCCGTGTATCATATTTATTTTAGTTGCGCCAGACTGCAGCCCCTCTTGTCACTCTTGAGGGGCCTCCTCCTGCAGTTCTGGCTGCATTTCTCCCCTCACATTTTTATTTTTGGGCACCCAGTGTCCCGGGGCAATAAGGCCAGGGACCTCCTCGTCAACCTGCTCCTGGCATTAGCCAAATTGGCTATATATAAGTCCAGGAAGCAGTGTTTGATAGGGGGGGTTCCCTTGTCACCTGAGGCCATGTTCCGGGTGCTGGTGCGCTCCCGTATCTGGGCAGAGTACCACCTGGCTTTGTCCACTGGGGGAATGGATGAGTTTGTCTCCCAGTGGGCTGTAGATGGTGTGCTCTGCTCGGTATCCCCCCATCCGGTTTCTTTTTCTCTCCACCTCCTAAAATGATTTTTATTTAGTTTACAGATCATGTTTTTCTCATAATTTTAAAATACACTGTGCCAAGTTCAACCAATCCAATCTAGTGGTGTACCAGCACTCTACACTTAAAAAAAACAACACTTTTTTTCTGTGTAATCTAATTTCATTTGCCTGCCTGTCAGCGTTTGTGTCTTAGGCTCACATCGTATACTGTGCCCACTTGCCCAGTCAGTGCCACCACTCATATCTGGTGTAACAGTCAGTAGTGCACATTTAAACAAAGAATACAATTTTGACTGTAATACATTGAATAGCAGTTACTTGTCTGCACGCGTCTGTGTCAGGCCTACAGCGTCTACTCTGCCAACTTCTGCAAGTGCACAGTGCCACTCATATCTGTTGTCACAGTAGCTTGCACGCATAGTACCAATCTGTCAAAACCTGTAATGATAAATGAGGTCTAGAGTAGCCTGGTTCCCTTATGCTCTACAGGTTGAGACCTAATGTTTGGGTGACTCCAGACCAACACATGAGTACAAGCAGCACACAAACTCAAAGCCGCCATCCTCCTCCTGGTCCAGCATCATCAGCCACATCAACCACTGCTGTCCTCCTTGCCCCCTCTCAACCATCCGCCACTCCGTCTCTCGCCTTGAGCAGTTCCTGCTCATCTGCCCATAGTCAGGTGCCTGTAAAGGACATGTTTGAGCGTAAGAAGCTAATGTCACAAAGTGCCCCAAATTTTAAGTGATACGACCAACCAAGCATCTTTTTCCATCTCCCGGTCCCAAAAATCCAGGCCTTATACACGCCCCATGATAGGTCCTGTAACAGGTATTAAACTGATAAGAGTAGTACTTACAAACACGCCACTCCTATATGGTGGCACCTTTGATTGCACGTGCCGTGCCCCAAAATTGAAGTGATACGACCAACCAAGCATCTTTTTCCATCTCCCGGTTCTAAAAATCCAGGCCTTATACACGCCCCCTGATAGGTGCTGTAACAGGTATTAAACTGATGAGAGTAGTACTTACAAACACACCACTCCTATATGGTGGCACCTTTGATTGCACGTGCCGTGCCCCAAAATTGAAGTGATACGACCAACCAAGTATCTTTTTCCATCTCCCGGTTCCAAAAATCCAGGCCTTATACAAACCCCCTGATAGGTGCTGTAACAGGTATTAAACTGATAAGAGTAGTACTACTTAACACACCTTATAATAATGCAGAGAGAGGCAACGCAGTGAGAGGAGTCTGAAGAAGAGGAGTCAGAGGAGGAAGGTGGCTTTGAGGAGGTGGAAGACCAAACACAGCAGGCGTCCCAGGGGGCTTGTTGTCACCTTTCGGGGACCCTTGGTGGCTGGGTGGAGGAAGAGTCCTTCAATGACATCAGTGAGGACAAGGAACTGGACATGGCTAGCTTGGTATCCAACCTTGTGCAAATTAGGAGTTTGCGGTTGTGCAATGGACTGTTTGCGGTTGTTTGCGGTGCGTTAAACGGGGAGTTTGGTCTGTCACTGTGAAGCGGGCCTAACCCTTACACTACCTGATCGATACAACACCATACCTGATGTTTTAAAGCACGTTATTCCAAACAATTTAGGAATGTTAGGTAATTTATGCCCTTTATGGCTTAAAACCAGACTCTGCATCAACTATGTAATTTTCCGTGGGAGTTTTGCCATGGATCCCCCTCCGGCATGCCACAGTCCAGGTGTTAGTCCCGTTGAAACAACTTTCCCATCACTATTGTGGCCAGAAAGAGTCCCTGTGGGTTTTAAAATCCGCCTGCCCATTGAAGTCTATGGCGGTTCGCCGGGTTCGCCGATTCGCGAACATTCGCGGCGGTTTGCGTTCGCGGTTCGCAAACCGAAAATTTTATGTTCGCGACATCACTAATTGTAACATTTACGTCTTGAAAGATCAAAGGCTTAGCTGTGTTGGAGTTATGATTTTGACAACTGCAGGGATTTTCAGTCTATAACCCGCAGATCGTTTCAGGGTAGCTAAAAGACGCAGATTGAATAGCAAATTAATTTACAGGCTACATTACGGGCTCCAGTAAAATGCAATTGCTCAATTGAATAGAGGCCTTAGACTGTCACATTAGCTCTTGCTATTTTTTGCAATTGAATAGGGGCCTAAGTGTAGCATTGAAACCATTGTAGCAGTGGAGATGGTTACCTTTGAAGAAGCACCACGTGGGTAGAGTTCAGATTGAGACTGATTGAGCTAAATTGCAAGTCTATGTGTACCATTGAATCATCTGTAGCTGTAGATTTGGTGTGTCTGTGTCCTAACTTTAATGAAAAAAGGAAATTATTGAGAAAGCAAATACATATTCCAAGGAAGACAGAGTGGGTGGAATGATGGCGGGTGATGGTAGATGAACATTGGATTGGGGTTAAATATGGAAAAACAGACAGACAGGGGATGACTTTTTCATATTATTCTGGAGTGCAGAGGAGTGACTGACAGAGAGATGCTGCAGAAACTGAACAGAGAGTATGGTATATGAGTCTAGCTGAGGTATTCTTTCTGGATTGGAGTGGAAAGATGGGTGATGGGGAGGCCAGCAAGGAGAGAGTTGCAGTAGTCAAAATAAAATATATTAAGAGAGTGAATTACAATTTTAATTGTGGTATATTTTGTAGATGTTTTTTAGGTGAAGATGACAATACCTTAAGATTAATTGTATGTGAAGAATAAAAGAGAGGGCAGGTTCCAGTAGAACCTCAAGACAGTGGGCTTGGGAAGTGGGATTGTATATGGCATTGTCGACAGTTAGAGTTTTATGACAAGTGGAAGCTATGGTAGAGGGGATGAAGTTTAGGAGCTTTGTCTTTGACATGTTGAGTCAGAGGGTTAGGAGAAAAAGAGGTGCAAGAAACAGAGACACTAAAAGTTTGATCTTGTAGGTAACCTTGAGAGAGCAGTGTCATGGATGCCAAGAGAGAGGTGAATTTGTTAAGAAAGGGGTGATCAACTGTGTCAAAGGCAGCAGTGAGATTGAGGGGAGAATTAGAATATAGAAATGACACTTTGACTTAGCAGTGAGCAAGTCTTTAGTGACTTTTGTGAGAGCTGTCTCTGTGGAGTGAAGGATTGGAAGTCAGATTGGAAGGGGTCGAGGAAGGAGTTGGAGGAAAGAAATTAGTCAAGGCAGTTATAAATGAGTTTCTCAAGCAGTTTAAACAAATAAATACAAAATGCTTGTAAAAATTTATAAATAAGATGCTGTATTTACGGTTTTAATTTCCACAATTATTGACTCATTATCAAGTCTTGTTCTTTAATATATTAAGTATGAGAGTAGGGGAATTATTCAATTACAAGATTACATTATACAGTCCATAAGTCTGCAGGCTTGAAACTTGCTACAATTACAGAGTGATTAAATTGAACAAGCCCGTAATTTAAGGGCTGAAAGCCGAAACCATAAAACATGCAATCGTAAGTAGCATTTCAGAGCATGATAATAATCAATCAATTAAGGCCATAACACCTGATTTAGAAACAGCCAATAGTAAATGAGACCGTCATCATGACGTCAGTAAAACATGGAGGTTAAACGTTAATCAATTAGCGTTTTGAAGTCCAATATGCGATCAGACTCGCAATCCTACAAAATAATAAAAATGAATGGTGATACTGTTTTAGTCCATGTGAGTGCCCTAATATGTATTAACTCATTGATTCCGAAGATTGATATGACACCGAAATTAAACATAAAAAAAAAAATTTGATTGCAAGATTTGCGAGCTTGAGACTGTTGTTCAATTAATTCTAATGTCTTTCATTGCTTTCCCCGTCTTTTAAAATGCAGTATTGATTTTTAATTTACATTTACAGTGCTACGAACAAGTGTTTAACCCCCTTGTGAGTCCTATCTGGTACTCGTAGGATCTTCTTCTGCATTTGCCATTTACGGGTGGGAAAACATTTGCGGGCTTGAGGAATTGTAGCAATTGAATAGGGATATGCGATTTTAGCTATTGTAACTTTTGCAGGCATGAAAGATCAAAGGCAGATGGGTAGGAAAAAATGGGTTGAAAGTTATGATTATGGCAACTGCAGTGATTTTGAGCCGGTAACCCTGAAATCATTTGTGACTCGCTAAAAGACGCCAATTGAATAATAAATTACTTTATGGTCTACATTACAGGCTCCAGTAACCAACAATTGCTCAATTGAATAGGGGCCTAAGTGTTTAAATTGTGATGGAAAACAGAATATCTCATGTACCCTGGGTCGTAGAATGCACCACATGCATGTTAAGATAGTCTGATTCACCGGACAACCTTATGATCATTGGTTGTTAATAGGAGATTGTTGAGTTGTGTTGTTTTCTTTTCTGTTATGTGTTGTATAACATTTTAAACTCAATAAAATTGGTTGAAAAAAAATGGTTTATGGGCAGTGTTAGCTTTAGAATGAACTGTAGTGCCTAAACAGTAAGTACTAGAAATACTTTCACTAAACAATGGTTAAAAATATATAGACTTTGACCTAAATAGTCAATGCTACCTCCCAACAGAACATATGGGCTACTGTGGGCAATAACCGCTAAACTAATTCCTACCTACCCAACTATTACTGTGGGCTGGTATTAGCCAATCAGTGAAGGGGTGGATACATTTCCATATTTTTACATTTACATAAAAGCTTCTGAGGCTCCAGTGATCAAACCTCTTTTATACTCAGGTAATTTCCCATCACATATATTGAGAACCAAACCTACTTTCTCAAACCAGAACCAAAGCATTTTAAAGAGCACGGTCTATATACATGATAAAATCATAAGGGTGGTCTTTTTTGTTGACTGTTAAATGAATAGGTAAGCCTAGTTCTGCCAATGCATTTTCATCTGCCATTAAATCTTGGTTTCTATGGTGGATTGTAGGGTTTGGTCAAAAATTGGCAAAGTCAAAACAAGGTTATAACACATATCCAGTAAAGTACAGTATGCAAAGTGTGCATGATATTTCACCAAATATGAAAATAAAAGTAAGCAGATCAGGAGTAAGAATAATAACCTACTGTCACAGCATGGTTGGATGGAAAATAAAATATTAATGTAAAGATACACTAGAGTATGTGATTTCCCTATCCATTTTAAAAACATAGCCAAATTGTTTGTGCTAAATCTAAGTTACTGATTTTTTGGCTGAGTTTATGTACTCTTTGAAAGCAAGTAGACCTGGCTCTGAGAACTGGTGACCTTATTAAGGCATGGAACAGGGAAACCACAGATTAGATATTCATATATAAATGAATAGCTGACACCAGACCTGTTATGGCCTGTATGGTTAAGAGGTCTTGTCCCCACTACAGAGACATATTGAGAAAGAAGTGTGTTAGTGAGGTAGCAGGTAAGGATGTGAAGACAGGTGTGGAGTAAATAATTTTCTGTCCACCTCAGTTGATTAGGCTCTAAATGTGGAGAATCAGACAGGAGTTATGGATAGAACACCATATTCCTTTAGAACTTGCAACCCAGTTGCCCGTAATCACAATCCCCACAGGCAATCCCTGTTGCTTTTTCTTCCCTAGTGTAATGCCAGTGTAATGCGAGCTTGCAAAGCCTGATGACATCACGCACTTTGACAAATCTAATATGTGATATAATAATCCTATTATATACTTTCTTTCAGATCCAATGTATTAATATTTTATATGCTCTATACATATTTATATACACACATATATATATATATATATATATATATATATATATATATGCATGCATTTCCATTTTGGATAATATTTATGTAAAGATGTGTTTTTTCAAATTCTCACTGAAATAGGATTCTTAAGAGTAATGTGTTCTGTAATAGACACATTACCTAAGCAAATTCCTGAACTAATTGCTGCAGTTAAGGTTTATGTTTCTTAAAAATAATAGGATACTCCTAAGTTTTAGTAGACATCACGTCTATTTCCCAAAACATAAATTCTTTCTTGGTATATATAACTGACACCACTTATCACTAGAATATTAGATATTTCTTGTTTATTGTTTTATTTACAATTTTAATGTCAAGAAGTTATTAACTAATTTTATTTTCATCCCTTGACGGTAATGCAAAGGTTCAAGACAGCCCTCTTGTGTTCTAAGAAATGAATTGACAAATAATAAGTCTTTAGAAAAGAATATATCCTATTAAGATTTAAATATGTTGTGACATCATTAGGATTTAAGTTGTAGGTATAATTAGGGGACAAACAAAGGAAAGGGGGATGCTCTCTGATCTGACAAGGAGCACAAGGAGAACATCTAGGAAAAAAAGGACACACCCATACAGAGACACACATAGATCGATACTATCTAAATATACATCTATACTATTTGGGGACATTCCCAAAAACACATAGATTATTCAAAATGCATTCTACCAAGAAACTTTAACAGCTCACAAACAAAAAAATCTATACACTTACATACCAAGAATTTATTCTACAATATAAGAAAAGATCCAGAATTCCAGTGATCAGTCATTTGATGAAACCAATCAAAAGAAATAGGTTCTGTATAAATGTAATATTTCTTTAAATGTTATTTTTTTTTTCATTACAATCATGGAAATATTTTATTAATTTAGTAAAATAGATTGCTATATCAATATGTATCTGACATATATAATATCCCACTGTTATTTGTGCATTATAAGTCAACATATACAGCCTTATTAAATTGTGATTCTGTAAATGTAAAAGGGCTCTATTTAAGCACACAACATATTTTATTTACAGTAGTTTTTAGTTAGTGAAGACCTTGCTTTTGGATAGAAGTTGACTAAGTAAAAACTTCTGTAAAAAAAATATGCTGTGTGCTTAAATAGAGCTTTTTTAAATTTACTGAATTGCAATTAAATAAGGCTGATAATTTGCAAATTCATTTTATAAATACCACAAATATCAGCTGTTATAGAATTCAATATATTTGATTAAACATATTAATTGTAATGAAAAACATTTTCTCTTTTGAATTAGAGATAATACTATAATTCAAATATAAAATTATATGACATTAAAATGGTATTATATCTTAATAAATGGATATTTGTAAACATATCAAAGTAATTAAAACTATCTCCAATGTCATAATTACCATTGTGCATGTCTTATATTTGATTAGGTGAACAATGTGATAACTGATACTTAATAATTGCTGTACTTTGATATATATCTGTTACAATTGTTTATACCATCTTGTTATATTAAAATATACTGAATTATTATCTATATTCATTTATAATAAATATATTCTCTTCTATTCATAATACATTTCTGTTTATTTCATGAGGCCAGTGCTCTTAATATGTCGTGTAGTAAGAGCTCAGAAATAGTTGAAATTGTCAAATATATAAAATATGTAATTTTTATTAATATTAATAAAGGTTAATGATATTAATAATATCACCATATTAATTGCCAAAATGCACGACACACAGTTAACAACTACTTCTATCCAGCTGTGACATTGAACCTCCATAATCTTTAAACAAGCTTTGTCCCACTGTATCTACTCAGCATTACATTTCTGCTTACTTACCTACCTTAAATTAAGCTGTCAGTCAGCTTTTCTGATCCACTAAAAACCCAACTTTTATATAGTTTGCTTACAATAGATTGTTGCCATTACTGATGATAAGCCACTGAGGCATTGCACAGAAAAGAGCTATTTTTTTCTGTTGCTGTAATGAGTGTACAGCTAACTTGGGCTGGTTTAGCACCTGAGGAGTCTGATGTAGCTTACACTTCGTGAAATTTGTCTGGTCACCAAGATAATAAATTCGGACATCTCTGCAAGATGCACATTCTCCTACTTCAATGAATATCTATTTTTTACATCTAACTATATATTTTTTAACTTTTTTAATAATGCTTGACGGACATCAAATTATCTAGTCATCGTTGGGTTTATTAATATCAAAAGTAATTATTGATTTATCGATAATTAGAAATGTAATTGTCAAAGAATATCAGCCACATTAAATTCCATGCCCGAAGTTACATATATACAGCCCGCCACTTTGCGGGCTGGAAAATCAAAGTACCGTATTGGTCCGAATATAAGCCGCACCTTTTTTCTGATTTTTGAGCTGGCCGAGTTTCGAGTGCGTCTTATATTCGCGACTGTAAAAAAAAATCATTGCCGATTTGCGAACTTTGCTTGTTAGGTGTGCGGCTTATATTCGCGAACGCAAAATGACTGCCGATTTGCGCGATTGCGAGTTAAGGGTGCTGATTTTCGTGCTTGAGACTGCGGTATTGAATAGCGATTTACGGTTTTAGTGATTCTAACATCCTGTAAAGCCTGTGACCTGCAAAAAAAGCTACAGTGCTAATTAGAAAGCCTGTTTCTTGCAATGGCTGATCACTTTGAGAGTCTTTTTCTCTCCAATTTTACGGGTGCAGCTTATATTTGAGTAATATCTTTTTTCTATTTTTTCCCCTTGAACTTTACTGGTGCGGCTTATATGCGGGTGCGGCTTATATTCGGACCAATACGGTAGTTACAGAGCTATTAAATTAGACAAGCCTTTAACTACAGACGTGAAGACTTCAACCCGTAAACCTTGTTTCCGTATGTTAGTATTTCATGGCTTGCTCATGCAAGCCCATAGTTACTGCTAACACACAGCCAATAGTAAATGAGACTGTCATCATGACATCAATAAAGCCTGCAGGAAACCCAGCAGGCTCCCTACATTAAAACCCATCGGGATCCCTGTGGCATTGAAATGCTAAAAATCCCCCAACGCAGGCCCTTAAAGGGCCCGCGGCATAAACATTTTTAACCCCTGCAACGGGGGTACTTCAATTACCCCCGCGGCACCTAAAATGAACCCCCCTATGCTGCAGGGACCCCATCAGGACCCCTGCCGTGTCCATACATCAACCCTTGCTGCCGGGGTCCCGATCGGGACACCTGCAGCATGTAAATTTCAAAATTCTTGCTGCAAATATCGGTTCTGCGGATGCTCCTGCGTATAGAATGCAATGGAGCGTTCTGATTGGCTGAAAAATCTGTCAGCCAATCAGAATGGGACATAGGAGTGTATCTTATTCTGATTGGCTGAAATCAGAATGCTACATTGCATTTTATATGCAGGAGCATGCGCGGAACCGCCATTTGCAGCAGGGAGCTCATCAAGGAAGGAGCTCTTTTAGTTTTAGTGTTTTTTTTTTGTTTTTTTTTAGGGTGTCAGTTTTTTTTTTTGGGGGGGGGGGGGGGGTCTTTTCCTGCCCAAGACTAGTCTAGGGCCGAAGATTGAAGACCAGGGCATCAGTGATCACCACTGGAGAGGCATTTTTGGCAAGTAAGTGGACTAATTAATTCTTTTTTTACAGGTTGTAATTGTTTTTTTTATTTTAATAGTGATTTTTTGTTTTGGTGTAATATGTATTTTTTATACTTGTAATTCATTTTTTATTTATTTTTATTTTTTTATTATCAAACACAAGACAACGGTAAATTCAATCGAGACATTTAAATATAGCAGCAATATAAAATTGATTATACATTGCTAAAATCTAAAATATTGCTTCACGGGTTTTGGATTTACCAGGCTAGCTAGAGGACACATTCATATTAAACATACCTTTCGTTGCCCAATCAAGACTATTTGAACCGTTTGTATTGTTTATCAGACCATGTATACTTAAATAAACCCCACATCAACTTATCCTAAAAAGATACAGGAATTGTCTTGTTTAAATTTTTAAACAGCCATAAAAAACACAAACAAACAAAACAAAACTACAAACATAAAACAATATCAAACACCACATCTAGTATACAGAGAGGTCGGGCAGAAAGAGAGGGCAGATTACCTCCATGAAGTTCAATAGTTTAGGTAATTTCTTGAGAGATGTATTTTTCCCATAGAGACCGTTTAGTTCTAATCTGTGGGCCTAATGATAAATGTTGGGTGTTACATTCAAGCAGGTGGGTTTTCCCCAACTTCTCTTTAAGTTCGAACCAGGAGAGAACTTCAGCATTTCTCCATCTTGATACTATTACATTTTTTGCTACCATAAGGAAAAATATCACTGTTGCCTTGACAATCGGAGACAAGTTGCCCAGAAGAAAATGTAGTACAAATATTTCTGGTTAAGGTTCTATCTTAATGTCACATACTTTGGATATATGTTTGACACTCTCCAACCAAAAGTTCTTTGTACATGGGCAGTGCCACCACATATGTATATGGGTACCAGTCTGCTTGCATCCTCTCCAACATCGTTTTTGTTCCTCTGACTTGTTAATCTGCCCCAGTTTTAGGGGTACTATATACCATCTATTAATTATTTTAAAATAGGTTTCCCTATGTGATGCATTCTTAAGGTATTTAGCAGTTATAGAAAAGGCGTATTGCCACTTTTCAATAGGCCAAGAGGTTCCTATATCTCTTTCCCATAGTCTCCAGTTAAAAGGTTTCTCGTCTTGAAAACATTTTTTAAAGATCTTATAGTACTTAGTGGCTAAATGAGATATATCATTAGATATTGACAAGTTTTTGAAATCCGTCAACTTTCTTAGCTCATTCATATGGAAGGGAGAAGATATTAAAGATTTCCGTAATAGTGTTTGGGGATGGAGAATTTATTAGACAACTCTTGAAAATTCATCAACTTATTTTCCCCATGTTTTTCCATGCTCTGATATTGTCTTTTAGTTTTGTATGTCACCTCATAGTTCTGCACAACTAACTGTTTAAGGTATAATTGGATAACAATTACCAAATGTTTGTTTTGCCATTTATATTGAAAATTATCTTTCACAACATCCATTTCTAAAGATGACAGATTAATGGGCAATGCCTCTGATTTCAAAATATATTTTTTATAATTAGATGCATTGATAAATTCCTCGATCACTTCATGCAGAGCCCCTAGGGAGCTTAATGGGTTTTCTACTGAAAGCACCATGTTGTCAGCGAACAAATATATTTTTTGTGCCCTTAAGCCTATCTTAAGCCCCATGATTCTTTCAGAACTTCTAATCACTTTAACTAAGGGCTTGATCAATAGTGCAAATAAAACTGGTCCCTGACGGATCCCATTTGAGATTTCAAATATCTCTAAAACAATCCCTAGGCCCCTGCCAGAGGCGGATGGAGACCCATAGAGTGCACTGATGGCCCAAAAGACAAAGTCTCCAAAAAACAAATCTCTCTAGTGTACCTCCATCCGACTCCGTCAAAGGCCTTCTCTGCGTCTAAGGAAACAAATACCACCGGAATATTATTATTTTTGAGATAGGAAATCATGTTTAAGAGTCTTCTAATATTTTCAGTTCCCTGCCTCTCCACTATAAAGCCGGTCTGGTCTTTTCCAATTAACGAGTGGATGATTTTAATAAGTCTCTGTGCTAAAATTTTCAAGTATATTTTTATCTCAGTATTCAGGAGAGAGATTGGGCGAGAGTTTTTACATTCTAGCGCCTCACTATCTTGCTTTGGTATATTAACTATAGCGGCTTCTAGCATTTCTCTGGGAGCTCTCCCAGAGTTCTTAATCTTGTTCAAAGTTTTCCTAAATCTCTCATCCGTTATTTTTTTTAAAGTTTGTAATAATGATTGATGAATCCATCAGGCCCAGAAGAAGTATACGTTTTCAGGTTTACTATTACATCGGCTGTTTCCTCTATACTGATTTCCCTATATACTGAATCTAGATCTGTTTTAGACACTCTAGGTGGATTTATTTTGTCTAAAAAATTTTTTTTTTCCAGATTGTAAAGTCCAGAGTAGAAGTTTTTAAAAATATGTATGTTTTTATGATTGGGTTTGTATTAATATTATCTTTATACTTAATTTGATCCAACCGCTTATTTGTGTTTGTTGTTTCTTCCTGTTTTATTTCCCCAGAAATATGATCTTTGCTGAAACTTCTAGAATGCTTCATCAGTCTTTTTTTGTTATTTTTTTGTAATTGCTGCCCGTATAACTCTAATTTGGTTGAGTATATTTCTAAATTTTGCTTCTGACTTCTATCTAATTTTGCCAAATCTCTATATAGTTCCCGCAATGATCTACCCTTGTCCTTAAACAATTGCAATTTTGCTTTTATGAGAACCCCTCTAATGTAGGCTTTATGAGCCAACCATAGGGTTGTATTGGAGTGCACTGATCCTCTATTCTCTTCAAAAAATGTAGTTATTTATTTCTTAATGCTGTTTCTAATATGTTCTTCTGTGGGAATATATAGACACAATTTTCATGGAGGAGGCTTCCTACGACTCAAATTAGATTTAAAAATTATCGAGACCATGCCATGATCTGATCTAAGGATTGGCTTAATGTCTGCTTCAATAACCTTTTTAAAGCTTAATTCATTAGACAAGATGTAGTCTAATCTGTCATAGGATGGGTGTCAATGTGAATAGTGAGAATATTCCCTTTCTCCTGGGTGTAAACAACTACAGAAAGTTTGTAACTGCATAGCAAATCATAAAACTGTTTAGCTTTCTGTTTGGTGCTTTAATCAATTAGAGTCTTCAGAAAATGTCTTATCCTCAGAGGGATTTAGGTACATATTGAAATCCCCACAAATAGTGAGGTGGCCTAAGAAATATTTTTTCAACTTCTTCAATCTCGACATTAAGAATTTCTCTTAGGCTTTGTTTGGTGCATATATATTTACTTTTGTGTGTTTTGTATTGTTGATCCAACCTGACCATAATATATAATAATATATATCTACTCTCACTATCTGTTTCAAGAAATTCATCTTTAAGGTTCAGATTTTTATTTAAAAAATTCGCTGTTCCTCTAGTTTTCCTACTATACATTGAAGACTCACCATTCCTGTAATATGCATCATTAAATACTGGAGCTTTCTCCCTAGCCAAGTGAGTCTCCTGCCAGCATAGGATATCAACTTTATCTGCTTTAAATATTTTATAAAATGCACATCTTTTCCCAGGGACATTCAAGCCTTGGACATTCTGGGAAACCAGTTTCAAAGATTTAATTAAATAAACGACTTTGTTAAACTTCCTTAGGTATCTCCCCCCTCCACATCCCCCTCTCCTCGCACTGGATTTATACATGCAAAAACCACACAACAAACACACACAATAACAGAAAACAAAAACAAATAACCACCCTCCCAGTTTGGCCCTAAAAGTAAGGATGAACTCTTCAGGTGCGAACTTAAAGAAGTTCATCATGGATTATGGCAACCAAATTCAACATAGTGTATTGAAACAAATTATTGCATATTTGAACTCTTTATTTATCCCCTTCTCTCCTCCTCCCATCCTTCCCTTTCCTCTTAAGCGGACAGGGTCCGTAGACTCTAACTCATAATATTCTATAAGACCATTTCTACATGAAACATTCTCAGTCTTTGACTACTTATCATTATCTCTGATGTATCTACCATTCAAGTGTTACTTTCACTCGTTTAATTTCGCTCTATTTCTTTCTGTTACCTTCTGATAAAGTGCTAAAGTGTTGAATTATGAGAGATCCATCTGTCATAGCGTGAAGTTCCTTGTTCATTCTACAAATGTTTCTAAACTCTATTTAAGTCTAAAAAAAAAAAAGAAAAAGCGAAGGATAACATTTTGTACTGCCATATTTCCTCACTACCAGAACCTTAAGCCCCATTAAAGTTTGGCTTCACTTTTGTTTTCTAAAGTCAATAAGGATATCATACTCTAAATATATGTACAGCCTTATTAAATTGCAATTCGGCCAATTAAATAGGGCTCTATATAAGCACAGAGCATATTTTATTTACAGAAGTTTTTAGTTAGTGAACGTCTATCCAAATGCAAGGTCTTCACTAACTAAAAACTTCTGTAACTAAAATATGCTCTGTGCTTATATAGAACCGTACTCAATTGGCCGAATCGCAATTTAAAAAGACTAAATATCTTTAACTTTACAATGTTACCTTGAATATACTTTACATACTTATTAAAATTTTCCACATATTCATCTTTAATTAAAAAAAGAACAAATAGACCAAGTCCATGGTACCCTATTTAAACTCCCAAATTTAAAATTAATGTTCCCCCTTCCGTTCTGAAGTTAATTATAGTTTTCCTACCTTCTGTCATAATTATTATTTTAGTGGGGACGCCCCATCTATATCTAAAGTTCCTTGCTCTAAGCTCCCTTGTAACATCTTCAAACTCTTTGCGTTTTATTATTGTTTCCCTCGACAAGTCCACAAATATTTTTAGGTTGTCATATGGAGGTTCAAAGTTCTTTAATTCAAAGGACTTTCTGAGCAATTCTTCCTTATACGAGAAGTAATGCAATTTAACAATTACTTCCCTTGGTACTTCCCTGTCCAAATTGGTTGATATCGGAACACGATGGATTCTGTCAATCAAGTGATCATTTAAGAATCAAGGGGGTACCAAAGAGGAAAACAAGGAAGTTGAGTAGTCAGTGAGATCTTTATAAGCATTTTTTTCTTGAATTCCCCTAATTCTTAAGTTATTCCTTCTAGAGTGATCCTCTAGTTTGTTTAATTTAGCACTAACTACACCAACTTCCTCCCTTAACCGCTTTACCTCTTCTGACATTTTTGGCTGTTCTAAATCTAAGTCTATTTGTTTAACTACCAGTTCCTCTGTTTTTATTGACCATGCTGTAATGGCACCTGTATTTTTTGCTATTTCTAGCATTAGATCTGAAATCATTATAGATCTAAATTCACCCAATAGTTTTTTCATTGTTTTAATCTTTAGGGTGTCTTTCTCATTAGATACAGATCCTAGAGTGTCATCTGCACTAGACATCTCTCTGTTTTCTATTGAGGTTGAAGATACTTCTAAAGGGTGGCACATCTTTTGCGCACTGGAGACCATTGCGCCGTCATCAGTACGCAGAGAACTGTGCTCTAATGACGCTCCAGCCTGCATCCCATCTGCCCCATCTCATATTTACTGGACCTACTTGCTGGAGGCTGCAAAGGCTAAGGGGGCTGACAGTGTGCTGTGTGGGACTGGCATGCGTCACTAGGAGCATATTGTATGCAATGTCACTGTCATTGTGTGCATGTGTCACTAGGAGTATGTTGCATTGCATGTTTATCACTACATAATGACGGTCAATAAAATTTGAAGTCATGGGAATGCTGTTTGCCACACAATGTGAAGGTTTTTGTACTGTGAGGACCTTCAGCGCTCATCGCGGGGCTCTCCTCTGGTGTACTTTTGCTCCTCTGAGCAGCCTCTGCGCTCATCCCAAAGACAGATACATATGTGTATATTTTTGTAAATAATAATTAATTAATTAGTTAGTTAATGAATTCACATACTTTACCTATTTGTAATCAATATATCCATCAATCAATAGGCTGAAGAGCTAACAATCTTTTTTCATCATCCTGCAGCATATAATGTACAGTGGGACTGTTGCTGGCCTGTGGAGATAGTTTTATTAATGTCCCAACTGTGCATTAGAAGTAGGCTGCGTGCGCGAGGGCAAACCGTTGGTTTTGTTTGTGTAAAGAGCTACTGTAGATGCGTAATGTTGTGATTTGCAAGTTTGGATTGTAAAGTAGCGTAGTTTGTGTATGTGCTACACGGTTCGCGAGTATTTGGCATCCTTCGTAATAGTGTATTTTGTACCTTGTATGTTCCTGTGTGAAAGTGGTAAGGGGTTGGTGTGTTGCGTGGTCCAGGGTCGTGTAGCCTCGTTTTTATTTTTTTTAGACCCATTTTTTTCCACACTTAGCCAAATTTTGAGTGCCGAAACTCTTTAAAATCAATTTAAATTTGCATTCCACCTCACTCCCCGATTTCCTGGCTGTTCCCCCGTGCTGTGTGTAATGTTTTTGTTGGGGGTTTCTTTTGTATTTTTTGAGTTTTTCTTTTTTTTTTATGTTTTTGCGTTTCGGCCGTTAACTTCGTATTTTTCCTACCTCTTTTTTCCAAATTCACGAGTCTCGTATTTTTTTTTTCTAAGTCCCGCGTCTCGTAATGTTTTTTTTTTCTAAGTCTCGCGTTCGTCAACTGCTTGCAGCCTAACAGCCTTATTAAATTGCCATTTGGGCAATTGAATAGGACTGTTTATAAGCACACAGCATATATTTTTTTTACAGAAGTGTTTAATTAGTGAACTATCCAAAAGCAAGGTCTTCAGTAACTAAAATCTTATTTTCAAAAAAGATGCTATATGCATATATAGAGCCCTATTCAATTGGGCAAATAGCAATTTAATAAGGCTGAATATCTTTAACTTTACTATGTTACCTTGAATATACTTTACATACTTATTAAAATTTCCCACATATTCCTCCTTTAATAAAAAAAAAGAACAAATAGACCAAGTCCATGGTTCCCTATTTAACCTCCCAGATTTAAAATTAATTTTCCCCCTTCCATTCTGAAGTTAATTATAGTTTTTCTACCTTCTGTCTTGTCTTGTCCACACCTTCATAATTATTATTTTAGTGGGGACGCCCCATGTATATCTGAGTGTTATCTGAGTGTTAAGTTCTGCATGTTTCATTTCTTGCAAGCAATGAGCGCCTTTGGCGCTCATCGGGCAAGTGTTAAGTTTTGCATGTTTCATTGCTTGCAAGCAACGAGCACCTTTGGCTCTAATCGGGCAAGTGCTGGGAGTTGTAGTGTCTTAACGGCTCGCTACGCTATGCGAGGCCTTGGCGCTCATCGCCCAAGTGCTGTGTGTGTTAGTGCCTTAATGGCTCACCTCGCTATGCAAGGCTTGCAGGCAAGGAGCTGCGAGTTTTAGTGCCATAAAGGCTCGCCTCTCAGGCGATGATCGCCTTCGCCGATCATCGCCTAAGTGCTGCGAGTTAACGGCTCACCTCGCTACACAGGGTTTGCAGGCAAAGAGCGCCTTCAGCGCTCATCGCCTAAGTGCTAGGACTTAACGGCTCGCCTCGCCCATCGCCTAAATCGTACGCACCACACAAAGCGCGACGACGTCTTGTAGTTCGACAATTATAATACAGTATGTAATTTAAAATCCTTATTAATAAAAACAAAGAGAGACACAGTCGGGCCTACTATTGGAATATAATTAAAATCTATATTGATTTCAAAAATAATCAGCATATATTATAAACACCTAAAAGCATTGGTGCAGACCATATAGAAAGTGACTGAAACAAAAATATATATGTACCAGTAAAAAGTGACTGGTGCAAAAGTAAATGTGCTAAGTGCAAAAAAGTGTTGCAGTAAAGTACTGCAGTGAAATATTGCACCATCATGCACTATAAAGTGCAATTAGTAAGAGCAACTCCTCAGCATCTTACGATCCTCAGCTCAACACCTCTGAAGAAAAGCTCAGTTGGAGCATGATCCTCAGCTCAACACCACCTGCTAAAAGCAAGCTCAGATGGAGCACGATCCTCAGCTTAACACCTCCTGCTGAAGGCACGCTCCAATGTAGCATTATCCTCAGCTCAACACCTCCTGCTAAAGGCAAGCTCCAATGTAGCATTATCCTCAGCTCAACACCTCCTACTAAAGGCAAGCTCCAATGTAGCATTATCCTCAGCTCAACACCTCCTACTAAAGGCAAGCTTCAATGTAGCATTATCTTCAGCTCAACACCTCCTACTAAAGGCAAGCTCCAATGGAGCATGGAACACCTCCTACTAAAGGCAAGCTCCAATGGAGCATGGAACACCTCCTGCTAAAGGCAAGCTCCAATGGAGCATGATCCTCAGCTCAACACCTCCTGCTAAAGGCAAGCTCCAATGAAACACACAAGAACTTATATGCAAAGGAGAACAAACAGGTTGCCAGTAATTCTACTACTTTGCACATGGATTCCGGATGGACTTCTTTGCCCTGTACTTGCAAACAATAATTGGATCACAGTATATGATTTACAAAACTACATATAAAAACATACACCAATATCAGTTATGTTTACCATGGATATAATTAGGATGAAAATGGTTAGCACACAATGTTCAAAACATACAGACACAAGTGGTGTTCACTAGGGATAGTCCAAACAGGGAAAGCATGGTGAACACATCTTGTGCCAGTCCAGGGAAAGGATTTACTTGAGGATGAATGGACTAATCTCCATTGGGAAAGAAAGAGAAGAAGGTACCACAGTACTTTATTAGTGCCTTTTCCCCCATCAGAGCTGTCATCATAATCACTCCTCCCTTCAGCCATCAGGCAATTCAAGACCCCAAAAGGGTCATGGGCAGTTGGAGATACAAGGCATTCTGATTAGCCCAATTCTGCCTGTATTGGATGGCAAAATTATGAGTCTGCAGAGTAAGGCTGCATCTCAACAGGTGATCATTGTTCATGGACAGACTGTTTAGCCAGCTAAACAAATTGTGGTCTGTGATAACCACAAACTCTTACCAAATAAGGTATGGCTGCAGTTTATTTAGGGCCCATAGGGGTTTTCCTTGCCATGGGAAACCAGCGGACTCAAAACAGCTCTTAAGTCTTAGATGGAGGCATCTGTCTGGTAAAGTGTAAGAGTAATACTGGGCAACTAGGATGGGTTGGGATGTTGGGCAGCCTTCAGGTCCCAGAGGGTCAACTCTACTAGTCAGGAATAACCCATTAAAGTTCTTTGCCGTGGTACTTTATTTAGTAAGAAATCAGTGGTATTACAATGCATTACCCAGAAATGCAAATATCTGCCTCTTACTCAATGGGGTAGGTCATTGTTCTATGGAGTCTACCTTGGCAAGCTCTATCCAGACCCTCCTGCCATACTCTGTTCCTGAGGTACTGTACCTTCACCTAGGAAGCTGGCACTTCTCTGGGCAAATGGCCAATCCTACTTGCCGGATACACTCCACAGCTTGTAGCTAGGTGGAACACATGTTACTGCCAAGTATATGACATTGTCTTTATTGTAAGCATGGGGATCTCCTGGCAACCGAGCAGTAGGTGGTCAATAAGCCATTGGAACATGGAAATGTCATTCTTCATCCCAAAAGGCATAAATGTAAACTGGTTTATCCCAAATGGAGTATTCAAGGCCATCTTCCCTCTAGCAGTTTCAGCAAGTTGGATCTACCTGTATCACGTAGCAAATCTAGAGTGGTCATGTATGTTTTCTGTCCTAGTCTATCTAGCTGTTAATATATGCTGTGCTTCGGGTAAGAATCAGTAGTTGTCTTGTCCACACAAAACTCTGTAGTCCCAATCTTCTTAGGGACCAATACCACAGGAGACTCACAAGGACTACAGGATGGCCCCTAGCTTTAACATCTCATCCAGCACTCTACTTATTTTCTCTTTCACAGTCACATAGATCCTATAAGAGGGCTATACTCGACAGAGCAGTTGCCACCCCAAGGTGTGTGGGGGTTATCAGGGGTAAAGTCCTAGTAGACCGGTAGGTTTCGGTCAGATCCAGAAGAATCCCGGGTGGCAACACAGCACCTCCTCAAATTGCTGTGACTGGTCAGGGGACAAGTTGATTAGGATAAGGGGAAACAAGGGATTGGTTAGCAAGAGAAAGCAGAATATTCCCCTTCTGCCCCAGGCAGGAGTGTCATGTCCATCTTTTGCAGACCTAAGGTAAGGAAACCTTTGAAGAAGACTGGACATAGCTCCTTTGGGGAAGAAATACTTTATTACAGGGTTTTCCCTCTTCAGGGCATCTCACTCTGCATCAAACAGTTTGCATTTGAGGATTAAATTAATTGTTTCTGAGTATGATTTTAAGTTTCAATCTGAATATTGTCCAAACACCCAATTAAAAATTCTGCCTGTCCAATTTCCCACCTTCCCATAAATATTTATTCTTACTTTCCTAATTAATTCTGTTGTGGTTTAAACAGACTTTGGTGCTGTACCAGACTCATATTGCTACTAGTCATGATCCTAGAATGTTGTGACCACACACAGCCAAACATCGTAGTATTTGACCAGTTTTCTTGGTGTAAATCTTTCAACATGTTACTGGCCAAAGTGGATTACATATCTGTTAGTATTTCTACAATTATGTACACAAGGTAGCATCTTCAGAAACATGTATGAAGCATCCTCTGATAAATATTTACTTGGTACTCCCATGACCATGACATATCGTCTGGCTTTAACATTAACTATTTCATGTAGTGTGTTTGGTTTGCTTTGTATGTTAGTTCATGAGCAGGGAGATCATAGACTATTCAGTGCCTTAGATAAAAGTACCATGTACCTTAGTTAGGTACTATGCTTTTTTTTCTGTTGGTTTAAATCTGAATTGTCATTTGTGGTTACCCATCTTAATGCAGCACCACTGTGAGCCTGCTCAGCCTGTAATGGTAATGTTGGAGGTGATGTGACCACCAATGGACATGCACATGGAGGATTACAGTTATAAATTTACCTGGAAGCTGTTATCTTTGAAGCTGCTCTATTTATCTGGAGTCTGTGCCTACTAAATATTCACACTCTTTAGACTAAGTGTGTACTTGGGGTCTGTTCTGTGTTCGTGTCTGCTGAAGAGACAATGTACTCTGTGTTTGCAAGGGGTGAGGGCCTGTTGGGGCATCTGTTTTGTGTATATGCTTTTTGGGCGATCTGCACTCAGCCCCATTAAATTTGAAGCCCATAGTGGCATCGGCAAACCCGCAAAGATTGCTGACTTTAAATTTGGCTGCGTTACAGAGCTATTAAATTGAACATGACGAGAGTTATAGGCCATAGACGCAAGTCCGTAAACCCTACCCGCGCATGCAAGCTGTTAAGAGTCGGGCCAAGACGCTATCGGCCTTAACGATTCAAACCCGTAACCACGCAATTTGACGCAAGCCTAACAGCCAATAGAAAGTGGGGGAACTGCAATTTAATCGGCAGGAAGGGGTTTTAAAGGGTGCGTAAATCATTGACTGTGCTGTAGCTGAGCAAGTGAACACACAGGTCTAGGCATTGGTGGGTTTGTTAGCATTGGAGAGAGAAGGAGAGAGTGAGAGAGAGAAGGAGCTTTGTAAGTTTTTTGACATTTTGACCTCTAATACATATTAACCCTTAATTTACAACGCACATAATTACTGATATCACATAATACACACACATAGATTAATATGTACACATAGCTATACATAGCGGTAGGCCACAGCACATCTACACCCCCCATTCTCGGCCAACACCTCTGGCCCAATGCCACCACCTTTTCCCTTAATGCCGTCAACATCAGCCACAATGCCATCAACACCACCACCCCTGACATTGAGGGAAATCATGTCCCGTTTCACCAGCGAGCATATGGCACACAAGAAGCAACAGAATGAGAGGCTCTGGTTGCTCAGAAGGCAGTGTAGGCTCACACACACCCTCCTGGCGAGCACTCAATTGCTAGATTCTGAGGTGAGGAGGCATAACCACAGGATGGAGAAGTATGAGGAACAGGCGATTCGGGAAAGACACCAACTCATCGAATTAGCCGAACGCCAGCTTATACCTCTCCAGCCTTCGGTTGAACAACTGCAACCTGAGACATCAGCCTCCTCATCTCAGACCTCACCACATCTCAACCTGATCTTCAGACACCCAACATAGTGGCACCCCATGCTCCTACACTACAAAAGATGTGAAGGAGTGAGACAGGGCTTGGGCATGGAAGGTAGGGGCCCAGTGGTGCGGAAGAGGAGGTCTTAGGACCATCCAGGAAGTCCTCCTCTTGATCACTCCTCACTGAATAATGATTGGTATAGATGTTGACATACTATTGGCTGGCTACAGAGTGTGCACATATCTGGTTATACATTTCAATAATTGATGTTCCATATGGATTGACCTTGAGATGAGGTGTCGTAGTTCAACAGAATATTGTTGACTGATCTTTTGTCTCTGGGTGTTAGTAGCCAAATCTCACGACCATGAAGGCATGTTCTTCATCTTCGAGCTGTACAATACCATCAGGTGAGTGAAGACTCAACCCAGTTCCCAACAGGCATTCAATCAGTGTCATTCATCACTGCAGATGGATCTGAAATGCAATACATGACTACATATATCTTCACTAATGAACATGACTGATGTGAGTTTCAATTATAATTAATAGTTTTCCAGCTGTAAAGTTGGACGGTCCCATTAGGATCTGCTAATCCCAAGCAGTAGTTATACATGCGTTTTTGTTGCATTTCATGCCGTTAACAATATGAAAACTGTATAATGTATTTCGTGTCATCCAAACAAAATGGATGATTTCCTTGGTTTGACATCAGGATCAATGTGCATATGTTTAGGGGTAATGTGAAAAGTGTAATCTGTCTGGCCTTGGTACCACCCATATACTAGTGAGATGTGATATCAGCATGGCACAACTATTCAATATAGATAGTGATAATACTTTTTGCTGAAAGATTGTGTTCATAGTAAAGCATGCCTTGTTGTTAGTGATGTTGCAAACATAAAATTTTCTGTTCACGAACAGCGAACGCGAACCGCCGCAAATGTTTGCGAACCGGGGAACCCGGCGAACCGCCATAGACTTCAATGGGCAGGCGGATTTTAAAACCCACAGGGACTCTTTCTGGCCACAATAGTGATGGAAAAGTTGTTTTAATGGGACTAACACCTGGACTGTGGCATGCCGGAGGGGAATCCATGTCAAAACTCCCACGGAAAATTACATAGTTGATGCAGAGTCTGGTTTTAATCCATAAAGGGCATAAATAACCTGACATCCCCCTCCATCATCATCCTCCCCTGTATCTCTTTACCCCCTCCCTCATCATCCTCTCCTGTGTCTCTTTCCCCACTTCCTCATCACCCTCTTCTGTGTCTCATCCCCCCTCCCTTATCATCCACCCACCTCCCTCATCATCCTCCCCTATATCTCTTTACCCCCTAACTCATCATCCTCCCCTGTGTCTCTTCCCCCCTCCATCATCATCCTCCCCTGTGTCTCTTTCCCCCCTCCCTCATCATCCTCCCCTGTGTCTCTTTTCCCCCTCCCTCATCATCTTCCCCTGTCCCTCCCCCCCCCCACATCATCCTCCCCTGTGTCTCTTTCCCCTCTTCCACATCACCCTCCCCTGTATCTCTTTACCCCCTCCCTCATCATCCTCCCCTGTGTCTGTTTCCCCCCTCCCTCATCATCCTTCCCTGTGTCTCTCCCCCCCCTCCCTCATCATCCTCCCCCCTCCCTTGATGATAAGGGGGGGAAGAGACACAGGGATAAGTGTGAGGGGTGTTAGGGTAAGGGGTGTTAGGGATAAGGGTGAGGGGGTTAGGTGTTAGGGTGAGGGGTGTTAGGGATAAGTGTGATGGGTGTTAGGGTAAGGGATGTTAGTGTTAGGTGTTAGGGTAAGGGCTGTTAGGGATAAGTGTAAGGGGGTATTAGGGATAGGTGTTAGGGTGAAGGGTGTTAGGGATAAGTGTGGGGGGTGTTAGGTCTTAGGGATAAATGTGAGAATGTTAGGGTTAGGTGTTAGGTTGATGGGTGTTATGGATAAGTGTGAGGGGTGTTAGGGTTAGGGTAAGGGGTGTTAGGGATAAGTGTGATGGGTGTTAGGGTAAGGGTTGTTAGGGTAAGGTGTTAGGGTGAGGGGTGTTAGGGTTAGGTGTTAGGGTGAGGGGTGTTAGGGATAAGTGTGAGGGGTGTTAGGGTTAGGTGTTAGAGTAAGGGCTGTTAGGGATAAGTGTAAGGGAGTATTAGGGTTAGGTGTTAGGGTGAGGGGTGTTAGGGATAAGTGCGGGGGGTGTTAGGTCTTAGGGATAAGTGTGAGAATGTTAGGGTTAGGTGTTAAGTTGATGGGTGTTATGGATAAGTGTGAGGGGTGTTATGGTTAGCGTAAGGGGTGTTAGGGAAAAGTGTAATGGGTGTTAGGGTAAGTGATGTTAGGGTTAGGTGTTAGGGTAAGGGCTGTTAGGGATAAGTGTAAGGGAGTATTAGGGTTAGGTGTTAGGGTGAGGCATGTTAGGAATAAGTGTGAGGGGTGTTAGGTCTTAGGGATAAGTGTGAGAATGTTTGGGTTAGGTGTTAGGGTGAGGGATGTTAGGGTTAGGTGTTAGGGATAAGTGTGAGGGGTGTTAGGGTTTAGGGTAAGGGGTGTTAGGGATAAGTGTGAGGGGTGTTAGGGTTAGGGTGAGGGGTGATAGGGATAAGTGTAAGGGGTGTTAGGGTTACGTGTTAGGGTGAGGGGTGTTAGGGATAAGTGTGAGGGGTGTTAGGGTTAGGTGTTAGGGTGAGGGGTGTTATGGATAAGTGTAAGGGGTTTTAGGCTTAGGTGTTAGGGTGAGGGGTGTTAGGGATAAGTGTGAGGGGTGTTAGGGTTAGGGTGAGGGGTGTTAGGGATAAGTGTAAGGGGTGTTAGGGTTAGGTGTTAGGGTTAGGTGTTAGGGATAAGTGTGAGGGGTGTTAGGGTTAGGGTAAGGGGTGTTAGGGATAAGTGTGAGGGGTGTTAGCGTTAGGGTAAGGGCTGTTAGGGATAAGTGTAAGGGGGTATTAGGGTTAGGTGTTAGGGTGAGGGGTGTTAGGGATAAGTGCGGGGGTGTTAGGTCTTAGGGATAAGTGTGAGAATGTTAGGGTTAGGTGTTAGGTTGATGGGTGTTATGGATAAGTGTGAGGAGTGATAGGGTTAAGGTAAGGGGTGTTAGGGATAAGTGTGATGGGTGTTAGGGTAAGGGTTGTTAGGGTTAGGTGTTAGGGTGAGGGGTGTTAGGGTTAGGTGTTAGGGTGAGGGGTGTTAGGGATAAGTGTGAGGGGTGTTAGGGTTAGGTGTTAGGGTGAGGGGTGTTAGGGATAAGTGTAAGGGGTGTTAGTGTTAGGTGTTATGGTGAGGGATGTTAGGGTTAGGTGTTAGGGACAAGTGTAAGGGGTGTTAGGGTTGGGGTTAGGGGTGTTAGGGATAAGTGTGAGGAGTGTTAGGGGTAGGTGTTAGGGTGTGGGGTGTTAGGGTTAGGTGTTAGGGATAAGTGTGAGGGGTGTTATGGTTAGGGTGAGGAGTGTTAGGGATAAGTGTGAGGGGTGTTAGGGTTAGGTGTTAGGGTGAGGGGTGTTAGGGTTAGGGTGAGGGGTGTTAGGGATAAGTGTAAGGGGTGTTAGGGTTAGGTGTTAGGGTGAGGGGTGTTAGGGATAAGTGTGAGGGGTGTTAGGGTTAGGTGTTAGGGTGAGGGATGTTAGGGTTAGGTGTTAGGGACAAGTGTAAGGGGTGTTAGGGTTGGGGTTAAGGGTGTTAGGGATAAGTGTGAGAGGTGTTAGGGTTAGGTGTTAGGGTGAGGGGTGTTAGGGTTAGGTGTTAGGGATAAGTGTGAGGGGTGTTTGGGTTGGGGTGCGGGGTGTTAGGGATAAGTGTGAGGGGTGTTAGGGTTAGGTGTTAGGGTGAGGGGTGTTAGGGTTAGGGTGAGGGGTGTTAGGGATAAGTGTAAGGGGTGTTAGGGTTAGGTGTTAGGGTGAGGGATGTTAGGGTTAGGTGTTAGGGATAAGTGAGGGGTGTTAGGGTTAGGGTAAGGGGTGTTAGGGATAAGTGTGTGGGGTGTTAGGGTTAGGTGTTAGGGTGAGGGGTGTTAGGGATAAATGTAAGGGGTGTTAGGGTTAGGTGTTAGGGTAAGGGATGTTAGGGTTAGGTGTTAGGGATAAGTGTGAGGGGTGTTAGGGTTAGGGTGAGGGGTGTTAGGGATAAGTGTGAGGGGTGTTAGGCTTAGGTGTTAGGGTGAGGGGTGTTAGGGATAAGTGTGAGGGGTGTTAGGGTTAGGGTGAGGGGTGTTAGGGATAAGTGTAAGGGGTGTTAGGGTTAGGTGTTAGGGTGAGGGATGTTAGGGTTAGGTGTTAGGGATAAGTGTGAGGGGTATTAGGGTTAGGGTAAGGGGTGTTAGGGATAAGTGTGAGGGGTGTTAGGGTTAGGGTGAGGGGTGTTAGGGATAAGTGTGAGGGGTGTTAGGGTTAGGTGTTAGGTTGAGGGGTGTTAGGGATAAGTGTAAGGGGTGTTAGGGTTAGGTGTTAGGGTGAGGGATGTTAGGGTTAGGTGTTAGGGACAAGTGTAAGGGGTGTTAGGGTTGGGGTTAGGGGTGTTAGGGATAAGTGTGAGAGGTGTTAGGGTTAGGTGTTAGGGTGAGGGGTGTTAGGGTTAGGTGTTAGGGATAAGTGTGAGGGGTGTTAGGGTTGGGGTGCAGGATGTTAAGGATAAGTGTGAGGGGTGTTAGGGTTAGGTGTTAGGGTGAGGGGTGTTAAGGTTAGGGTGAGGGGTGTTAGGGATAAGTGTAAGGGGTGTTAGGGTTAGGTGTTAGGGTGAGGGATGTTAGGGTTAGGTGTTAGGGATAAGTGTAAGGGGTGTTAGGGTTAGGGTAAGGGGTGTTAGGGATAAGTGTGTGGGGTGTTAGGGTTAGGTGTTAGGGTGAGGGGTGTTAGGGATAAATGTAAGGTGTGTTAGGGTTAGGTGTTAGGGTAAGGGATGTTAGGGTTAGGTGTTAGGGATAAGTGTGAGGGGTGTTAGGGTTAGGGTGAGGGGTGTTAGGGATAAGTGTGAGGGGTGTTAGGGTTAGGTGTTAGGGTGAGGGGTGTTAGGGATAAGTGTGAGGGGTGTTAGAGTTAGGGTGAGGGGTGTTAGGGATAAGTGTAAGGGGTGTTAGGGTTAGGTGTTAGGGTGAGGGATGTTAGGGTTAGGTGTTAGGGATAAGTGTGAGGGGTATTAGGGTTAGGGTAAGGGGTGTTAGGGATAAGTGTGAGGGGTGTTAGGGTTAGGGTGAGGGGTGTTAGGGATAAGTGTGAGGGGTGTTAGGGTTAGGTGTTAGGTTGAGGGGTGTTAGGGATATGTGTAAGGGGTGTTAGGGTTAGGTGTTAGGGTGAGGGATGTTAGGGTTAGGTGTTAGGGATATGTGTGAGGGGTGTTAGGGTTAGGGTGAGGAGTGTTAGGGACAAGTGTAAGGGGTGTTAGGTTTAGGGTGAGTGGTGTTAGGGATAAGTGTAAGGGGTGTTAGGGTTAGGTGTTAGGGTGAGGGATGTTAGGGTTAAGTGTTAGGGATAAGTGTGAGGGGTATTAGGGTTAGGGTAAGGGGTGTTAGGGATAAGTGTGAGGGGTGTTAGGGTTAGGGTAAGGGGTGTTAGGAATAAGTGTGTGGGGTGTTAGGGTTAGGTGTTAGGGTGAGGGGTCTTAGGGATAAGTGTAAGGGGTGTTAGGTGTAGGTGTTAGGGTGAGGGATGTCAGGGTTAGGTGTTAGGGATAAGTGTGAGGGGTGTTAGGGTTAGGGTGAGGGGTGTTAGGGTAAGGGCTGTTAGGTATAAGTGTAAGGGGGTATTAGGGTTAGGTGTTAGGGTGAGGGGTGTTAGGGATAAGTGCGGGGGGTGTTAGGTCTTAGGGATAAGTGTGAGAATGTTAGGGTTAGGTGTTAGGTTGATGGGTGTTATGGATAAGTGTGAGGGGTGATAGGGTTAAGGTAAGGGGTGTTAGGGATAAGTGTGATGGGTGTTAGGGTAAAGGATGTTAGGGTTAGGTGTTAGGGTAAGGGCTGTTAGGGATAAGTGTAAGGGGGTATTAGGGTTAGGTGTTAGGGTGAGGCATGTTAGGAATAAGTGTGAGGGGTGTTAGGTCTTAGGGATAGGTGTGAGAATGTTTGGGTTAGGTGTTAGGGTGAGGGATGTTAGGGTTAGGTGTTAGGGATAAGTGTAAGGGGTGTTAGGGTTACGTGTTAGGGTGAGGGGTGTTAGGGATAAGTGTGAGGGGTGTTAGGGTTAGGTGTTAGGGTGAGGGGTGTTATGGATAAGTGTAAGGGGTTTTAGGCTTAGGTGTTAGGGTGAGGGGTGTTAGGGATAAGTGTGAGGGGTGTTAGGGTTAGGGTGAGGGGTGTTAGGGATAAGTGTAAGGGGTGTTAGGGTTAGGTGTTAGGGTTAGGTGTTAGGGATAAGTGTGAGGGGTGTTAGGGTTAGGGTAAGGGGTGTTAGGGATAAGTGTGAGGGGTGTTAGCGTTAGGGTAAGGGCTGTTAGGGATAAGTGTAAGGGGGTATTAGGGTTAGGTGTTAGGGTGAGGGGTGTTAGGGATAAGTGCGGGGGTGTTAGGTCTTAGGGATAAGTGTGAGAATGTTAGGGTTAGGTGTTAGGTTGATGGGTGTTATGGATAAGTGTGAGGAGTGATAGGGTTAAGGTAAGGGGTGTTAGGGATAAGTGTGATGGGTGTTAGGGTAAGGGTTGTTAGGGTTAGGTGTTAGGGTGAGGGGTGTTAGGGTTAGGTGTTAGGGTGAGGGGTGTTAGGGATAAGTGTGAGGGGTGTTAGGGTTAGGTGTTAGGGTGAGGGGTGTTAGGGATAAGTGTAAGGGGTGTTAGTGTTAGGTGTTATGGTGAGGGATGTTAGGGTTAGGTGTTAGGGACAAGTGTAAGGGGTGTTAGGGTTGGGGTTAGGGGTGTTAGGGATAAGTGTGAGGAGTGTTAGGGGTAGGTGTTAGGGTGTGGGGTGTTAGGGTTAGGTGTTAGGGATAAGTGTGAGGGGTGTTATGGTTAGGGTGAGGAGTGTTAGGGATAAGTGTGAGGGGTGTTAGGGTTAGGTGTTAGGGTGAGGGGTGTTAGGGTTAGGGTGAGGGGTGCTAGGGATAAGTGTAAGGGGTGTTAGGGTTAGGTGTTAGGGTGAGGGGTGTTAGGGATAAGTGTGAGGGGTGTTAGGGTTAGGTGTTAGGGTGAGGGATGTTAGGGTTAGGTGTTAGGGACAAGTGTAAGGGGTGTTAGGGTTGGGGTTAAGGGTGTTAGGGATAAGTGTGAGAGGTGTTAGGGTTAGGTGTTAGGGTGAGGGGTGTTAGGGTTAGGTGTTAGGGATAAGTGTGAGGGGTGTTTGGGTTGGGGTGCGGGGTGTTAGGGATAAGTGTGAGGGGTGTTAGGGTTAGGTGTTAGGGTGAGGGGTGTTAGGGTTAGGGTGAGGGGTGTTAGGGATAAGTGTGAGGGGTGTTAGGGTTAGGTGTTAGGGTGAGGGATGTTAGGGTTAGGTGTTAGGGATAAGTGAGGGGTGTTAGGGTTAGGGTAAGGGGTGTTAGGGATAAGTGTGTGGGGTGTTAGGGTTAGGTGTTAGGGTGAGGGGTGTTAGGGATAAATGTAAGGGGTGTTAGGGTTAGGTGTTAGGGTAAGGGATGTTAGGGTTAGGTGTTAGGGATAAGTGTGAGGGGTGTTAGGGTTAGGGTGAGGGGTGTTAGGGATAAGTGTGAGGGGTGTTAGGCTTAGGTGTTAGGGTGAGGGGTGTTAGGGATAAGTGTGAGGGGTGTTAGGGTTAGGGTGAGGGGTGTTAGGGATAAGTGTAAGGGGTGTTAGGGTTAGGTGTTAGGGTGAGGGATGTTAGGGTTAGGTGTTAGGGATAAGTGTGAGGGGTATTAGGGTTAGGGTAAGGGGTGTTAGGGATAAGTGTGAGGGGTGTTAGGGTTAGGGTGAGGGGTGTTAGGGATAAGTGTGAGGGGTGTTAGGGTTAGGTGTTAGGTTGAGGGGTGTTAGGGATAAGTGTAAGGGGTGTTAGGGTTAGGTGTTAGGGTGAGGGATGTTAGGGTTAGGTGTTAGGGACAAGTGTAAGGGGTGTTAGGGTTGGGGTTAGGGGTGTTAGGGATAAGTGTGAGAGGTGTTAGGGTTAGGTGTTAGGGTGAGGGGTGTTAGGGTTAGGTGTTAGGGATAAGTGTGAGGGGTGTTAGGGTTGGGGTGCAGGATGTTAAGGATAAGTGTGAGGGGTGTTAGGGTTAGGTGTTAGGGTGAGGGGTGTTAAGGTTAGGGTGAGGGGTGTTAGGGATAAGTGTAAGGGGTGTTAGGGTTAGGTGTTAGGGTGAGGGATGTTAGGGTTAGGTGTTAGGGATAAGTGTAAGGGGTGTTAGGGTTAGGGTAAGGGGTGTTAGGGATAAGTGTGTGGGGTGTTAGGGTTAGGTGTTAGGGTGAGGGGTGTTAGGGATAAATGTAAGGTGTGTTAGGGTTAGGTGTTAGGGTAAGGGATGTTAGGGTTAGGTGTTAGGGATAAGTGTGAGGGGTGTTAGGGTTAGGGTGAGGGGTGTTAGGGATAAGTGTGAGGGGTGTTAGGGTTAGGTGTTAGGGTGAGGGGTGTTAGGGATAAGTGTGAGGGGTGTTAGAGTTAGGGTGAGGGGTGTTAGGGATAAGTGTAAGGGGTGTTAGGGTTAGGTGTTAGGGTGAGGGATGTTAGGGTTAGGTGTTAGGGATAAGTGTGAGGGGTATTAGGGTTAGGGTAAGGGGTGTTAGGGATAAGTGTGAGGGGTGTTAGGGTTAGGGTGAGGGGTGTTAGGGATAAGTGTGAGGGGTGTTAGGGTTAGGTGTTAGGTTGAGGGGTGTTAGGGATATGTGTAAGGGGTGTTAGGGTTAGGTGTTAGGGTGAGGGATGTTAGGGTTAGGTGTTAGGGATATGTGTGAGGGGTGTTAGGGTTAGGGTGAGGAGTGTTAGGGACAAGTGTAAGGGGTGTTAGGTTTAGGGTGAGTGGTGTTAGGGATAAGTGTAAGGGGTGTTAGGGTTAGGTGTTAGGGTGAGGGATGTTAGGGTTAAGTGTTAGGGATAAGTGTGAGGGGTATTAGGGTTAGGGTAAGGGGTGTTAGGGATAAGTGTGAGGGGTATTAGGGTTAGGGTAAGGGGTGTTAGGGATAAGTGTGTGGGGTGTTAGGGTTAGGTGTTAGGGTGAGGGGTCTTAGGGATAAGTGTAAGGGGTGTTAGGTGTAGGTGTTAGGGTGAGGGATGTCAGGGTTAGGTGTTAGGGATAAGTGTGAGGGGTGTTAGGGTTAGGGTGAGGGGTGTTAGGGTAAGGGCTGTTAGGTATAAGTGTAAGGGGGTATTAGGGTTAGGTGTTAGGGTGAGGGGTGTTAGGGATAAGTGCGGGGGGTGTTAGGTCTTAGGGATAAGTGTGAGAATGTTAGGGTTAGGTGTTAGGTTGATGGGTGTTATGGATAAGTGTGAGGGGTGATAGGGTTAAGGTAAGGGGTGTTAGGGATAAGTGTGATGGGTGTTAGGGTAAAGGATGTTAGGGTTAGGTGTTAGGGTAAGGGCTGTTAGGGATAAGTGTAAGGGGGTATTAGGGTTAGGTGTTAGGGTGAGGCATGTTAGGAATAAGTGTGAGGGGTGTTAGGTCTTAGGGATAGGTGTGAGAATGTTTGGGTTAGGTGTTAGGGTGAGGGATGTTAGGGTTAGGTGTTAGGGATAAGTGTGAAGGGTGTTAGGGTTAGAGTGAGGGGTGTTATGGATAAGTGTGAGGGGTGTTAGGGTTAGGTGTTAGGGTCAGGGGTGTTAGGGATAAGTGTAAGGGGTGTTAGGGTTAGGTGTTAGGGATAAGTGTGAGGGGTGTTAGGGTTAGGTGTTAGGGTGAGGGGTGTTAGGGATAAGTGTGAGGGGTGTTAGGGTTAGGTGTTAGGGTGAGGGGTGTTAGGGTTAGGGTGAGGGGTGTTAGGGATAAGTGTAAGGGGTGTTAGGGTTAGGTGTTAGGGTGAGGGATTTTAGGGTTAGGTGTTAGGGATAAGTGTGAGGGGTGTTAGGGTTAGAGTAAGGGGTGTTAGGGATAAGTGTGTGGGGTGTTAGGGTTAGGTGTTAGGGTGAGGGGTGTTAGGGATAAGTGTAAGGGGTGTTAGGGTTAGGTGTTAGGGTGAGGGATGTTAGGGTTAGGTGTTAGGGATAAGTGTGAGGGGTGTTAGGGTTAGGGTGAGGGGTGTTAGGGATAAGTGTGAGGGGTGTTAGGCTTAGGTGTTAGGGTGAGGGGTGTTAGGGATAAGTGTGAGGGGTGTTAGGGTTAGGGTGAGGGGTGTTAGGGATAAGTGTAAGGGGTGTTAGGGTTAGGTGTTAGGGTGAGGGATGTTAGGGTTAGGTGTTAGGGATAAGTGTGAGGGGTATTAGGGTTAGGGTAAGGGGTGTTAGGGATAAGTGTGAGGGGTGTTAGGGTTAGGGTGAGGGGTGTTAGGGATAAGTGTGAGGGGTGTTAGGGTTAGGTGTTAGGGTGAGGGTGTTAGGGATAAGTGTAGGGGGTGTTAGGGTTAGGTGTTAGGGTGAGGGATGTTAGGGTTAGGTGTTAGGGATACGTGTGAGGGGTGTTAGGGTTAGGGTGAGGAGTGTTAGGGATAAGTGTAAGGGTTGTTAGGTTTAGGGTGAGTGGTGTTAGGCATAAGTTTAAGGGGTGTTAGGGTTAGGTGTTAGGGTGAGGGATGTTAGGGTTAGGTGTTAGGGATAAGTAAGAGGGGTGTTAGGGTTAGGGTAAGGGGCGTTAGGGATATGTGTGAGGGGTGTTAGGGTTAGGGTGAGGGGTTTTATGGATAAGTGTGAGGGGTGTTAGATTTAGGTGTTAGGTTGAGCGGTGTTAGGGATAAGTGTAAGGGGTGTTAGGGTTAGGTGTTAGGGTGAGGGATGTTGGGGTTATGTGTTAGGGATAAGTGTGAGGGGTGTTAGGGTTAGGGTAAGGGGTTTTAGGGATACGTGTGAGGGGTGTTAGGGTTAGGTGTTAGGGTGAGGGGTGTTAGGGATAAGTGTTAGGGGTATTAGGGTTAGGGTGAGGGGTGTTAGGGATAAGTGTGGGGGGTGTTAGGTCTTAGGGATAAATGTGAGAATGTTAGGGTTAGGTGTTAGGTTGATGGGTGTTATGGATAAGTGTGAGGGGTGTTAGGGTTAGGGTAAGGGGTGTTAGGGATAAGTGTGATGGGTGTTAGGGTAAGGGTTGTTAGGGTAAGGTGTTAGGGTGAGGGGTGTTAGGGTTAGGTGTTAGGGTGAGGGGTGTTAGGGATAAGTGTGAGGGGTGTTAGGGTTAGGTGTTAGGGTGAGGGGTGTTAGGGTTAGGGTGAGGGGTGTTAGGGATAAGTGTAAGGGGTGTTAGGGTTAGGTGTTAGGGTGAGGGATTTTAGGGTTAGGTGTTAGGGATAAGTGTGAGGGGTGTTAGGGTTAGAGTAAGGGGTGTTAGGGATAAGTGTGTGGGGTGTTAGGGTTAGGTGTTAGGGTGAGGGGTGTTAGGGATAAGTGTAAGGGGTGTTAGGGTTAGGTGTTAGGGTGAGGGATGTTAGGGTTAGGTGTTAGGGATAAGTGTGAGGGGTGTTAGGGTTAGGGTGAGGGGTGTTAGGGATAAGTGTGAGGGGTGTTAGGCTTAGGTGTTAGGGTGAGGGGTGTTAGGGATAAGTGTGAGGGGTGTTAGGGTTAGGGTGAGGGGTGTTAGGGATAAGTGTAAGGGGTGTTAGGGTTAGGTGTTAGGGTGAGGGATGTTAGGGTTAGGTGTTAGGGATAAGTGTGAGGGGTATTAGGGTTAGGGTAAGGGGTGTTAGGGATAAGTGTGAGGGGTGTTAGGGTTAGGGTGAGGGGTGTTAGGGATAAGTGTGAGGGGTGTTAGGGTTAGGTGTTAGGGTGAGGGTGTTAGGGATAAGTGTAGGGGGTGTTAGGGTTAGGTGTTAGGGTGAGGGATGTTAGGGTTAGGTGTTAGGGATACGTGTGAGGGGTGTTAGGGTTAGGGTGAGGAGTGTTAGGGATAAGTGTAAGGGTTGTTAGGTTTAGGGTGAGTGGTGTTAGGCATAAGTTTAAGGGGTGTTAGGGTTAGGTGTTAGGGTGAGGGATGTTAGGGTTAGGTGTTAGGGATAAGTAAGAGGGGTGTTAGGGTTAGGGTAAGGGGCGTTAGGGATATGTGTGAGGGGTGTTAGGGTTAGGGTGAGGGGTTTTATGGATAAGTGTGAGGGGTGTTAGATTTAGGTGTTAGGTTGAGCGGTGTTAGGGATAAGTGTAAGGGGTGTTAGGGTTAGGTGTTAGGGTGAGGGATGTTGGGGTTATGTGTTAGGGATAAGTGTGAGGGGTGTTAGGGTTAGGGTAAGGGGTTTTAGGGATACGTGTGAGGGGTGTTAGGGTTAGGTGTTAGGGTGAGGGGTGTTAGGGATAAGTGTTAGGGGTATTAGGGTTAGGGTGAGGGGTGTTAGGGATAAGTGTAAGGGGTGTTAGGGTTAGGCGTTACGGTGAGGGATGTTAGGGTTAGGTGTTAGGGATAAGTGTGAGGGGTGTTAGTGTTGTGGACGAAATTCATGAAAATGTATATTATGTCCATGCTGCATTCCTTTCCTTACAATATATCATAAGATAAGGCACTAATTGCTTTTATTCTTTATTTCCTGAGAGTCCTAAGATGGCTACTGAGCTGTATCCTGGGAGTCCTAAGATGGCTACTGAATCATATCCGGGAGCTCCCAGATGACATTCATATCCGTGACCAAATAAGGATAAGAGCCCCGCCACCTTCCAGAGCCAATCCGAAGCTTCACATAAACTGACCATAATGACATCAACATCCGAGACCAAATATGGAAGGACCCTTCCTACCTTGTCAACCAATCAATAACTCACTCACTGTCTAACAATGAGTCGTATGATTGTTATATCTGATCAACTTATAATATATAAGTTCCTATGTTGTATTTGGGGGGGTTCGTTCGTTGGGAAGAATACAAGAAGTTTTATACCAGAACTGTTGGGTCTGTGTAAATTCTTGTCTCTGTGTGCACACATGGCCAACAGACGGATGATTTGGACAGGAACAGATATTACATAATGGGATTATTTTTAACCATCCAAAACAATTGGCGCTCCAACGTGGGGCCCTGGCTTGTGACCAACAGATAGCAGACAAGGAAGACTTTGGGACGGTCTATGGTGGCATAAAGAAGCCTAATCAACTCAACTCAGATATATGGTAAGGTTTAATGTTTTTTTTAAAACCTTGCATATATATGAATAATGCTGCTATAGTTCTGCCACTTTGTCTTGAGCTGCTACTGAAGGCACCAAAAGTACAGATAAATTGCTTGCCCAGGGTCTACCTTGAAGAAATATCTGTACTGAATAATATCTGTTACCTGTGTATGACTGTTGAGAGTTTGGGTCGAGTGATTGTGATTTCTTGGATATTGTGGTCAAGGACATACATGTGTACGTGCAGCAGGCTTCAGGGACGGATTGGGTAGTGTCCGAATAACACTATAGCCCTGAAATGGCCGTACGTACAAACATGCATATATATATGTACTCTGGGGATCGGTGTCATTTGACAATTCCTGGGGGGTTCTATGCATGTTGGATAGCCGAGTATCTCTTGGGGGTCATTATGTTCGTGCTTTGGTAGCGTAATGAACCCGGAAGATATCTATCACACACTTAGGTGTAAAAGCATGTATGTGGGATGCAGACTTCAGGGACGGATTTATTGTGTCCGAATAACACGATAATTCTCTGAAGGCGTCAATTTTAGCACACGACGGTGTGAGATTTTGAACTGCAATATTTTAAGAGTCAGAAATGTTCTGCAGAAATTGATAAATATTACTGTGATCTGTAATTGCTGGTTGTGATGAATGTTTTAATGAGAAATGTAGCTTAGAATTTCTCTCCCTGTACACTGAAGCTGAAAGTTGATTTCTGTGCAGCTGTGTGTGACAATCAAGGTCAAAGAAGCACGAGCAGTGAAAAGAATGTACTCCCCCTCCCATCCCGGTTGAATTCTTTTAAGGACGTATCTTAGTTAAGAGAATTCTTTCTATACAGATGCTTAAGGTCGTATGAATTTTTACAGTACGTGAAGTAAATGTTTGTGTGAAAGTAGGTGTGTCCTGAGAGGAGATTGATTTAAAAAAGTAAATAGTTCAAGATATATACACAGAGTTAGACTTTGAGACCGTACCTCGAATAGGTATCTCAAAGGAAACAGTACCTTAGGATTTTAAACGTACCGTATATATATATGACGCAGACTGAGAATTGGTTATGTAACAAACACAACAATGTAACAATCATCAGGGGTGTCAATGAACACACCTTAGACAGGTATGTTGGGTTTTCGGATTATTGAACCAAGAAATAAATCTCCATAAGATCTGCAATGTAATGGGAGATTATTTTGTTTGAATGCATTGCATGTAACAGTTTTCATATTTCTGTGTGTTTGTGAGTATATATATATATATGTATATATGTATGTATATGCGTGTATTCTTTTGAAACATTTTGTCTGAAGTTTCTGTGTGTTTGTAACTTTACTCGATACTGTACTCTTTGGAGGGGGAGGTGATTGGTCTGCATTTTGAAAAGACATTTTAGGGGTTTGGCCAACCCCTCACAGTTAAGCAGAGCAGGCCACTCCCCTTTCTCCTCCCACCTTCTCTGTGTGTGTGTTAGTTTTTATGTGAAAATATATCTGTCTGTATCATTGAGGGAAAATGAGAAGAAGGGAGGTTGCAGGCAGAAGAATGGTGGCTGGTTCTGGGTGGGAACCAACGGTTGATACAAGATAGTGGTTTGTGGAACAAAAACATGACACGCCCCTATACCCCATCTTAAAGGTAAACAACATCTACTATACCACCGCTGCTGGAGTCAGTGCCCTGTATCCACTACTCCTTGGCAATATTAATCTTTATTAAAAGGAAGGTATAGGAGACATTCAATGTTTCATTAAGCTTTACTAAGGAACAAGAAGTATACAAAAGAAAAAGTAAACGCAACGTTACTTTAGGATGTTTTTACGCCGAGACAATTTGTCTCATATACTGTTATTTTTAGATTCTCTGTGAAGCAGCTCCCCCTGCTTGTCTCTGCTAGTTTCTGCTCATGTAGTTAACTCCTACACTCCTGTCTGCAACGCTGATACAGAATTCTGTGAGTTATTTATAGCATGCGCTCCGGATGAAATAGCAAATCAGGCTATTAATTTGTCAGATATTACACAGGATAAAACAGTCAGTGGTAATATATCAGTCCAGACACGAGTCTCAGATGCTAGGAGCAGCCTTTGTGGAGGGATTGAAGAGAATCCATCAGGAAAGATTTATTAACATCTCGTCCTGAATACAAGGTGTTGCCATTAGAGACTTTATTATTAGTAGCAAAAAGGGCTTGAGTTCTCACAAAGTAATAAGAAGTCTACACACATTATGGTGTCCTCTGAGCAGGAGGAGACAGAGCCAACAAGAACAAGAAAGTGTTTAATTGTAACAAAGTTGAACACCTTAGGGTTTCACCAGTTATGGTGAAGTTAAAACCAGTAGCTGAAATAGCACAAGAAACTGGTATCTCATGGCCAGAAAGTCTCCCTATAGCACTATTAAGCGTGGGGTACACCCCTGGAGGGAAGTTTTCTCTGTCCCCTCACGAGATCCTATTTGGGTCTGCTCCTAGATTAGGGTGTTATTATCCTCAGCAATTGAAATGTAAATCTAATGTATTTATTGATTATGTGATTGCTTTATCTGAAACACTGACTAAAATACATGCTCAAGTGTTTTCTCCTATTCCAGATCCGGAAGTAGACACTGGTACTCATCAACTACTTCCTGGAGATTGGGTCCTGGTCAAGAGATTTGTGAGAAAAGAATCCTCTGGAATTCAGATATGATGGTCCCTTTCAAGTTCTTCAGTTAAACTTGAAGGACGGCCTACTTGGATCCACGCATCTCATTGCAAGCAGCACCAGACCCATAGCAGCCAACATCATGAGGATCATAACACATATTCTTTCCTGTCTGTTCTTAACTAAAGTAGAACCTTCTGTATACATTAGTGAGAAGAAAGATGGTATTACATTTTGGTACAATCCATCTAAAACACATATGATCACATTCTCCTTTGATTATTGTCATGTTGTATGTTGCCAACAGCTAAGCGTGACTCAACAATGTATCTTGTGCGAAGACACTCCCAGCACATCTATATACATATGTGTTACAGACCAGACTTGGGAAAAAGATTGTAGTCATTGGGAAGCTGTAGGATGGAACACTGGGACAGCTTGGGGCTACAACCCACAGAGTGCCTTAGATAGAACAGATTTGAGTGGAATCCCTTTACTTGAATGTATGACTCTAATAAAGCCAGGCAAATGCTCGCCAAATGGCAAGACTGGAGCTAACATGCGACTTACCCCCAGACCCACAGACGCAGGTACATACCTAATGGGTGGCTGGGTTAGAGGAGAAACAAAAGGACGGATTGGTAAATTTATGCTCAGATATCTAAATGCACCACTCATATCAGAAGGACTAATGCAAGTACAACACACTCAGGCATTACCCCAAACGACTGATATTAGTGAACCTACGTACGAAGGAACCCTAGCAAATGAGTCTGCGTTCACAGACCTCAACTTATGGCTGGAATGAATGAAATATAACGTAGAGTCACATAATAAGACTAATTGTTATGTTTGTGCAAGTGCCAGACCTCACCTAGGCACTGTTCCACTTATGGTATCTATGAAGGAAGAAAAGTGTTTCTTAAGTCTTTATAAAACTACCCTGACTAAAAGATCTAAATTGTGATCAATGGGAGAACAGGTATCCCATTATAACTGACAATCTACATCCAGGTGAAGGTATAACCATATACCCAGGTGTGACGAAGTGCCCTTCGCCACTTTGTCTTGGAGAGGACTGTTTGCCAGCCTCCTGCCCTGCGACTATGGCCCTGGTACATATTGCCCTTCAAACACAGTATTCGGCCATACCAGAGTGTATGTCACTCATTCTGGCCCTTTACATACAGGGGGGGGGGGGGGTCATTCGGTACTTGCCCTGTGTGAACCATGATACCACAGATAGATATGCCATGGAGCCCATTCATATGATGAAAGACTATGGGAAAGACTTTAGCTCCATGGCAATTGAACTGCGTGAAGATGATCTGAGCGCTACCCTGTTTAATTGTTATTTAATTCTTGGTTAAAATATGATCCTAGTAATATACGGTATGTATGTTGGTTTATGCTCTGCAGAATATTGGCCCCAGGCTAGTGCAGACCTTGGCAGGAGAGATAATCCTGTTACAGATAAGGGAGTCAATAGTATAAAGTGTTTTCATTCTCAGATAAGAACAAAGAAGGCTGATTTAATCATTGTCTGATTATATCAAGTTGCTTCAGGGAGGGGTGACCACACCTACTGTCCTATATGTGTATTGTGTGGGGGATATGTGAAATGTCTGTGTGTTATGTGAAAAACATACTTTTACTAACTTTTGAACCCCTGGTCTGATTCATGCCATTTTTTAATATGTTGCTCCCCTGGGTGAGAGCTATTGAACGGTGCTGGACTTAAAGGTGTACCCCCTGTTTTTGGGGTACATCCAGAATGTGGTTAAAATTGTGTCTGTTTTAATTGTGTTACCTGTTATCTGAGGGGAGGAGACGTGGGGGTTGAACCATGTATATAATTGGCTGTGATAATTATGTGGGTGTAGCCCTTCAGAGAGCACCATTGCATAAAAGGAGATCCCCTGTCATTAAAGTTATAGTTCTACTTGACCCTTCAAAACGTAGTCTCATCTCGTTATTGGATGGGATCGCTATACGATACTGGGGATTGCTATGCTTTTGCATACTCCCTTGAGCTGTAACTACTGAACGCTTGTTCCTGATGTGTCCTCCTTGGAGGAGAGGTCTTCCCCACACGGTCCTGGATGCTGGAGATTCATACAGGGTGGAAGTAAGACGGCGCGGCTCCAGCTAAACTACGGCGGTTGTGGAGTCTGTGGTGGTTGAGGTGTCCGGTGCGGTGCTTGTAGGCCTCTACGCGTCTATCAACAGAGGTACCCGGTCGGGGTGCCAGTAGATCCGTTACACCAGGTAATTACACATGCTATACAAGGAGTACACCTCAAGGGAGAAATCTAAAGAGGTTTAAGCAAGAGTTCTGCATTATATATTGTATTGGCTTCACAGTTTACAGAGCAGACACAAACATTGGGAGACATATATTGGATATGTGGGCACATGAAGCTCAGATCAAGGCTAGAGGGTATCTGGTATGGTGAGTGTACCCTGGCAAAGGTCATAATGCCAGTGCACATAGTGCCCATCCAAACTGATACCTCACCACACACCCTACTGACAACATCTAGACACAAAAGAAAGGTGTCTTCCCCACAAGGTAGCTTTGACCCCCATGTGTACATAGACTCTATTGGAGTCCCAAGGGGGGTGCCTAATGAATTTAAGGCCCGAAACCAGATAGCAGCAGGATTTGAATCACTGATACCAATGATTGGTGTAAATAAAAATGTTGCTTGAATCAATTATATATATTATAACCAACAAAGGTTTGTTGATTACACAAGAGACGCTTTGCAAGGAGTTGCAAAACAATTGAAAGCCACATCACACATGGCCTTCCAGAATAAAATGGCACTAGACATGATCCTTGCTAAAAAAAGGGGGAGTGTAAAATGCTCCCCGACACTGGCAACTGCTGCACCTACATACCTGATAATATGGGTCCAAACGGTAACATTACTTTAGCCATTAAAGAACTAAACAACTTGGCACAAGAATTGAAGGAGAGTTCTGGAACCACAGACTATTGGGATAAATGGTTTGGGTGGATGAATAACTGGCAGAAGGTATTGTCACAGGTTGGAATTGTCTTTCTTTCAATACTGATAATTCTTGCATTTGTTACCTGTTGTATTATCCCCTGTGTCCGAACATATTTAAAGAATTCAGTTACTGGAGTCACACCAACCTTTGTGCACCAAGAAATTTATGAAGATGACTGTGAGGAGTCACATAAGATGTTACGGTCTATTGTATCTAGGAGTGAGGTTTCTACATAAACCCCTTGTCCCACATGTTCCTGAAGCAAGGGGTCAGGGATAGCATCTGACTCGCCTATGACAGTGGCAAGAGGGGTCATGGACAAGCCATGGCAACTCTAACGTACAAAGAAGAACGGGCGTTCATTGGTGCAGATGTGCTAGGGCTTTCTTACATTCATACATCTCCTCCACAGGGACAGTTGTACACATGGTCTCTAGGGGGGACTGTTACTGTTTATATGCTGTTTATATGAATTTATACTTTATTAATACGTTTTACTAAGAAAAACCTATATCTTTACACAGACATTTTATGTTGTACTCTCTAGAAGAGGAAGATATAATACATCTAACCTGTCATATCTACAAGAATAAAATATAAGTGTAGTATGTAACATAATATGACATTTTAGGGGGGACTGTTGTGGACGAAATTCATGAAAATGTATATTATGTCCATGCTGCATTCCTTTCCTTACAATATATCATAAGATAAGGCACTAAATGCTTTTATTCTTTATGACATTCATATCCGTGACCAAATAAGGATATGAGCCCCGCCACCTTCCAGAGCCAATCCGAAGCTTCACATAAACTGACCATAATGACATCAACATCCGAGACCAAATATGGAAGGACCCTTCCTACCTTGTCAACCAATCAATAACTCACTCACTGTCTAACAATGAGTCGTATGATTGTTATATCTGATCAACTTATATTATATAAGTTCCTATGTTGTATTTGGGGGGGTTCGTTCGTTGGGAAGAATACAAGAAGTTTTATACCAGAACTCTTGGGTCTGTGTAAATTCTTGTCTCTGTGTGCACACATGGCCAACAGATGGATGATTTGGACAGGAACAGATATTACATAATGGGATTATTTTTATCCATCCAAAACATTAGGGTTAGGGTAAGGGGTGTTAGGAATAAGTGTGAGGGGTGTTAGGGTTAGGGTGAGGGGTGTTAGGGATAAGTGTGAGGGGTGTTAGGGTTAGGTGTTAGGGTGAGGGGTGTAAGGGATAAGTGTAAGGGGTGTTAGAGTTAGGTGTTAGGGTGAGGGATGCTAGGGTTAGGTGTTAGGGATAAGTGTGAGGGGTGTTAGGGTTGGGTGCTAATGTGAGGGGAGGATGATGATAAGGGGGGGAAGAGACACAGGGGTGTCCTTGCAGCAGAGATCAAAAGAGTCCTTCAGGACTGTATTGCACACTGTGTAGAGTAGCCTAGCTATGGTTTTCCCTATTGATGCAGTATCACCTACACTCAGCCTCCTCTCAGTAAGACTGCAAGTTAGTTATGATTCCAAAATGGCTGCTGTCCATGAGGTAGAAGGGTGTGGAAGGCAGGGTATGATGCTGATTGGCTGGAATGTGTCTGCTGACTGTGAGTTGCAGGGTCAAAGTTTGCTCAATGATAAAGTATAGGGGGCGGGTCGAATATCGCATATGTTCGCTGTTCGCCGCGAACGCGAACATGCTATGTTCGCCGGGAACAGTCCGCCGGCGAACTATTTGCGACATCTCTACTTGTTGTATTAACGCCTCAACATATTCCGGGAAGGCTGATTGAACAGGACAGAATCAATATGGTTAGTACTGGTCATAGATGAAGTTCATGTTAATTGGTTTATTGTAGTGTCCAGAGCAAAAACAATGTACAGTACTATAATAACAGCTTATGATTGTTCTAACACCTCCTCTTTATGTTTTCCAGATTCCTATCATCTATTTGGGAATCAGCAAAAATGTATGAAAACACACTGTGTGTGGAATTGATTAGTATCACATGATCCATGATTTCTAGCATCTGTTTAATATGGCAGATGGAGACCATATCGTTTCTGTATGCGCATTAATGGTTATTTCTATGAAATGGAGTGTTATATGATGTTCCTATGTCACATCCAATTATGGTTACTGTGGTGTCCTGACCACATGTGACCCTACTCGATACTATGCATTATCCTTTTGATGTTGTCTAACAGTTAACCCTTTAGGTGTCCTTTGATTGCCCACAGCCTCTTGCCCTTCCGGTATCCACCCACACCACACCCATGGTTTAATGCACAGTCTTGTCCATTTCTGGTGGTGTGAAATAAAGCTTTGTTATACCGTTCTAACCATGTCAATGTGTTTTCAATGGTTGTGGTTATGGGACATCCACATACATCCCATTTGTGTCACATTCCTATATCTGTAAACTAATGAGCCCTAGTTACTATGCAATAGTTTAATACAATAATGATAATAATAATAAGATGATCATAAGATATCATATATATTAATAAAGGGTTAATACACATGACAGGTCCAATTTGTGATAGTGTGGAGTATCAACATTCTCCTGAAGGCCTGATTGGAATATGACAGGTGATATTGTGAATTGATTGATAGCAAACCACTTAATGGGATGTCAGCCAATGATAATGGGTATACATTTGGCACATGGCCACCAGCAATTGAGTGGGACTTTCCAGGATGGGCGTAGCGGAGATGGAGGTGACTTGGCTGTTGTCACATGCATCTGCACAGTCTTCATGTGTGTTTGCGGCCCTTCCTGATGGGAGAAGGTAGATTAGTGTGGTGTGTTTTCCCCGGTTCCCCTTCTGCCTTGCTGCCTTGTGGTGGTGAAGGGGCTTTTGTACCTGAATGAAGTTGTGAGCTATACCATGTGTAGTTGGGCAGGTGATAGCAGAGAGGTCAGACAAATCACAGTCCACTAGAGAAGGAACTGGCAACCAACTTCAGTATCTTTAGCATGAAAACCTTGTGGAACAGCACAGGCATAGACCTAGCTAAATATGCTGCAGTCCATAGGGTCACAGAGAGTCGGACACGACTGAAGTACTGAACAACAAATAATAAATTGTTCCCCTGATACTTGATCTATATGATGTGGCTGTGCTGTTTGGCCACTATTTGTTTGCCCAATGTAGATGTGATGAGCGAGATGTATATGCAATTATATATATATATCCCAGGGTTTACATTAGAGCCTCTGTGAGTGAGAAAGGGTTAATATGCCATCAGTTTCATGGTTTTATGTTGCAATTTAATTAGGTAGTGTGTATTTAATTGCTTTCTGCATGTTGAAGCATGGCTTTTCATATTGGAATATACATGACCATTTCAACATGTGATGAAATAAAATATTTTTTAAACTCCTATTTTGTATTAAGGGATTATTGTGCAAGTAATTGTAATGCCTCTCCATGCTTTCCCCATATTGTAAAGTCCACTGGTGTGTTTATATTGTCTTTTACAGTGTTGAGAAATTATCTGTAAACCCTTTGCAGGTCCTATTTGGAGCCAGTAATTTTTTTGACTCCATTTGCAGGTTACGGGCTTGAAGGACAGGGCGTCTTTGGAAATTTGTTGCAATTTAATAGCGTGATTGGAACGTAACAGTTACAGGATTAAAAGAACAAAGCATTTGCGGGTGCAGAGTTAAAATTTCTGCATCCCGTAGGGTTTCTTCACCCTTAACCTGCAAGTAGTTTGCGGGTAGCTTTGAGAGGCCAATTTAATAGCCATAAGTCTTGCAGGCTACATTACGGGCTCCAGTTTTTCCCGTTCAAGTAATTTAATAGGGCTGATTAGTGTCTGATAGTGGGCACTGCTCTGTATATGTGCGTGCTGGGGCGAATTTGTGCCAGTGCATGTTGGGAAGACCTGCCCCTTGTGTGTGAGTGCACCTTTTGTGCTCTTATATTTATCATTTATCATTAAGTATGGGGGCTGCCAAAACAAATCACTATAACACTATCAGCCCTATTAAATTCCCTCAATGTGTAAAACCGTAGCCTGTACATAGTCCGCAAGCCTTGCGGCTATTAAATTGCCCCTGTAAAGCAACCCGTCAACGACTGGTTAAGGGCGAAAAAAGGCTACAGTACGTGGAAATTTGAACTGCGCGCCCGCAAATCCTTTGATCTGTGAAGTCTTAAACTGTTACGTTCCAATCACGCCATTAAATTGCAACAAATTCACTGGCATTCAAGCCCCTAACCCGTAAACGGAGCCAAAAGCCAAGGGGTACTAGAGAGGACCCACTAGGGTGTTAAAGTTCAATCAGTAGCACTGTAAATGCAAATATACACACACATTGTGTTCACGGCCGCACATCCAACGTGCAAAAGAATGGTTTACGGGCTTGCGTCTCTGGCCCATAACTCGGGGCATGGTGGAATTTAATAGCTCTGTAACGCAGCCAAATTTCAAGTCTGCTGCCTTTGTGGGCTTCCCGATTCCGCTATGGGCTTTGAATGTAATAGGGCTGTTAGAGATTAAGACTCTGATGTAACCAATTGGGCATGCTCTTTGCGCAGATCACTCTCTAAGTGTTAATTATTGACATGAGATGAGAGATCTAGGCAGGTACAAGGAGCTTGAAAACTATTTCTGGCTGAAAATAGCAACAAGGTAAGTTATCTAACACTATCACATATATAGTTGTGAGCATGCGAGCCCGCTCAAGCCGTTGCTAACGCTTGCGGGCTCGCAAAGCGAGCCGCAGCCCTCGCGTAGCAACTGAGGCCCTTGCGAAGCAGGAGGACAGGTCTATCCAGGAGGACAGGTCTATCCAGAGGAGGCCACCCGTGTGCCCGTGTCAGATCACTCGCTGCACCTCAGCAAGGCCAAAAGTAGGTACCGCAAGTTAGGGACACCCCCGGCATGGAGCCTCCTAATGCTGTGCTGGCCTGTCCTCATTGGTGCACGCTCACCTGCACATCTGTCATTGCGAAGCAGGAGGACAGGTCTATCCAGGAGGACAGGTCCATCCAGGGGAGGCCACCCGTGTGCCCGTGTCCGATCACTCGCTGCACCTCAGCAAGGCCAAAAGTAGGTACCGCAAGTTAGGGACACCCCCGGCATGGAGCCTCCTAATGCTGTGCTGGCCTGTCCTCATTGGTGCACGCTCACCTGCACATCTGTCATTGCGAAGCAGGAGGACAGGTTTATCCAGGAGGACAGGTCCATCCAGGGGAGGCCACCCGTGTGCCCGTGTCCGATCACTCGCTGCACCTCAGCAAGGCCAAAAGTAGGTACCGCAAGTTAGGGATACCCCCGGCATGGAGCCTCCTAATGCTGTGCTGGCCTGTCCTCATTGGTGCACGCTCACCTGCACATCTGTCATCCTGCACACCCACACATGCAGAGCCCATTCATTTACACAGGAAGCAGGACATGTACTAATGTATTCGGCAAATACCGTGGTGCACAGGGCGTTCTCTACAGTATAATTGTCCCAAAGGCTTTATCTGTTGTTAAATAAGTTACTACACCAAATGGCTTCCTTACAAGTAAAGATAGCAAGTTTTGTGAAAGATTCCTAAGTAAATGTGCAACTTTTAAAAAAGAAACCCCCTTTTGTATCACTAAACCACTAAAAGGTACCAAATTAGTTAAATTGATTGCTGTCTTTAATTAGTGGACAAAAACTGTCTGTTGCAATGAAACCTATGTGCTGCCTTATTACTGTTGTTTGACTGCTGTTTTCCTGTCGTTGCTCACGCTTGCGCGCTTCTTGCCAGCAACTGCGACCCTCGCAAACTTTACGTCGCAACGCAAACACATTACGGACTCGCAAAAATCGTCTGCAACCCCCGGACATGAAAAAATGAAAATGTGAATAAATACACACAACGCATACATAAAAAGCTTACCTACAGCAAGAGGGAGCATCCAGGACCTCAAAAAATGAAGTTACACCTTCATTTAACTCAAAATAAAAGAGTTTAGACACTATTCGAGAGAAAAAATGGCCGCCGAACAAAACGAAAACGAGGCTACAGCACTCTAAACACGCAAAACACCACAAGAAAAAAGCAAAACACCACAAAACACCTATGGATATTATGCTACAGACATAGACCACACATTACCTGCCATTTTAGAACAATGCGGAAGTACACAGCTACGCTAACGGTTTGGTCTCGCGCACGCACACTATTACACTGCACACATTCATCAGGCTTACACAGCAGCTCCACACCACTAATGCTGCAGCAACATCAAACAGATTGCCAGCTCTTCAACACAATGCTTCCTGCATATATTACTTCAAAATAGGTAAAGTATATTACTTTATCAATCTATTAGTTATTTTATTATTATACACCAAATAGCATTAGCTCACTTACAATTTCATTGCCGTCATTTTTTGACGGGCAATTCGCTAGTATTTTATAACAGCTATTTGCTGTCTCTTTCATAGGCAAAGTGTTAATGCCCACCATACTCAGGACCATTGCTATTTCCCTTTAAGCCAGGATGGATGAGATCATAATACCAGCTTTGCTACATTACAGGGTACAATTGGCTGGTAATTGCTCCATATCCCTGATGAAATGATCTTCCTAGGCAAGAAACGGTTAAAGGGATATATAAGTGAGTTGGGAAAATCTATTTCTGCACTCTGTAGGCAAAAAACACCCTTTGTGTTTGCAGCACATCTCATAAAACATTTTATTTTTATTAATATCTAAAAATCCCTCTAATGATTATGTTGACACCCCCATAGCGTGGCTACACAACTTCCTGGTGCCCCCCAATCAACATGCAGCACCCGGAGAGCAATATTAACTCACTACTTACCTCTTGCTAGCTCAGCCAATCTCCTTGCAGCTTCCTCCTTGCAGCTTCCTCCTTGCAGCTTCCTGTCACATGTCAGTGATACACTACATTTACCAGGCTCCTTTGCTAAAAATCCCATGCTGCTTTGCACCACAACCAATAGGAGAGTAGTGTTGTCACTGCTGGTATATGACTCATCCCTACTTCCTGTCTATGTTGTGGGCTGTTGCCAAAGCAACTAACATAGTGCTATGTCTCAAATCTTTCTCTAACCAGATTGGCCAAAACAAATTGGAAGGGGTGTTAACCTTTATTTTAAACTGTCAGAAATTACAACAGATTTTGCTAACTTCAAGGTAAGTGTTTAAATGTTTATTTTGGTATTTTTTCATGCAAACATTTTTTTTTCATCCACTTCTTATTCTCCTAAATCAGATGCATTCATAATCCAGGAAACATATTCCTTTAACATTTGCCGGTTCCCTACAGTCTTAAGAGAAATGTTTCCTTTTTTTGTAAGAAGAAACAGACATAACAAAGTTGTAATGAACTCTGGGGAGATGTAGGAGCTGTAAGGTTTATAAGATGTAGCTGAGTCTTGTGAGTGACATACACTGTAAGAGAGAGCGAGTGTGGGAGACAGAGAGGAACCAAAGGCTGGAACAGCTGGCACCTGATGGGCATCGGCCATAACACCCACAGCATTGTGTCCGGTAAGTCATGATATCTGACTGGCAAAAGAATCATTTTAGTGTTAGAAGAATTAAAAATGTAATTAAGAGAAATAATAATACATTGTAATAGGCATGAGCATGTCTGCAGGTTTATTATATTCTTTTGTTAGTTTTACTACTTTTATAAACATTGTTAATCAATACATGATCCATATATATTATGTATGCAATATTACTTTAGATATAGTATTTTTCCTTAAATTTATTTCAAATACACAGAACCATCAGTTTACAGTGTATGTTATGGAATCAGTTTAGTGTGGAAGAATGAATATACACATTCAAAAAAAGATAATAATAATAGCAATAATAAAAAAATATTAATATTAAAAATACTAACAATATTGAGACAAACATTGCATTTATCATTGTGCAAAGATAGATAGATAGATAGATAGATAGATAGATAGATAGATAGATAGATAGATAGATGATAGGTGTTTGAATAAATAAAATATAAACTATTTTTATTATGTGTTTTTCACATTAATGTTTTTCAGATTCTATAAGTCTGTTTATGCAATTATTATCAATAAAAATAATATAATCTCTAAATCAAAAAATTATCATGTTCTTCATTTCATTGTTATTGATATTATGATATTTAAAGTGATAGTATTTGTTTTAGCTTGAGCAAGATGTTGTGTCTGCTACATATTAAATATATAAATATATATATAACTCAGATTGATTAGAAAAGCTCAGCACAGCTAAAATGCTCCTGTCCACAGATATCTATTGAAGGCAAATATATTCAAAAATAAATTGGCATCTCTTCTTAATGTGATTTATTTGATGTAGGGCAAGTTTAACCCTCAATAAATCACATCAAGAAAACCCTTGGAGTACTGGTCATTTTATGAATATATATACTGTTGTTTTAATTGTTCAGTCGTGCCCGACACTCTGTGACCTTATGGACCAGGCACAATAGTTATGTCTCTTATCGTGCTTATCCATAAGGTTATATTGGCAGATACTGGAGTGGGTTGAAAGTTTATTTTCCAGTGAACAACAATTTTTTTCTGCAATGAGCTGCCCATCTTGGTTGACCCTACATTGCATAGCTCACAGCTTCATTGAATTAGACAAGCCCCTTCACCACAACAAGGTAGGGATCCAGGAGGGGATATATACATATATATATATATATATATATATATATATATATATATATATATATATATATATATATATATATATATATATACCACACATAACATTTTATTGTTTCTTTTCTCTACAAATGCTGAATTTGGCAGAGATCCTTTTTTCGTTATTTTTTTTTTACATTAGAGACATATCTTTTTAGAAATCTGTGAAATCTTTTTCTTATAAATTTTAGTTTAACCTCTAAATAAAGAAGTGTACAATATAGACTCCAGTTTTATTGTCATATTTTTTCTCACCATAAATATCTAACAATAATAAATAAAATTTATAAAGATGGTGTCAAGCCTATTCTTTGATTTTCTGCATTATGATTGATGAAGTGAGAGACATTCAGTTGAGCTGAATAGAAAGAAGAGAAGAATTAGCTTTAACCCTACAAGAAATGGGTCAGTAATGTATAGAATGATTTATTATGAGCTTATATAGTCTTATGACATATTTTTACCAATAACAACCAGTCATCCTGTGGGATTTTCATGTACAAATACTAAAAAGGATCAATAGAACACCTCAGAATTGAGGATATATTTTACTCTCCTTTCTGCTTACCTCTGATATCCACACGTAACTCTACTAAGCCATTTTTATTCTGTTTTAAATATATATCCCAATAACTATAAATAATGTCAGCGGTTATTCACAAGCTGGGGGGTATTTACTAAGCCACAACAGAATATGTGAAGTGGAGGGATATTTACTAAGCTATCATAGAGGCTGTGATGTGAAGGACTGTGATGGCAATTTTGCCCCATAGGATATAAGAATAGTAAATACAGTAATGTAAATTCTTGGTAAATCCCACTCCTCATCACAGTCCTTTGACAGCTTAGTAAATATCCCTCACTAACAGTATATTTTGACATCAAAAGATCTGAATAAAAAAACACATGACTTGCTCGGGTACCTTGTGGTGAAATCAAAAACATCTCTAATAATAAATTCATAGCACAAATTGTGAAAATAATCCATTTATGCTTTTTATGTTTCCATAGTATATTTTCTATGTAAAAAAGATAAATAGATATAGATGACTTTTCCTTGTTTGGGAAATGTGAACTAATATTACGGTATGTAAGAATTTGTGCTGAAATATAAAAAAAATGATAAAAAAGGATGAAACAGCATCAAAGAAAAGTAGTATGTAACTGACTCACCATCTAATGGATAAAGGTAACTATGTGCTATATTTTCGATGTATATATTAATGTTTACATTTAAATTGTTGTTTTAATAATGGCTTAAACATTTAAAAGTGTTGCTTGCTATAACTTTCATTAATTGTTTTTTAATCGTCTACAGACTAAAAGTTGTAAATAAAAATTACCCAATAAAAATTAAGTTGGATCCTGAATTAAATATGTTTTCAAAAGTTTAGTAATTTTTTTTTAGATACTGGTAATTAAAAAATAACATAAAAATGTATTTTATTTTTATAACCATTGGAAGAAACAAAAGTAATTTGTGAAATTGTTTAACAGCACAGTCTTATGTGCTTTTTCTTACTAGTAATTGGAAAATTATAGTATTCCTGACAGTAGTGACAACTGGTTACCAATTGCTGCAATTCAGTTACCCCATAGTGATGCCATTACTTACACATTTAGAATGCGGCTGACGACGTACTCTATAGGCGGCAAAATTACTGATTACAGGAACTTTCTAACCATTTATTTTCCAGATTGAGCATCCTACTAAAAAGATTAAATTCCAAAACTATTGATGGAGTGCCACAATGTGACAGAGAAGCGGTCATGACTCCATCAGGAAACGAGAATTAGGGATCCACTGATTATGGATGGTCAGTCATGCTTTACTAATTAATGTATGAGAGCTTGGTTATAATCAAATCTACAAATGTTCATTGTTCTTGTTGGTACACCATCTTAAAGAGAGTAAGAGCTTTCACAGATTTATATAAAATATTTTAGATTATGTAATCTTTGTTATATTTGTGGCCTCATATCCTCTCTGAAGCATTAATATTATCAATTGCTGTTTTTTAATACAGACGTGAACATGCACAGAGTAACAAGTATGGAGAACCAAACTATAGTACATGAATTTGTTCTTTTTGGATTCTCTGACTTCCCAATGGTTGGGTTTATATTATTTGTGCTATTTTTACTTATTTATATGATGACATTAACTGTGAATCTAGTGATTCTAGTTCTTATTCAGAATGACCATCACCTTCATACCCCAATGTACTTCTTTCTTGGCCACCTAGCATGTATGGATGCCCTTTCTTCCACTGTCACTGTCCCTCGAATGATTGTTGATTTGCTTTCCAAAATGAAATTAATTTCCCACATGGCTTGTGTAACTCAAATGTTTTTTTTCTTATTCTTTGCAAGTTCTGAGGTCTTCTTGCTGGCTGTTATGTCTTACGACAGATATGTTGCCATTTGCCAACCACTGCATTACACCTCTATCATGTCTTGGAAAGTTTGTATCCTGATGGCATCAGGTGCATGGGCACTTGGATTTACCAATGCTTTTATACACTCCATTGGTACACTCAGACTGACTTTTTGTGGACAAAATATTATTAATGGTTTCTTTTGTGACCTTCCACTGTTATTACAGCTCTCGTGCACTCATATTTTTTTTAATTTCCTTATTATATGCCTTGGATCTTTACCTATGGGGTTTCTTGCCCTAGGAGTAACTTTTATTCCATACATGCACATATTCAGGTTGATCTTGCGGATCCCAACCAAGGAAGGGAAACATAAAGCTTTCTCTACTTGTACCTCACACCTGACTGTTGTCTCTATCTTTTATGGAACTTTTTTATTCACATACCTTCGTCCTGCTCCAACTCACCATGATATTAGTGAAAGAATAATATCTTTCATCTACACAACAATTACTCCATTATTAAATCCGATCATTTACAGTTTAAAAAATATGGAACTGATGACAGCACTTAGAAAACTTACAGTGAAAATACACAAACATTAGGATGAGATATGTAACTAAACATAAGATTACAGTGACAGATTGTCTAACATTATATCTCATTGTAAATCCCATTTAGAGCTATTGCTAGAAACATATATTCAAACTTAACAGATTTAGCTATTTAATTTGTTTAAACAATGCTAAGTAGCAATCTAGTACAATGAAACATGGGAGTAATGCAGAACAGTTTGCAGTGAACATAAATGGTTATATGTGCTATATCAAAGGTTCATGTGGGTCTCAATCCTGGATGCCTGTAGAGTGACTGGAATATCATCTCAGTAGGTGATACATGAGGGTTTTATACATTTACAAGTATATGAAGATTATTTATGATAGGCTAAACTGAGAATTTATGTTTATTCTACTTGGTTATACTAACTAAACATGTCTTCTATCTCAAATGTATAATAAAGTACTAAAAAGCTTTTATGATTATAAAATTGCATATAATTAAAATTTTTTATTTAATTGACCCCCAATACCTGCACCAGAGGGTAAAATAATTTGAAAAGCAGTTTACTTTTTCAATTACTTTTTAATTACAAAGTGATAAAGTTATGCCCATGTGAGGAAATGTATGTCAGGGTAGTGCGTCTGACGTCAGACGCAATGAAATGACCGGCAAAATATCCTCAAGATATTCTAACAGCATCCTAGACATTCCCAATACATTTAGCTTAAAATATATATATATATATATATATATATATATATATATATATATATATATAAAATAACATATATTGAGATGTACACACTAATATAATATATACAAACATATATATGCATACACACAGATTGTATATACATTGGCACAAAGTCAGGCAGACTAAGGGATACATTATAGAAGAAAGATATGTCAACACTAGGCTGATCAGGTCCGTTAGTCCAGTGCTGACAGAATAAAAGCAATTAGCTGCACCTAAAAAGACAAGCAGACTATTTAAATCCCTAGGAACTCTTTTAGAGAACATTTGGTACTCGTTACAAGGGTCCCTGGGGGTGGGTACTCAGAGAGAAGGGTGGGCCAGTACCCTGGCCACAAGGTGGCACTATACCACATATCCGAGACTGTTTGTATCCAGGCCACAAGGTGGCATTATACCATATATCAGATACCGTTTGTATCCTGGCCAAAAGGCGGCACTATACAAAATGCCAAGAGACAGTGTTGTATCCTATCCACAAGGTGGCGATACTTATATTACCAAATTCAGGAGACTGATGTGCTTGCTCTCCAAAAAGACACAAGACTCTGGAAAAAGGCAAACCCTGCTAACCTCCACTGGAAGTAGTACGACAGGATACATTTTTCTTTGTGAATTATATTTCTCCGGAGCAAAGAAGCTGCCCGGGTGTAGTCAGGGTGTTCCTGAATGTTTAGTAAGAACGTTTATGTAGATTTTTATTTTCATTTTTTTAAGGTAATTACTACTTCTGGACCCCTGTTTATGAGCCCTAAAATAAACAAGTCTCCTGCATCATAAATGTATTGCTGAACCTTTTATTATAAAAATCCCTGTGGAAAACGGCCATCTTTGTCACAATATGTATTGACACTGCAAGATTTGTGATATTTCTGTTTTATTGGTGTTTTGATTCTTTATTGATAAATATAGTTTTGTGCAATTTCTTTCCTTTCTGCTCATTACTCCATGTGTATGATACAGAGCGCAGGGCACAGTGTTGTTTTCTGACACACACTGAGAACATGCACACACACACAGCATATGGCAAACACTGAGCACATACACACACAGCACATGGCACATAGGCAGCACAAGACACACAGTGATCACGTGCACACACACAGAGTACATACACACACTGGCACACACACAGAACATGGCACACACTGAGCACATAAAGACTGGCACACGAACAGCACATGGCACACACACTGGCACACAGGCTCATTGCTAGGGTTTTTTTCTCACACACAGCTTTCCCTTGCCTTTGCTCTGCTTGTGGGATGGACAGAGGCTGCTCTACTCATTGATTGACAGGAATGATTGACAGGACCCTTAAAGCCTGGATGTAGCAGCTTAAGCTGGGGAAGTCGAGTGATTAACAGACTCCCCCGATAGACTAGTACTAAAGCAGCACTGGCCAGTGTAGTGCACTGATAAGCTGCTAGGCACATACCTTTATTATAGGTTGTAGGTGTGACCAGGGGGAAGGCTTACACATGTAAATAAACAAAAGCAAAAAACACTTTTATGTCAATCATATATATATAGTTGTCAGTTTCCGGGACGTTTACAGTGTTGTTTACGCTTTTGCGTCCCTCGTGAAGCGAGCCGTTGACGCCCGCACAACTTAGGCTGCAATGAGCACCAGAGGAGCTCATTGCACTGTGAGCCTCGCGAAGCAAGGCGAGCAGTTGAGGCACGCGGGACTTAGGCTCATTGCACTATGAGCCTCGCAAAGCGAGGCAAGTAGTTGAAGCACGCAGTTCGTTCAAACGTGTAACTACAAATAAGCCAAAAACAAGCAAGATAATTATAAAAAAATAATAACACACTCACACACAGCACAGGAGGTGAGCCAGGAAACCTAGCAGTGAAGTTGCAAACGAATTGGAGCCACATTTGCCGTTTTCCACTGCTCGCAAATCGGCTAAGCAAGGGATAAACTTAAAAATTGTGAAACTGGATGAAAACAAGGCTTGGTAACGCCGGGCATGCAGAATGCTCTGTCACATGCAAAAGAGCACTATATGGGAGGTAACTGGCCCTTTAAGGACTGGGCATTGTGCCAATATATAGGAGTGTATGAGTGATGCCAAAAAATAGTGGGATGAGAAGAGAGAAAAATGAATTTCAACTAGTCTGCTTTATATGTAAATGGCTGTATAATTGCTGGTTATTGCTAAATACTAGGCTGGAAGGATACATTACAGCCAGTTCGTGATATATGTGCTATATGTGTATGACTGTGAAATAAATCTGTGGAAATTTATATTTACAAGTGAAGTAAGAGACAATATAATAAACTATAGCCATCTTGACATATATGTGTATGATTGTGAAACAGGCTGTTATTTCCTAAATCCATATGCAAAATAAGATACAATGGGCCTTATTAAATTGCAGTTACATATTGATTTAATTGAACAAGCCCACAAGTACAGGGCCGAAGGTTCAGAAGTGTAAACCCTTCTCGCACCCGCAAGCTGTTAGTGGGCTGGAATAGATGTGGTTACAATCCAATCCTGTAATTATAGAGTGTGACACAGGCCTCAGAGCCAATAGAAAGGGGGCAAGCGGAAAATGATTGACAGAGAGAGATTATAAACCTGCGTTCCACACGCCCCAGCGTTGATTCTGTTGTAGATTCTTACAAAGTAGCATGCGGGTCCTGGAGTTGGTGATTTGAGCAGTGATTTGAGCATTATAAAGAGAGAGTAGGCAATTTTTCAGAACAGGTTCTTCCAGTTTTATCCTTTTATGTTATTCTAATAACGATGTTACACTTTGATTAGAAATATTTATTGATTACACATAATACAGATAGCCAAACAAAACGAAGAAGAAAGAACACCTATATATCCACATCAATATAACCTCCTTAGTTTGAGTAGACAATATGGAATTTTGTTATACTCAAAACACAGATAAATAAAATCTAATAGTTTATTAAGTACAATTCAATTTATAATACTTTATAAAAACATTTAAAAGATTCATACGTAGTCATGACAATCACCGGCTTTATACAGTGTTTCAATATCAATCAGAGAGTAAATTTATATATATATTCTGTTTATATAAATTAATAACTATTAACTACCTTCATAGTATAATTCCCTAAAGTTAATTTGGCGGTAGTTGAGCCCACCACTTACTCCTTTATACCAATATAAATTAACTACCTGCAAAATAATATATAAATGTGAAAATAAAAATAAAAATATCTAAATACACTAATACTGATGGTGGAACTGGGGATCCACCAATTACCCCCCTTTACTATCTTGAAGAAACTAACCTATTCTAATTAAACTAAAGTGCTAATACCACTATAGCTATCAAAGTGCAGATAGTGCTTATATAAAGTGCAGTGACAAGTAATTAAACATATACTGAATTCCTTGCGATTATATAGTGAAATGGATAAAAGTATAAAGGGATATAAGCTGTTAATAACTATTACAAGGTCTCTCTCTGTTGTCAAATGTAAAGGATATACAAATAAATATTATATGAGAGACAATATCATTATTCTTATATCATATACACAGGAAAACATCACTTATCATATTCTAGGGTAGTACAGGAACTGCAAATCCAGCGTGTGTGCCGATGGAAGCCTTTTATTTTTACATTTATATATTATTTCACATATAGTTTATTTATATTAGTATAGAGGAGTAAATGGTGGGCTCAGCTACCACCAAATTAACTTTAGGGAATTATACTATGAAGGTAGTTAATAGTTATTAATTTATATAAACAGAATATATATATATATATATATATATATATATATATATATATACTCTCTGTTGATATTGAAACACTGTATAAAGCTGGTGATTGTCATGACTACGTATGAATCTTTTAAATGTTTTTATAAAGTATTTTAAATTGAATTGTACTTAATAAACTATTAGATTTGATTTATCTGTGTTTTGAGTATCACAAAATTCCATATTGTCTACTCAAACTAAGGAGGTTATATTGATGTGGTTATATAGGTGTTCTTTTTTCTTTATTTTGTTTGGCTAATATATCCACACTTTTTTACACCAATAGGTCTAAGTAATATGTATAATTAGGTACTTACCAGTGATCCTACATTTAATTTAAGTAGAACCTCCTCCTCTCTGTATACTGTTCTTTATTTATATACACATAATCCAAATACACATAGAGTAAATAACAAAGCCAAGAAGAGAGAAAAGATCCTATTTTAGGGCACACCTAATAATCCTTGTCTTAGAACGAAGAGAATAAACTATACAGTAAAACTTAGCTTTTAATAATAATAATTAAAATTAGCTTTTAATAATAATATATTAAAATATATACACATAGGTGGCTGAGAGATGGCAGAGCTATGAAATTAGTGGAGATAATGTATCTAAATAGAGAAATCTGTCCTAGGTGTACTGGCCATATACAAAAAAAAGTGCTAGTGTCGTCACAAAAAAAAGTGACTGTTGTGCAAATAAAGTGCTGAATATATAAAGTGCAAAGTGCTATAGTAGGTATAGTATACAGTTGTATGCTATACACTGATAATAAGTGCAAAGATAGTATGTTGCATATGGCAAGTAATATAGGTACTGAGGATTCTATTATCCTGTATGATAGATTTCTAAAGGAACACAGTGACAAGTATTGAGTGCTTCAATATTGCTGTGAGTAGCACCCCACTGTATTGTGTACAAAATGCACTGTGCTTCAGGGACTGCAGTATACGTTAATAAAATGATGCCTAAATAGGTCTCAATTATTGCTGCATAAGTCACCTATATCCATCTATAGATGCCTAAGACTTCCTTCAATGTTAGAGTGTGCTAAATAGCATAACTCTTAAAATCAATGGAGGGACTTTAGTCTATGGGCCTGAAATGAAAACCGTTATAACTCCACCAAAAATAGCCTTATTATTATCCCAATGATATCGGGCAAATCTTGTCAGAATCCTTCTATACGTAGCTATGCCTTCCTAAATATTGGCTAGATAGCTTCTATCTGAAGCACAAGGAAGGGGCTTTAATCTATGGGTCTGAGAAGAAAAAACGCCTGCTCTCTGCCTAACACGCCGCGGTCTAGAAGCTTCAAAATGACGTCATAGACCCGCAACTGCGTTCCTACGTGAACCCGACGTACGTTTCTTGAGTTTTGTCAAGGGTTACGCTAGCCTTCCCATAATGCCTATTTAAAGGCTAGCGTTGTCATAGTAACACAAACGGGATTAAAAAAGCCAGATGGCATTAAAAGTGCAGTTAAAATCTTTAAATGTTAGACTCTTCATTTGAAATAAAATAGATGTAAAGTATTGAATGTCATAAATACCAGGGGCTTATTAAGCATAAAGTATGATATCTGTATGATGTTAAATAATATTAATGGATTATGTAGTAAGAGATGAGGTATTACATCAAAGGTATCTCTAACGTTGTAAATAGGAATTTTACTGACCAATTATAGAATTGCATATATCAGTTTCCATATGAGATGATTATTGCCTATTTTAACCTTGATGTAAATACCAAATTGACTATGCTGGTAACTGCTTATAACAATAACTTACCTATTCTAAATATGTAATTTAATCCAGATTAGGCCCCTTATTGAGTATCTAAGCTTAAAAAATGACAAAAATGTAATTTGAATTAAATCCTAAGTACGGTCTGAATAGAGAAATATTCTAGTCTAGTAGGATTTAGATATAAGGAGTATACGTAAAGCCTTCATTAAGGCCCTTGGGTTTTTTGGTATCTAATAAATAGATCCATTTGGCTTCTCTTTTAAGTAGCTCAGTGTCTATATCTCCTCTCCTTATTGTTTTGGCTACGTGGTCTATGCCAGTGAATGTCAGAACTTTCGTATCACCTTTATGTTTGTTGTTGACATGCATAGCTATTGGGGTATCATATTCTTTTTGAACACTATAGAATACGTCTCCTGAACTCTCTTCAGGTTTTACCTACGTATCTGGCTCCACATAAACATGTTATTAAATATATGACTCCCTCTGTTTTACATGTGATAAGATGTTTAATCTTGTATATTTGTTTTTCTGACAAAAATTGCTTTGTCGGTTTCACATATTTACAAGCTTTGCATGAGTGACATTTAAAACAGCCTTTAGTTTTTTGTAACCATGTTTGGCCTTTTTCTGTCTCCAAATGGCTTTTTGAGAGTTAATCTTTTAAATTTCTAGAGCGTCTGCTAGTAATGGCTGCATGGGAAGGTAGAAAGGGTTTCAAGTCTTTGTCATCCAGTAATATACCCCAATGTTTACTGAAGATTTTTTTGACTTCATGCCATTTACTGTTGAAAGTTCCTATGCATCTTATAGAGTTGTCTGATTCTCTCTTTTTATCCTTTAAGAGACAGTCTCTTCTAGTATTTTTAGCTCTTAGACATTATCTCCACTAATTTCATAGCTCTGCCATCTCTCAGCCACCTATGTGTATATATTTTAATATGGATTTTAATTATTATTATTAAAAGCTAAGTTTTACTGTATAGTTTATTCTCTTCGTTCTAAGACAAGGATTATTAGGTGTGCCCTAAAATAGGATCTTTTCTCTCTTCTTGGCTTTATCAATTTATCCTAAGGTGCACCCTAATCTACACATTTGCATTTGGGTCTTAAACTTTATACCTGAGCCACCACACTGTATGTTAGAGTAAATAACACACATAGATACACATATAGCTAGGTCACTACATACCTTCCACCCCCCCCCCCCTATATCCATCACCCTATACCCCAATCATGATTACACGTAAAACACACTGTTTTTATCTTACAAATATATACACAAATACTTTGTCTGATTTACCTTTATTTTATGCTGGGGTTAATTGTGGAGGAGGGAGAGAGAAGAGGTGAGGACTGGAGAGGTGGGGTGGAGGAGAGGAGTGGAGGAGAGGAGCTGGGGAGTGGAGGAGAGGAGCTGGGGAGTGGAGGAGAGGAGGTGGAGAGTGGAGGAGAGGAGGTGGAGAGTGGAGGAGAGGAGCTGAAGAGTGGAAGAGAGAAGCTGGGGAGTAGAGGAGGGGAGTGGAGGAGAGGAGGAAGGTGCCTATAGTCTAAAGCACATCGGCTTCAGGGTAAGCAGGGGAGGGGCCTGATCCTAGGTGGGTGGTAGTACGCTGGAGGGACAGGCCTCAGGATCGGACGAGGAAGAGCAGGATCCCCAACCACATTTGGGAGGGCAAGAGGCTGAAGGCAGGCAAAGGACCCCAACTTACAAGCACAAGGAGATGGTGGTCCTCCTCTGTGCCATACATGAGCTCCTCGCTTTCCTTGTGGGGGGTGGGGGAGAAGTAAGGGCCTGGCTTAGGGCGCAACCATGGAAGGAGGTAGCAGCCATAGTCACAGCAGTGGGAACAGCAGAAAGGGATGTGAGGTCCGTCAAGCACCGTTTTGATGATGTCGGTTCAAGCCTAGATGTCAGATTAGTTAGGAATGTACACAAACCAAGGTATTATTCTACATAATTAATACATTCACCCCCTTGGCATTTGTCGTGTTTTGTTGCCTCACAACCTGGAATTAACATGGATTGTTTGAGGATTTGCATCATTTAATTTACACATCACAGCTCCAAGTCTCTTTGGATATGTCTCTATGAGCTTGCCACATCTTACCACTAGATTTTTGCCCATTCCTCCTTGCAAAACTGCTCCAGCTCCTTCAAGTTGGATGGTTTACAATCTTTATGTCTGACCACAGATTTTCTATTGGATTGAGGTCTGGGCAGTGACTAGGCCATTCCAACACATTTACATGTTTCCCCTTAAACCACTCAAGTGTTGCTTTCGCAGTGTGTTTGGGGTCATTGTCCTGCTGGAAGGTGAACCTCCGTCCTAGCCTCAAATCACACACAGAGTGGTACAGGTTTTGCTCAAGAATATCCCTGTATTTAGCACCATCCATCTTTCCCTCAACTCTGACCAGTTTCCCAGTTCCGGCTGCTGAAAAAAATCCCCACAGCATGATGATGCCACCACCATGTTTCACTGTGGGAATGGTGTTCTTTGGGTGATGTGATGTGTTGGGTTTGCGCCAGACATAGCGTTTTCTTTGATGGCCGAAAAGTTCAATTTTAGTCTCATCAGACCAGAGCACCTTCCTCCATACATTTTGGGAGTCTCCCACATGCCTTTTTTACAAACTGAAAACGTGCCATTTTGTTTTTTGCTGAAAGTAATGCCTTTGTTCTGGCCACTCTACCCTAAAGTCCAACTCTATGGAGCGTACGGCTTATTGACGCCCTATGTACAGATACTCCAGTCAAATGCACTCCTTACCCGGTCCGTGAGTTTTGGTGGGAGGAGGTCTCTTGGCAGGTTTGCTGTTGTGTCATGTTCTTTCCATTTGGTTATGACAGATTTGATGGTGCTCCTGGGGATCATCAAATATTTGGATATTATTGTATAACCTAACCCTGACTTGTACTTCTCAACAACATTGTCCCTTACTTGTTTGGAGAGTTCCTTGGTCTCCATAGCAGTGTTTGGTTAGTGGTGCCTCTTGCTTAGGTGTTGCAGCCTCTGGGGCCTTTCAAAAAAGTGTGTATATGTAATGACAGATCACGTGACACTAAGATTGCACACAGGTGGACATGATTTCACTAATTATGGGATTTCTGAAGGTTATTGGTTGCACCAGAGCTTTTTATGGTCATCATAACAAAGGGTGTGAATACATACACAGATGCCAATTTTCTGTTTTCTATTTCTAAAAAATAGTTTTATGTATATATTTTTCTCATTTCACTTCACCAACTTAGACTATTGTGTTCTGATCCATCACATAAAATTCAGATTAACAAAACATTGAACTTAAGGCTGAAATGTAACACAATAGGTAAAAAGTCAAGGGGTGAATACTTTTGCAAGGCAATGTATACCTTTCTTTTCTCTTTTTCAACTTCCAGGAGGTCTGGGTCCAGAGGTGAGCCAGAGGTGGGGGAGTCAGGGACCGAGCCCCAGCCAAGAGGGAACCAGCTCAGTGGGAGGAGGAAACACGAGGTGCAGAGTGCCCTGGTTTCAAGTAAGAGGAGTAGGACTTCATCTGGGCAGTCATCTGCAGGACCATCCGCCACACTGGTGGAATTTGACCCCACTGTCCCCCTCCTCCAATAACTACAGTCATCCCTAGGGCCCTCCTACTGGAGGGATGACCGTGGCTTGCCACCACCTCCTTCTCCCATCCCCACCACCAGGCTCACCACCACCCCTATCGAGCAAGAATCCAGCCTGGCCACTGGACCACCACCGCCACCTCCTCATCCAGCAATGGCCCCCCAGCATAAATCTCCATCCCCGGGTCCACCAAGCCAAGCTACTCAGGGTGAGATTGTGGCCGTCATGCGTTCTGGAGTGCCTCCAGGGGGATCAAGGTCAGCATCTCCGCTAATAGGGAGGAGAGGAGACACCACCTAATGACTGAATCGTACCTTGCTGGGCTGCATAAGATGGGGGCAGAACAGAGCGCAATCCCACAAGTGAACGTAGATTCCATGCACCATGCTCTGCACCATGCGCCGCTGCAGGTGCCACTGTCTCCTGGGGGGATGCCTTCCCCTGCCACCATCAGGGAGACCGCGGCCGCCCACGGGAGATTGGAACACTGATGCAAGGTGGAGGAGGATGTAGGGGCTGCACATATTTTTGTGCCTTCTCAACAGCACTCCTCAGTGACAATCTGTTGGTGCAAATGTTAACATAATCTAGCCTGGCTACAGAATATAGGATCACGGCCTATGTAATGGGATATATTTTGTACACAAATGGCTACCTCCCATCACATGGTCCATGATCCTCTTCTCTGTGGACAACTAGGGTTCTGTTTAACATTTCACAAAGTGATGGTCGCAGAGGAATGCTGTTGAGAAGAGATGCTGCAGTTCTTATCTTTTTTAAGGCCTTATTTTGCAAGTTATTATTTTTTTTGTTTTATGCACAATTAAGGTCCATGGAGGCATTTTCTGCATCTGCAAGCATTGCCAAAAAACAAAGTAATTATAAGATTTTACCAGCGCCTCTCAGGTAGACATTCCTTTAAACACAGCCCCCTTAACATGTAGCTCTTACAACATTAAAGCTATCACATATCCCGACATGATTGTTGTTAGCTTAAATGTAGACTAATACCACTATTTTTCTTTTTGATCACCTTTTTTAAGATTTTTGTTTTAGGAACACACTGTATGTGTTTAACTGGTTTGGATGAGATAGTCCAGATATTTATGCATCTGTTCAACGGAGCAAATGATGACCAGAAGTAAGTACTATGCACTTGATGTGATTTCACCAAATGATAATGGGTATACATCTTGGCACATGACCAACAGCAATCGCATGGGACTTTCCAGGATGGGTGTAGCTGATAGAAGTGAGTTGGCTGTTGTTCCAATTTTCAGCCTGTAACCCACAAATCGAGTGTGTAGCAATCGATGCAGGTAGCTAGAACAGGCCAATTAAATATCAGTAACTTTTGGGGCCTACATTTCAGGCTTCAGTAATTGAGATTTTGACAATTTAATAGGGCCCAATGTATTAAGTACAGCATTACAGCTAGTCTGTAGCAATCGACCTGTGTAAATAGAATGTGAATCAGAGAAGTATTAGGTGCAGTATCACAGCTAGCTTGCAGCAGTGAGCCTGTGTAAATGGAATGTGGACCAGATCATGGAGAGTGGTTGATAGTAAACGTTTTAGTTACAAACTTTGTCTTCAAACTATCTTAAGGTTGCAATGATAAAGTCCTGCATACATAAACTACTAGAAGCTGTTTCATTTCATAACATTGCTATTACAATTACTTCTATTGGTTACCTTATGTTTGATATAATAGCTACTATTGATCTAAAAATTAGATTAGAGTTTAGGCTATGACTAAGGGCAAATGCTAAAATGTTATAATCATTTGAAAACTTTAGTTTTACTTGGAGGAAGCGTGGAAAGCTAATATTTACTAATAAGGTCAAGATATAATAATAGAAAGAAGAAAGGTTGGTGGCTCTAGGTCCAGTCACTAGGATATTTAGAAAAACAGGGTGGAAAGACACAATAGGATTTATCTTTGTTGTTTTTAACCATGATTTTAACATTTTTAAGAGCCGTTGTCCTATGCTAAATTCAATACATTTTTTTGGTGGTTTTGATAAAACAGGATGCATTCAACACTGAATTCTGGGTATCTGGGCAGGGACATGGAAATGTGCCTACAAAGAATTTGCTCTTAAAATCCACAGCAATTTTAAATATGGCTTCCTTTAAGCATATTCCTGCTGTATTATGCAGCTTTGAGCAAAGTTCAAGATGGATTATACACAAGCCAGGAATCCTACATACATACAGCTGTTTCAAGGTTCTGCCTCTCATCAGCGCGGCCGGTTCATAAATTGTATAGTAGATTTTTGGAGGAGGTAGTTTACCACAACAATCACTTAATTTATGGTGAACAAAAGAGCGATAGAAGCCCTCCATTGTACAGTAGTACAGTAAATAAATAGTGCATTTGAATGTCTAAAACACGTTAAGTTCCAAAACTTGGATTACTTTAGAAGAAATTGGATTGGGCAAATTCGGGTCAAGTGCGATTATGGCTCTATACTCTAACCCTTCAGCCTTCATAAAAGGTACAGACTTTCAGTCGGAATCGTTTGAGATTAGCAATGGGACGAGACAAGGATGCCCGCTATCACCAATGATCTTCAATTTGTGTATAGAAGTGCTGGCTCAAATGATAAGGAAGAATGATAGGATAAGAGGAATCATATGTGGAGCTATAGAATCGAAGATCGCTCTATTCGCAGACGATGCAGTTGTAGTCTTATCAGAGCCACTAGAATCATTGGTGTATCTTATGAAGGAATTAAAAACCTTTGGTTGCCTATCATATTATAAAATTAATTCTTCCAAGTCAGAGGTTATCTGGCTAAATGTGAACTTAGAAACTAAAACCTTGTTACGAGAGAAATTCCCATTTAGATGGGAGCAGAATAAAATAGAACATTTGGGAATAGAGTTGACCACGTGTGTTGCTTCCATGTTAAAGAATAACTTGGAAATAACTTTTGTTTCAGTGTGCAAACTACTCAAGTCATGGGAGAGGCTAAACCTAACCTGGTCAGGCAGAATCGTATGTGTTAAGATGTTCATTTTACCAAAACGTACTTATGTTTTAAGAGCAATCCCTCTATTTATATCCAGAGGAAGTATTACTAAATTTCAGAAAGTGGTAGATCATTTTATATATAAAGGAAATAGGGTTAGAGTCAGTAAAGACCAAGTAAATAAAAAGTATATAGAAGGTGGATTAGGGGCAATCAACCCTTGGAAGTATGCAGAGGCCATAAAATTGTACCACTTTCTGAGATGGACAGAAGGAGTGGAAGGACCCGTTTGTCCAGTTAGAAGAAGCATTAAGCCCCAAAATAGTTCTGCAGCAAGCTCTATGGTATAAGAAATCCTCCAACTTTAAGACTCAGATAGAGTTCAGAATAGGGAAACAATGTTGGGCTAGTTGGCTCAAATGCTTAAAAATTTTAGACGAGTACAGAAGTTCTGGAAAATCTGTAGCCATGGAAAGCTGGGAAACTGATTTTAGAATTAAGAAAAATTTGGAGGACTGGGGAAAAGCGTTTCAGCTAACAAAAGATAACTTGATTTGTACAACTTACAGAGAAATCCACTTGAAAATTACACAAAAATGGTACATAGTTCCAGAGCTTCTGTCTAAAATAGATCCAAGCAAATATAGTGAGCTGTGTTGGAGAGGGTGCTCGGAAATAGGCACCCAAAGCCACATGTGGTTGAAATGTGTTAAGATCAAAGGGCTTTGGGAAAGGTGTGTCACCAAGTTGGTGGGTATGGGATGTAAGGAAGTTACCTTAAACCCAGAAGCTTTTCTATTACATATCTTTCCAAGGGAATGGTCTAGTGAAACAATTGGGATAGTGGTGCAGGTTCTCATGGCAATTAAATGGTGGATTGTACGGAGATGGAGAAGTGGGGAATTGCCTAAATGGAATGAGATTTGTAGTACTATGGAAAGGAATAAACAGTATGAAATGGAATATTTAAGTTTTGATTCCAAGTTAAGTTTATCAGTGGTTAAGAAATGGGCAAGATGGGACGAAGAACTGTTTGCCGGGCCTTTCTGTTAATAGATATTTTTTTGTTGTTGTTGTATTTGTTGCCTTTAGCGAAGTTACTTTAATTATATAATAGGTTTCGGGTATTGCCTCCTTCTGTAAATAATAAGAATATTGCCAAGGGGTGGGTGGGGGGTTTGTAGGTGGGTGATTGTGTATGATTTAGATGTAAGTATTGTTTTACTGTATGTATTTTATTTTGGTTGTCTGTTTCTAAAAACAATAAAAAAATGTAAATATAAAAAAAAAAAAACTTGGATTACAAGAGCAAAGGCTTTGTGGGTACATATGCATGTCCCAGTCCAGGTTCCCAGAAGCAGTACAACAACTGTATTTTTCGGAATTATGAGCAACAACACGTTTTCTAATTTATTTAAATGTACTATATATACCGTATATACTCAAGAATAAGCAGACTTTTTCAGCACATTTTTTTATGCTGAAAAAGCCCCCCAGGCTTATACTCGAGTAAAAAAAAATCATCCCCCTCACCCTTATCTTTCTCCTTCCCATCCTTCTCCTCCTCCCCCCCCCTTATCATCATCTTGTTTCCCCCATAACCTCCTCCTTACTACACCCTCTCCAATCCCTATCCCCCTTCCTCCTTACTTGCTACTATTCTCCGATGATGCTCTAATGACATGACGTGCATGTGAGGTCACATCATTAGCATATGCCGGTACGGAAGACGTGTTGCGGCGTCAGGATCAGCATCAGCTCATCGGAGCATAGTAGCAAGTAAGGAAGGGAGATAGGAGAGGGTGTAGTAAGGAGGAGGTTATTGGGGAAACAAGATGATGATAAGGGGAGGAAGGAGGAGAAGGAGGAGGATGATGATAAGGGGGGGTAACGGGGAGGAAGGAGGAGGATGATGATAAGGGGGGAAGGAGGAGAAGGAGGAGGAGGTGATAAGGGGGGGAGGAGGAGGATGATAAAGGGGAAAGGAGGAGGATGATAAGGGGGAGAAGGAGGAGGATGATAAGGGGGGAAGGAGGAGGAGGATGATAAGGAGGGGAAGGAGGAGGATGATAAGGGGGGAAGGACCCTCTTTTCCACCCTCGGCTTATACTCGAGTGAATACATTTTTACCGTTTTTTGTGATACAATTAGGTGCCTCGGCTTATACTCGGGTAGGCTTATATTCGAGTATATACGGTATATATATATATATATATATATATATATATATATATATAATTCTAAAGTCTTCCACCTTCCCAGTCTAACATTTCACCAGCCACCTCATTGGGTTCCCTACATATAGATGCAATCATAATATCATATTCAGTTAGGATCACTTTTACAATCTATTAATACGATTATTATGATCAATTTTACTCATACAATCTAAACATGTTAGACCAAAGCCTCTTAATATTATAGCAGCATTCACTAAGGGCCCACTATAATTATAATGCAAATATATACATAATCAGCTAGTGTCCCCTAAAGCCATGTTTTTTTGCAATCAAATAAATATGTGCATATATACATGTTTAGGTCCCCTCATACTAAATATGTACATATATTCAGCCAGAGTATACTATAATGATATTAATGTATAAATATTCAGAGAGGGTCACCTGTAATCATCATAGTAATACAGTACATACGTATTTAGTCAGTGTCTCGTACAAACAAACACATATTCAGCCATGTTCTCCAAGGTCCTTTGTATCCCTGCTAGAAGGAATATGGACCGATATCAGGACAGTTAACACCAGGAGCACCAACATTAGCATAGGATAACAGGTTCTGTAGTAGTCAATGACTGTAACTCAGCATTCAATGCAGGATCAGCAGAGATACCTAAGAGAAGGCGTAAGGATTCCCCCAGAATGACATATACACAGTGATGATTTGTAAGAACAGAACATATTTATCTGTTTCAGCAACCAATCGGCTTGAAGACCATGCCTTAGGTTAACAAAGCATAGTTCACTCAGTTTTGTAGTCCTGGTCCATGTGGAGTCACATTACCTAGATGAGGTCATAATTAATTACCACACAAGCCCACACACTGTACGCCAGGGCCTGGAGTGTCCAATAGAATCATACATTTGCTGTTCCTCCTGCTCTCTGTACTCTGTAAAGGGAAATCACACTCATCCTAAGACGATACAGTAAGTCTGAATGGCATATGTTCCTTTAACCTAGCAATAAGACTTTGAGTTAACCCTTTCCTAAAGTGAAATAACTGAAATAAATCATGGTTACAAATGCAGATCACATATAATAGGTTTGGATATACGGGCTGTTGGGCACACTTTGCAGCCCATAGGGCTGCAACTGCGAGCCTCATAAAGCAAGGCGAGCCGCCGACCACAAGCCTTGCGCAAGGCGAGCAGTTGACACCTGCACCAAGAATGTTGTTCACGTTGTGGCCTGTAGGGCCACAACTGCGAGCCTCTCAAAGTGAGGCAAGCAGTTGTGGCATGACACTGCAAGGCCCGCGGGACTTAGGCCTGCAATAAGCGCCAAAGGCGCTTATCGCAGGCCACATGTTCTCATCATGAGGACTGTGGGACTTTGACTGCAATGAGAGCTGAAGGCGCTCGGGACTTACGACCCGTACGACTTATGTCCAAAACCCATACATGCACTATGAGCATAGCAAAAATCTGACTTTAACGGCCGAATCTGGAAAAAAATGAAAAAAACAACAAATATGCCTCAAATTTACTTTCACACACAGCACCGTGGGAGAGACAGGTTGCAATGAGATACTTTGAGAAGGAGGGGCCAGATGTGATTTGTGTCCAAGAGACACACTGGAAAAAGAAAAGCCATAATTATTTTTCCAGCAAAATATTTCCACAGTGTATTTATGACAATTACAAAACAAAATCTAGGGGGTGGCAATTATCTTCAATAACAAAAGTAATATGAGAGGAATTTTCTGATATAGATGTTAATGTTAGATATATAATACGATAGGTACTATAGATAATCAACTTTATACGGAGGTCAGTGCTTATGCCCCAAAAGAAAATCAAAACAGATTTATCAATAGTTTATTAAACAAGGTTATGAAATTTAAGAAAGGTGTGCTAATCTTCTGTGGAGATTTGAACATCTGTTTCGATCCTCAAAAAGATGGGAAATCTATAAAAAAAACTTTCTGACTCAGATTTGGTAAGGAAAGCAACTAATATGAATAAAACATAGCTCCTTCATAATATCTATGATGTCTGAAGAACTCTTCATCCAGAGGAATTAGATTATACTTATTACTCTGGTGTATATATTTCACTTACACAATAATCGATTATTTTTTATTCGAACAAACAACTCTGGGAATGGTTAAAAGGGTAGAAATTGGACCATTGGATTGGTCCGATCATGCAAGTCTAAATTTTATAATAGACAACAAGAGCGCCGGACCCAAAATTAGAAAATTTAGAACGGATACCACCTTATTCAAATAAATAGCAGACAGAGACAAACTTAGAAAAGAAATAGACGCCTTTTTCAATAAATCTGGGCTCTGTAAGCTCCTCAATTACACTCTGGAATTCACATAAAGCGGTTATTAGAGGGCTTTTAATTTCTTGGGCTGCAGCTAAAAGAAAAGAACGAGGTACATCTTTGAGACACCGTTATATATATCTCTCAATAACATTAAAAAACTTAATAAACTATCCCCATCGGATTTATTGGCAAAACAAATATTAACCTTGCAACTACAGATCAAAAAAATCTTACTTCATATTGACAAAAAAGTTTGGCAACAACAACAAAATCAATACTATTTAAGTAATAAAGCTGGGAAGATGATTGCCAATAAATTAAACCCCTCTTTGGGCCTCATTCAAATGTAATTTGGCCAATTGAATAGGGCTCTATATAAGCACAGAGCTTATTTTTGACAGAAGTTTTTAGTTAGTTAACATCTATCCAAAAGCAAGGTTTTCACTAACTAAAAACTACTGTAAAAAAACATACTATGGGCCTCATTCTATTATCGGCCGTAAATCGGCCGTAAGGCTGCGATTCCTTGCGGGGGTTCAGTTAACTCGCGATTCTATTATACGGCCCCGCAAGGATCTCCTTTTACGGCCGGCCGCATATCTTGGAACCGGCCGTAATCTGTGAAATATAAAAACTCAAAAATAAATTCAAGCCTGCACTGTACAGCTCTGTAAATGCTAGGGATCATATTGGGGGACATGAGGATTAAAAGGAACCCACTCTCAAGCTTGCACATCTGCCCAAACCCGAGTTCAAATTAACTGTTTATTTTCCGGCTGCGGCGTGGGCGTGTCTGAGGTGCTCCAAGCACTGTGGACTTTTTACATGGATATTTTACGGATAGTAAAAATAAAATATTTTACGGATTTGAGTACAGGATAATTATGTGCTATTTTTTCTAACACCTAAAATCCCTTTATAGTCTTCTCAAAGTGCAGGATGGCTTTATTTGAGCTATTTTATGTGCTTAATTGGTGCTAGCGAGACCTCTTTCCTGCAAGTAAGCTGCGGCTCGTTTTTAGCCTTGCAGAGAGGTTTCCCGGAGCAATTGAATTGCAAATCTCTCTCGGCCGTTTTAGATCAAAGGCTTTCCTCAGGCGCGAGCGGCCGCAAGAGATAGCAAGGCACCGGCCGCAAGCCTGCCGGAATCCCCGGCCGTAAGGGAATAGAATAGCAGAATAGCTTGCGGCCGGTCCTTGCGGCCCCGCAACGGCTGCGGCCGCTAATAGAATGAGGCCCTATGTACTTAAATAGAGCTCTATTCAAGTGGCCAAATTGCATTTGAATAAGAAAAAGAAAATAAAAAGTTATAGATATTAATGGGAAATTATGTACTAAACCTAGTGACATTGGTGAGGCTTTTTCCCAATATTATAAATCCCTGTATAACCTTGCAGATGATGCTAATTTCTATAAACCTTCTGGTAAGACTATCGAGAAATTTCTTGAAAAAATCAAACTTCCTAAAATCACAGCAGATCAACTAAGCTCCTTGGAAGAGGAAATCACTGAGAAGAAAATAGAATCATGTATAGCGAGCCTGTCATTAAATAAATCTCCAGGACCTGATGCTTTTGATAATGCCTATTATAAAATATTTTTTTTATCACTGATAGGGCACCTGACTTATACTTTTAAGGAAATTAGATCTAATGGGATAGCACCAGCTGAAATGCTAGAATCTAGAATTATAAATATACCTAAAACAAGTAAAGATTAATCAGATCTTAAAAACTATAGACCAATAGCTTTACTTAATTCCGATATCAAGATGTATTCAAGGATACTTGCTTTACGAATAAAATCCCTACTCACAGATCTAATTGACTTTCTCAATAATAGACAATGTGGTGACAATTGTAGAAAGCTTCTGGATTTGCTATCATATGCTAAGTCCAGGAGAATCACAGCTGTGGCCCTGTCACTAGATGCCGAGAAGACGTTTGACATGGTCAGCTGGGATTTCCTGGACAAGATTCTGTTTAGATTTGAAAATTTTGGCTTTAAGGCTATTAAAGCATTATAAACAAATGTCAGGGTATCGGTCTCCGGTAGTGGTTTCAACTCTGCAGTCTTCCCATTGACTAATGGGACAAGATAAGGCTGCCCGTTGTCACTCCTGCTTTTTACACTGTATATGGAACCATTAGCTCAATGGATTAGAGCGGATACTAAAATTGCAGGTATAAGAACGGGGGAAATTGAAAGCAAAATAACACTCTTTGCTGATTATATTGTAGTTGTTGGACCAATCAATTAAATTCTATCCACTATCTTCTTTCTAGTATTGATTCTTAGAGCAAAATGTCGTATTATAAATGTAACTCCTCTAAAAAGAACATTTTACATCTAAATTTGGATCTTGAAACTAAAATGGCTTTGAAAGATAGCTTCAAGATTGATTGGAATACTAATGGTTATAACCACTTGCGTGAGGATTTTTTTCCAGACTTGAAAGAACTATCTTTAAGTAATTTTGAAAATCCTTATCTACAAATTAACGTTACTGTTAATAACTGGAGGAAATTGAACCTCTCATGGATTGGATGGATCGCAGCTGTAAAAATGGTAATTTTACCTAAAATTACCTATCTGTTTAGATGTATTTTGTTTTATACTACTAAATATATTTTGAAAAAAAATCAAAGGGCTTTGGATAATTACATTCTTAAGGGGAAAAAATCACGTATAAGTAAAGCAATCCTAGAGAGGAATTACTCTACAGGCAGGTTATGCTCTCCTAATATTTTTGCATACCAGGAAGTAATAACTATAAAACACCTGTTTAGTTTACTTGGCAGGGAACAATGGCTCAAATATCTAAGAATAGAAAAATCATTAGTTCCTCAAATTAATCTGAGTTCCCTTCCATGGCTCAAACCGTTGGATATTAAAACTAGGGCAGCCTTACCTTCGGTAATACAAATAATACTGAGAACCTGGTACAAAAGTAATGAGAGCAAAAAATTAATGCCTTTTCCTTCTTTAATTGTACCATTAACGCAGTTACAGTGTTTGTCACCTTTTTGGTTAAATAAGCACTGGAGCAAATGGGGATTAAACTACTTTATGGATTTATATGGTAAGAATGTTTTTATTAACTTTGAAAAAGCTAAAGGAGTATATAATATTCTGTTGTCTCAGTGGCTGAATTATTCTACTCTTAAACTTACAATTTGTAACTCAGAATTTAATTTAGTAAAATTAAGAGAGCTTACCCAGTTCGAAAAGATGTGCTTAAAAGATTTGAATTTCTGAATTTCTAAATGTTTGAAAAATATTAGAGCCTCCGAATAAAAAGGGCAAAACTCCGTCAATATTAAAATGGCAAGGAGATTTGAACCAAAACTGGGAGACCAAAAAGCGTTTGGGGCCTTTTCACGAACTAAAAAGTTAACAAAAGGGGTCCATTTGAAACTTACTTTAAATTAAACCAAAGATGGTATTTTATACCCGCCCTTTCAGAAAAATGTTTTCAGGATCCTTCTACAAGTTTCTGTTGGAGGGGCTGCCAAGAAAAAGGGACACAACTCCACATGTGGTGGTCGTGTAAAATTGTAAATGCTTTTTGGGAAAGTTGTCTATGTATTATCTCCAAAATTATTAAGAAAAAGGTGGAAATGTCCCCTGAAACTGTTTTACTCCATTTGCTTCCGCCACATATCACTAAGACCGATTTGGGCATTATAATTAATGTTTTGCTAGTGGCAAATTGGCTAGTGGCAAAGAACTGGAAAAGCCCTAATATTCCAACTTGGTCGGTAATAGAGGAAATTGTTACTCGAAATAGGTTCATTGAGTCAGAATCTTTAGATCAATTATGTTCTTCAAACATTGGGAATATCATTAACTATTGGACAATGTGGGACAATTTTAGATCCCACTCAAGCCATTCCCATAGTGTGCCCTAGTCTCGGATTTCTGTGGGGGAAGGGAGTTGGATCCCCGACTGCCGAGGGAGAAAAAAGGAATTTTGTTTTTCTCTGTTATGGTCTGTACTGTTACCTAACCTCCCCTCTTCATGGTTGTATTTAGAGACAGTATTCTGTGGATGTTGTTGTATTAATAAATGAGATTAATAATTGAGAGAAAAGGGAAGAGAGGAGGTAGGGACTGTAAAGTTGGAAAGTAAGAGATTTTTCTCATTGTTTTACATGCTTTTTAATTGGATAAGAATGTTTTGTACTACATTGTAATGTCTGGTTGTTTTTTGTATGTGTTTATACTATTTATTGTAAAAAAAATTATAAATATATTTTGAGCTAAAAAAGAAAAAGAAAAAAATCAGAATTGCCATCTAAAAGTGATTCAGTGGAAGCATGGGTGACAAAATGCTACAGACAATCACAATAGAGTGACAAGTGCTTAGTATTGTGATATTATACTTGAAAAAAACATCACGACCAGGAATTAATGTTGTGTCTGAAGAAAAGCAGAAATATTTATTGTAATTTTTTTATCTTTTCTATTACGAAAATCTGCTAGATTTAAAACATCTGTTCTCTGTTACTGGGACTGAATCTAAGCAGCTACTATAATTATTACTGATTGTCTGAAAGAGATAAGCCGTCGGAGCTCTGGATTTAATTTCCGGTATAAGATGGAAAAGTGTTAGGAGGAAAGAAGAAAGAGAAATATGGGGATGATACACAAGAAGAAAGGTAAGAAGTGAAATGGTAGGTATGGAATGAAGTGATACTGAATAGAGATAACCATCTTAAGATTAATAATTAATTAGGATCAGCAGTTTTAAACATCAAGAGAATACATATTAGGTTGACCAAGTAATTTTAGTTTTGTATTTATTTTTTTCCAATCAATATATACAGAAATCAGAGTTGGAGTAAAACATAAGAATATAACATTTTAATCAGTGTAAGAATATTATAACAACATATGCACTTATATTTTGTCTTAATCAGTGCATCTGGTTAGGAGACAAATTACAACACACATGATTTACTGATAGAACAGTTGGGGTATTTTATGAATTGAATTTATTATTCCAAATGGACTGGGCACAAATATACAAAGAATAACAGAACCATTTTAAAAGACCTTGATCCCCTACATTAATACTTAATCTAGAAACACTTCAAAATATAAACAAGTTCTAATATACTTCTTGGGAAACTATAGAGATGATTCACTGTAGATCCCTAATCGTTCAGTTTGACTGATTTGTCATGGTCAAACGTTAAGTCATCTCAACAGGTTTAATATGTAACTTAATATGTAATTGTTAAATATACTAAAATATATTTACCTAATGAGTATAAATTGTATTTGTTCTGAGTATTTCTCATGTAGTGATAAGGATTACAATTGTATATGTCATAAAAATATTGTCCTGTTTTTTTATTTCCCAATTTTTAAATTGTAAGTCCCACAAAATGTATTTCATTTTCACTTTCTGTGGGCCAAAGTTCAAGGTTTCTGATGCCCGCTAAAACATATTTTTGCTGATTATTATTATCATTTATTCATAACGTGGCAACATATTCGTAATGCTATACATGGGTTACGGAATATGTTGGCAACATTTTTGCAGATGGTCAGATTTATATGGTTATATTTGCTAAGTTTTGATCTTTTAGCATAATTGTGTATATTTTAACTTGTATTACTTTATATTGTATAATAAAGACATGCAAACAAGACTTTTTTTATGATTTTTTCAGAACTTCACATTTCTTTCTCAAAGCTGTCTTGATCTCCTGATTCCTCAGGGTGTATATGATGGGGTTTACCAGTGGAGTGACCACGGTATAGAGGAGAGATAGGACCTTATTAACAAGCAAAGAGTGATCACTAGTAGGAACCACATACACCATGATCAGTGTTGTATAGTAGGTGGAAACAACAGACAAGTGAGAGCTGCAGGTGGAGAAGGCTTTCTTTTTACCTTCGGCTGATGAGATTCTTTGGATGGCTCTAATTATATGTCCGTATGTCACTATAATGAAAAGGAATGGAAACAATGTGGCTGCAGATGAGAGCAACGAGACCACAATCTCTACAGTAGAGGTGTCAGAGCATGAGAGTTTTACAATAGGAGCAAAGTCGCAGAAGAAGTGGTCAATAACATTAAATTCACAAAACCGAAGTTGAGCTAGAAAGCCTAGTGTGACCGACATAATCAGAAAAGCCCCTACCCAGCAACAAACTGTCAGAGTGAGGCAGAGCCAAGGATCCATAACAGAGGAATAATGCAAAGGGTTGCAGATTGCCAGGAATCGATCAAAAGACATCACTGTCAGAAGAAAGCTTTCATTAACAGCGAGACAGCCAAAAAGGTAGAACTGTGTGAAGCAGTCAAGTATAGACATGGTGGTGCCATCTCTTAGCAGCACATGGAGCATATTAGGGACAATGTTTGTGGAAAAAAAGACTTCTGACAGTGATAGATTGCAGAGAAAATAGTACATGGGATGAATTAGGAGCTTACTGGACATGATCAAGATTATGATAAGGAGATTCCCAGATATGGTCAACAAATAAATAACAATGAATGTAGCAAACAGTACAAACCTGAAACTGTGAAGGTTCTGAAACCCCAGGATTTTGAAGTCACTAATTGCTGTCTGGTTCCAAGGACTTGCTGGCAGTAGGGAAATGTTCTGGGTCATTTTATTTACTTAATGCAATGAAATTAAATGTAAACAATTGTTATAAAAGTATGAGATCACTGGATTTTGTTTTATCTAATTATAAAGTTGAACTAAATATTTTAATGCTTTGTTGTCATTCCATCCAACCCTCCAGTCATCATAATTATTTTCCAAGTATTTTCTTAAGCTTTACCATCATCTATGAAGGTCTACTTATATAATATAAGCTTTACCCATGTCCTTGACTAAGTATATAAATGTGCATGTCTATGAATATTTATTGTGTCATTTCTCTAGAGATAATATATAATATACTGGTGTTAAGTACCAAAATTTATATTTTAGAGTTATAGTTCATAGCATATGACAGATGAGATTTAATATGAATAAATGTAAAGTTATGCATCTGGGAAGGGAAAATAGCCATGCAATGTATAACCTTGATGGAGCAAATCTAGGGTATCAGACATTGAAAGGGATTTGGGAGTACTTGTGGATAACCACCTAGGTAACAGTGCTATAAGCCAAGCAGCAGCTGCAAAGGCAAATACAATATTAGCATGTATTAAGAAGGGTATAGAAGCAAATATAATTCTGCCACTATACAAATACAAATCTCTAGTACGCCCTCATTTGGAATATGGAGTAAAATTTTAGAGCTGGAAAAAGTACAGAGAGGGGCAACAAAACTAATAAGGGGCATGGAGGGGCTAAGTTATGAAGAAAGACTAACCAAATTATACTTATTTTATCTGTTAAAAGGCGCCTAAGAGGGGATATGATTACCTTACATAAATACATCCAGGGTCAATACAAGGATTAGTCAAGTGAGCTTTTTGTGACAAGATGTTTTCAGCTGACAAGAGGACATCCCTTGAGGCTAGAGGTTAAAAGATTCCACTTTAAAGGAAGAAAAGGGATCTTCACAGGAAGGGTGGTTAATCTGCGGAATTCTCTAAAAAATTAGATGCTGACAGTGGATTCAATAGATAACTTTTAAAAGGGATTGGATATATTTTTAAATAAAAAGAACATTCAGGGTTTATTAGAGAAGGTGTATTGATCCAGGGAGGAATCCGATCACCAGTATCTGGGGTCAGGAAGGATTTTAATTATTCTACATATTGTAGATAAAAAGGTTGAAATTGATGGACTAAAAGTCTTTTTTCAACGTCAATTACTATGTAACTATGTAAGTTTAAGTTATATGTCAGAGAGAACAGATCTTTTTTATGAGTTGCACTCTAAAATCTGACAGTATATGCCACAAGCGTTAATGGAATACATATCTACATAAGGTCCTGTTCTTTTTTTAGGAGAGATGGGTTGACTAAGCAAATGTGATAAGAAAATCACTTGCTATATGAATGAGTTATTTTATAATATTGTTAACATTTCATTAGTATGGATCCCAGTGCAAATACTTATTTGGCACTGAGGGGTTATTGTATTAGTGAGTTACAAATCATCATAAAGAAAATATAAATAATGTTTAGTGGCTAAGATATCACATTTTATGTTTATTTAACAGAGCCTTTAAAACAAACTAATGTGACGTTGAGGGTTTTGATGTGAAATAACTGTTTGCAATAGAATCTTAAAGATCTTGTGAGGAAAAATATAACATTTAATTTCAGATGCAAAAATGTGTAAGTTTACAAATAGTTCTCTGTGCATAAAATAATTACAACCGCATGCTCAATATTTGTAAAATAATAAATATGACTATATATCCTTTAGAGCAGTGCTTCTCAACAGCTGGTCCTAGGACTAGTCCAGTCTAAGAGATCTCACCTGCGGGTCCTCAGAATAACTGAAGGTGAGACGAGTCTAACACTTTGAACATAACACTATCTTTAGTCATAGCTCTAGAGTGATCAACGATGAACGTACTGGCTCTTTGTTGTTTATTACTGTAAATGTTCATGTTATTTGGTAAATTAACTAATAAAATATTCGGAACCCTGGTCCTAAACTTTAGTCGCCCATCTAATTTTTAGCTCTCAGTCACACGGACTCTGTGTTTAATTTAGTTACTGTCAAACGTGTCATGTAATGAAACCCTTTAATATTTTCTGTGGAAAATATTATCATTACATACATTATTATTATTATTATTATTATTATTATTTTAATAATACTCAATGTTAATCCTTACCCTTGAATGAAGGCTCAAATTCCTAATGTTTTCATAATCACAAGTGTGCTTTATGGATCTTTTTTGAGCTGAAAGTAACATAAAAGTCACAGAATATCAAATTAGGACCAATTCTGTGAAAATACTTTGGCAATATGTTTTATATATGATCCTATTATCCAATGAGAGCATTTAATAATATTTGTATACACTTCACACACAAATATTATGTAAAAACAAGATTTATAATATTAGGCAAAATAACATGTATGTATGAAAAGATCATATATAGTGAATCCAAAATACCCAAAGTAACATTTATCTTTGAACATATATTCATATTTTTTCAATTTAGAGTACTTAAAGAAAAAATTAACTTTTCCTGTTTTTACATATTAAGAACATTATATATTGGAAAAATCAGCAAACAATTTAAATCTGTTGAATAAATATATCTAGCATAGACTAAAATGAGAATGTCTGCATCATAATAAAGAGGTAAAACAATTACAGAATATTGTAATGTGTTTGTACAGGAGGGCGAATTGGATCAACTGAACTGCAATATCACAGTGAAATATTGTTCTTTTATTTACACCAGAACATATTTGTCAATACAATTGTAAAAGATGAGGCATAAAATAGTTATTTTAGTTGTTCTTCTATTTTTTTAGCACCAAGATGAGGTATTTTTAAACTAAATCAACCTAATTCTACAATGAAAAAAAAGGTTTAACAAATTATTAATTACATTTACTACATTAGCTATAATAACCAATTCATAATTATTTAAAAAATATATATATTTAGTATTTTTTACTGAAGTTGCTAAAAAGAGAAAAATAATTATTACCTAGGAAAATATATCTATGTATACCTTAATAAAATTATTTATACTTACTAAAAGCCACTCTGTTGCTTAGTTTCTTAAAAATATTTTTCATTAAAAATATTTTTTATGCTTGAGACATTTTGCTTCAGGAAATAATAGTAGTTTTATGTTGATTCATTTCCTATGAGAACTCTCTAAGATTTGGTTCTAAATAAGAAATATGAATGCTTTTTATACTCAGTATCTAAAATGAGTCAATTAAAAATTGTGACCTATTTCACAATTTAATTGGGATATTTCAAATGCCACATGGGGATAATAACCATCAAGGACAGACAAGAAAGCTGGAAATATAACTGGGATTTATTTACCTGGGGCTCTGTGATTTCCAGAGTCACTGATATTTCCAAATCTGTTTATTTGTGATATTTCTTACACTTTAGAAATAGGCCACTAAAGTTCAATAATTCTTATTATGAATATCCTTTATATATTTTTTCCTTGAAAAACATACAAATGCTTAAGTGTATTGTATGCATTGCATAGTGGCTTATTTTTGACAGTAAAGGAATATTTTGAGAAAACATAGATGGAATTTACTTTTCATATTATATAATAAATATAATTGAAGAGTGAAGCAGCCGTGAATGTCCAATAATCTAGTAATTTAGTAATTATTAATCTATATATATATATAGATTAATAATGAGTGTTGCAATATAATTTGATACCTTTTGTATTGGACAAACGTCTTATTTCTAATGACAAGCTTTCGAGAGGTTCAACCTCTCTTTATCAAGTCTCAAGCAATACTAACATGAGATGGGACCCTCAGTTTGAATAATAACAACAGCAGATACAGAAAGTGTGGAAACAGCATCTGACATCATCAGATATGGGGAATAAACACAACATAGCAAAGGAAACATATATACACATATTATATACACATATATAGTACATCAATATAATCATTAAAAAGCAGAGCACCACAGTGATATATTTCCTGTTGGACAAACAGCTCACTAAGAGTGCTAAGTCTGTTATGGTATAAGAGGAAGAAATTGACATGAAATTCTGATAATGTGTTAGAAAATCCAAATCCATATTAAGTCCTGTATTTTTAGTGTTGAAGAATGTGATCATCTTTATTACAAATGCTTTTCTCTCTTGCATGTTTTTATATGTTTTGTATTTTGACTTTTAAGTTTTGGTTGGAGTGATCATTCTGGCTAAAATGGTGTCCCACTGGGCTACAATAACTGTCTTCATAATGCTTTCTTATTGAATGCCTGTGTCTATAAATCTTTATTTATATCGCACCAACATATTCCATAGCGCTGTACAGGAGTTTAGTACATGACAAAAAACAAACTTAACACCTTATAAAGAATGGAGGGCCCTGTTTTTGAGCATATAATCAAATGCACATAGATCTTGTTTCCAAGACACGGACACACAATTGAAAACTCGCAAACTTGCAATCTAAGGGTATGAAGTACATTGTATTATATAAACCACATTAGACGATGTACATGAATATGATCTTTTGATGTTATAGGTCTTGTTGTTTTGTGTGGCTGTATCATCATTACAAATGTGTTGGCATAACTTACAGGCACGTTTGTTACAAGGTTTAGTTCCATTTTTTTTATTCAGTTGTTCATTCGCCAATTTTTAAGTTATATTTTTCAAGTTACCTATTTCTAAAAACAATTTCCTATATTTGAGGTCATGTACATAAAGGTTGATTTTTTGTCCATTTTTGTATTAACCATTTGGCTGCTAATTATAATGTGGTATTTATAGTTTGCCTATCATAATAATCTTTAATTGAAATGAAAAACAAAATTGGATATATAGCCAAGAACAGCCAATCCCAAATTAACAACCCCCAATGCTGGGGGTCCCCATCATTAATCCTTGCAGTGAGGATCACTTTCTTTTATTTTCAGTAATTTTATGTAGTGTTCTTTTTTTATTTTCTATAGTGTTCTGTTTTTCATTTTAAGTAATTAGGTGGGTTTTTTATTTTCAGTAATTAGGTGGGTTTTATATTTTTTGTAAATTAGTGTTGGGTAGATAGTGTAGGTGTTAATAGGGTAGGGTAGGAGGGGGTTTATAGGATAGGGGTTTACTTGGTACATTGGGGGTTAATTAGGCTTAGTGAGGGTTAAATAGGCCCAGTTATGGTCAGATGGGCCCAGCTAAGGTTAAATAGGCCCAGTAAGGGTTAGATAGGCTGTTAGGGTTAGATAGGCTGTTAGGGTTGGATAGGCCCAGTTAGGGTTAGATAGGCCCAATTAGGGCTAAATAGGTACTGGTAGGATTAAATAGGCCTAGATAGGGTTATTGGGTCCAGATAGGGTTAACAGGGTTTAGTATGGGTTATTAGTGTAGTGTAGTGCTTAGACTTTGTGTCATGAGGGTCCTGGAGGACTTAAAGTCCATCAAGTTTAACCTTTTAATATCTCCTCTCATCTGCAATATGCAGATTAAATTTTAATAATTAGTTGTTAATTAATTATTAATCAATTACTTCATTATATATTTTTTATTTCATTTTTTTATTATTAATAAATCCAGAAGAAGGCAAATAGAAAAAAAAAAAAACAAGTGACACTTAGCCAATTGTCTCAAAGGAAAAAAAAAGATTAATTCCTTCTTAACCCTAGATACTGGTGATCAGATTTCTCACTGGATCAATATTCTCTCTCTAATTATCCATAATAACACTGAATTCCCTTTTTAATTAGAAATAAATCCAGTCCCCTTTTAAAGTTATCTATCGAATCCGCTGTCACCACCTCCTCTGGTAGAGAATTCCACAGATTAACCACCTTTACTGTGTAGAACCCTTTTCTTCCTTTAAGGTGGAATCTTTTTAGTTCTAACCTCAAGGGATGTCCTCTTGTCAGTTGAAAACCTCTTGGCACAAAAAGGTCCCTTGACAAATCTTTATACTGACCCTGGATGTATATATATATATATATATATATATATATATATATATATAAGGTAATCATATCTCCTCTTAGTCGCCTTTTTTCTAGAGAAAATACGTTTAATTTAGTTAGTCTTTCTTAATAACTTAGACCCTCCATTCCCCTTATTAGTTTTGTTGCCCTCCTCTGTACCTTTTCCAGCTCTAAAATGTCCTTTTTATGAAGTGGTGCCCAAAACAGTACTCCATATTCCAAATGAGGGCGTACTAGAGATTTGTATAGTGGCAGAATTATATTTGCTTCCCTGGCTTCTTTACCCTTCTTAATAAATGCTAATATTTTATTTGCCTTTGCAGCTGCTGCTTGGCATTGAGCACGGTTACCTAGGTGGTTGTCCACAAGCACTCCCAATTCCCTTTCAATATCTGATAACCTAGATTTGCTTCATTAAGATTATAAATTGCATGGCTATTTTTCCTTCCCAGATGCATCTGCCATTTAGATGCCCATTCCTCAGTTTTATGTAAATCCCTCTTTGGAGGGAAAGCACATCATTATCTGATTTAATTACCTTGCACAACTTCGTGTCATCAGCGAAAATGGAGGCACTACTTTCCAGTCCCACCTCTAAGTCATTAATAAATATGTTAAAAAGGAGAGGACCTAATACTGAACCCTGAGGAACTCCACTTACCACATTAGTCCAATCTGAGTATGTTCCATTTACAACAACCCATTGCTTCCTGTCTTTTAGCCAGCTCTCAATCCATGAGCAGATATTTACTGCAATTCCTGTATCTCTTAGTTTGCACAATAGTCTCCCATATGGCACTGTATCAAAAGCCTTTGCAAAATCCAAAAAGACTACATCCACTGAGTTGCCTTGATCCAGGTTCCTACTAACCTCCTCATAGAAACTAATTAGATTTGACACAACCTATCCCTCATAAATCCATGGTGACTCCTACTTATAATCCTGTTCGAATAGACATATTCTTGTATATCATCCCTTATTAACCCTTCTAAAAGCTTCCCCACTACAGAAGTGACGATAACTGGTCTATATTTCTGCCGGATTTGCTCTTGGTCCCTTTTTAAATATAGGTATCACATCAGCTTTTCTCCAGTCATCTGGTAGAGACCCTATATTGAGTGATTCTTGAAAAATGAAATACAATGGTTTTGTCTATTACAGAACCCAGTGCCCTCAGTACCCATGGATGTATTCCATCAGGACCCGGGGCTTTATTAACATTTATTTTTTCCAACCTCTTTTGGATTACTTCCTGTGTTAACCAATTATTTGGCACAAGTAGTGTAGCCCCATTATGTTGCAGTGTCCCAACCATTGGTTCCTCCCCTGTGTATACTGAAGGAAATAACCTATTTAGCTCATCTGCCTTTTCCTGGTCACTAATTATCAGACTGTGTCACATTGTAATGTTCCTATAGCTTCCTTCCTCGCCTTCTTCCCATTAATATATTTAACAAGTATTTTAGGGTTAGTCTTACTCTCTTTTGCAATTAATTTTCATTTTCTAAATATATAGTTCACTTAGGTATAAGATTCTCTTTCAGAGTGGATAAAATTCTTAAAGACAACATTAATGAGGTGATGAAGCGAATTAGACCGACATTAACGGATTGGAGCCATTATAGTCTATCGTGGTCAGCCAGAATAGCCTCAATTAATATGAACATTCTCCCCAAAATTACATATTATATGAGATCCATACCTGATGTTTTAGCTAACAGCTATTTGAAGTGTATTCAGGACCAATTAGACAAATTTCTGTATTTATCAAAAAAAACGAGGATCCGGAAAAGTATAACATATAAAAAATGTATTAAAGGAGGTCTAAATGCACCATGTTTAAAAGAAACTCACCTTAAGATAATCTTTGCCCAACTCATATGCTGGAACATCACCAATGATAAGCCTAGATGGTTAATTTTGGAAGAAGCATTAATGAAGGACTTCCCCATTCAAATATTGCTCTGGCTCCCTGCATATAACAAAACTATGGCCAGCAATCTTCCAAAAAATCTTCATGCTATTTTAAAACTTTGGTATAACTTCAGACAAAAGATGCAATTATTAAATATACCTTCAATTGCCGCTCCTCTAGAAATCTTAAAACCCAAGGTACAATGTCCTACAATAAAGTTGTTATTTGACCAGGGCCTAAGAAACATCTCGCATTTATATAATAAAGGCAATCTCCTTACTTTACATGCATTACAGCAAAAACCGGAGTTAAAAAAACTAAATTGGTTAAATTATGAAAGTCTCAAGCAAAACCTGCTGGCGAGAGGGTATATATTTTCTGGGATGAATATCCCGACTAAATTAGAAGAACTCATTTTAAAAGGAGAAATGTCACACATCATCTCTAAGTGTGGTAGAATTATTGATGACCTCACCCCCTTTACTAAAAGCCCAGGGGTTAAAGGTTGGGAAATGGATTTAGGGATCAGCTTAGAAGTCACAAGCTGGAGGGATATTCTTAAAACCACAAAAATATCCTCTGTTAATGCATCATATACAGAGCTGTATTTCAAAATTATCAATAGATGGCATCTAACACCAGTTAAAATGGGGAAAATCAACTTAGAAGCAACAGATCGTTGCTGGAAATTATGTGGCTCACGAGGGACCAATTACCATACCTGGTGGGAATGCATTATATTACAGAAGTGGTGGCTAGATATTTCCCAACTAATATCCAAGTTGCTTGATAAACAAATTATTTTGTCTCCCCAAGTAGCCATTCTCCACATAAATTTAGAGAAATTACCTCCCATAGAGAGATACTTGACATGCCACATTCTTTTGGTGGCTAAGTACCTTATAGCAAAATATTGGAAGCAACCCACGATTCCAACAATTAGCGAACTGTGTAACCTTGTCCATATAAATAGAGAATTGATGAATAATCGTAATTACATCTTCTCGGAGTGTTATGCCGGTCATTTTAATTGGTTGAAATGGGACTACTATATGGAGTCTCTATAATGTTTTCAAGCATTCTATCCTGTATGTAAGATGATCCCATATGAGTCACTTTAAGATCACTATGTCTAGTGCAAAATAATTTTCCTTTTTTTTCTTTTCAATTTTATTCCTTTTTGATAAACATGCATCGTGTGTCAAGATATTGAACAGTAATGCAATGTTCCCACACTGTGGTTGAGTGTGTATTTAGTGCCTTACTTGCTTATTAAGGCACTTGTGTTTTTGTTTGTGTATGTCTTATTTTGTATGTCTTAATTTGTTTCTGTATGCTTTCTAAAAACTCAATAAAAAAAGATGAAAAAAATAAAAAAAATTTTTTTCTATTTTAGCCAGTCTAATAGCGCTTTTGCAAGCCTTGTTGATTTTCTTGTATTCCCGTAAAGCAGTCTCTGTCCCCTCTTGTTTGTATAATTTAAATGCCTGTTTTTTACTCCGTATCTTGATCTTTAAATCATTGTTAAGCCACATTGGATGGGATTTACTCCTTTTACTTTTATTCCCACACGGTATATGCCAATGTGTATGTATATTTAGTAAGGATTTAAATGTTGTCCATTTATGGTCAGTATTTTTACCCGCCAGTTCTCTGTCCCCGTCTATACTTTGTATTGCTGCCCTTAGACCATTAAAATCTGCCCTTTTAAAATTAAGAGTTTTTGTAGGCCCCTTAAAATGTTCCTTTTTATTGTTATTATAGGGGTTAATTAGTGTCCTATAGGGGTCTATATAGACCTTTATTGGACTGATGGAGTTAAATAGAGGCTATTGTGGGTCTGTATAGACCCCTATAAGTGACGGGTTAATTAGGGGCTCATAGGGCTCTGTATAGAGCCCCACTAGTCATAGAGTTAAATAGAGGCTTATGGGGGTCTGTCTAGACCTCCATAAGTAATGGGGTTAATTAGGGGCTCATGGGGCTCTGTAAAGAGCCAGATGAGTGATAGGGTTAAATAGAAGCTTATAGAGGTCTGTATAGACCCCCTTAATTGATGGGGCTAATGGGTCTCTGTATAGAGCCACATGAGTGATAGGGTTAATTAGGGGCTCATGGGTCTCTGTATAAAGCCCCATGAGTGATAGGGTTAATTTTTATATAGCGGGGTCCTTTAAGGACCTTTAGGGTACTTTAAGGATCTGCAAGGCGGGAAAATTTGAATTTTGATTGCAGCGGGGGTCCTGATCAGGACTCCCGCTGCAAGGGTTAATGTAGGGACCATGCGTATACATCTATTGAAGCAGTTCCTGAGATTTATAATGCTGAGCCTGCATTCATATTTTAAAATGCTGCATAAAGAGTAAGGACATTTTATAAACATCAGCTGTCTTTGTGAAGGGATCAAAAGAACCTGGTGGATCTGCTGGGTAGGTTTAGCCATAACAGACTAAAAAAGCTCGATTGAAGAAAGCAGATCGCCACACCTGGTTCAAACCTATCCAGCAGAATTGTGCAGTCCTTTTACATCTCTGACAGCAGAAGATGACCAAACCCAAGTAACACACCCCAGGAGCTTGCTTTAACAGACCAGGATATCAGGAACACAATAGACACCTACTGTGATTATTCTCCACCACTGGATACACCCTCTATCCCTTAGAATATTAGGATTAATTCACAAAATGACACTTATACCTTGATTATGTAAGTCCAAAGAACTGCCACACCTTTTTTTAGACTGTCACATTTATACAATTTTCTAGTCACAGGCTGGAAAATCACGATAACCCCCACTCCTTAAGTTCCCAGAAGAGGGACCAATAAGCAATAGCCTGACCCTGGTTCACCGGGAGACCCTGTACATCTAGTGATGTCAGATTCTCTCTGCAGTAGATAACTGCTAAAAGGCCCTTATCTGGTAATGAACTTAGGATCATGTCTCCTTGATGTAGGGGCCATCTGGCTCTGTGCCTGTCTAATCTAACTTAGATCCTGTGTTGTCAATAGCCTAGACATGTCGATGTGAACAAGTATCTCTAAAGGACCCACCAGACAATAGCATTTGATGGCACTTAAACCCCCCTGATCTTTGTATTTGTTCAGGTGGGTCTGGGGGAGTCAACACAAAGCTAACAACAGTGTATGACCTCCCTGTTACTGACCATGTAAGTTATTATGGTACCCCATAGCTCTCTTGTCCTTGGGAAACCCATATTCACACTGTAACACAATCATAATACACACATTACAAATGTCATTTTAAAACCATAAGCAACAAAAAATGCATAACCATAGTAATAAACAGGGTAACTATGGCTAGCCCAGGCCCAGGCCACAGTCCCCAACGGTCCAGTCAGGCCCTGGGCATGACATCTTTTATCTAGACATTATACTTATTTGACACCAATAGGAATTAAAACTCTTTACGCATATTCCTTTTCTATTTAAGGATTGATGAAATGTTTAATCCATTGAACTCATCCTTCATTTGCATTGACCATACTTGGTAGGACTGTGTGTACCAGATCAGTTGTACTGTTCAAGACTTTATTTTGTGAATGCAGTTTTATCCTTTATTAGTGATTTAATAAATTGTTTACAACTTACAGATATCAGCTGCCCTATTCCCTCAGTCTTCACCATGATACACAGTCATGTCCTCCGACTTAACACTCATTACTCACCTAGGGCATCCATTTTGTATCACTAGCCTTACAATCTGGGAGAATATAAACTCCCAGGAACACATATTTACAGAATTTAGTGATTTTTCCATTGTATATAGCATTGATTAAATTGTTGGTGCTTTAGAAATAAAATGTAGTAATAATAATTATAATAACAGAAATTTAATTATAATTTCAAAATGAAAAATTGGATATTCCTGAAAAGTATTGGTATATTTGTAATCAATAAGAGAATCATGTTTATTAATACATTTAAATGCATCCTCAAATCCTGATCATTTTAATTAACTATTAAATGTTTAATACTGTTACATTGTAATAAATGTTATAATGTACATTAGAAGAAGAGGAAACTTCAATATGTAGCACATAGTTTGTTCTGAAGATAAATCCAATCAATATATTGTGTTGACCTGAATCAGGTAATTGATATTGATCTCTGGTTTAGTGATAGGTATGGGTAAATATTCAAAGTTCTTTTGGTTAGTTTTCTTAATGCCGTTCTCAGTTCTGTGTTTCTCAAGCTGTAGATCAGAGGGTTAATTGCTGGTATGACAATGCAATAAAAGAGTGCAGTCATTCGATCCTTGCCAGAAGGTAGATGGGTCCCCAAACGGAGGTGCACGAACAAAATTGTTCCATAATAAAGAAGCACAGACACCAGGTGAGAGCCGCACGTCGAGAACGCTTTAAGGCGTCCATTCACACATTGTATGAGAAAAATGGAGGAGAGAATTTTAATGTAAGAGCAGAGAATGACCAGGAATGGGATCATGGCACCAAAGAGGCAGCTCATAAAAACTAACAGCTCACGATTGAAGGTGTCAGCACATGCAACATGGAGCACAGGTTGGATATCACAAAAGAAATGGTCAATGTAATTTGAGTCACAGAAGGGCAAGGTGAATATGAAACTGGTTAGTCCCAAAGACATTAAAGATCCCAACAACCATGACCCAATAATTAGCTGACAGCATAGACTTCTTTGCATCAATGACCCATATACCAGTGGGTGGCAGATCGCCATATACCTGTCAAAAGCCATAACACCAAGGAAAGCACACTCAGACAGACCTATGGTGAGAATGGTATACATCTGGAAAGCACAACCTGAGAAAGAGATGGATTTGTCTTCTGATAAGAAGTTCTCCAGTGTTTTGGGGACAGTGACGCTGGTGTAACAAAGCTCAAGGAATGACAGGTTCCTCAGAAAGAAATACATTGGTTTCATAAACAGGTTACTAGCTGAAACAACCAGAATGATAAGGCCATTGCCTAATAATGTGAAAACATAGGCAGAAATTAGGAAAGTAAAGAGAATGGCTTGTAGTGAGAGAGGCAAGTCAGAGAATCCCAGGAGGATGAATTTAGTTACATTGGTGTAACTCTCTCCTAACATTGCTAGAAAAGTGAGCAAATGGGTAAATATACCTTTTTTGCGATAAATCTGGAAGTTCTTTATAAATCAGTTCAAAGGTTATAGTAAAACCTTCTCTATTTTTTAAGTTATGTAGAGAGAATAAAGAATTTATAAATGAATGGGAAAGTCAATAGTTGATGAAACACGTTCAAAATCTTCTACTTCTTCCAAATTTCTCTGTGAAATAAAATTAATCAGCAAAATAAAAAAATAATAGGCACATTATGGATGTTTACAATGTATATATATATATATATATATATATATATATATATATAGTAAATAAAAAGTACATCTGTGTTCACATTTGTACGTCTAAAGCAAGTTAAAAAAACCTGCCTCCAGCTCAGAACTCCGACAAAAACTGGTATTACAATGCATTCTGGGAAGTTTAGCTGGCACATGCAAATGTGCCCGCAAATGCCTCGCTCTTCAATCCGTAGCCATATGTATATATATTGTAGTAATAATTACTTTGAAGCAAAATCTCAAACTATTGATTTCAGCATTCACATATTATTTTATTTGTTATGTAGAAGATAAACTGATAAAGGAGATAAATATTAGTTGCCTAGATGGTAAATCACCAAGAGATGCAAAACTATGTAAACCTGTCTTCACTATGGATATTAGGATGAATCACCAGGCATCTAAACAAAAACAAGATGCTAGACTCATCTCCCCTATCCCTTATATGCTAATGATTATTTAGCATATTATTGCACATCTAATTAAAAAATGTATGAAATATGTTATGCCATGTTAATTTTGCCTTCCATATAAATGACCAAGGGCATGTTCCATACATACAATGACGATAAACAGACAATCAGCAGTGTGTCACACTATGAGCTTAGTGGTTCCTGAAAGGATCTGTTTTAAGGCAGTGTCCCTAATTTTATTTTACATGCTTTGAATACTATCCCATCCACTTATATACACACACACATATAAATAACCTTCTTCTAAATACATATATCCCATCATCAGTACAATAATAAATTTCACATTTTTTCTGTTTGTGATTGGAATATCCAAAGAATTTAACAGAATAATGGAAAAAGCTTAAATTTTTTGGTTAAAGTAAGTAGATTTTAGTTTTTTTATTTACAGGATACTTGTGATTTTTCATCCTTGAAGGACCTAATGACTAAAGGAAAATCAATACAGCTACTGATTGGAACAAACTGAGCAATAATTGGGTGATATTAAAACTTATAAAACAGTAAAATATGCATACATTTTTAAAAAAATGATTTGGTATTCAGTCATTTGGTCGTTGATATACAGTGCTGATTAATTCCCTGTCCCTTTAATTTTTGTTTGCAGATGTAGAGATGTTAATTTAGTTAATTAAGTAGAATTGTTTTGTCTGGATAGCTTCACATGTGTTAGTACCTGCTGCCAAACACTGTCTTGGTCTGTTAATGTTAGTTTAGACTTAGTTATAACTAAAACTAAACATAAGTCTTTATCTTAATTATCAGTGTCTAACTCTTGGAGTGTGATACATATTATGTGCACTGTATGGATAATTGTTGTTGTTTAGTCGTTCAATCATGTCCGACTCTCCGTGTCCTTATGGATCACAGTATGCCAGGCACATTTGTTAGCCACTGCCCCTCTGAGTTCCATAAAGTTCATGTTCGTTGCTTTGAAGATCTCATCTAGCCATCTCCGCCTCTGCCTCCTCCTTATTCTCGTGCCTTCAAACTTTCCCAACATCAGAGTATTCTTTAAGGAATCCTAGCTTCTCATTATATAGCCATATATGTGAGCTTCAGCTTCATGACCATACCTTTCAGTGAACAGTTTGTCTTGGTTTCCTGTAGTAGTGATTTATTGGGTCATCTTGCAGTCCAAGGGACTCTAAGCAGTCTTCTCCAACAGCTCAATTCTACTCCGCTAAGACTTCTTTATGGACCTGCTCTCACATCTGTATGCTTTTACTATACGGACCTTTGCTGATATTGTAATATCTTTACTTTTTACTAGTTTTCCTCCCTAGAAGCAAATGTCTTTTATTTTCATGACCACAGTCACCATATGAAGAGATCTTGGATCCCAGGAAAATAAAATCTGTTACTTCCTCCACTTCGTCCCAATCTATTTGCCAGGAACTGAAGATGCGGTTTGCCCATGATCTTCATCTTTTTAACGTTGAGCAGCAGGCCTGCTTTTGCACTCTCTTTTTTTACCCTCATCAATAGGTCCTTTAGTTCCTCCTCACTTTCAGCCATCAGAGTAGTATCCATGTATCTTCAGAATATTAATATTTCTTCCAGCAATATTATTTTAAGTTAAATGAAGGTGTAAATTGTTTTTTTGAGATCCTGGATGCTTCCTCTTGCTGTAGGTAAGCTTTTTATGTATGTGCTGTGTGTATTTATTGTGTTTTGAATTTTGTAATGTTCACGAGTTGCGTCCGATTGTTGCGAGGTCGTAATGTGTGGTAACATGTCTTGTATGTTGTTTGCGTTACGAGGTAAAGTTTGCGAGGGTCGTAGTTGGTGTGTCGTGTTGTTTGCGTGGTCGCGGTTGTTGTGTGGTTGTTTGCGTTTGAACGTAAATTTTGCGAGGGTCGCAGTTGCTGGCAAGGAGCGCCTTCGGCGTTCCATGCCAGCAACTGAGGCCCGCGCCCGCAGCCCTCGCTTCGCCTATATAGAGCTCACTCCTGTGGTCCGAGGCCCTATCATGTCCCCTCTCACCCCACATAAAGCCCTATCAGGCTCCACTCACCTGTCCAGCCCAGGCAGGCCTGTGTGTGCTCAGGGGAGGCCCATGTATGTTCGGGGCTCACTGTGCTCCTGGGGGGTCTCCCTGAGGCTAGGAGGAACTTATAGTGAGGCGGTGAGCGCGGCCTACATGCCTGCCTGCTCTCCGGCTGCATTATGGGAGTCTGACTCGCCGACACACAGCGGCAGCGGCGAAATGGGAGCAGTCACAGACGGTAAGCTGGCTGGGACAGGCCTCTCAACATGGGGGTATAGAGACACCACAGCTCGCTTCGCGAGGGCCGCAGATGCTGGCAAGGAGCGCCAAAGGCGCTTCTTGCCAGCAACTGCGGCTCTTGCAAAGCGAGCCCCTATCAGGCTACACTCACCTGTCCAGCCCGGCAGGCCTGTGTGTGCTCGGGGGAGGCCTCGCGAGGGCCGCAGACCCATGCCAGCAACTGAGGCCCTTGCTTCGCGAGCCGCGGCCCTCGCTACGCGAGCCCACAATCGTTAGCAACGGCTCGAGTGGGCTCGTATGCTCACAACTATATATGTGATATATTTATAATTTTCTGCAACAGATTCCTAGACCACGCCAAAGGTAATATCATAATCATCACATGTGTCATCCTCCAAATGTCTATATCCAGAACATTCTGCCAGTCTCCCCAATGTAGTAGATCTGTCTAAATATGACTCAAACATACATAAAAAAGAGAAACAAAGAAATTACTAACACATCTACACACACTACTAGGAAAAAATATAAGAGGAATGTCTACATACATTACTTGGAAATCCATGAGAGGAATGCTTACACACACTACTAGAAAAAATATAAGAGGGATACCCACACATACTACTAGGAAAGCCATGAGAGGAATGCCTACACACACTACTAGGAAAACCATGAGAGGAATGCCTACACACACTACTAGGAAAACCATGAGAGGAATGCCTACACACACTACTAGGAAAACCATGAGAGGAATGCCTACACACACTACTAGGAAAACCATGAGAGGAATGCTTACACACACTACTAGGAAAACCATGAGAGGAATGCTTATACACACTACTGGGAAAACCATGAGAGGAATGCTTACACACACTACTAGGAAAACCATGAGAGGAATGCTTATACACACTACTGGGAAAACCATGAGTGGAATGCTTACACACACTACTGGGAAAACCATTAGAGGCATGCTTACACGCACTACTGGGAAAACCATGAGAGGAATGCTTACACACACTACTGGGAAAACCATTAGAGGAATGCCTACACATACTACTGGGAAAACCATGAGAGGAATGCTTACACACACTACTGGGAAAAACATTAAAAGAATGCCTACACATACTACTAGGAAAACCATGAGAGGAATGCTTACACACACTACTGGGAAAACCATTAGAGGAATGCCTACACATGCTACTGGGAAAACCATGAGAGGAATGCTTACACACACTACTGGGAAAACCATGAGAGTAATGCTTACACACACTACTGGGAAAAACATTAAAGGAATGCCTACACATACTACTAGGAAAACCATGAGAGGAACGCAGTAAATAAGCCCCAACAATCTGGTGTCGAAGTGGGATACAGATCGAAGAACGAGTGGTGAGTAGAGTGAATTGTGTCCATTTAAGTACACCTTCCTTTGCTCCCAATCTCACCTTTCTCTGTAAACTGTATCTAAGTAAACAAGTTGTGTGCAGGCTTAGGTAGACTGGAAACCACTCTCTAAGGTAGGGAGGGTTAAGCCTTTGGAAGGCTAAAATTAGGCCTTTGGAAGGCTGAATTAAGCCTCTGGAAGGCTATATATATATTAAGCCTTCAGTAGGCTATAGTAATTATTCCTAAGGTGGGAATAGAAAGGATAACATTTTGCTTGCTTATGAATTTTGCTGTTTTGCTGTGCTGTTTAAGATAAGACATTTTGTTATACTGTGTAAAATCAGGAAGTGAGGTCTCTGGAGACTGTAAGACGCACCGTCTCTGTGTCTTGGGGCAACCCGTTAACGCATAGAGTACGAACGCAAAGTGACAGTCAAGAGAGACAGGAATAGGAATTGTATACCATGTTTTTGTTTTAAGTAATTAACTCGAGAATAACTGTCGGAATTGTCAGAGCTCTCCAGCTCAGTACAGCCGCTCTTGTTCTCTGATTAACAATCGTGGTAACAATATAAGGTTACGTTGTCTATTGAGACAACCACCTAAAGTTTTTAAAAATAGAAGGATAGTTGGAAATGGGTACTTCCCAGTCTAAACAATATCCACCTCCCAACCCGGGAGAATCATGCAAAGCTATCATATGTAGTTATATACCCAGCCCTCACCATCAGGTCCCGTAAGAGAGGAAGCTGCTGCAACTCAGAAGCTGTGAGCAGGAGCTGCAGCCCCCCTTCCTCCTTCCCCCGCAGACAGCACTACATAGAGAGGGAGAGCAGAAAAAAAGAGCAAATGAGGAAAGGGTAATAAAAGAAATAGGAACAAAAATATATAGGACCAGAAAAACCCATAAAAGTACAATGGTAGGGGAGGCTCCAGTGACTCAGAACAGTCAGATGCTGAGGATCTAAACATAAAACCCAAAGGAACTTTTTCTTTACATATATGTATATAATATTCTGATTGCTTTTGTTTATAAAGTAGATGGATTGTCTTGTTTTCTGCATTTGGGCAGTTGTTTTGGTGCAAATAAATTTGTGAGTGTTATTGCTGTACTTTCTTTCTTTGCAATACAACTGAGAAATGCAGGTTAGAGAATTTTCCTCTGTGTCTTTAAGGGTGTAGAGATCGTGTCCATCACTGAGATATATTTCTAAAGCTGGCATAAATATAAAAAAAAGGGAAATCTTTTTCCATAAATATGTAACAGTGGAGGATTTATGGTCTTGTAATATTTGTAAGTGTAAGACTTGTCTTTTTACTCTGTAGATCAGCTATTTGTACTTTCAAAAATATCTTTATATTGTTGTGGTAATGTAAAGACAATGTGTTTTTTCTATTTTAAAGCTTGCTAACACTTATCTCCTTGTCCCGGAGAAAAACAGTGAGTTTTTGTGACAGGATTTCCCCCTCCCTGCAGAAAATTCTTAAGGTCGTATTTAGTTTGGATGTGTGTATGGAATGTTGTTGTTGAACTTTTTAAGGTGGTTTTCAGTATTTGAAGTAAATGTTTGCTGAGAGGTCTCGGGAAGAGGAATGTTAGTTGGGAATTATTGTAAGTTAAGTACGGGACTTGAAGGGAAATAGTTCCTAGAAATGTTTTAACAAGTGATTTAAGAAGGACATTTTGCTTTTTTTTTGTTTTTTAATAGATTGCAAATAGTAAATAAGGAAAGAGAAAACAGGCAGCCCTCATTATTATAGATAAATTGTGGTTCATTCCTGTGATTACAATTTAAGTTTGTAGAAAGGAACTTATCTTTTTTTAACTGTAGGTGACCAACTAGTTATGAAAGAACTAACCCCCAAATTAATCCTTCAGCATGTATGGTGTATCTGAAGCGAATGTGTCAAGGACAGTGTATGACTCAGACTGCCATAAGACTTATCATTGACACAGAGTCAGGATGGAATTGGACTAACGTCTCTTCCATTAGTCAACAATGACTTCAGATTTGTTCATGATTTAAGTGCAATTAATTACCTAGTTATCCCAATTGCCCCAATTGTTCCTGATATCACTGCTGTCATTACGGCCATTCCTCATGACGCCACTATAATAACTGTTATTGATTTATCAAACGCATTCTTTTAGGTCCCATTGGACCCTGAGACACAACTACTTATGGCTTTCACTTTTGATGGGCGCCAATTAACATGGACCCGTCTTACCCAAGGCTACGTGGACTCATCAGCTTCTTACTCGCTGGTGCTCCAACATAGCTTGCGGCCATGGACCCAGTGCCATGGTTCTGTTGATGACCTACTGTTGTGTAGTCCTAACGGGGAAGCCAATAGACAGGATTCACTCAGTTTGCTAAAGCATCTAGCAGCTGAATTTCACAAGGTAGCTAAACACAGAATACAAATGGGGGCAACACATGTTGATTACTTAAGTTTTACTCTGTTACATGGCACACACTCTGTTAGCTCAAAACGCATAGAGTCTATTCAGAGAATACCTAAACCACAGACTAAAAAGGAAATGTTTTCCTTTCTTGGTATGATTAATTATTGCAGGCAATGGATCCCTGAATGCTCACACCATGACTCCATTTTACGTGCGGCTGCTAAGGGGGACAGCCCAGAGCATATTCAGTGGACTCCAGACATGAACAAAGCTTACGTGACCTTAAAAGTTAGTATTATGCAAGCCCCCGCTTTAGGACTACCTGATTATTGTAAACCATTCCACCTATATGCGAGGGACAATTGTAAAACCATGCCCGCGGTCTGTGCCCAAGATCACTGAGGTAGTATGCGTCCCGTAGCATTCTGTTCCAAAGTCCGGGGGATGCCTGCGTGTCTCTGAGCATTAGCTGCTTGTGCTATGGCCATAGAGACTGCCAATACTATTACCTTAGGACATTCTACCATTCTACATACTAGTCACTAAGTGTTACAGTTAGTTAAAAACCTAACTACACAACACATGACCGCACAGCGCCTCAGTGGCTATGAGTGCATATTGCTTAACCATACAAACTTAGAGATAAAATACAGCGCCCCTAACTCAGGCCCTATTGCCATCTTAAATGCTATACTAACTAACTATCCTACATCTAACGATGACCACACACAGCCACAAGACTGTCTTGCTACCATACATGACTCCCCACGACATACCTATAGATCATGCTGAGAACATATTTTTTTTATGGGTCATGTTCTAGACCTGCAGATGGGGTCTATAAAATAGGTTTTGTTGTAGTTCAGCTCCCAGATATTGTACTTGAGGCAGGTCCCATCCCTTTTTCTTCCGCCCAAGCTGCTGAACTTATCGCCCTTACAAGAGCATGTCACCTTTTTGGAAATAAATCTGTTAATATCTATACTGACTCTTGCTATGCCTTTAGTGTAGTTCATGACTTCTTCAATTTCTCATGCTACTCTTATTAACTCCTTATTGGAAGCTATTCAGTTACCTACAGATATTGCCATCATCCACTGCTGTGCACACACTAATCGCAATGATTTTGTTTCTAGAGGTAATGCATTAGCTGACCGGGTAGCAAAGGAAGCTGCAGTTATGCCGCTCTCCCCTACCCCCCTGTGTTTCAGCCCCCATCCTGTCCCTCTGACCTTCTTTTCCATGAATTGCAATGTTTTGCCACACCTAATGATTTATCATACTGGCAATCACAAAATTTAGAAAAGGATATACATTGCATTTTCTCAAAAGAGGGAAAGATAGGGATATCTGAGAGTAGCGCCCCAATATTCATAGGACAGGCACATGGGGTGGGACACAAAGGAATTAAAGCAACCATGCAGCAGCTGCAACTATCATTTTGCATCAGCAATTTGCAATTACACTGTCAGACATACATACAAAGATGTATACAATGTCTACAGAATAACTCTACAGTACCTAACAAAGCATTACATGATCATTTGCCTCCACCCACGGCTCCATTCACCCAAACAAATTGATTTTACTCATATACAAATTGATTTTACTCATACCCCAAAGGTAGGATCAAAGCAATTGTATCTTTTGGTGATAGTGGACCAGTTTTCATGGTGGCCTGAGGTCTTTGTAACACAAAGAGAGGATGCTAAGACAGTAGCTAAAATATTAACTACCAAGATAATACAGAGATATGGATGCCCACTGCAAATTAATTCTGATAATGGACCGGCCTTTATCAGCGCAGTAATTAAGAAATTGGTACAGTGGTTACAGATAACCTGGAAATTCCATATCCCTTACCATCCTCAGAGTTCAGGCATAGTGGAAAGAATGAACTGCACTATTAAAGAGAAACTTACAAAGGCCACTGCAGGTACATGGGTGAACTGGCAGAAATATTTACCTGCCATACTAGCAGAAATTAGTATGACTCCTAATAAGTCTACTAAATTGTCCCCTTTTGAGATTCTAATGGGAAGAACATTTCCAACTCCTTGGGTAAAAGGCCCACTTGTAGTTATGCCAGGTGATCTTGACCTTATAAGAGAACAATATGTGCAAGATTTGATTGATAAATTGAATGGCATCTATAGTGATGTGTCTTCTCGCTTTCCTTTACGCTCACAGGAACCAACACATCCGTTCCAGCCAGGTGACCTAGTCTGTGTCCGACAACTGAACAAAACAAAGAAGGGAGGCTTCCCATTTGGACCACCGACTACCGTTGTAGCAGTAACCAGGACAGCCGTCCTCACTGACTCACAGGACATCTGGATCCACGCATCACGTCTGAAGCTGTGTCCAAAGAGGGGTGAAGCAGGTGACAAAGTCCCCGTGAAAATGATTGAAGACCGCGATAATAAAAATGTCGAACTTACTCCTGCATCCACAGAATGCATGGAAAACCTTTCTCCTGTTAATTGGCATTATGCTCCTGATTTATTTTCCCTTATGGACAATTCTTAATTGTTATTTTGACCCAGAAGAACTGGGACCACTGAAGTCTGTTTGTGGTAAATACAATGACACTCACACCAACACCAGTTCACTTCACAGAAATATAAGGCCATCAACTTTATAAAAATCCAGAGACATATAAGACCGTCTTAAACAATTTCAAGGGAGTGTGTGGGAAGACATCTTCTTCTGGCTAGGACCATTGGGTCAGAGAATACTGATCGCCTGTCGCTGTGTCATAGCATTTCTTGTCTTTCTCTGTATTTTTGCTGCATGCTGTAAGACCTTGTTTCAAAGAATTTTAAGCTAACTGTCACTTAATTGAATTTGCAAAGGACTCCCTGTGATACAACACCGCCAGGTTGCGGGAACCTCACGTGTACTGGTTCTTTTAGGGGTCTTGAACCTTTACGAGAACCAGTCCACTTGCTATATTTTTTAATGCTTTTATAATGTTTTATATGAAGATCACTTTGGGATCTAAGAGGGGAATGAAGGGTTAATAAGAACTCTCTTTGTGTTTAGGAACTGGAAAATTAGCTGACATATAGAATATTACCACCTGTTTCTTGCTATCTATGTTCCAAGAACATCCTACAATTTGACCTTGTTAGACTAACGAGCTGTTTCTGTTAAAACTGCAATTTCCTTTGATATGCCTTCTTTCATTCAAGTATATAAGTTATGCCATCCTACAAATAAATGAGCTTGTAGTGAGAATCTTGTGTGTGTGTCATTTCCAGTACTGCTCCCAGAGCTCTGTGTGAGGCCCGTGGTCCAAGCCGTCAACGCAGTAAATGAGCCCCAACAGAGAGAAGTCCTGAAAGCTGGAGTGAGAAGAGGTGATAAAAGAGGAGGAAAGAAGAAGGTCACTACCAGAGCGAAGAGGGCTGATAAGAACGTATTTTAAGACCAGGGCCCAAATATGGCAGGGTGCAATATTGTGGAGGGCTTTATATGTTAGGGTCATGATTTTGTTCTAGAGGCTATGGGAAGCCAGTGGAGGGCCTGGCAGAGAGGTGCTGCAGACACTGTGCTTTGATTGTGGTATATGAGTCTAGCAGATGCATTCAATATGGCTTGGAATGGAGACAGACGCGTGTAATGGGAAGGCTAGCAAGGAGAGAGTTGCAGTAGTCAAGGTGAGATATGATGAGAGAGTGAATTCGAATTTTAGTTGTGTCTTGTGCAAGACGTATTTTAGAGATATTTTTTAGGTGAAAATTATAATATTTAATAATTGAGTGGATGTGAGGAATGAAAGAGAAGGCAGGGTCCAAAAAAATTCCAAGACAGCGGGCCTAGGAGGACAAAGTGATGATGGAGTTGTCGACAGATATGTGAGGAGTGGAAACCGAGGAAGAGGGTGGAAAGATAAGGAGCTCAGTCTTAGACATGTTAAGTTTGAGTTGACGGGCAGACATCCAGGAGCATATGCTAGAGAGGCAGTTGGCAACTTGAGCTAGCAGAGAGGGGGAGAATTCAGGTGCCAGGAGGTAAATTTGTCATCTGCATTTAGATGATACTGAAATCCAAAATATGTTATTAGGGCAACAAGGAAGGATGTATAGATGGAAAAAAGGAGGGGGCCTTGGACTGAGCCTTGGGGTACACCGGCAGTAAGAGGGTGAGGCAAAGAAGAGGTGGCAGAGAAGGATACAGTAATGTTCAATTTTCTAGATAAAATGTGAACCAAGAGACAGCAGTATCGCGAATGCCAAGATTGCGGAGAGTATGGATTCAAAATATTTTGAATTTTATTATTAAAGTGGCTAGCAAAGTATTCAGCCCTGAGACAAGAAGGTGAAGGATGTGGGGGAGGGCAGAGGAGAGTGTTGAATGTGGCAAATAAACATTTGGGGTTGGAGGCCAAATTCGATATTAATGTGGAGAAGTAGCGCTGTTTAGCATGGTTGAGGGCTTTGTGATTGCAGCGTAGGATAAACGTTTAGTGGAAGAAGTCAGCTAAGGTGCAAGATTTCCTCCATAATCATTCAGCAGTGCGGGAGCACCTCTGGATGTAGCCTGTTTGTGCAGTGTGCCATGGTTGTAGGTGAGAACAAGGGCATCTGCTTGTGGTTAAGGGGGCTAGAGTGTCAAGGGTGGAAGTTATAGTCAAATTGTAATTTGTGGTAGCAATAGTAGGGCAAGTGAAGGTAGTGGGGGGAACTGAGAAGGGGTTGTAGCAAATTGGAAAGATGTTGTGCATTAGGTGCCTGCAGGTTTCTGTGGGTTCTGGTACCCGGTGACGAAGAAGGGCTTAGATTGAAAGGAGTTGTGAGTCTGTAGGTAGATAAGATTTTGTTCGACTTGAGTGCATGAAAAATTGACCTCAACCTGTATTAGATGGAGATTTGTGTGTGGAGATACATATTCATTTCTGTTTAGTAGCAAAACCCATGCATTTAGTTTTGTGGCATACTCCCAGTGGGAAAGATTATTGGACTGGTATCCAACTTAGAGAAGTAGGCATAGAGCAAATAGAGCTTGTAAAAATATTACTAATTTAATTATAATAATATAATAATATTTATCTATATGATACATACAAATAACCATATGTTTTAATGAACCCAAAATGTTCAATTCTAATGCCTATCTTTAAAGGCAACAAATAGAATACTTATGCAGTATTCATGATAGATATATGGAAATATGGGATATGTGGATTTCAAATAAAAAAACTTAATTTGATAAAGAAGAGGACAGAAATCAAAGCTTTTAGATTTAACATAATACGTGCAAATTACAGTTTTTAGACGTACTTATCCTAAATATATATTTTGTTTGATAAAGACTTGGAAAAATATTAGAAAATAAATATTTACTCATCTGTGACCAGTTTAATTGTATAGCAGACGATTTTTACATATTTGGACAGTTGATTTGTCCTCAAACAAAACCTCTTGATGGAGATTGAATAGTGAGGTCCTTCTAATGAAATAAGACATATGATTTAGACCTTTTGTATATCTTAGGTAGAAACAAGAGAATGCATTTTAGAAATAAACCACAACCTCCAATTCATAAAAGTAATTATAGACAAAAGGAGGCCTAAGTAACAACCTGACATAGAGTCCATTAGCTTCTAAAATTATAGCCTGACCTGGTATCTCAGTCACAGCTTAAACTCTGACAAAGAGCCCCCCAGCCTCTTATGTTATAGAATGACATGGTGTCCCTCAGTCACTTACCTTAAACTCTGATATAGAGCCCCTTAACCTCTGATGTTATAGTCTGAACGCTTCATCCTCACCGAACACCGGGCATTAATAAATGGTTGTGTCTCCTCTGGGACTATCTCCTTTGGACTTGAACAACACACAGAACTGATTAAATCTATACCCCTATGTATCAATTCCCTATAGTGAAATACATTTACAAACATGAATACTTAACTCATTCTTCCTTGCACATTTCTGAAGTGCTTATATTGAAGAGGTTTTACGTAAGATTAGATTAGAAACTTCAATGACATTGTTTTTTCTGCTCAATATGTACTGGCCTCATATAATGTATTTTAGGATTAGCTTTTCATTAAAGGATCATTGTAATGCCCTAATAAAAGGAACTAGTTGTTTTGATCAGGCATTGCTAATAAAACAAACACATAATAAAATTCATTTTTAATGTTTACACAAGAGGTCATGCTTAAATGCCTGAATCCTTTCTTTATTTCCTCATTGCTCAGGCTGTAAATTATAGGAATTAACATGGGCGAGATCACAGTATAGACTACAGACGCTGTAATGTCTGCCTTAAAAGATCCTGCACTTCAGCGGAATTAAGTAGAGCTGAGAATATTATAGCCAAATAGGGTGTGAAGAAAACTTTGTGTTTGATTTTCTTAATCCAGATTCTCTAAACTTTGCTGCCGATATAGTCATATGGCGGGTTTGTGGAAATGAGAGTACATGTAAGCGTTAACATCAAGGGGAAGTTACAAAAGAAACTGTGAAATATTTGGCCCTAGAGGATATCAGAATGGGAAAGTCAAGAGATCTCTTCAAGAAAATCATGGGTCACAAGGGAACATTTCGTGCCAAAGTAATGAAAAAGACAAATTATCTTGGAGAGTGAAGTGAAATTGCTCTAGGAAGCCTTGCTGACATCAAAGCTGCAGTAGTTGATGGAATCCCAGCTGAACTATTAAAAATCCTACAAGATGAAGCTCTGAAAGTATTGCTTGCCATATGCCCAAAAAAATGGAAAACTCAACAATGCCTAATAAACTGGAAAAGGTTAGTCCACATCCAAATCCCAAAAAAGGCAGTGCCAAAGAGTTCTCCAGTTATCAAACAATTACACTCATTTTACATGCCAGCAAGATAATGCTTCAGATCCTACAAGCTCTGCTTCAATAATATATGGACTGGGAAATATCAGATGTGAAAGCCGAGTTCCTCAGAGGAAAAGGCATAAGAGATTAAATTGCCAATGTTTGCTGGATAATAGAGAAAGCAAGAGAGTTCCAGAAAAACGTTTATCACTAGCTTTATCACTTTCTTGAACTATCCTGTTGTTCCATTTTTGGTTCTGAATGTGGTTCTTGGTCTACATAGAGTTTCCTCAGGGTCGGGTTTAATGATCTGTTTCTTCCCATCTTTTTAAGAACTTGACACATTTTGTTGTGATCCACACAGTCAAAGGCTTTAGAATAGACTATGGTTCCTTTTTATATATATTCATCTTCTGGTGGCTTCCTATTCTCCCAGAAGTATGTAAAGTAAAGAGTATTATAAAATAAGCAAACAACATCAAGGTGAGAAACAAAAACACTTGCTCCAACAGCAAACAACAGATCAGTATGTTGAGACACGTATATGTACACGACAGCTGGAAAAACTGGGCTAGGCCACAAAAGAAGCTATTAATGACATTTGGACAACAAAAAGTAAATATGAGTGTACACAAAATGTGCACAACAGAGTTCAGTGATCTTAAAGCTCAGGCTCCTATTGCCAACTGACCACAACATTTCTTATTCATAATCTGTACATAAATTAAAGGGTGACAGATAGCAACATGTCTGTCATAGGACATCGCAACCAGCAAGTAGCACTCACAACTACCAAAACACATGACCAAAAAGCTGAGTAATACAAAAAATGGAAACCCCCTGTCTTACTTATAGAGTTGAAATGAGAGAGCATCCATGGATCATTAACTTATGACAAATATCTATGCAGACTAGGTTTCCAAGAAGGAAGTACATGAAGCTATGGAGGTGGGAGTTGGTGAAGATTAGGAGAAGGATTAGAAGGTACAGATAGAGGGTCGTCAAGTAGATGAGGAGAAATAACAGAAAGACTTGGTGGTGAATGCTTGGAAAGTTGGACAGACCAAGCAGAGTAAACTCAAACAGATCCTGTTTGTAATCACATATATAGTTGTGAGCAATACGGGTTGTTGCTAACGCTTGCGGGCTCGCATAGCGAGTTTTGCTGGCAAGGAGCGCTGAAGGCACTCCTTGCGTTGGTGGAGATGAGCGCCATAGGCGCTCATTCCTGTGAGCCCGTATGACTTAGGCAGGGAGCGCCGAAGGCGCTCATTGTGCTGGTGGAGATGAGCGCCATAGACGCTGTTCCCTACGACCTGTACGACTTAGGCAGGGAGCGCCGAAGGTGTTCACTGCGCTGGTGGAGATGAGTGCCGTAGACGCTCATCCCTACGACCCGCGGGACTACAGTTCAACATAAATCTACGAGCCACGGGACTACACTTTAACAAAAACATTCATTATCCAATGCACATTGCGAAACCCGTAGCAGTTTGAATTTTTAAAAAAAAAATTACGACCCAGAACACTTTATGAAGGAAAGCGCGGACTTAGAAAAAAAAAATAAGACCTGCAGAACTTATCACACACACCACGGGGGACAGGCAGGACGTCTGTCAGTGGGGTTGGTTGCGAATTTAACTTGGATTTTATCAATTTGGAGAGTGAAAAATCGCTGAAGCGAGAGAAAAAATGTCGGACAAAAACAAACGAAAAATGAGAGTAAGCACGGAAAATTACAACACCTAATTGGAACACTTACCCAAACTCAATAACACTTCATACGGCACGTAACACACATCATGCGCTCCGTAAAACATACAAAGTTGCGGACATTTTATATGGAAGAACTAAGTAACTTGCGCAAAGTGGCGGCTGGAATGCAAATAACGCTTACGTATTGTGTACTAACGGTTTCTACTTCAGCTCCAAGTCTATAAATACTGCAAACTTTCCAGAAATTTCTACATTTCTCTTCAGGTGATGAACAGTGTGACTGGACATTTCACTGGTGGCGTTACTTCTGAAGCAACTTCATTATCACTTTAGAAGTTTAAAATCTGCAAATTACTGAAAATAGGTAAGCTATAATTAATTAATTAATACATTATATTAAAAATCCTACAAGATGAAGCTCTGAAAGTGTTGCTTGCCATATGCCCCAAAAAATGGAAAACTCAACAATGCCTAATAAACGGGAAAAGGTTAGTCCACATCCAAATCCCAAAAAAGGCAGTGCCAAAGAGTTCTCCAGTTATCAAACAATTACACTCATTTTACATGCCAGCAAGATAATGCTTCAGATCCTACAAGCTCTGCTTCAATAATATATGGACTGGGAAATATCAGATGTGAAAGCCGAGTTCCTCGGAGGAAAAGGCATAAGAGATTTTTACATTAAGAATTAAAAAAAATATATATATATTGCAAAGGACAATGTTATTTATATACAGTAACATTTCAAATATATCTAAAGTTTGACCATTCATTAATATCAATTAATAATAAAATAAAAAAATGAATCTCAAATATTGACACAAAAAAAATGTACTGAAGAAATTAGAAGCCATTATTCATCTATAGGAAAAATTAAAATAGACATAAATGTTTACGTGGGCTAAAATGCTAGATATTTCAAAGGAACAAAAAAGGAGACATTTCTACAACATAGCTTTTATTAACATAGGGGCCCTATTAAATTCCAGCCTCGTAAATAAGAGGCTTCTACTTAAGCCCTACGTACTGCAAAGTTTCTCTAACTTACAATGCACCTAAAATTAACCCCCCATCTATGCGGGGGTCCCCATCGGGACCCCCAAAGTGTCCACATTAACACCTTGCTGCAGGGGTCCATAGGGACCCCGGCAGCCCCCACACATTAACCCCTTGCAGTGGGGGTCCCCGATCGGCACCGATCAGGCCCCAGCTGCATTTAATACTTTTAAATTCCCCGCCGCGGCTCCTTAAAGGGCCCGCGGCACACTATTACGCAACCCCGGCCACGGCACCTAAAATTAACCCCCCTTTATGCTGGGCGTCCCCATCGGGACCCCCCAAGTGTCCCCACATTAACCCATTGCAGCGGGGGGTCCCCATTCTGCATAGATCAGGCCCCCCCCCCCCCCCCCCCCGCTGCATTTAAAAGTTTTAAATTCCCCGCTGCGGCTCCTTAAAGGGCCCGCGGCACACTATTACGCAACCCCGGCCACGGCACCTAAAATTAACACCCCTTTATGCTGGGGGTCCCCATCGGGACCCCCAAGTGTCCCCACATTAACCCATTGCAGCGGGGGGGGTCCCCGATCTGCATAGATCAGGCCCCCCGCTGCATTTAAAAGTTTTAAATTCCCCGCCGCGGCTCCTTAAAGGGGCCGCGGCACACTATTACCCAATCCCGGCCGCGGCACCTACAATTAACTCCCCTCTTTGCTGGGGGTCCCCATCGGGACCCCCGAAGTGTCCCCATAAAAACCCCTTGCTGCAGGGGTCCATAGGGACCCCCGCAGCCCCCCCACATTAACCCCCTGCAGCGGGGGTTCCCGATCGGCACCGATCGTGACCCTGCTGCATTTCAATTTTAAATTTCCCGCCTTGCGGGTCCTCAAAGGACCATAAAGGTCCTGAAAGGACTTGCACTAAAAATATTATCCCCACGCAACTATTATTAACCCTATAACTCATGGTGGTCAATACAGACGCCCATAAGGCCTTAATTAACCCTATAACTAATGGTGGTCAATACAGACCCCCATAATGCCTTAATTAACCCTATAACTCATGGTGGTCAATACAGACCCCCATAAGGCCTTAATTAACCCCGTCACTCATAAAGGTCAGTACAGACCCCCATAAACACTTAATTAACCCGTCACTCATGAAGGTCAATACAGACCCCCGTAAGGCCTTAATTAACCCTGTCACTCATGTGGTCAATACAGACCCCCATAAGGCCTTAATTAACCCTATAACTCATGGTGGTCAATACAGACCCCCATAAGGCCTTAATTAACCCTATAACTCATGAAGTTCAGTACAGACCCCCATAAGCACTTAATTAACCCCGTCACTCATGAAGGTCAATACAGACCACCATAAGGCCTTAATTAACCCTATAACTCATGGTGGTCAATACAGACCCCCATAAGCACTTAATTAACCCTGTCACTCATGAAGGTCAATACAGACCACCATAAGGCCTTAATTAACCCTATAACTCATGGTGGTCAATACAGACCCCCATAAGGCCTTAATTAACCCTATAACTCAGGGTGGTCAATACAGACCCCCATAAGGCCTTAATTAACCCCGTCACTCATGGTGGTCAATACAGACCCCCATAAGCACTTAATTAACCCCGTCACTCATGAAGGTCAATACAGACCCCCATAAGGCCTGAATTTACCCTATAACTCATGGTGGTCAATACAGACCCCCATAAGGCCTTAATTAACCCTATAACTCATGGTGGTCAATACAAACCCCCATAAGGCCTTAATTAACCCCGTCACTCATGGTGGTCAATACAGACCCCCATAAGCACTTAATTTACCCCGTCACTCATGAAGGTCAATACAGACCACCATAAGGCCTTAATTAACCCTGTCACTCATGGTGGTCAATACAGACCCCCATAAGGCCTTAATTAACCCCGTCACTCATGGTGGTCAATACAGACCCCCATAAGGCCTTAATTAACCCTATAACTCATGGTAGTCAATACAGACCCCCTTAAGAACGTAATTAATCTGAGTACCGAATCTCTTGCAGCCTGCTTTGCGATATCACTACGAAAAAATGGCAGAGAATAGGCTCCGAGAGAGCTACGTAGTCACACACAGCCTTAAATCTACGCATGATTATCGCATTTCGTAAGAATTCCTACGGGCACAAAAAGTGCCGGCATGGGAACCTAAAGCCTTTACGTGCTGCCTCGGAGCAGCCCGAGACAGCCGTGTGAGGCTCCCCCCATCTCCCTATACACATCCCCATGCTGCAGGGGTCTCTATCGGGACCCCTGCAGCACCCCACATTAACCCCTTGCAGCGAATGTCAGCCAATCAAAAGTTGTCAATGTATGAGCCAATCAGGATGCGCAGATGTCTTCTACCAATCACTCCGTGGGGGTGTATCCCATAGTGATTGGCTGAAGGCATCTGAGCCTTGTGATTGGTTCCAATAAAGATTGACAAGTGCTTTAGCCAATCAGGGTGGGATATTGGGGTATATCCCATCCTGATTGGCTCACACATTGACAACTTCTGATTGGCTGAAATTGATAGACAGCTTTTTCAGCCAATCACATATTAGATAGATAGGGGGATGTATTTGATATAGTTAGGATTTATTTTATATTAAATAGATTGTATGTTAGATAGATAGGGGGTATTTGATTTGTATAATATTTAATATATTATATGTAATATATTATATGAAATATATGTAATGTAATGTATGTAATGTATTATATGTAATATATTATATGTAATAAATGTAATGTAATGTAATGTATGTAATGTAATATATGTAATATATGTAATGTAATGTAATGTATTGTATGTAATGTATTATATGTAATATATTATATGTAATATATGTAATGTATGTAATGTAATGTATTATATGTAATATATGTAATGTAATGTATGTAATGTATTATATGTATGTATGTATAGTATTGTGTATATCTGTCTTTCCTTTTCAGGTGTGTAATTTTTTTATTTTCTGTAGTGGGGGGGGGGGGTTGTAATGTATTTGTTTTTTTTCTGTGCTGTAGGTTTTTTTTTCTGTAAGGTAGGATTTTAAATTTTTTGTAAGGTATGTTTTTTTATTTTTTTTTATTAAATTTGTGGGAAGGTTTATTAGGGGGTAGGTAGTGTAGGTAGGTAGTGTAAGTGTTAACAGATTAGTATAGAGGGGGGTTTGTTTACATTAAATGGTTTATTGGGGGTTATAGTGTAGTGTTTGTAGTTAGTGTCATGATGGTCCTTGAGGACCGTCATGGCACTTATGTGGTTAATGTTGGGTTGTAATAGGCCCATAATGGTCATAATACACCCTTATGGGACTGATGGGGTTAAATAGAGGCTTATGGGGGTCTGTATTGACCTTCATGAGTGACGGGGTTAATTAAGGCCTTATGGGGGTCTGTATTGACCACCATGAGTTATAGGGTTAATTAAGGCCTTATGGGGGTCTGTATTGACCACCATGAGTTATAGGGTTAATTAAGGCCTTATGGGGGTCTGTATTGACCTTCATGAGTGACGGGGTTAATTAAGTGCTTATGGGGGTCTGTACTGACCTTCATGAGTGACGGGGTTAATTAAGGCCTTATGGGGGTCTGTATTGACCACCATGAGTTATAAGGTTAATTAAGGCCTTATGGGGGTCTGTATTGACCTTCATGAGTGACGGGGTTAATTAAGTGCTTATGGGGGTCTGTACTGACCTTCATCAGTGACGGGGTTAATTAAGGCCTTATGGGGGTCTGTATTGACCACCATGAGTTATAGGGTTAATTAAGGCCTTATGGGGGTCTGTATTGACCACCATGAGTTATAGGGTTAATTAAGGCCTTATGGGCGTCTGTATTGACCTTCATGAGTGACGGGGTTAATTAAGTGCTTATGGGGGTCTGTACTGACCTTCATGAGTGATGGGGTTAATTAACGCCTTAGGGGGGTCTGTATTGACCACCATGAGTTATAGGGTTAATCAAGGCCTTATGGGGGTCTGTATTGGCCCCCATGAGTTATAGGGTTATTTAAGGCCTTATGGGGGTCTGTATTGACCTTCATGAGTGACAGGGTTAATTAAGTGCTTATGGGGGTCTGTACTGACCTTCATGAGTGACGGGGTTAATTAAGGCCTTATGGGGGGTCTGTATTGGCCACCATGAGTTATAGGGTTAATTAAGGCCTTATGGGGGTCTGTATTGACCACCATAAGTTATAGGGTTAATTAAGGCCTTATGGGGGTCTGTATTGACCTTCATGAGTGACGGGGTTAATTAAGTGCTTATGGGGGTCTGTACTGACCTTCATGAGTGACGGGGTTAATTAAGGCCTTATGGGGGGTCTGTATTGACCACCATGAGTTATAGGGTTAATTAAGGCCTTATGGGGGTCTGTATTGACCACCATGAGTTATAGGGTTAATTAATGCCTCATGGGGGTCTGTATTGACCTTCATGAGTGACGGGGTTAATTAAGTGCTTATGGGGGTCTGTACTGACCTTCATGAGTGACGGGGTTAATTAAGGCCTTATGGGGGTCTGTATTGACCACCATGAGTTATAGGGTCAATTAAGTCCTTATGGGGGACTGTATTGACCTTCATGAGTGACGGGGTTAATTAAGGCCTTATGGGGGTCTGTATTGACCACCATGAGTTATAGGGTTAATTAACGCCTTATGGGGGTCTGTATTGACCTTCATGAGTTATAGGGTTAATTATAGTTGCCTGGGGTTAATATTTTTAGTGTGAGTCCTTTCAGGACCTTTACGGTCCTTTAAGGACCCGCGAAGCAGGAAATTTTAAATTGAAATGCACGATGCCGATCGGGGACCCCCGCTGCAGGGGGTTAATGTGGGGGGGCTGCGGGGGTCCCTATGGACCCCTGCAGCAAGGGGTTTATATGGGGACCCCCAGCATAGAGGGGGGTTAATTGTAGGTGCCGCGGCCGGGGTTGTGTAATAGTGTGCCGCGGCCCCTTTAAGGAGCCGCGGCGGGGAATTTAAAACTTTTAAATGCAGCGGGGGGCCTGATCTATGCAGATCGGGGACCCCCCCTGCAATGGGTATATGTGGGGACACTTCGGGGGTCCCGATGGGGACCACCAGCATAGAGGGGGGTTAATTTTTTGGGCCGCGGCCAGGATTGGCAATTAGTGTGCCTCGGCCCCTTTAAGGAGCCGCGACGGGGAATTTAAAACTTTTAAATGCAGCGGGGGCCTGATTGGTGCAGATCCGGGACCCCCGCTGCAAGGGGTTAATGTGGGGGTGCTGTAGGGGTCCCGATAGAGGGGATGTGTATAGGGAGCAGGGGGGAGCCTTACACTGCTGTCTCGGGCTGCTCCGAGGCAGCACATAGAGGCTTTAGGATCCCATGCGGGCACTTTTTGTGCCTGTAGGGATTCTTACGAAATGCGATAATCATGCGTAGATTTAAGGCTGCGTGTGACTACGTAGCTCTCTCGGAGCCTATTCTCGGCTATTTTTTCGTAGTCATATCGCAAAGCAGGCTGCGAGAGATTCGGTACTCGCAAACAGCAGAAAAACTGTCTTTTGAGAGAACTACGAGGGATAATTTAATAGGGCCCATAGCTTTTAAAGCCTAATTTATGCTTTTTAAAAAAAAATAGATATACATATATATTTACATTACAGTTCACAATTAGCTTTTTATATAATTTCAACAGACTCTGCCTGAACAGTGTCACTGAATAATTTGCAGCACTGCACGGTTTAACACGGACTGTCAAATCTGCAGCAATTTACACACAAGAAATTAAAATCAACAGGTAATGTATGAAACTCAATTTCGTTAAAACAAAAATATCAGTGACTCAAAAAAAATATAAAATATTTCAACATTTCCATTTCTCTCTATATTTTTCAACAGACACTGCCTGAAGAGTGTTGCAAGAAGATTGGCAGCAGGAGACCCTCTGTCATTTATACACAACTAATAATTGAACACAACAGGTAAAGTATAAGAAGTAAAAAAAAAAAATAATAATAATAATCCTGTTTGTGCACCAATGTCAAAATGCACTGCAACATAACTAACCTTCTAAGCCTAACCCCATAACCTACAACCCTAATGCTATCAAATTAATGGAATTACATGTTTTATTGCGATACCATAATATAGAAAATTATAGATACACGTACTGTATGTTTTATCCAATTAGTATTTAGCTACACCGACAATATTAACAAAATAAGGATTTAGGATCTTAGTTGGGAGAATCATTATCTGTTTATTTTAGATGCATAAATACAGTTTCATTATTTTTTTTATCAAAAGCTTATGGTGAAAAAATAACAGTTATTCAATACTTACTGTATATACTTGAGTATAAGCCTAGTTTTTCAGCCCTTTTTTTAAGGCTGAAAAAGACCCCCTCGGCTTATACTCGAGTCACCCTGTGTCTCTTACCCCCCCCCCCCTGTGTCTCTTTCACCCCTTTTCCCTCGTGTCTCTTTCCCTCCCCCTTCCTTATCATCCACCTCATCCTCCCTCCTCAACCCCCCTCCTCAACCTCAACCCTCCTCCTCAACCTCCGTCCTCAACCCCCCTCCTCACTTTACCCCTCTATAATTACCTCCCCCTCTCCGTTCCATCACTTACCTTCCATCACCAGCTGCTTCTCCGCTCCTCCGCACGTCTTCCGGCTGAGTTGGAACCCGGGATATGCTAATGACGTGATGTCACATGAGCTTCACTTCATTAGCATTGGCTGGGTCCCGAAACAGCCGGAAGATGCGCAGAGGAGTGGAGGAGCAGCTGATGGAAGGTAAGTGAGGGGAAAGGGAGAGGGGTGAAGTGAGGAGGGAGGATGGGGAGGAGGGAAGATGAGGGGGGTTAAGGATGAGGGGGGTTGAGGATGAGGAGGGTGATAAGGGAGGGAAAGAGACACGAGATAGAGGGGGGAAGGGGAAGAGACACGAGGGAGGGGGGAAGGGGAAGAGACAAGGGGAGGGGGGACATTTTCCACCCTCGGCTTATACTCGAGTCACTAAGTTTTCCCAGTTTTTTGTGATAAATATATTCGGGTCGGCTTATACTCGAGTATATATGGTACTTGAGTACAAATATATGGAAAACCTTTGACAATGTCATCTAGTCCAGACTGGACACATTCTTTATTGGATACCATCTTCCTGTCAATGATCATATTGCTCAAAATAAACATTAACTTTTAAAGAATGCCCAAACCCCTTATTTTGTAGCATTTACAAAAATAGGGTTGTTCTCTGTAGATAGAGAGATATAAATAACAAATTCTGAATAGAATATTGTTTTCCAATGTTATGATAAATGTTTTCCAATGTTATGATAAATGTATCTTCTTTTATTAAATACTAAAATTAGTCATATTTTACCAGATTAAATGTAGATTAATATTATTATTATTATCCTTTATTTGTAATGCGCCAACATATTCTGTAGAGCTATACAGGGGTTAGGTACAAGGCAAAGGCAAATTTAACATGATGCAGCGGAATGGTGGGCCCTGTTATTGAGCTTTCAATCAAACATACACAGTGTTTTCCCTAAAGCACCTAACAAGATTGGAAACTCGCAAACGTACATTCTAAAGGGTAGAGTTGAGGTACAGGAGAGTGATCGATGCATTGTGCATATAGAGGCTAAAGATAATAGGCTTCTTTGAATAGATGGGTTTTCAATGAGGTTTTGAAAGATTTGAGGCAGGAGGATAGTCTAGTGACGCAAGGCAAGGAGTTCCGAAGAATAAGGGCAGCACGAGAGAAGTCCTGAAAGCTGGAGTGAGAGGAGGTGATAAGAGAGGAGGAAAGAAGAAGGTCACTAGCAGAGCAAAGAGGGTTGATAAGAACGTATTTTAAGACCAGGGCAGAAATATTGCAGGGCGCAATATTGTGGAGGGCTTTATATGTTAGGGTCATGATTTTGTTCTAGAGGCTATGGTAAGCCAGTGGAGGGCCTGGCACAGAAGTGCTGCGTACACTGTGCTTTGATTGTGGTATATGAGTCTAGCAGATGCATTCAATATGGCTTGGAATGGAGACAGCTGGGGGTAATGGGAAGGCTAGCAAGGAGAGAGTTGCAGTAGTCAAGGTGAGATATGATGAGAGAGTGAATTAGAATTTTAGTTGTGTCTTGTGTAAGGTAGGGATGTATTTTGGAGATATTTTTTAGGTGAAAATGACAATATTTAATGATTGAGTGAATGTGAGGAATAAAAGAGAGGGCAGGGTCCAAACAAATTCCAAAACAGCGGGCCTAGGAGGTCAAAGAGATGATGGAGTTGTCGACAGTTAGAGATATGTAAGGAGTGTAAACTGAGGAAGAGGGTGGGAAGATAAGGAGCTCAGTCTTTGACATGTTAAGTTTGAGTTGACGGGCAGACATCCAGTCGCATATGCTAGAGAGGCAGTTGGCAACTTGAGCTAGCAGAGAGGGGGAGAGTTCAGGTGCCGAGAGGTAAATTTGTCATCTGCATGTAGATGACACTGAAATCCAAAATATTTTATTAGGGCACCAAGGAAGGATGTATAGATGAAAAAAAGGTGGGGGCCTCGGACTGAGCCTTGGGGTACGCTGGCAGTAAGAGGGTGAGGCGAAGAAGAGGGGCCACAGAAGGAGACACTAAATGTTCGATTTTCTAGATAAGTTGTGAACCAAGAGACAGCAGTATCGCAAATGCCAAGAGTGCTGAGAGTATGGATAAGAGGCATGTGATCAACTGTGGCAAAGACAGCAGAAAGATCAAGGATAGATAAATGACCCTTTGATTTGGTGTTGAGCAGGTCATTAGTAACTTTTGTTAGAGCTGTCTCAGTGGAGTGTTGGGTCCGGAAGCCTGTTTGTGCAGTGTCCCATGGTTGTAGGTGAGAGCAAGGGCATCTGTTTGTGGTTAAGGGGGCTAGAGTGTCAAGGGTGGAAGTTATAGTGAAATTGTAATTTGTGGTAGCAATAGTAGGGCAAGTGAGGGTAGTGGGAAGGGGTTGTAGTAAATTGGAAAGATGTTGTGAGTTAGGTGCCTGCAGGTTTCTGTGGGTTCTGGTAGCCCGGGATGAAGAAGGTCAATACAGACCCCCATAAGGCCTTAATTAACCCCGTCACTCATGGTGGTCAATACAGACCCCCATAAGCACTTAATTAACCCCGTCACTCATGAAGGTCAATACAGACCACCATAAGGCCTTAATTAACCCTATAACTCATGGTGGTCAATACAGACCCCATAAGGCCTTAATTAACCCCGTCACTCATGGTGGTCAATACAGACCCCATAAGGCCTTAATTAACCCTATAACTCAGGGTGGTCAATACAGACCCCCATAAGGCCTTAATTAACCCCGTCACTCATGGTGGTCAATACAGACCCCCATAAGCACTTAATTAACCCCGTCACTCATGAAGGTCAATACAGACCCCCATAAGGCCTGAATTAACCCTATAACTCATGGTGGTCAATACAGACCCCCATAAGGCCTTAATTAACCCTATAACTCATGGTGGTCAATACAGACCCCCATAAGGCCTTAATTAACCCCGTCACTCATGGTGGTCAATACAGACCCCCATAAGCACTTAATTTACCCCGTCACTCATGAAGGTCAATACAGACCACCATAAGGCCTTAATTAACCCTGTCACTCATGGTGGTCAATACAGACCCCCATAAGGCCTTAATTAACCCCGTCACTCATGAAGGTCAATACAGACCCCCATAAGGCCTTAATTAACCCTGTCACTCATGGTGGTCAATACAGACCCCCATAAGGCCTTAATTAACCCTATAACTCATGGTAGTCAATACAGACCCCCTTAAGAACGTAATTAATCTGAGTACCGAATCTCTTGCAGCCTGCTTTGCGATATGACTACGAAAAAATGGCAGAGAATAGGCTCCGAGAGAGCTACGTAGTCACACACAGCCTTAAATCTACGCATGATTATCGCATTTCGTAAGAATTCCTACGGGCACAAAAAGTGCCGGCATGGGAACCTAAAGCCTTTACGTGCTGTCTCGGAGCAGCCCGAGACAGCCGTGTGAGGCTCCCCCCATCTCCCTATACACATCCCCATGCTGCAGGGGTCTCTATCGGGACCCCTGCAGCACCCCACATTAACCCCTTGCAGCGAATGTCAGCCAATCAAAAGTCGTCAATGTATGAGCCAATCAGGATGCGCAGATTTCTTCTACCAATCACTCCGTGGGGGTGTATCCCATAGTGATTGGCTGAAGGCATCTGAGCCTTGTGATTGGTTCCAATAAAGATTGACAAGTGCTTTAGCCAATCAGGGTGGGATATTGGGGTATATCCCATCCTGATTGGCTCACACATTGACAACTTCTGATTGGCTGAAATTGATAGACAGCTTTTTCAGCCAATCACAAGCCGCCATTGCCAATTTCCACCCGGAAAAGGCTCCGGGAGGCTCATTAGCGTCGGGGAGGTCTGCGAGTGCAGATCTCCGTTAGTTTTTTTTGTTTTTTTTAGAGCGCGGATGGTTCCGGGGCCCAGCTGGGGCTGAAGGGGAGCAGGCGGGGGACATCGCGGGGAGGTAAGTTAAATGTATATTTAGATGTTTATATGTTTATTTTATTTCTTGTTTGTATATTGTATTAATGTATTAATGTATTGTGTTTTTTTAACAGGGCCGCGCCGGAAGAGCTGAACAATGACGGGACATGCTGGAAAGGTGAGTATAATATTTAGAATGTATATAATGTTTATTTATTTCATGTTAATGTTTTGTACTAATTATTTTGTTTTGTTTTACCCCTAGGTTAGTGATCTGAAGCAACATCTTAAAGGTAAGTGGTCTTAATTATTTTATTTTAGCTTAGAATAAGGGTCTGTTTATGTAGTTAGGATTTATTGTATATTAGATAGATTGTATGTTAGATAGATAGGGGGTATTTGATTTGTATAATATGTAATATATTATATGTAATATATTATATGTAATATATGTAATGTAATGTATGTAATGTATTATATGTAATATATTATATGTAATAAATGTAATGTAATGTAATGTATGTAATGTAATATATGTAATATATGTAATGTAATGTAATGTATTGTATGTAATGTATTATATGTAATATATTATATGTAATATATGTAATGTATGTAATGTAATGTATTATATGTAATATATGTAATGTAATGTATGTAATGTATTATATGTATGTATGTATTGTATTGTGTATATCTGTCTTTCCTTTTCAGGTGTGTAATTTTTTTATTTTCTGTAGTGGGGGGGGGGGTTGTAATGTATTTGTTTTTTTTCTGTGCTGTAGGTTTTTTTTTTCTGTAAGGTAGGATTTTAAATTTTTTGTAAGGTATGTTTTTTTATTTTTTGTAATTAAATTTGTGGGAAGGTTTATTAGGGGGTAGGTAGTGTAGGTAGGTAGTGTAAGTGTTAACAGATTAGTATAGAGGGGGGTTTGTTTACATTAAATGGTTTATTGGGGGTTATAGTGTAGTGTTTGTAGTTAGTGTCATGATGGTCCTTGAGGACCGTCATGGCACTTATGTGGTTAATGTTGGGTTGTAATAGGCCCATAATGGTCATAATACACCCTTATGGGACTGATGGGGGTTAAATAGAGGCTTATGGGGGTCTGTATTGACCTTCATGAGTGACGGGGTTAATTAAGGCCTTATGGGGGTCTGTATTGACCACCATGAGTTATAGGGTTAATTAAGGCCTTATGGGGGTCTGTATTGACCACCATGAGTTATAGGGTTAATTAAGGCCTTATGGGGGTCTGTATTGACCTTCATGAGTGACGGGGGTTAATTAAGTGCTTATGGGGGTCTGTACTGACCTTCATCAGTGACGGGGTTAATTAAGGCCTTATGGGGGTCTGTATTGACCACCATGAGTTATAAGGTTAATTAAGGCCTTATGGGGGTCTGTATTGACCTTCATGAGTGACGGGGTTAATTAAGTGCTTATGGGGGTCTGTACTGACCTTCATCAGTGACGGGGTTAATTAAGGCCTTATGGGGGTCTGTATTGACCACCATGAGTTATAGGGTTAATTAAGGCCTTATGGGGGTCTGTATTGACCACCATGAGTTATAGGGTTAATTAAGGCCTTATGGGCGTCTGTATTGACCTTCATGAGTGACGGGGTTAATTAAGTGCTTATGGGGGTCTGTACTGACCTTCATGAGTGATGGGGTTAATTAACGCCTTATGGGGGTCTGTATTGACCACCATGAGTTATAGGGTTAATGAAGGCCTTATGGGGGTCTGTATTGACCTTCATGAGTGACAGGGTTAATTAAGTGCTTATGGGGGTCTGTACTGACCTTCATGAGTGACGGGGTTAATTAAGGCCTTATGGCGGTCTGTATTGGCCACCATGAGTTATAGGGTTAATTAAGGCCTTATGGGGGTCTGTATTGACCACCATAAGTTATAGGGTTAATTAAGGCCTTATGGGGGTCTGTATTGACCCTTATGAGTGACGGGGTTAATTAAGTGCTTATGGGGGTCTGTATTGACCTTCATGAGTGACGGGGTTAATTAAGTGCTTATGGGGGTCTGTACTGACCTTCATGAGTGACGGGGTTAATTAAGGCCTTATGGGGGTCTGTATTGACCACCATGAGTTATAGGGTCAATTAAGTCCTTATGGGGGACTGTATTGACCTTCATGAGTGACGGGGTTAATTAAGGCCTTATGGGGGTCTGTATTGACCACCATGAGTTATAGGGTTAATTAAGGCCTTATGGGGGTCTATATTGACCTTCATGAGTTATAGGGTTAATTATAGTTGCCTGGGGTCCTTTAAGGACCCGCGAAGCAGGAAATTTTAAATTGAAATGCACGATGCCTATCGGGGACCCCCGCTGCAGGGGGTTAATGTGGGGGGGGCTGCGGGGGTCCCTATGGACCCCTGCAGCAAGGGGTTTATATGGGGACACTTAGGGGGTCCCGATGGGGACCCCCAGCATAGAGGGGGGTTAATTGTAGGTGCCGCGGCCGGGGTTGTGTAATAGTGTGCCGCGGCCCCTTTAAGGAGCCGCGGCGGGGAATTTAAAACTTTTAAATGCAGCAGGGGGGCCTGATCTATGCAGATCGGGGACCCCCCCTGCAATGGGTATATGTGGGGACACTTCGGGGGTCCCGATGGGGACCACCAGCATAGAGGGGGGTTAATTTTTTGGGCCGCGGCCAGGATTGGCAATTAGTGTGCCTCGGCCCCTTTAAGGAGCCGCGACGGGGAATTTAAAACTTTTAAATGCAGCGGGGGCCTGATTGGTGCAGATCCGGGACCCCCGCTGCAAGGGGTTAATGTGGGGGTGCTGTAGGGGTCCCGATAGAGGGGATGTGTATAGGGAGCAGGGGGGAGCCTTACACTGCTGTCTCGGGCTGCTCCGAGGCAGCACATAGAGGCTTTAGGATCCCATGCGGGCACTTTTTGTGCCTGTAGGGATTCTTACGAAATGCGATAATCATGCGTAGATTTAAGGCTGCGTGTGACTACGTAGCTCTCTCGGAGCCTATTCTCGGCTATTTTTTCGTAGTCATATCGCAAAGCAGGCTGCGAGAGATTCGGTACTCGCAAACAGCAGAAAAACTGTCTTTTGAGAGAACTACGAGGCATAATTTAATAGGGCCCATAGCTTTTAAAGCCTAATTTATGCTTTTTAAAAAAAAATAGATATACATATATATTTACATTACAGTTCACAATTAGCTTTTTATATAATTTCAACAGACTCTGCCTGAACAGTGTCACTGAATAATTTGCAGCACTGCACGGTTTAACACGGACTGTCAAATCTGCAGCAATTTACACACAAGAAATTAAAATCAACAGGTAATGTATGAAACTCAATTTCGTTAAAACAAAAATATCAGTGACTCAAAAAAAATATAAAATATTTCAACATTTCCATTTCTCTCTATATTTTTCAACAGACACTGCCTGAAGAGTGTTGCAAGAAGATTGGCAGCAGGAGACCCTCTGTCATTTATACACAACTAATAATTGAACACAACAGGTAAAGTATAAGAAGTAAAAAAAAATAATAATAATAATAATCCTGTTTGTGCACCAATGTCAAAATGCACTGCAACATAACTAACCTTCTAAGCCTAACCCCATAACCTACAACCCTAATGCTAACAAATTAATGGAATTACATGTTTTATTGCGATACCATAATATAGAAAATTATAGATACACGTACTGTATGTTTTATCCAATTAGTATTTAGCTACACCGACAATATTAACAAAATAAGGATTTAGGATCTTAGTTGGGAGAATCATTATCTGTTTATTTTAGATGCATAAATACAGTTTCATTATTTTTTTTATCAAAAGCTTATGGTGAAAAAATAACAGTTATTCAATACTTACTGTATATACTTGAGTATAAGCCTAGTTTTTCAGCCCTTTTTTTAAGGCTGAAAAAGACCCCCTCGGCTTATACTCGAGTCACCCTGTGTCTCTTACCCCCCCCCCCTGTGTCTCTTTCACCCCTTTTCCCTCGTGTCTCTTTCCCTCCCCCTTCCTTATCATCCACCTCATCCTCCCTCCTCAACCCCCCTCCTCAACCTCAACCCTCCTCCTCAACCTCCGTCCTCAACCCCCCTCCTCACTTTACCCCCTCTATAATTACCTCCCCCTCTCCGTTCCATCACTTACCTTCCATCACCAGCTGCTTCTCCGCTCCTCCGCACGTCTTCCGGCTGAGTTGGAACCCGGGATATGCTAATGACGTGATGTCACATGAGCTTCACTTCATTAGCATTGGCTGGGTCCCGAAACAGCCGGAAGATGCGCAGAGGAGTGGAGGAGCAGCTGATGGAAGGTAAGTGAGGGGAAAGGGAGAGGGGGTGAAGTGAGGAGGGAGGATGGGGAGGAGGGAAGATGAGGGGGGGTTAAGGATGAGGGGGGTTGAGGATGAGGAGGGTGATAAGGGAGGGAAAGAGACACGAGATAGAGGGGGGAAGGGGAAGAGACACGAGGGAGGGGGGGAAGGGGAAGAGACAAAGGGGAGGGGGGACATTTTCCACCCTCGGCTTATACTCGAGTCACTAAGTTTTCCCAGTTTTTTGTGATAAATATATTCGGGTCGGCTTATACTCGAGTATATATGGTACTTGAGTACAAATATATGGAAAACCTTTGACAATGTCATCTAGTCCAGACTGGACACATTCTTTATTGGATACCATCTTCCTGTCAATGATCATATTGCTCAAAATAAACATTAACTTTTAAAGAATGCCCAAACCCCTTATTTTGTAGCATTTACAAAAATAGGGTTGTTCTCTGTAGATAGAGAGATATAAATAACAAATTCTGAATAGAATATTGTTTTCCAATGTTATGATAAATGTTTTCCAATGTTATGATAAATGTATCTTCTTTTATTAAATACTAAAATTAGTCATATTTTACTAGATTAAATGTAGATTAATATTATTATTATTATCCTTTATTTGTAATGCGCCAACATATTCTGTAGAGCTATACAGGGGTTAGGTACAAGGCAAAGGCAAATTGAACATGATGCAGCGGAATGGTGGGCCCTGTTATTGAGCTTTCAATCAAACATACACAGTGTTTTCCCTAAAGCACCTAACAAGATTGGAAACTCGCAAACGTACATTCTAAAGGGTAGAGTTGAGGTACAGGAGAGTGATCGATGCATTGTGCATATAGAGGCTAAAGATAATAGGCTTCTTTGAATAGATGGGTTTTCAATGAGGTTTTGAAAGATTTGAGGCAGGAGGATAGTCTAGTGACGCAAGGCAAGGAGTTCCGAAGAATAAGGGCAGCACGAGAGAAGTCCTGAAAGCTGGAGTGAGAGGAGGTGATAAGAGAGGAGGAAAGAAGAAGGTCACTAGCAGAGCAAAGAGGGTTGATAAGAACGTATTTTAAGACCAGGGCAGAAATATTGCAGGGCGCAATATTGTGGAGGGCTTTATATGTTAGGGTCATGATTTTGTTCTAGAGGCTATGGGAAGCCAGTGGAGGGCCTGGCAGAGAAGTGCTGCGTACACTGTGCTTTGATTGTTGTATATGAGTCTAGCAGATGCATTCAACATGGCTTGGAATGGAGACAGCTGGGGGTAATGGGAAGGCTAGCAAGGAGAGAGTTGCAGTAGTCAAGGTGAGATATGATGAGAGAGTGAATTAGAATTTTAGTTGTGTCTTGTGTAAGGTAGGGATGTATTTTGGAGATATTTTTTAGGTGAAAATGACAATATTTAATGATTGAGTGAATGTGAGGAATAAAAGAGAGGGCAGGGTCCAAACAAATTCCAAAACAGCGGGCCTAGGAGGTCAAAGAGATGATGGAGTTGTCGACAGTTAGAGATATGTAAGGAGTGTAAACTGAGGAAGAGGGTGGGAAGATAAGGAGCTCAGTCTTTGACATGTTAAGTTTGAGTTGACGGGCAGACATCCAGTCGCATATGCTAGAGAGGCAGTTGGCAACTTGAGCTAGCAGAGAGGGGGAGAGTTCAGGTGCCGAGAGGTAAATTTGTCATCTGCATGTAGATGACACTGAAATCCAAAATATTTTATTAGGGCACCAAGGAAGGATGTATAGATGAAAAAAAGGTGGGGGCCTCGGACTGAGCCTTGGGGTACGCTGGCAGTAAGAGGGTGAGGCGAAGAAGAGGGGCCACAGAAGGAGACACTAAATGTTCGATTTTCTAGATAAGTTGTGAACCAAGAGACAGCAGTATCGCAAATGCCAAGAGTGCTGAGAGTATGGATAAGAGGCATGTGATCAACTGTGGCAAAGACAGCAGAAAGATCAAGGATAGATAAATGACCCTTTGATTTGGTGTTGAGCAGGTCATTAGTAACTTTTGTTAGAGCTGTCTCAGTGGAGTGTTGGGTCCGGAAGCCTGTTTGTGCAGTGTCCCATGGTTGTAGGTGAGAGCAAGGGCATCTGTTTGTGGTTAAGGGGGCTAGAGTGTCAAGGGTGGAAGTTATAGTGAAATTGTAATTTGTGGTAGCAATAGTAGGGCAAGTGAGGGTAGTGGGAAGGGGTTGTAGTAAATTGGAAAGATGTTGTGAGTTAGGTGCCTGCAGGTTTCTGTGGGTTCTGGTAGCCCGGGATGAAGAAGGTCAATACAGACCCCCATAAGGCCTTAATTAACCCCGTCACTCATGGTGGTCAATACAGACCCCCATAAGCACTTAATTAACCCTGTCACTCATGAAGGTCAATACAGACCACCATAAGGCCTTAATTAACCCTATAACTCATGGTGGTCAATACAGACCCCCATAAGGCCTTAATTAACCCCGTCACTCATGGTGGTCAATACAGACCCCATAAGGCCTTAATTAACCCTATAACTCATGGTGGTCAATACAGACCCCCATAAGGCCTTAATTAACCCTATAACTCAGGGTGGTCAATACAGACCCCCATAAGGCCTTAATTAACCCCGTCACTCATGGTGGTCAATACAGACCCCCATAAGCACTTAATTAACCCCGTCACTCATGAAGGTCAATACAGACCCCCATAAGGCCTGAATTTACCCTATAACTCATGGTGGTCAATACAGACCCCCATAAGGCCTTAATTAACCCTATAACTCATGGTGGTCAATACAGACCCCCATAAGGCCTTAATTAACCCCGTCACTCATGGTGGTCAATACAGACCCCCATAAGCACTTAATTTACCCCGTCACTCATGAAGGTCAATACAGACCACCATAAGGCCTTAATTAACCCTGTCACTCATGGTGGTCAATACAGACCCCCATAAGGCCTTAATTAACCCCGTCACTCATGAAGGTCAATACAGACCCCCATAAGGCCTTAATTAACCCCGTCACTCATGGTGGTCAATACAGACCCCCATAAGGCCTTAATTAACCCTATAACTCATGGTAGTCAATACAGACCCCCTTAAGAACGTAATTAATCTGAGTACCGAATCTCTTGCAGCCTGCTTTGCGATATGACTACGAAAAAATGGCAGAGAATAGGCTCCGAGAGAGCTACGTAGTCACACACAGCCTTAAATCTACGCATGATTATCGCATTTCGTAAGAATTCCTACGGGCACAAAAAGTGCCGGCATGGGAACCTAAAGCCTTTACGTGCTGCCTCGGAGCAGCCCGAGACAGCCGTGTGAGGCTCCCCCCATCTCCCTATACACATCCCCATGCTGCAGGGGTCTCTATCGGGACCCCTGCAGCACCCCACATTAACCCCTTGCAGCGAATGTCAGCCAATCAAAAGTCGTCAATGTATGAGCCAATCAGGATGCGCAGATTTCTTCTACCAATCACTCCGTGGGGGTGTATCCCATAGTGATTGGCTGAAGGCATCTGAGCCTTGTGATTGGTTCCAATAAAGATTGACAAGTGCTTTAGCCAATCAGGGTGGGATATTGGGGTATATCCCATCCTGATTGGCTCACACATTGACAACTTCTGATTGGCTGAAATTGATAGACAGCTTTTTTCAGCCAATCACAAGCCGCCATTGCCAATTTCCACCCGGAAAAGGCTCCGGGAGGCTCATTAGCGTCGGGGAGGTCTGCGAGTGCAGATCTCCGTTAGTTTTTTTGTTTTTTTTAGAGCGTGGATGGTTCCGGGGCCCAGCTGGGGCTGAAGGGGAGCAGGCGGGGGACATCGCGGGGAGGTAAGTTAAATGTATATTTAGATGTTTATATGTTTATTTTATTTCTTGTTTGTATATTGTATTAATGTATTAATGTATTGTGTTTTTTTAACAGGGCCGCGCCGGAAGAGCTGAACAATGACGGGACATGCTGGAAAGGTGAGTATAATATTTAGAATGTATATAATGTTTATTTATTTCATGTTAATGTTTTGTACTAATTATTTTGTTTTGTTTTACCCCTAGGTTAGTGATCTGAAGCAACATCTTAAAGGTAAGTGGTCTTAATTATTTTATTTTAGCTTAGAATAAGGGTCTGTTTATGTAGTTAGGATTTATTGTATATTAGATAGATTGTATGTTAGATAGATTGGGGGTATTTGATTTGTATAATATGTAATATATTATATGTAATATATTCTATGTAATATATGTAATGTAATGTATGTAATGTATTATATGTAATATATTATATGTAATAAATGTAATGTAATGTAATGTATGTAATGTAATATATGTAATATATGTAATGTAATGTAATGTATTGTATGTAATGTATTGTATGTAATATATTATATGTAATATATGTAATGTATGTAATGTAATGTATTATATGTAATGTATGTAATGTATTATATGTATGTATGTATTGTATTGTGTATATCTGTCTTTCCTTTTCAGGTGTGTAATTTTTTTATTTTCTGTAGTGGGGGGGGGGGTTGTAATGTATTTGTTTTTTTTCTGTGCTGTAGGTTTTTTTTTTTCTGTAAGGTAGGATTTTAAATTTTTTGTAAGGTATGTTTTTTTATTTTTTGTAATTAAATTTGTGGGAAGGTTTATTAGGGGGTAGGTAGTGTAGGTAGGTAGTGTAAGTGTTAACAGATTAGTATAGAGGGGGGTTTGTTTACATTAAATGGTTTATTGGGGGTTATAGTGTAGTGTTTGTAGTTAGTGTCATGATGGTCCTTGAGGACCGTCATGGCACTTATGTGGTTAATGTTGGGTTGTAATAGGCCCATAATGGTCATAATACACCCTTATGGGACTGATGGGGTTAAATAGAGGCTTATGGGGGTCTGTATTGACCTTCATGAGTGACGGGGTTAATTAAGGCCTTATGGGGGTCTGTATTGACCACCATGAGTTATAGGGTTAATTAAGGCCTTATGGGGGTCTGTATTGACCACCATGAGTTATAGGGTTAATTAAGGCCTTATGGGGGTCTGTATTGACCTTCATGAGTGACGGGGTTAATTAAGTGCTTATGGGGGTCTGTACTGACCTTCATCAGTGACGGGGTTAATTAAGGCCTTATGGGGGTCTGTATTGACCACCATGAGTTATAAGGTTAATTAAGGCCTTATGGGGGTCTGTATTGACCTTCATGAGTGACGGGGTTAATTAAGTGCTTATGGGGGTCTGTACTGACCTTCATCAGTGACGGGGTTAATTAAGGCCTTATGGGGGTCTGTATTGACCACCATGAGTTATAGGGTTAATTAAGGCCTTATGGGGGTCTGTATTGACCACCATGAGTTATAGGGTTAATTAAGGCCTTATGGGCGTCTGTATTGACCTTCATGAGTGACGGGGTTAATTAAGTGCTTATGGGGGTCTGTACTGACCTTCATGAGTGATGGGGTTAATTAACGCCTTATGGGGGTCTGTATTGACCACCATGAGTTATAGGGTTAATGAAGGCCTTATGGGGGTCTGTATTGGCCACCATGAGTTATAGGGTTAATTAAGGCCTTATGGGGGTCTGTATTGACCTTCATGAGTGACAGGGTTAATTAAGTGCTTATGGGGGTCTGTACTGACCTTCATGAGTGACGGGGTTAATTAAGGCCTTATGGGGGTCTGTATTGGCCACCATGAGTTATAGGGTTAATTAAGGCCTTATGGGGGTCTGTATTGACCACCATAAGTTATAGGGTTAATTAAGGCCTTATGGGGGTCTGTATTGACCCTTATGAGTGACGGGGTTAATTAAGTGCTTATGGGGGTCTGTACTGACCTTCATGAGTGACGGGGTTAATTAAGGCCTTATGGGGGTCTGTATTGACCACCATGAGTTATAGGGTTAATTAAGGCCTTATGGGGGTCTGTATTGACCACCATGAGTTATAGGGTCAATTAAGTCCTTATGGGGGACTGTATTGACCTTCATGAGTGACGGGGTTAATTAAGGCCTTATGGGGGTCTGTATTGACCACCATGAGTTATAGGGTTAATTAAGGCCTTATGGGGGTCTGTATTGACCGTCATGAGTTATAGGGTTAATTATAGTTGCCTGGGGTTAATATTTTTAGTGTGAGTCCTTTCAGGACCTTTACGGTCCTTTAAGGACCCGCGAAGCAGGAAATTTTAAATTGAAATGCACGATGCCGATCGGGGACCCCCGCTGCAGGGGGTTAATGTGGGGGGGCTGCGGGGGTCCCTATGGACCCCTGCAGCAAGGGGTTTATATGGGGACACTTAGGGGGTCCCGATGGGGACCCCCAGCATAGAGGGGGGTTAATTGTAGGTGCCGCGGCCGGGGTTGTGTAATAGTGTGCCGCGGCCCCTTTAAGGAGCCGCGGCGGGGAATTTAAAACTTTTAAATGCAGCGGGGGGCCTGATCTATGCAGATCGGGGACCCCCCCTGCAATGGGTATATGTGGGGACACTTCGGGGGTCCCGATGGGGACCACCAGCATAGAGGGGGGTTAATTTTTTGGGCCGCGGCCAGGATTGGCAATTAGTGTGCCTCGGCCCCTTTAAGGAGCCGCGACGGGGAATTTAAAACTTTTAAATGCAGCGGGGGCCTGATTGGTGCAGATCCGGGACCCCCGCTGCAAGGGGTTAATGTGGGGGTGCTGTAGGGGTCCCGATAGAGGGGATGTGTATAGGGAGCAGGGGGGAGCCTTACACTGCTGTCTCGGGCTGCTCCGAGGCAGCACATAGAGGCTTTAGGATCCCATGCGGGCACTTTTTGTGCCTGTAGGGATTCTTACGAAATGCGATAATCATGCGTAGATTTAAGGCTGCGTGTGACTACGTAGCTCTCTCGGAGCCTATTCTCGGCTATTTTTTCGTAGTCATATCGCAAAGCAGGCTGCGAGAGATTCGGTACTCGCAAACAGCAGAAAAACTGTCTTTTGAGAGAACTACGAGGGATAATTTAATAGGGCCCATAGCTTTTAAAGCCTAATTTATGCTTTTTAAAAAAAAATAGATATACATATATATTTACATTACAGTTCACAATTAGCTTTTTATATAATTTCAACAGACTCTGCCTGAACAGTGTCACTGAATAATTTGCAGCACTGCACGGTTTAACACAGACTATGAAATCTGAAGCGATTTACACACAAGAAATTAAAATCAACAGGTAATGTATGAAACTCAATTTCGTTAAAACAAAAATATCAGTGACTCAAAAAAAATATAAAATATTTCAACATTTCCATTTCTCTCTATATTTTTCAACAGACACTGCCTGAAGAGTGTTGCAAGAAGATTGGCAGCAGGAGACCCTCTGTCATTTATACACAACTAATAATTGAACACAACAGGTAAAGTATAAGAAGTAAAAAAAAAAAATAATAATAATAATCCTGTTTGTGCACCAATGTCAAAATGCACTGCAACATAACTAACCTTCTAAGCCTAACCCCATAACCTACAACCCTAATGCTAACAGTGACGCACACAAAACAGAATATCACAAATCAAAAAAAAAATATATATATATTAACTCCATAATGCCAATACTGGCGCGCACAAAACGGGATACTACAACAAATGTTTTTAACACATACTAACTTAAATAAGATATCCTGTTTTATATGCAACAACCTCTAAGCCTAGCCCCATAACCTAAACCTATAATGACAACAGTGGTGCACACAAACCAGAAAAATACAACAAATGTTCTTGAAACATAATAAATGCAAGGATATATCCTGTTTTATATGCACCACTCTATAAGGCTAATCCCATAAGCTAAACCTCTGTGAATACATACAAAATTGAAGAATATATCCTGTTTTATATGCTCTTATTTAAAAAAAAATGTACATGTTATTTTACCATTTCCATCTCTCTCTTTAATTCTCAACAGACACTGCCTGAAGACTCTCATCATCTCGACAGCAATTTCAACACAACACATTTGAAGAAAAGAGGTACAGTATTAAAAGTAAAAAAACAACAAACAAAAAAACAATGTTGTTTACACATATAATATGTAAGGACCTATCCTGTTTTGTGTCTGCCTTTGTACAAATGTACTGCACGCTAACACTCTAACATAACCCCATAACCGTAAACCCCCATCAACAACATTGGTGCATGCAAAACAGGATAGGAAGAAAAAATTAAATAAGCCCTACCCTAAACCCGAATGACAACAGTTATGCACACAAAACAGAAAACCACAATGCTCTTAATATATACAAAATAGAAGGATATATGATATTTCTGTTGCAAAACCATCTAAGCCCAACTCCATTCGCCAAACACCTAATGACAATAGTAGCGCACAAGACACAACTAAACACATAATAACAACACTGCCACAAACAAAACACGATAAAACAAGAAATACTGTTCTCATATACAAAATAGAAGGAACTATCACAGCATACACTGTAACGTAACTATTCTGATAAGTCTAACCTCACAAACCTAACTTCATAATGCAAACAGTGGTGCACACAAAACCGGATATGAGGGGAAAAAAAAAAAGTTAAAACAAATCAATAAACAAAGGAGCAAAAGTACTAATGGACTACTTTTATTTACAGATTAATATGGCAAATACTGACAAGAAACAGGAAAAGAAAAGAGGTCAAACTAGAGAACGTCAAAGAACATGGGCAGATCATCAGACGCCGGAGCAGAAGAAAATTCGACGACAAGAAGAACCTGAGAGACAAGCAAGCAAAAGATTAGTGGCTGACAAACTAACATCCAAGCCAAAGAAGGCTACTGAAAAACAAAAGCATTTAGAAAATGTGGATCAACAATCAGATAAGAATTCTGAGGATTTAGACAGTCACATTGATATATCTTCTCACAATTGTCCTTTACTTAAATCTTTAGCAGTAGAGGTTCATAATTGTGGTGATATGAATATTGTCTGTCAGTTTTGTGGGGCTTATCATTTCCAACAGGAAAGACCCAGAGATGGCCACTTTGTTAGTTGTTGTCAAAAAGGCAAGGTAAGACTTTCACAAAGACAACACCTTCTTCTTTCCAAAGATCTCCTCGCAATAAGCGAGAAAGATTCAATGATGCTATTGCTATTGTAACAAAATTTGGAAGACCAGATGTATTTATTACATTTACATGTAATCCACAATGGCCTGAGATTACTCACAATCTGCTAATTGGACAAATTGCATCCGATAGACCAGATTTGGTAGCAAGATTCTTCAAAATAAAATTACCGTATTTTTCGCCGTATAAGACGCACTTTTTCTTCCCCAAAACTGGGGGAGGAAAGTTGGTGCGTCTTATACGGCGAATATACCTTTTCAAACTGCCTCTCTGTCCTCTTGATCTCACCCCAGCGCTTCCTACCAGCATCGCGTCGGCCGGTGCGTCCTAGTGACGTCACACACGCAACGCTGCAGTACACGAGGAGTGCTGGTAGGAAGCGCTGGGGTGAGATCAAGATGGCAGAGATCAGAAGAAAGGTGAGGATCAGGAGGGTCAGAAAGGGTCAAGGGCTCCCAAATGCTCCCAAATGCTGCAGTATATGTATGTGTGTATGTGTATGTGTGTATGTGTATGTATGTGTGTGTATGTGTGCATGTGTGTGTGTGTATGTGTATGTGTGTGCGTGTATGTGTGTGTGTGTATGTATGTATATGTATGTATGTGTATGTATATTTATGTGTGTATGTATATGTATGTATGTGTATATATATATATATATATATATATATATATATGTATATTTATGTGTGTATGTATATGTATGTATGTGTATATATATATATATATATATATATATTTGTGTGTAATGTAGGTGTGTATCTGTGTGTAAAGTGTATTTGTGTTTTATTCAGATTTTTTTTTTCTTGTTTTCCTCCTCTAAAAACTAGGTGCGTCTTATCAGCCGGTGCGTCTTATAGGGCGAAAAATACGGTAACTGAATTAACACGTGACATAACCATAACTCAGTTATTTGGCAAATGTCTGGCTTATGTTTATACCATAGAATTTCAAAAAAAGAGGACTTCCACATGCACATATGCTTATAATTCTTCAGGAAAAATATAATTTGGATACTGGTGACAAAGTGGATTCAGTAATTATTGCTGAACTACCAGATCCAGAAATACATGGTAGACTATATGAGATTGTAACTCATCGCAAGATTCATGAACCATGTGAAGATATTAATCTGCAGTCACCATGTATGGAAAATAAGAAATGTACTAAAGAATTTCCAAAAGATTATAGAGACAAAACGTGTGCCAATTGTGATGGATATCCATTATATAGAAGAAGAGAAGGCCAAACTGCTATTATTCGTGGCAAAAAAAAGTGAATAACAGATATGTGGTGCCATACAATCCACATTTACTCATGAAGTATAATACACACATTAATGTGGAAGCTTGCACTTCTATAAAATCCATTAAATATGTCTACAAATATATTTACAAAGGCTATGATGCAGCTACTGTAGTGGTAAAAAGTGCAGAAAATCCAGAACAAACTGAGTTATTACATGATGAACTTGCATCTCATGTAGATGCTCGCTATGTAAGTACGCCAGAAGCAATGTGGGGTCTTCTCAAATCTGAAATGCATGATCGCTCACATGCAGTATATCGATTAGCTGTACATTTGACCCAAAGACACTTAGTTTATTTCAATGTTGGAAATGAAAGAAATGCTTTGGCACGAAGTGAGCACCGGCAAACTACATTAACTGTGTGGTTTCAATTAAATTGTACTGACTTGGAGGCCAGGGAATTGTTGTATATTGACATTCCCTACCATTATGTTTTTGTTAATGGATTATGGTGAAAAAGAAAAAGCAGTGGAAATAAAATTATAACTAGAATATACACTGCAAGTCCAAGAGACCTTGAACGTTTCGTCTTACGTTTATTCCTTTTAAATGTCCCTGGTGCACAAAGTTTTGAATAGTTGAGAACTGTTAATGACACAGTTTATGACACATTTCATTTAGCTGCACAATACATAAACTTCCTGGCTGATGATACAGAATGGGAAAGATGTCTAGAAGAAGCAGCACTATGTCAAATGCCCCGGCAGATGAGGGAACAATTTGCATTAATTTGCAACTTCTCAAATGCTCCAAATGCATTAGCTTTGTGGGACAAATTTAAAAGAAATATGTCTGAAGACTATTTGCAACGATACAATGAGCCTATTGCAGAATTAAAAGCATTAATTGAAATTCAAGAGGTCTTTCTATCTCATGGATTCAATTGTGCAAATTTTTATCTGCCAGATCCAGGACTCATAGATGATATAAACTTTGAGACTATAATATTCAGCTTCAAAACCAAATAACACAAGAAAGACTTGCAACTTTAAATACCTTCCAATTTCAAGCATTTAAAGCCATAAAAAGTTCACTAGAGGATGACTTGCTCAAAGAGCGTTATTTTTATCTAGATGGACATGGTGGATCAGGAAAAAAGTATCTATATAATTTATTGATGAGTGTTGTTCTCGCACAAGGTGAAATAGCACTGCCATTTGCAACAACTGGAATTGCCGCACTTTTGTTAGAAGGTGGAAGAACTGTCCATAGGGGATTTAAACTGCCAGTTACCATTCTAGAACCATAAGTGTTGGATATAAGAATGACATCATTACAAGCAAAAAAAATTAAGAAAAGTAATTTAATTATCATCAATGAAGCTACAATGATGTCATGGCATGCTCTACAATGCATTTACCATTTGTTGCGTGAAGTCATGGATAATGATTGCCCTTTTGGTGGAAAGGTCATGTTGTTGGGTGGAGATTTTAGACAAACATTACATGTTGCTGTCCATGGAAATCGCACAGACATTGTAGAAACATGTATTAAGTCAAGTACACAATGGAAACTCTTTACTCACCTCCAATTAGAACAAAATATGAGATCACAAGGACAAAATTAATTCAATGAGTGACTCAATCAAAATTGAAGAAGGAAAAACAGAACAAGAGTGTTATAGGAGATCATAATGATGGAGGATAGGAGAACATAATGGGGGGGTAGGAGATCATAATGGGGGTCCTGGGGTGGTAAGAGATAATAATGGGGGACCTGGGGTGGTAAGAGATAATAATGGGGGACCTGGGGGGGTTTGGGGCCCCCCAGGTCCCCCATTATGATTTCCTATCCCCCCCAGGTCCCCTATTATGATCTCTTATCCTCCCTCATTATGATCTCCTATAACACTCTTTCTGCTTCTATATCATTGTTGTAAAGATAACTGCAGTAATCCACCTTAAGTAGACACAGCCTTTGACACAGGAGTGGGAGTGCTGTTCTCCGGCCATAACTTGCGCTAGTGAAACTGACAAGATCCTATTGTTTTTAAGTACCAAATATGTATTTTAGAATAAATCTACCACATTATTTAAATAAAATAAAAAAAATAAAAGGTAAAAAATTAATTATTTGAATTTTTAATTGGGGCTATTACTGGGTTAGTAAGTGGTTCTTTGATGATATTTTTCATTGTACTTTTATGTTACTTGTTACTTTGTTGCCAGTTTTCTTATTTAACACTTTAAGTTAAAGTCTATATTATGTTATGTTATACCATTGTTCTATTGTATAAGAGGATTTAGTGGGAATAAAGATCATGATCTTTCTGAGACACAAAGTAATGGCGTGTTTGTACAGAGAGGAGAGGTTACTGACATGATGAGGAGCCGGCTGCGTGTGTGAGAGGAGACTGAGTATAGGCCCAATGTTACAGAGGAGAGGTTACTGACATGATGAGGAGCCGGGTATGTGTGTGTGTGAGAGAGGAGACTGAGTATAGACCCAATGCTACAGAGAGGAGAGGTTACTGACATGATGAGGAGCCGGCTGCGTGTGTGTGAGAGGAGACTGAGTATAGGCCCAATGCTACAGAGAGGAGAGGTTACTGACATGATGAGGAGCCGGCTGTGTGTGTGTGAGAGGAGACTGAGTATAGGCCCAATGCTACAGAGAGGAGAGGTTACTGACATGATGAGGAGCCGGCTGCGTGTGTGTGAGAGGAGACTGAGTATAGGTCCAATGATACAGAGAGGAGAGGTTACTGACATGATGAGGAGCCGGCTGCGTGTGTGAGAGGAGACTGAGTATAGGCCCAATGTTACAGAGAGGAGAGGTTACTGACATGATGAGGAGCCGGCTATGTGTGTGTGTGAGGAGACTGAGTATAGGTCCAATGATACAGAGAGGGGAGGTTACTGACATGATGAGGAGCCGGCTGTGTGTGTGTGACAGGAGACTGAATATAGGCCCAATGCTACAGAGAGGAGAGGTTACTGACATGATGAGGAGCCGGCTATGTGTGTGTGTGAGGAGACTGAGTATAGGTCCAATGATACAGAGAGGGGAGGTTACTGACATGATGAGGAGCCGGCTGTGTGTGTGTGACAGGAGACTGAGTATAGGCCCAATGCTACAGAGAGGAGAGGTTACTGACATGATGAGGAGCCGGCTGCTTGTGTGTGAGAGGAGACTGAGTATAGGCCCAATGTCACAGAGAGGAGAGGTTACTGACATGATGAGGAGCCGGCTGCGTGTGTGTGAGAGGAGACTGAGTATAGGCCCAATGCTACAGAGAGGAGAGGTTACTGACATGATGAGGAGCCTGCTGCGTGTGTGTGAGAGGAGACTGAGTATAGGCCCAATGCTACAGAGAGGGGAGGTTACTGACATGATGAGGAGCCTGCTGCATGTATGTGAGAGGAGACTGAGTATAGGTCCAATGCTACAGAGAGGAGAGGTTACTGACATGATGAGGAGCCGGCTGCGTGTGTGTGAGAGGAGACTGAGTATAGGCCCAATGCTACGGAGAGGAGAGGTTACTGACATGATGAGGAGCTGGCTGTGTGTGTGTGAGAGGAGACTGAGTATAGGTCCAATGCTACGGAGAGGAGAGGTTACTGACATGATGAGGAGCCGGCTGTGTGTGTGTGAGGAGACTGAGTATAGGTCCAATGCTACAGAGAGGAGAGGTTACTGACATGATGAGGAGCCGGCTGCGTGTGAGAGAGAGGAGACTGAGTATAGGCCCAATGCTACGGAGAGGAGAGGTTACTGACATGAGGAGGAGCCGACTGCTTGTGTGTGTGAGAGGAGACTGAGTATAGGCCCAATACTACGGAGAGGAGAGGTTACTGACATGATGAGGAGCCGGCTGCGTGTGTGTGAGAGGAGACTGAGTATAGGCCCAATGCTACAGAGAGGAGAGGTTACTGACATGATGAGGAGCCGGCTGCTTGTGTGAGAGGAGACTGAGTATAGCCCCAATGCTACAGAGAGGAGAGGTTACTGACATGATGAGGGGCTGGCTGCGTGTGTGTGAGAGGAGACTGAGTATAGGCCCAATGCTACGGAGAGGAGAGGTTACTGACATGATGAGGAGCCAGCTGGGTGTGTGTGAGAGGAGACTGAGTATAGGCCCAATGCTACGGAGAGGAGAGGTTACTGACATGATGAGGAGCCGGCTGCGTGTGTGTGAGAGGGGACTGAGTATAGGCCCAATGCTACGGAGAGGAGAGGTTACTGACATGATGAGGAGCCGGCTGCGTGTGTGAGAGGAGACTGAGTATAGGCCCAATGCTACGGAGAGGAGAGGTTACTGACATGATGAGGAGCCGGCTGTGTGTGTGTGAGAGGAGACTGAGTATAGACCCAATGATACGGAGAGGAGAGGTTACTGACATGATGAGGAGCCGGCTGCGTGTGTGTGAGAGGAGACTGAGTATATGCACAATGCTACAGAGAGGAGAGGTTACTGACATGATGAGGAGCCGGCTGCTTGTGTGTGTGAGAGGAGAATGAGTATAGGCCCAATGCTACGGAGAGGAGAGGTTACTGACATGATGAGGAGCCGGCTGCGTGTGTGTGAGAGGAGACTGAGTATAGGCCCAATGCTACAGAGAGGAGAGGTTACTGACATGATGAGGAGCCGGCTGCGTGTGTGTGAGAGGAGACTGAGTATAGGCCCAATGCTACAGAGAGGAGAGGTTACTGAAATGATGAGGAGCCGGCTGCGTGTGTGTGAGAGGAGACTGAGTATAGGCCCAATGCTACAGAGAGGAGAGGTTACTGACATGATGAGGAGCCGGCTGCGTGTGTGTGAGAGGAGACTGAGTATAGGCCCAATGCTACGGAGAGGAGAGGTTACTGACATGATGAGGAGCCGGCTGCGTGTGTGAGAGAGGAGACTGAGTATAGGCCCAATGCCACAGAGAGGAGAGGTTACTGACATGATGAGGAGCCGGCTGCGTGTGTGTGAGAGGAGACTGAGTATAGGCCCAATGCTACGGAGAGGAGAGGTTACTGACATGATGAGGAGCCGGCTACGTGTGTGTGAGAGGAGACTGAGTATAGGCCCAATGCTACAGAGAGGAGAGGTTACTGACATGATGAGGAGCCGGCTGCGTGTGTGTGAGAGGAGACTGAGTATAGGCCCAATGCTACAGAGAGGAGAGGTTACTGAAATGATGAGGAGCCGGCTGTGTGTGTGTGTGAGAGGAGACTGAGTATAGGCCCAATGCTACGGAGAGGAGAGGTTACTGACATGATGAGGAGCCGGCTGCGTGTGTGAGAGAGGAGACTGAGTATAGGCCCAATGCCACAGAGAGGAAAGGTTACTGACATGATGAGGAGCCGGCTGCGTGTGTGTGAGAGGAGACTGAGTATAGGCCCAATGCTACGGAGAGGAGAGGTTACTGACATGATGAGGAGCCGGCAGTGTGTGTGTGAGAGGAGACTGCAATGATGAGAAGGAGATTGTGTTTGAGAAGATGAGGAGGAGGAGGCTCAGGGTGTGATAGAGGAAGGAGGAATTACCTTATCTGGCATGGTTAACGATAACTAATTACTCCCGATCTATAGTGAGGTCCAATCCACAGACAGTTTAATTCCCTCTCATAATCCGTCTGGGTAACCGGCCTATAAGATGCAGAGAGTGAGAAGGAGGAGATAGGAAAAGATGGGATGGTGAGAAAATGGAGTGAAAATGAAAAAGATGGAATCAGGTCGGCTGTAATGGAGATTTACTGCAGAAAGTTACATTATATATAAACAAATATATTTTATAAGTATTACAGACAATCTATAAAATAAATACAGTACTGTGTTACCTGATCTCCTGATGATGGTCTGGTGATTCTCATCCATCATCTCCATATGTCCCTCTATATCACACTAAAAGACACAGGAGGTGTATTAGGTCAGAGCAAAACTCCCCAGTATGTCAGACCAGGGCGATGTCCCAAAGCATTTACTGTAGTTGTTGTCATAGGTGTAAGAATAAGGTTAATATGTTTATTACTGGGCTTTTGGGGCAGTCATTGTGTCACTGACCTAAAGTGCAGGTCTAACACAAGAGCCCCCTGTTATACTTGGCCTCTATCACACACAGGACTCCCCAGGACTTCATGGGTTAATCACACAACTTATACAATGACCTAACAGGGAATCAAACATTGTAATGCTGGTTAGGTCATTGGGAGACAAATATGGGAGACACTAAGGCCAAGTAGGATGGATCAGGGAGGAAAAGGATCTGAGTTACACTGTGATGGGACAGAGCACCTTCCTCAGGGGGTTTAGTACTTTATAGCACTAATTATTATTATCTTTATTTATAACGCGCCAACCTATTCCGTAGCGCTGAACAAGGGTTAAGTATGAGGCAAAACAAAAATTGACACATTGCAAAGATTGGAGAGCCCTGTCTTTGAGTTTAGAATCTAGTGTGCGTGGAGCTTTCGCTAAAGCACCAACACAAGGATGAAAACTCACAAACTTACTATGTAATGAATTACTTTAGGAACAAACATTACTAACTAGACTGCACATTTCTGATATAGGACCTTTCCTGATGGAAACCCATGAGCCAATAGGTGGAGCTGTCGAGGGGTCTGTGAATTTCTTATAATTTAGTGTTAGTTTAGGAGTGTTAGGGTGAGGGGGTGTTAGGGTTAGGTTGAGGGGTCTTCGGGTGAGGGGTGTTAGGGGATGAGGGGGGTTAGGGTGTAAGGAGTGTTAGGGTAAGGGGTGTTAGGGTTAGGTGTGCTACGGTGAAGGGTATTAGGATTAGGTGCATTCGGTTTACTGGGAACAAATTCACAAACCCCTCAGCCGCTTCAACTACGGTCCGAGGCCTGAGGTATCGCCATTATATATGTGTGTGTATATATATATATATATATGTATATATATATATATATATATATATGTATATATATATATATATATATATATATATATATATATGTATATATATATATATATATATGTATATATATATATATATATATATATATATATATATATATATATATATATATATATATATGTATATATATATATGTATATATATATGTATATGTATATATATATATATATATATATATATATATATATATATATATATATATATATATATATGTATATATATATATATATATATATATATACACAGCACTCCATTAGATAGATAGACAGATAGACTCCCAGTTCCAATCTGGGCTTCTGGCTCAGAATCCAGCAGAATTCTGGTTTGTACACAGAAGCTGTGACGTCATGACGCACGCTGTACAGGAAATCTAAACGCCGTCACTTGGATCGCCATGTTTCTGTTTGGGCAAGTCCAGAAATATGTTTCAGACAGTGGATACAATGCCCGATACACACATTCAATGCAAAAATTACACCGTCAATGTCCTCACCAATGACATCAGTGGTTATTAACAGATCCGTGTGATTGTTCCAGGTATAGATGCAGAGACAGATACATTAATAGACGCTACGTCACCATGGAAACCGAATTATAACAGGACACGCCTATCTACTGTGCTGATTGGCCATTATTTTTTACTGCAGTGGTTTCCGGGATTTGTAGTTTGTTGTAGTGATTATTCGTTTCCTGGTCTTTATCCAAGATGGCGGCCCTGTGCTAATCTTTTTGTTTCCGAGTTCCCAGCAGGTAAATAAAGTGATCCATTTTTTTAATTAGTGATAAGGAGATAAGTCAGGGGGTTATTTGGGTGCGGGGAGAATAAGATGGAGCAAACAATGCTAAGATAAAATGATATTAATGTATGAGGAGGAGCCATGTTATACAAGTGGGATACAGTGGGGTGGGAGAGAGTTTGTGTGTATATCTCTGTGTGTATATCTCTGTGTGTGCATCTCTGTGTGTGCATCTCTGTGTGTACATATAGTGTGGTTATATATATGTGTGTGGACATAGTGTGTGTGTACATACAGTGTGTGTGTACATATAGTGTTTGTGTACATATAGTGTTGTGTGTACATATAGTGTGTTTATATCTGTGTGTGTGTGTGTGTACATATAGTGTGTGTGTACATATAGTGTGTGTATATCTGTGTGTGTGTGTACATCTCTGTGTGGTTATATATGTGTGTGGACATATAGTGTGTTTACATCTCTGTGTGTACATATAGTGTGTTTACATCTCTGTGTGTACATATAGTGTGTTTACATCTCTGTGTGTACATATAGTGTGTTTACATCTCTATGTGTACATATAGTGTGTGTGTACATATAGTGTGTGTATATCTGTGTGTGTACATATAGTGTGTGTGTACATATAGTGTGTGTATATCTGTCTGTGTACATATAGTGTGTGTGTACATCTCTGTGTGGTTATATATGTGTGTGGACATATAGTGTGTTTACATCTCTGTGTGTACATATAGTGTGTGTGTGTACATATAGTGTGTGTGTGTGCATATAGAGTGTGTATATATGTGTGTGTACATATAGTGTGTTTACATATCTGTGTGTACATATAGTGTGTGTGTACATCTCTATGTGTACATATAGTGTGTGTGTGTGTGTACATATAGAGTGTGTATGTACATATAGAGTGTGTATATATGTGTGTGTACATCTCTGTGTGTACATATAGTGTGTGTATCTCTGTGTGTGTACATCTCTGTACATATAGTATGTGTATTTCTGTGTGTACATATAGTGTGTGTGTACATATAGTGTATATGTACAGTCAGGTCCATAAATATTTGGACATCGACACAATTCTAATCTTTTTGGCTCTATACACCACCACAATGGATTTGAAATTAAACTAATGAAATGAGACATTTTGTATATGTGCCTCCCACTTTTTAAGGGACCAAAAGTAATGGGACAATTGGCTGCTCAGCTGTTCCATGGCCAGGTGTGTGTTATTCCCTCATTATCCCATTTACAAAGAGCAGATACAAGCTCCAGTGTTCATTTCAAGTGTGCTATTTGCATTTGTTGCTGTTAACTCTCAATATGAGATCCAAAGAGCTGTCACTATCAGTGAAGCAAGCCATCATTAGGCTGAAATAACAAAACAAACCCATCAGAGAGATAGCAAAAACATTAGGTGTGGCCAAATCAACTGTTTGGAACATACTTAGAAAGAACACACTGGTGAGCTCAGCAACACCAAAAGACCCGGAAGACCACGGAAAACAACTGTGGTGGATGACTGAAGAATTATTTCCCTGGTGAAGAAAACACCCTTCACAACAGTTGGCCAGATCAAGAACACTCTCCAGGAGGTAGGTGTATGTGTGTCAAAGTCAACAATCAAGAGAAGACTTCACCAGAGTGAATACAGAGGGTTCACCACAAGATGTAAACCATTGGTGAGCCTCAAAAACAGGAAGGCCAGATTAGAGTTTTCCAAACAACACCTAAAAAAGCCTTCACAGTTCTGGAACAACATCCTATGGACAGATGAGACTAAGATCAACTTGTACCAGAGTGATGGGAAGAGAAGAGTATGGAGACGGAAAGGTACTGCTCATGATCCAAAGCATACCACCTCATCAGTGAAGCATGGTGGTGGTAGTGTCATGGCGTGGGCATGTATGGCTGCCAATGGAACGGGTTCTCTTGTATTTATTGATGATGGGACTGCTGACAAAAGCAGCAGGATGAATTCTGAAGTGTTTCGGGCAATATTATCTGCTCATATTCAGCCAAATGCTTCAGAACTCATTGGACGGCGCTTCACAGTGCAGATGGATAATGACCCGAAGCTTACTGCAAAAGCAACCAAAGAGTTTTTTAAGGGAAAGAAGTGGAATGTTATGCAATGGCCAAGTCAATCTCCTGACCTGAATCCGATTGAGCATGCATTTCACTTGCTGAAGACTAAACTGAAGGGAAAATGCCCCAAGAACAAGCAGGAACTGAAGACAGTTGCAATAGAGGTCTGGCAGAGCATCACCAGGGATGAAACCCAGCGTCTGGTGATGTCTATGCGTTCCAGACTTCAGGCTGTAATTGACTGCAAAGGATTTGCAACCAAGTATTAAAAAGTGAAAGTTTGTTTTATGACTGTTAATCTGTCCCATTACTTTTGGTCCCTTAAAAAGTGGGAGGCACATATACAAACTGTTGTAATTCCTACACCGTTCACCTGATTTGGATGTAAATACCCTCAAATTAAAGCTGAAAGTCTGCAGTTAAAGCACATCTTGTTCATTTCATTTCAAATCCATTGTGGTGGTGTATAGATCCAAAAAGATTAGAATTGTGTCGATGTCCCAATATTTATGGACCTGACTGTATATATATATATATATATATATATATATATATATAATGTGTGTGTGTGTACATCTCTGTGTGTACATAAAGTGTGTGTATATATGTGTGTGTACATCAGTATAACTGTTGCATGAGGAGGTAAAGCTCAGTGTGTTATTGTATCAATGCAGAAAACAATATTATACAAACCTAGTATATATTTTGTGCGGCAAGTAATCACATATATAGTTGTGAGCGTACGAGTTGTTGCTAACGCTGCGGGCTCGCGTAGCGAGCCCGCGGCCCTCGCGAAGCGAGGGCCGCGGCTCGCACAGCGAGCCGAGGCCCTCGCGAAGCGAGGGCACTGCCCGAGGGTCTCAGTTGCTGGCATGGAGCGCCTACGGCGCTCCATGCCAGCACCTGAGGACCTCGCAAAGCGAGGGCCGCAGTTGCTGGCATGGAGCGCCGAAGGCGCTCCTTGCCAGCAACTGCGACCCTCGCAAACTTCACGTCGCAACCCAAACAGTACGACACACACATTACGACACTCGCAAACAACATACGACACACGTTCACACACATTACGGACTCGCAACACTCGGACGCAACTCGCGAACATTACAAAATGTCAAACACAATACATACACACACCACATACATAAAAAACTTACCTACACCAAGAGGGAGCACCCAGCACCTCAAAAATACAACTTACACCTCGATTTTACTTCAAATAAAACAGTTTAGAGACTAAAAAAAAAACGAAGCGAGAGAAAAAATGGCCGCCGAACAAAACGAAAACGAGGCTACAGCACTCTAAACTCGCAAAACACCACAAGAAACTCGCAAAACACCACAAAACACCTACGGATATTCCGATACAAACGTATAACACACATTACTCGCCATTTCTCGCCAATGCGGAAGTACACGACTACGCTAACGGTTTGGTCTCGCGCACGCACAGTGTTACACTGCACACATACAGCACGCTTACACAGCAGATCCACACCACTAATGCTGCAGCAACATCAAAACACATTCACAGCTCTTCCACACAATGCTTTAAAATAGGTAAAGTATATTCATTTATTAATGTATTATATATTTCATTATTACACACTAAACAGCATTAGCTACCTTACAATTTCATTGCCGTCATTTTTTGACGGGCAATTCGCTAGTATATATATAGTGAGCATGCAGAGTTGTAAGCACGTATAAATACTTAGTGAAGAAAAGTAAGGTTTTTTTGTAGGTGAAACTGATCCTGGTAATAACCTGATGTAACATTATTTTACAAAGGAGGCTCCGTCCTCAGAGTGCACCCCCTAGGCGGGAGCCTAATCTTCCTAATGGTAAATCCAGCCTTGTTTGTGACCTCTGACCTCACTTCAGAAACCCAATTGTGAGCGCCAAAAGGAATCATTACAAAGGAAATAGGAGAAACACAAATGTGAGCGCCAAAAGGAATCATTACAAAGGAAATAGGAGAAACCCAAATGTGAGCGCCAAAAGGAATCATTACAAAGGAAATAGGAGAAACCCAAATGTGAGCGCCAAAAGGAATCATTACAAAGGAAATAGGAGAAACCCAAATGTGAGCGCCAAAAGGAATCATTACAAAGGAAATAGGAGAAACCCAAATGTGAGCGCCAAAAGGAATCATTACAAAGGAAATAGGAGAAACCCAAATGTGAGCGCCAAAAGGAATCATTACAAAGGAAATAGGAGAAACCCAAATGTGAGTGCCATAAGGAATCATTACAAAAGACATACCAGGGGGAGGTCTATATTTATTTATTAGGTAATGTAATTATATTATTGGACAACATCATTACAGACCTTAGCAGATATTTGAATCCATTATTTTAAAGGCCATTTTTATCACCAAGAACTTCATCAAAATATTTATATTTCCTAAGACCTATATTGTATAATTTTATTGTCTGTTTTTATTGTTACAGAAAACATACAGGGGTGGTAAAATCCTGGGAGTCTGACTCGTAAAATTAATACTGCCGGCTCCTAAATATTCTCCCAAATTCTATCGCCTCTTTGTCTGGCTCCAAAGTTTGAGTATTTTTGCCCCTCTCCCCCCCCCCCCCCCCCATGTATATATTTCTAGTCATTACATTACATGTTAAGCAGATCACGTCCTATCACACGGATCCTCCCACTAAGATACATTTATAACAGTGAGAGCTGGAGGTGAGATCTTCTCACTTCGTGTCTGTAGACACAGATCGGCCATGTATTATGTGTCTGCTGTTTGTGTCTCTGACACATTAGAGTCCGGGTGTCTGGTCGGATTCTGGTCTCTATCTAATAACAGGCTCAGAATGATTATACACAAAGGAGAAGAAACAATAATATAATCTCTCTATCTACATAAACATGGAGCAGTAAGATGGACCTTATACTGGGTCAGTAAGTCATGTGATGACCTGGTCTGGGGTGTTATCATGTAATGTATATGGGTGACCTATACTAGTCTGGTATAAATGTATACTATGTATCTGGTTATTTTGCAGTCTCTGCTCTTTGTATGACCATAAAGACATGTAACAAATCCCAGTGTGTGACCATCTCATGTTTATTTGTACAGATTGTGACAAAGTGACATCATCAGGTCTCTCAAGAGTCTGACCAAGACGAAGAGACAAATATGAGGAGTCCCCGGGAGATTAAAGAGGAGGAAACTCCTGTGAGTATCAGAGAAGGTGAGTGATACATTATTTATAGAATGTAATTGCCTGTTTTTTTCGGGGCTGGATCACTCTATTGAATGAGAATTGTCTCATATACTACATGATATTTCTCCCTGTGAAGGGCACAAGAGATAAAAGAGGTTGCTTTGACTTTAATATCCAAAAGAACAAACCTATTTTTGTTTCTGCCATCTTTGACATAGTTTGTCCATGATCATATTGATTATATCTGACTTAATAATAAAAATAAACAAGACGTAATTGGGTGCCAGTTCCCTTTTTTTAAATATTGGTAGTTTTTACAGACCCCAGTTTTGACATTTTTGCCTCACAAGTTAATTGTGTTAAAGGTATATCTAAGTTTCCCTGTTTTTAACTCTTTCTAATCTAACATATCCCGCTTATATCAGAAACACACTTTACATGAGTTATTCTATGTACATACAGATTTATTTTATTTAAAAATAACATTTGTTATCCACACCCCCAAAGCTGCTTACAAAAGCACACTGTACCTACCAATAGTAACACTGCATTTGGGTATGATTTTTAACACTATGCTAAACTTCAAGCCAACAGCAGCACAGTACAGAGATCTACAGAGCAATGTCTTGGTTCCTCCTTGCTTCTTTGTGCAGGGGAAAATGACTACACATCCCATAATGCTTTGCAACACAAACTGCCATCACGCACTGAACCAATGTATTTGCTGCCTGTGATTGGCCAAAACAGATTATGAATTTTCTGCTAATTTTATCAGTGATTTATCAGGGTGTTAACCCTTAAAATCAACTGCTTAGCATACTCAAGATATTTTGAATAATTTAGGTTAGATGTAATCATGTTTATTTTTATATTTTTCATGGAAAAATGTTTTTTTACTTCACCTCTATCAGATGCATTCATAATCTAGGAAACTTACCGTAAATATGCCTTTAAGACATGAAACTTTATTTATTACAGATCTCTAAATCTAGTTTTGTAAATATTCTATGGGGGAACCATGTTATTTGTATAGTGTAGATTAAACTCAATGATCAATTTTCTATTGGACAAACAGGACCAGACAATTACAGTCTTCACATTGTGACAGTTACAGAGGAAAGAGACTGTGAGAGAGAAGAAGACGGTGATATTCAGCAAAGTGTAACTCATTGGGATCCATGGGACGGTGAGTGATATATATTTATCCTTAGTCAAGCTATTAGATACCATCGGATTTGCTCAAACACTGGAGACCGTGATAAAAATTTAAAAACTCTGTCTGAATCTTTCAAACAAAAGGGTTACAAACCCCGTAGTATTACCCAAAAAATATCAACTGCCATCAAAATACCCCGAGAACAACTATTAAACTACAAAACAAAAGAAACTACTTCACGTATACCTCTAGTGACCACATACCATCCAATTTTAGAGAAAATTCGGAAAATAATTAAAGATTTACAACCATTACTAATTGAAGATACTGAATTAAAATATATATTCCCAAAACCTCCCATCCTTGCATTTAAACAACCACCAAACCTGAAACAAAAACTTGTCAGCAGAAAATTGGCCAATGAACAACTGAATACAAAAAATGGAACTAAACCTTGTAACAAATGTGCCTGTAAATTATGCCAACACATTTGTAATGATGATACAGCCACACATAACAACAAAACCTATAACATCAAACGATCATATTCATGTACATCGTCAAATGTGGTTTATATGATACAATGCACTTTATGTGACACAGGCTGTTACATCGGAGAAACTGGCCAAAAAATGCATTTAAGGATGAATTTACACAGGCATTCAATAAGAAAACATAATGAAGACAGTTATTGTAGCCCAGTAGGACACCATTTTAGCCAGAATGATCACTCCATCCAAAACTTAAAAGTTAAAATACTCAGAGGAAAATGTAAAAGCATCCAAGAGAGAAAAGCATTTGAAATAAAGATGATCACATTCTTCAACACTAAAAACACAGGACTTAATATAGATTTGGGCTTTCTAACACATTATCAAAATTTCATGTGATTTTTTTTCTTCTTCTACAATAACAGACTTAGCACTCTTAGTGAGGTGTTTGTCCAACAGGAAAGATATCACTGTGGACTACAGTGCTCTGCTTTTTCATGTATATATTGATGTATATGTGTGTATAATATGTGTATATATGTTTCCTTTGCTATGTTGTGTTTATTCCCCATATTTGAATTTACCTGATGATGTCAGATGCTGTCTCCACTCTATCTGCATCTGCTGTTATTATTCAAACTGAGGGTTCCATCTCATGTTAGTATTGCTTCAGACTTGATAAAGGGAGGTTAAGCCTCTCGAAAGCTCGTCATTATAAATATAACGTTTGTCCAATACAAAAGGTATCAAATTATATTGCAATACTCATTATTAATCTATATTTATATGGATTAATAATTACTAAATTACTGCTAATTACTAAATTACTCACGTCTACTTCACTCTTCAATTACTATGGAAGATACCGCATTTAGCCGAAATCAAGAAGCTACTATTTAAAATAACAACAAAAATAACACAACTCAACAGTGACATTTATTTTTTGTCACAATGCAAGAAAAGGAATATTATACCAAATGGACTTAAAAACAAAAATCCACTAAGATCTACACATAACTCAATATATGCTGAAAATGTATGCAGACGCACAAGTGAAAAACTAAGAAACCACCTAATACATCAACTTTATACAAAGAAACATCATCTAAATCACCAAAGAGTAAGCCTCTTTCAACAACTAAAGGAGAGCAACATATATGAAGCTGAACATGTAGAAAAAGAAATACAACATCTTCACAAGAAACAACAACATGAATTTATAAAAAATAAAAATAAAAAACTCAGCTGCCTCTTCCAGCAAAACAACATACAACAGCGAATGGAAGACAGAGGAAACGACCCAAATTTAGTCCTAAATTCTACTAACACCACATCTAAAAACCTACCAACTCAAACAAATAGTTTTTCTGAAAAATATACAGAACAAACAGGAATTGTAAATCTCTCAGACCATCAACTATCACAAGCAGAGACCTCTGTTCTCTCCAAAGGATTGTCTTTCTGTCCAGACATAAAACTAGATAAAATACAACTATACTCTGACATGGAAGAATTCTTCAGGAGATTAAGACTGGCAGAATTTTTCTACAACAAGGGACATACCACAACATCATTAGACTGCAGTAACAAGAAAAAAAATACATATTTCAACCCACAACCTGGTCGTAACATCAGACTGGACAGTTATATAGAAAGCTTTCGCCTGAGAACTGCATCCATTATAACAACACAATATAAAAGAGACTTGCACAATCTTACTCCATCAGAAACAACTGCCATAAAGTTTTTAAAAAACAATCCCAACATCACCATCAAACCGGCAGACAAAGGAGGTGCAGTTGTTATCATGAATACTCAGGACTACATAAATGAAGCCAACAGACAACTGTCCGACAACACCTACTACAAAAAACTGAACCAGGACCCTACAGAAATATATACTCTTCAACTTAAAAAACTCCTCAAAACATTCCCTAAAAATATACATCAGGAATTAGAACAACTAATCCCCGACAATCCTACAACTGGGACTTTCTACTTACTGCCAAAAATCATTAAACCAGGCAACCCAGGGAGACCAATTGTTACAGGTATGGATACACTGACTGAACAGATATCTGGATTTGTTGAAAACATCCTTAAACCATCAGTTAGTAACACCAGTAGCTATATACAAGACACCACTGACTTTCTCAACAAACTCAGTCAGATTAAAGACCTACCTGCTAACATACTACTTGTTACCATGGACGTAGAGTCTCTTTACAGTAATATCCCACACAAAGATGGCACTGTGGTTTCTTTCAACAAACAAGCAAAACAATAAATATGGCCCTGGTGTTATTGTTAAACTAATAGAATATATCCTTACCCACAACTATTTTACTTTTAACCAAGATACCTACCTACAGATGATGGGGACTGCCATGGGTACCAAAATGACTCCACAATATGCAAATTTATTTATGGCCAATCTAGAAGAAACATTCTTATCTGTATCCATTTACAAACCATACAAATACTACCGTTACATAGATGATCTGTTCATCATTTGACAGAAGGAGAAAGCAAACTCAGAGACTTTCATAATTCCTTCAACGCCTTCCATTCATCTATAAAACTTAAAATGGATTTCTCCACAGAACAGGTAAACTTTCTAGACACTACTATATCCATCACCAATGACACTCTCCACTCATCTATATATAGGAAACCCACAGACAGATGTAATTACCTACACAGCTCCAGTTTCCATCCCTCCCACACCAAACAAGCCATCATCCATAGTCAAGCTATTAGATACCATCGGATTTGCTCAAACACTGGAGACCGTGATAACAATTTAAAAACTCTGTCTGAATCTTTCAAACAAAAGGGTTACAAACCCTGTATTATTACCCAAAAAATATCAACTGCCATCAAAATACCCCGAGGACAACTATTAAACTACAAAACAAAAGAAACTAATTCACGTATACCTCTAGTGACCACATACCATCCAATTTTAGAGAAAATTCGGAAAATAATTAAAGATTTACAACCATTACTAATTGAAGATACTGAATTAAAAAATATATTCCCAAAACCTCCCATCCTTGCATTTAAACAACCACCAAACCTGAAACAAAAACTTGTCAGCAGAAAATTGGCCAATGAACAACTGAATACAAAAAATGGAACTAAACCTTGTAACAAATGTGCCTTTAAATTATGCCAACACATTTGTAATGATGATACAGCCACACATAACAACAAAACCTATAACATCAAACGATTATATTCATGTACATCGTCAAATGTGGTTTATATGATACAATGCACTTTATGTGACACAGGCTGTTACATTGGAGAAACTGGCCAAAAAATGCATTTAAGGATGAATTTACACAGGCATTCAATAAGAAAACATAATGAAGACAGTTATTGTAGCCCAGTAGGACACCATTTTAGCCAGAATGATCACTCCATCCAAAACTTAAAAGTCAAAATACTCAGAGGAAAATTTAAAAGCATCCAAGAGAGAAAAGCATTTGAAATAAAGATGATCACATTCTTCAACACTAAAAACACAGGACTTAATATAGATTTGGGCTTTCTAACACATTATCAAAATTTCATGTGATTTTTTTTCTTCTTATACAATAACAGACTTAGCACTCTTAGTGAGGTGTTTGTCCAACAGGAAAGATATCACTGTGGACTACAGTGCTCTGCTTTTTCATGTATATATTGATGTATATATGTTTCCTTTGCTATGTTGTGTTTTTTTTCCCCATATTTGAATTTACATGATGATGTCAGATGCTGTCTCCACTCTCTCTGCATCTGCTGTTATTATTCAAACTGAGGGTTCCATCTCATGTAGTATTGCTTGAGACTTGATAAAGGGAGGTTAAGCCTCTCGAAAGCTCGTCATTATAAATATAACGTTTGTCCAATACAAAAGGTATCAAATTATATTGCAATACTCATTATTAATCTATATTTATATGGATTAATAATTACTAAATTACTATTTATTTATTTATATATATATATATATATATATATATATATATATATATATAAATATATAAAAACTAAAAAAAAAACTATAATTCTATACAAGATGAAGATCTGGTTGTATAACATTTGGGAGCTGCAGTGGGAACAATCAATTAGACTTGGAAGGTCTCGAGTACAATACACATGGGCACATATTCATTACATATATAGTTGTGGATCTTACGAAGTTAGTGACGTTTGCGATGTTGCAAAGTGAGTTGAAGCACGCAGGACTTATGCTGCAATGAACGCCGAATGACACGGGGGGGGGGGGGGGGTGGAGAAGCGAAAGAAATACAAGAGGGGGGAAAGAAGGGAGAGGGGGGAAAGGGAGAATGCGAAAGGAGGAACAGGAGAGGGGGGATAGGAGACACCAGGAAGGGAGATGGATAGAAAGGAGACACAGGGGAGGGAGAGGGGAAAAGAAGACACAGGGGAAGGAGATGGGGGAAAGGAGGAACAGGAGAGGGTGCAAAGGAAATGGGGGTAAAGGAGACACTGGAGGGAGAGGGGGAAAGGAGGCACAGGGAAGGAAGAGGTGGCGAAAAGACACAGGGCGGGTTGGCCAAGGCTAACAACGAGCGACAAAGCGTCTCATTGTGCGGCTTGCAATGAGCGCCTAGACGCTGGGAGGGGCTCGCGAAGAGCTAAGCATTGTCTGGCAAACAGCATTGCCAGCTTTCAAATTTTATTCCTGTCATTTTTGCTGGGCAATTTCCTAGTTTAGTAATAACTGTATGTCTATATAAACAGCACAAATTCAGACAAAACACCTCAATCTTATGGGCAAATATCACATGCTCCAGTCTTTACTGTAACTGTTCAAATGAAACCCCAAACTTGGGACCCGATAATTTGGAACACACAAACAAGATAGGTTCTTGGGTTGAAAATGACCAAACTACCCCTTACGAACAATTTACGAATAACTTCAACATCCCTCTGAAGGATTTTTTTAATCATATCAATTTAAGACACTGGGTGATGACTATTATTAGAACATATGGCCCCCCTAAACCATCCATGTTCTCCTCAGAATGTTAAAACCTCCCCCTAGCCAAGGAAATCCTAGGCTACCTGTATGACATCTTTAATTCTTCCAATAAAGATCAAAAACCTCCCTTCATGATTAAATGGCAGTCTGATTTAGGTCAAGAATGGGAGGCCAATAAATGGATTGAATCTTGTACCAGTCTTTTGAAGGGCTCTATAAGCTATAATTTATTGGAAACCTCTGTAAAAGTCCTACATAGAGCATACTTCACTTCATCGAGACTTCATAAGATGAAATCACAAAATAGTAGTAATTGTTTCAGAGGCTGCCAAATCGTGGGTGACTTCATCCACACTTGGTGGAAGTGCCAAACAGTCAATTAAATAAAACATACAATCTCTAATCTAATATATCCTTGCTTATACCAGGCAAACTTGGTACAGGCAGACTGTATAATGTAAGAATGTAATCGAGAGTGGGGAAATTAAAGTTAGAAGGTTAATAAGTTAATCAAGTTGATAATAGTTTTTTTGTAAATTCAAATATGAATAACATTAAAAAAAAGACAAACGTTTTGTTCCTGATATAATAATATCTTTAGTTCTCCTTCCTTAAGCAATCAGAGAAATGTATACAAGTGGTGTCAAATATATGTAATGTATGGCTTAACATGTTATACAAACTGCTCTAATAATATTACCAAATTGTCTTCAATAAAAATATTGGAAAATAAAATTGTAGAGAATTCTATCTGAGTGTTATTGTTTAGTTGTTTCCAACTCTCCGTGATTCTACGAATTATATCACGCCAGGCACATCTTGTGTCTGGATGTGCTCATTTATAAGGTGTTCTTGGCAAAGATACTGGAGTTAGTTGCCAGTTCCTTCTCTAGTGAACTATGATTAGCCTGACCTCTCTCCTATGACTTGCCTATCTTTTGTGACCCTACGTGGGATAGTTTACAGCTTCACTGAGGTACAGAAGTCCATTCACCACCAGATATCCAGGGATATATACAGGTACTTTTAACCAAAAGGATTAACCTTATTTTTTAAGACACAAACAGTTTATTGGTATTGAATGATTAAAATAGTGAAGTTTATAATCTGTTTATCTATATCTGTATTGGACATTTAGATGTGAAGCCTCCAGTTGTCACAAAGGTTGAACAAGAAGAGCTGAATATAAGAGATCAGCAGCAGGTGAAGGAGGAGGAGAGTCCTGGGAATATCAGGGAAGGTGAGTCGTTAATGCAAAATAAGAAAATTAACAGTACAATTTTTATAGGCACACTGTCACTCAAATGAATATTGTAAGAAATTATTACAATAGAAATTGTTCTGTAAAACACTGAGGCTCACAGGAGGTAAATCTTCATTTATTTATTCATCTATTTATTAGGAAATCTAATAGTAACTAAGTCATTAGATTTTTGGACAAGATCATCCTAAATCTTATATATATATATATAATCCATCATCACTGCTGAGACTTAATGTATGTATAATGTATACTTTATATTATTATTATTATTATTATTAGTAGTAGTATTATTACCCTTTATTTGTAATGTGCTGACATATTCTATAGCGCTAAACAAGGTAGATACAAGTCAAACAAACTTAACAAATAACAAAAGAATGGAGGTGTGATGACCAGACTCTTGGGGTCAGTGTATGTTAATAGTTAATAATATATGTTATTAATAATTGATAATATGTAATGTATATTGTATAGTTAAAAACATGTAATGTTGTGTGGCCAGTTCATGAACAATTAACGAAGTTAGAATGTTGTGATGTGATTGGAAACTGTTGTGTGAAGTCAGTTATTAAAGTTTGCCCATGCAGCATAAAACATAAAATATGTGTCTGTCGCTGTAGTTTATTATATTGCCACGCCTAGATTTGCTTGTCTGCATCCTGTGTTCCTGCTGCTCCTATATTAGAAGGGATCATTGCCTGCTGTGTTGTTGATTTCCTGAGCTGGTTCCTGGCCTAAAGAACCCAGCTAAAATCCTCACAACTGATTTTAACAACTGGTGGTAGATGGTGGGATCTCAGCAGCAGAAACCAGCAGCAGGATGCTGAAGTATGACAGCATGTCCGCTATTGAAATCAAGGAGTCATTGTACAGAATAGGTTTCTTCAGGATAGGCAGGGACAAGCAAGGCCGACATGATCCAAGAGTTGGTCCTGGATGATGAGTACCAGCAGGCAGGGGAAGCAAGGGAGACAGAGGAGGAGGCCTTGCCAGGCATATCAGCAGACAAACACGAGCAGTAAGATGGACCTTATACTGGGTCAGTAAGTCATGTGATGACCTGGTCTGGGTTGTTATCATGTAATGTATATGGGTGACCTATACTAGTCTGGTATAAATGTATAATATGTATCTGGTTATTTTGCAGTCTCTGCTCTTTGTATGATAATGTGAGATGTGTCAGGTCTGAAGCCCCCACAATATCTGCCCCTTGTTCTGTACTGGCCATAAAGACATGTAACAAATCCCAGTGTGTGACCACCTCATGTTTATTTGTACAGACTGTGACAAAGTGACACCACCAGGTCTCTCAGAGTCTGACCAAGAAGAAGAGACAAATACGAGGAGTCCTTGTGAGATTAAAGAGGAGGAAATTCCTGTGAATATCAGTGAAGGTGAGTGATATTATTTATAGAATAGAATTGCTTGGTATTTTGTAGCTGGGTCACTCTATTGAATGAGGCCAGACTGATACACTACAGGACGTTTCTATTAATTATCTCATATAATATATATATATATATATATATATATATATATATATATATCTTATATATATCTATCTGTACAGGCATTGAAAGAGTGAAATCAGAGCTTGACCAAGAAGAAGAGACAAATACGAGGAGTGCCCAGCAGATTAAAGAGGAGGAAATTCCTGTCAATATCAGTGAAGGCGAGTGATGCATTATTATACAGGGACTGTGATACATATTATGGCCCCTATTTAATTCCAAACCCGTAATAGCCTGCATACAGCCCATATGTCTTTTAGTTCGGAATTTGTTACATTTATACATGTATTTAATTGACAACCCCTCAATTACAAGCTCACAGGCACCACACGCAAACCATGACCCCGTACGTAGCATTTCAGGGCATGATCGTGATCAATTAATCAAGCCCGTAAGTTACATTTTAGACAGAGCTAATAGTAAATGAGACCGTCATCATGACGTCAGTAAAACATGGAGTTTAAACTACAATCAATTCGTGTTTAGAAGTAAAATACACAATCAGACTCCATTTCCATGCAGGTTCCATGATATGAATTAACCCATTGAATCCGGGGATCGATAGAACACAGACATGTGTTGTGCAATGAATTATATTGCCTTTCATTGCTTTATCACTACTTTAAAGTACAGTAGTGTGTTTTTTTTTTTTTTTACAGTGTTATGAACAGGTGTTTAACCCACTTGCGAGTCCTATCTAGTACTCGTATAATTTTTTGATGCCTTTGCCATTTACGGGTTTGAAGACGATTGCGGGCTTGTTGAATTGTTGTAATAAAATATGGATTTTGCATTGGTAACATTTACAGGCTTGAAACATCAAAGGTGGTGATAGGACGGAATTACATTTTTGACAACCGCAGTGATTTGGAGCCTCAAGTAATTTTGATTTGTACAAATAAATAGGGGCCAGTATGTGTAACTCATTGACTTAATGGGAGCTATAAGGGACACAGCAATTTTGGTTACATGAAAACATGACCAGAAGTCAAAATGGAATCCTACATGGTACAATAAGATTTAACTAAAAATGCTTTTTGTTCCTGTCTTGCTCACCTGCTAATGTTGTTACTTTGTTATATCACAATCACGTGAAGATTTTACCAAACCACAATCAACCTTTTTACTGTTTGTCATCTGAATGGATATAACTAGATGTGATTTGTCTATCTTCCCATATAATCCACTTCTTTTGATGGAAGTTTCTGACTTTCTTTGACAGATTCAGTATATCCGGGTTGTGGAAAAATACAATGTTATAATAGCAACAAAATTGGAATTGGGTGCCCGTTCCCTTCTCTTTTTAAGCAGATTTTGTACAAGTCAGATTACATGGTCCTAGAGGGATTCCAAGGTGATCCTCGGACATCACAGTCATCAGTTTAGATAATTCTGGCTTAAGTTAATTCTCTTAATACAAAACAACTTTATTTAATACAGGTCTCTGACTCTAGTTGTATAAATATGTAATGAGTGATCAGACAGACCATGTTATTTAAATTGTGTATAATAAGACTCTACAATTAATTATCTATTGGACCAACAGGGCTCCCTGATTACAATCTATCTGTTGTGACAGTTAAAGAGGAAAGAGAAGAAGACTGTGATGTTCAACAAATTGTAATTCATTACAATCCATGTGAAGGTGAGTGAGAAATATGAAAAAAAGTAAAAGTAATTTATTTAAACAACTTAAACTGACAATCACTTATTCATTGTGATGACCTCATGTTGTTTGTTTATTTTTACTTCAGAAAGCTAAATCTGTTAATATTTTCCCTTTTAAGGTTTATATCTCAGAAAGTTGTGAGGCTATTTTATACTGGATTACACAAAAAAAGTTGATGTTCTTTTGCCAGCTATGTGGTATTATTTAAATTGCGCTAATATGTCTCTCAATTCCTCCTCTTAAGGATCTTTACTACCCCCTCGTGTATAGGGACATGTTTTCTCCTTTTGTGTCCCTCAGTAAGGGTACTCTTTAAAAAAAAAAAATATTTTAATGGTGCCACCATCAGAATCCTTTTATCTGAAGCTGAAAATGTCTCTAATCATGTCCCAATAGACATATAATTAAAAACAAAAATATCTGGGGTCATCTGTAGTCCCACAGAAAAGCAATTTACCAGTCCATTTATGAATTTTTTTTACATGTCTCACAACAAGTATGTCTTGTCTGTTTTCCACAGAGCCTTTATAACTATTTTGCCAGCATTAAGTGTTAAGTATCTCTGCATATATCATACCCATTATATATATAAATACATAAATTGTGGTAGCCATGACTGTCGAGTAATCTACATGAATAATCAGAGTACTGCAGCATATAGTGATAACTTTTTATTGGTATTCATAATATAGCGACAAGCTTTCCAGAGATGAACCTCTATTTATCAAGCCAAAAAGCATCATTGCTATATAATGAATACGTTTGTCCAATAAAAAAAGGTATCGCCATATACTGATTATTCACACACACTCCCACACAAACACATAAGTGGCATCCCAACACTTCATGTTTTAGGTTTATTTTGTAAATTGTTAAAATATGATGTGTATATTCATGTTGTGTATTGATTGGTATCACTCTTGTTAACAAAATTGTAAAATTCTTTACTCCAGATGTTTTTGTTTTTAACAGATGTGTCGAATACCCGGAATATGTGTGAAGAGCACCATATTTCCCTTCTTTCACCAGATTGTGTAAGGGAAGATTTCAATGTTTTACGCAGTTATATGGACTCTAACCAAAGAAGTGTGAAAGAAAAAACAGGAGAAACATCCATTTTCTGTTCTGACTATGGGAAAGGGTTTACCAGTAATGGAAATTTTGTATTAGTTAAGGGAGTTCATGCAGGAGAAAATGGATGTTCAGACTATGAGAAGTGTTTCTGCATAACCTCACATCCTGATACTCATAAGAGAATGCAAGGAGAAAAATCATATGTGCGTTCAGAATGTGGGGAATGTTTCAGTAAGGCCTCAAGTCTCATTGATTATAAGACAACTCACACAGGAGAAAAAACATTAGAAGGTTCTCGTAGGAAATGTTTTAGTGATAATGCGGCTCTCGTTGTTCATAAGAGAACTCACCCAAGAGAAAGACCATTTGAATGTTCTGAATGTGGCAAATGTTTTAGTGATACCTCAGCGCTCAATGTGCATAAGAGAACTCACACAGGAGAAAGACCATATGCATGTCCTGAATGTGGGAAATGTTTCTCACAGGCCTCCTCTTTCAATGTTCATAAGAGAACTCACACAGGAGAAAGACCATTTTCATGTTCTGAATGTGGGAGAAGTTTCAGTTTGGCAACAAGTCTCAAGAAACATAAGAGAACTCATACAGGAGAAAGACCATTTACATGTTCTGAATGTGGAAAATGTTTCACTCAGATGTCAACTCTCAATGCTCATAAGAGAACTCACACAGGAGAAAGACCATTTTCATGTCCTGAATGTGGGAAATGTTTCACACAGGCCTCAGCTCTCAATGCTCATAAGAGAACTCACACAAGAGAAAGACCATTTTCATGTTCTGAATGTGGGAAATGTTTCAGTAAGGACACAGGTCTCAATGTTCATAAGAGAACACACACTGGAGAAAGACCGTTTTCATGTTCTGAATGTGGGAAATGTTTCAGCCAGTCATCAACTCTCAAGACTCATAAGAAAATTCACATTGGCGGGAGACCATTTGTACAGATATGAGAGACGGTTTACTCTCAAAACATATCATGAATGAATATACATTGCGCACAAACATTTTGATGATAAAAAAATGTTTCCAAAGACACTTATGTCTTACTGAAAATAATGAGATTCACAGAAGATTAGAATCATTCTTTTACTCTGATTGTGGAAAATATTTTAAGAGTTGTGCACATTTATATTTGATATCAGAAAATGTACACAAAAGACAAATATCTATATGTTTTGATTGTGTGAAAAGGTTTGTTAAAAAAATAAATAAATAGTTACATATCAGATGACTTAGACAGAAGAGAGACTGTTCATTTATAATTTTCATATATGAGATGCTTTGTTTCCTGATGCTTTCTTTCTTGATTAAAAAATAATTTGTCACTCTCTTTGGGGGCATGAATATTTGTTGTTGTTTTTTTTAATTCCCTGTCCGTGTGCTGAAGGTGTTAGTGACTTTTAGTAGTTATTTTATATATGACTTCTTTTTTTTTACATTTTTTGTTTGAAAAATTAAATATTATACAATAATAGTTATGTTGTAATACAAATTCACTACTGAGATAGCACTTTGAATCCACAATAATATATTTTTTAGAGAAAGTAGTGTGTTATTTACCGTAATTTTTTCTACTCATTTAAAAAAAAAATCCTCACACTACCACAGTTCCTGTGTGAAATCATGTTAGATCACATCACAGAGATTAGAGATTACTGTCCATATAAAGTATTCTTGGATTTAAGTCTGTTGTATAACTAGATGGTGATGACTTCATGGATGGTAAAAAAAACACTGAAAACTCGCAAACAAACGAATAAGATTATTTTCATCATTATCATCATCACTTTATTTATATAACACCAACATATTCTGTACTGCTGGATTACAGTAAACATGGCACTTTTATACAAAGTATTTGCAAGACAAAGAGCTCAAGAGTGAAACAAAAGATAGTCACATAGGGCCTCATTCTATTATCGGCCGTAAATCGGCCGTAAGGCTGTGATTCCTTGCGGGGGTTCTGTTAACTCGCGATTCTATTATACGGCCCGCAAGGATCTCCCCTTACGGCCAGCCGCATATCTTGAAACCGGCCGTAAGCTGTGAAATCTAAAAACGCAAAAATAAATTCAAGCCTGCACTGTACAGCTCTGTAAATGCTAGGGATCATATTGGGGGACATGAGGATTAAAAGTAACCCACTCTCAAGCTTGCACATCAGCCCAAACCCGAGTTCAAATTAACTGTTTATTTTCCGGCTGCGGCGTGGGCAGGTCTGAAGTGCTCCAAGCACTCTGGACTTTTTACATGGATATTTTACGGATATTAAAAATAAAATATTTTACGGATTTGAGTATAGGATAATTATGTGCTATTTTTTCTAACACCTAAAATCCCTTTATAGTCTTCTCAAAGTGCAGGATGGCTTTATTTGAGCTATTTTATGTGCTTAATTGGTGCTAGCGGGACCTCTTTCCTGCAAGTAAGCAGCGGCTCGTTTTTAGCCTTGCAGAGAGGTTTCCCGGAGCAATTGAATTGCAAATAGGAATTTCTTACGGCCGAAACTCTTGCGGCCGTTTTAGATCAAAGGCTTTCCTCCGGCGCGAGCGGCCGCAAGAGATAGCAAGGCACCGGCCGCAAGCCTGCCGGAGCCCCCGGCCGGAAGGGAATAGAATAGCCGAATAGCTTGCGGACGGTCCTTGCGGCCCCGCAACGGCTGCGGCCGCTAATAGAATGAGGCCCATAGTAATTAAAGGTTGAAAATTATTTTATTTTATTAAGTTCAACCTTTTTAGATCTCCTCTGATATTTATAAGTGAATTATTTTAAAATTGATTTAAATAAAGGCAAAAAAGAATAACATGGAAACATTGCTAATTGTCTCTAAAGGGGAAAAAATAAAATTCCTTCCTGACTGCATATACTGGCAATTGGATTCTTCCCGGGATTGATACTTCTCTAGTTATCCAGGAATACCCTTTTTATTCAAACATATATTCAATGCCTTTTTAAAGTAATCTATTTAAAGATATCTACAACCCCCTCTGCTAGAGAATTCCACCGTTTAACCATCCTTACTGTGAAGAACCCTTTTCTTGCGTTACAGTGGCATCTTTATTTTCCTTCTAACCTCCATAGATGTCCTCTTGTCAGTTGAATATCTCTTGGCACAAACATTTCACTTGACAAAGCCTTATATTGGCACTGAATATATTTATATAAGGTAATCATATCCCCTCTGAGATGCCTTTTTTCTAGAGAAAATACGTTTAATTTGGTTAGTCTGTCTTCATAGCTTAGCCGTCCCATTACTCTTGTTAGTTCTTTTGCCCTTCTCTGCTCTAAAATGCCCTTTGTATGAAGTGGTGCTCAAAATTGTACTAGGGATTTGTATAGTGGTGGAACCATATTTGTTTCTCTGGCTTCTGTACCTTCTTAATAGATGCTAATATTAATATGCTGCTTGGCATTGAGTACTGTTACGTAGGTGGTTATCCACAAGCACTCCCAAATCAATTTTATTATCTGATACCCATAGATTTGCTCCATTAACATTATAAATTGCATGGAGATTTTTTCTTCCCAAATGCATACCGTTACATTTATTCATATTAAATCTAATCTGCCATGTTGATGCTCATTTCTCTAATGCAAATCCTTTTGGAGGGAAAGTATATAATTGTCTGCTTTATTTACCTTGCATAACTAAGTGCCATCAATAAAAATGGAGACAGTATTTTCCAGTCCTAAATTCTAAGTCATTTATAAATATTTTAAAACGGAGAGGACCTAATATTGAACCATGAGGAACACCACTTACCACATTAGTCCAATCTGAGTATGATCCATTTACAACAACTATTTGCTTCCTATATTTTAGCCAGCTCTCAATCAATTAACAGATATTTACTGCAATTCATTTATCTCTTAGTTTGCACAATAGTCTTCCACGTGGCATTGTATCAAAAGCCTTTGAAAATCCAAAAAGACTACATGCCCTGAGTTGCCTTGATCCATGTTCTTACAAACCTCCTCATAGAAACTAATTAGATTTTTTTTTTTTACAGAACCTATCACTTCACTTACAGTATAAATCTGTGATGACTCCTACTTACAATATTGTTCAAATACATATCTGTGTATATTACTAAAAGTTTTCCCACTACAGTAGTGAGACTCACAGTTTAATAATTCCCTGGATTTTCTCTTGCTCGCTTCTTAAATATAAATATATCACATCTGATTATCTCTAGGCATCTGGTAGAGACCCTGTGACGAGTGAGTCTTAAATTAGATATAATGGTTTGGCTATTATAGAACTCAGTTCCCTCAGTACCCTTATTAAAAACAAAAAAAAATATTTTAGATTTCCTCCTGTGTTAACCAATTATTTGGTGTAGGTAGTGTAGCTCTATTATGTTACAGTGTCCCAACCACTGGTACCTCCCTTGTGTATACATTAATTATCAGGTTTTTTTCTGTTTCACATTGTAATGTTCCTATAGCTTCTTTCCTTGCCTTCTTCTCAATAATATGTACTGTGTATATTATATTATATTATTTTTTTAATGGGCTTGGTTACTGTCTGTACTGTTTTTAAATCGGCTTGGTTACTGTCTTACTGTCCTTTTCATTTTTTATTTTAGCCAGTCTAATAGCTCTTTTGCAAGCCTTGATGATTTCCTTTTACTCATGTAAAGTAGTCGATTGTCTGTTCTCTCTTTTTGGTATAAATTAAATGCCTGTTTTTTTACTGTATCTTCATTCTTAAATCATTATTAAGCCACACAGGATGCAGTTTACTCTTTTTACTTTTATTTTCACATGGTATACGGAAGTATGTATATCCGTCCCTTGGTTTTCAGTGGTTAGGATCCGGTGCTTTCAACGCTGCAACCTGGGTTTGATTCTAGTCAGGGAACCAAGAGGTCACACCACCCTGAAGCCAAGCAGGGGTGAGCCTGGTTAGTACTTGGCTGGGAGACCACCTAGGAATACCAGGAGCTGCATTTTGTGGCCTACTGGGGAAGGATCTGGCTTCAGTATCTCTGCCAAGTGGATCAGCATGACCATGGACCAACAATGTGCCGGTGTGTTACAGTCCATGAGAACACAGAGAGTCAAACATGACTGAATGACAAAATATATATAATGAATGTATATTTAGTATGGATTGGAATGCTTATGTTCAGTATTATTACCCATCAGTTTTTTGTCCCAGTCTATACTTCATATTGCTGCTCTTAGACCGTTAAAATCTACCCTTTTTAAAATTAAGAGTGTTTGTTGGCACCTTACAGCTTTCTTTTTTAATTCAATCTCAAATGAGACTGTGTTGTGATCACTGTTTCCCTATTATATCAATACTAGCGACTTGCCCATCAAATATGACGGCAATAAAATTTGAAGCCTGGCAATGCTGTTTGCCACACTTTGCGAGCCTCACCCCCTCTACTTGACAGGAGTCGCTATTTGCGAGCCTCTTCCCCCCTCTACTGGCCTCGCGATGAGCTCCTTTGGCGCTCATTGCAAATTTCTCCCCCTGTCTACTTCTTCCCTTTTGTCTCATTTCCCTCCTTCTTTCCTTCCCCTGTTTCTATTCCCCCTCCCCTGTGTCTCTTCCCTCCCCTGTGTCTTTCTCCCCTCCCCTGTGTCTCTACCCCCCCTTTCCCTCCCATGTGTCTTCCCCCCTCCCCTTTGTCTCTTCTCCCCCCCTCCCTCCCCTGTGTCTCTTTCCCCCTTCTCTGTGCCTCTTCCCCCCTCTCCCTCCCCTGTGTCTCTTTCCCTCTCCCCTGGCTCTCTTTCCCCTTCTCCTCCTCCCTCATCCTTCCTCCTCATTCTCATCCTCCCTCGTCCTTCTCCTCCCTCACCCTCCCTCCTCCTCCCTCATCCTCCTCCTCCCTCATCCTCCTCCCTGATCCTCCTCCTTCCTCATCCTCCTCCTCCCTTTCCCCTCTCTTCTTACCATCATGTGATCAGCTCCTGCTGCTCTGTCCCCCGGCAACGTCGGCTTCTGACTGTGTTACAACTGGCATATGCTAATGACGTGACGTCACATGCGCGTCACATCATTAGCATATGCCAGCCGGCTGCTGTGTCCCCTGCAACGCCGGCTTCTGGCTGTGTTCCAACCGGCATATGCTAATGACGTCACGTCAAGTCATTACCATATGCCAGTTGGGCCACAGCCAGAAGACGCGATGTAGAGGAGAGAGCAGCAGGAGCCCAGATGATGAAGGTAAGAGAGGGGAAAGGGAGAGAGGTGTAATTGGAGAGGGGGGAAGAGAGAGGATGAGTAAAGGAGGGAGGATGAGGGGAAGGAGGGAGGAGACACTGGGGGTGATGCGAGCCCTAGGGGCTCATTGCAGCCCCCGTTCACTGGCAGGATCCAGGTACTTTAGGTGTGATGCAAGGCTGGGGGCCTCGCGATGAGCACTGGAGATAGTCCCGCTGGCCAGGTAGTCCCGCGGGCCTCGTGGTTACAGGCCACAATGGATCGCCTCGCTTCGCAAGCTTGCAAATGTGGCCCTTCTTCTCTGGCTATAGGCTTAAATTCAGGCTCATCATACAGACAGATCACTCCTCCTCTTCTACCATTTTTTTCCTAAATTGGTTATAACCATCCAAATTAACTTTTAGTCTTGAGGTTCATTCCACCATGTTTCAGTAATGCCCATTAAGTGCCATTTTTCATTTGATGCTAATAATTCTAACTCTTCCTGTCAAGCTTCTTGTATTAGCAAGCATACATTTTATGTTGTTATGACTCTGCAGTTTTGAAGTGCTTGCCAATGTATTTGAGTTGCTTCTCAATAACTCTCTATTAACTATACCAAACCTCCCCAATGAGTAGTCAAATCACCCCTTAACCCCTCTACTCTTTCTTCCCCAATAATTCCATCTAGTCCCTACCCTACATCTACTAGTTTAAGAACTCTTCCAGCCTTTCTACTATCCTTTCCTCTAGTACACAAGCTCCAACTTAGGGTGTAATCCATTACTACTAAAGAGATTGTACCCGAGTGAGAAGTCACACATTAACTAAATCTCCTTCTGTCTCCCTGGGCTAGAAAGTGGCACTGGTAGTATTTTGAAAACTACTACCTTGGAGGTCCTTGCCTCAAGCTTTTTTTCTATGAAATCATTCTTTAGAAAACTTCATTTTCCACTTACTTTGTCATTGGTACCAATGTGTACCAAGACCGCTGGTTCATTTTCATCCCTTCCCAATAATTGTTCTGATCTACAACATACCGAACCTGAGCACCCGGGACACTGCAAACAGTTTGATTGCAGGGATCTGGGCAACAAATCCCCAATTCTACCTTCCTAATAATAGAGCCCCTTACCACTAAAACCTGTCTGTTGGTCTGCATATTCTGCCCTCCCACTCCTCCAGTAGAACTGTTCTCCTTGCTGTTAGGGGGAACATCCCTATCTGAATGGACACCCCAACAGTTTCACTCAATCTGGCAAATATGTTGGTGTTTGCCAAATCACAAATTGCCTGCCTCCTCCCCTTGTCCCCCATGCTTCCTATTGTAACTGTAACCCAGCTACCTCCCTAAACATCCTCACTAGCCACATCTCCACCCCACATGCTTGGCCCAGCTAAACTTTGCTCAGTGAGCACCAACTCCCTTTCCATAGGAGCAATATCACTAAGTGCTGCAAACATCTTATCCATTTCTCTAGTTTGAGCTTCCAAAGAGGCAACATGCTCACACCTCTCACAAAAGTATGGACCCTGGATCAACTTTTCCAGTAGTACATACAAATGGCAGGATGTACACTGAGCGAGGTTGCCACTGGACAGACTCATGATTACTAATAGAAAACTACAGTTGGAAAACCATGTATGGGATAGCCTGGTATATGTAGATAGAGTCAAGAAAATAAAAACATCAAACATGAGATCATGGGTTCTATTTTTAGTAAATCCTTCAATCTGTAGTTATGTATTTCAACCTCTAGGTAATGGTGGTGTGTTGTAGATTTTAGTACCAATACATTTGAAATGGTTTAGCCCACATATTTGTATGAATCCAAAATAAGCAGGTATGAATGATACAGTGTATAACATGAAAAAGTAGTAATATGGTCCAATATGTTCTTTTACAGTGTTTAAATAAAAGTTATATCAATACTGATAGAATTCTAGCTAATTTATCGATGGGCTGATTTACATTGGAAGAAAATGCAGAGACAGATCTACATGACCTTTCAAGACTATGCCCAGAATAAAGATGTTTCTGCTAATGTTCCAGTAATTGGCTTTCAGCTTCCTATTAGTTATTTATTCTGACTAATCCCACCTTCTAAAGTATTAATAAGTCATATCAGACAAATCAACTTTAAAATGTCCCAAAACTTACTCTTGTATACATTTTAAATTTAACAGGGTTTATTTTCTCATTTAATATATGGTGGGCAAAAGTACGACAGAAGCCCATCACCGTATAGTAGTACAGTAAATAAATAGTACATTTGTGTTAACATCTGAAAGTCTAAAACAAGTAAAACAATTGTGTTTCCTGCTCAAATTTCTGATAATACAGTTATTGCACTGCATTTTGGGAACCTGGGCAGAGACATGTAAATGTGCCAGCAAATACTTCACTCTTTAATCTAAATACCATTTCAGACATTACTCCTTTAAAGCATGTGCCTGCTGTACAGCTTTAAGCAAAGCTCATGATTGATTATGCACAAGCCATGAAATCTATCCACAGGCAGCACTGTATATACATGTATATATGTCGTGGTGAAAGGGCTCTTCATGTGGGAGGGGCTTCAGCCTTATAAGCACTTCCTGCCGACATCCCTTTGCTCAGTTCAGTCCTGAGCCCTCGCCTGCAGGTTGTGTCTCTGCGCTCTCTCGCTTTTCAGCTTTCCTGGCCTCATATCGCAAGCTCCAGTTGTTTTTGGGCATTTTCCTATCGTTATCCAAGGTAAGTTGTCTCCTCCTAAGCAGTCCAAGGTTCAGCCTTCGCTTTTCATGCTTAGTTCTGGCCTAATCCACCAAGTTTCTCGGACTTTCCTATACCTTCTTGGGTAGGTTTGGACCTAAATTCGCCAAGTTGCGTCCCTTCCATGTCCAAGGCTACGCCTTTTAGGCTTCGTTAAGTTTGCTTGGCAAATTTTGGCCAAAATATACTAGGTTTTTCAACTTTCCTGTACCTTTTCGGGGTGGATTTTACCTGAAACGGGGTGGGTTTTACCTAAATTGGCTAAAATTAAGACCCTCATCCGCCATTCCATAAGTCCTAAACCAGCCTCGCAACCTCACCTCATTCACACTTTCCATACGACATCTACGCTATTATACGACCCATACCAGCCTTGGTAGGCATTACCTCGTTCACGCCTTCCTTAAATCTCAAAACCAGCCTTTGCAAGCTCGCTTTCGTCACACTTTCCCAAGTCCTCACAAGTCTTAATGCTACTGCAGCCCTTCGCTAGACTCCAACGTGATCACGCTCTCGTGGTCTTCCTTCCTCTCCTCACATCAATCTGCTCTCTTCGCAGGTCAGATAGGGTGTAGCAATCAGCCACACCTCACCTACACGAGGAGAGGGGCCCGACCGCAAATTTATGTCCAGCTAATTTGCCTGGCCCCAAATGTCCGCTAGGGCATTCCATCGCTGGAGAGCAATGGTTCAACGCACTCGATCGTTAGGAGAGGGACCTGACCACAAATATATATATATATATATATATATATAGATATATATATATCTAAACACAGCATATAGAAATAAAGAATGTGATCCAAGATCCACTAAAGTATAAAATATTAGTGTATAAATACAAATTCCTGATATACACATCAAATTAAAGACAAAGACTTTAGGGTGACCATAGGATAGGGTCTATAAGATAACATGAAGGTTCCTCAGAATAACTGTCCAATTAAGATAAATCCAGTGGTTAGTACAGTGTTTTTGGTTTTAGGATTTAACTGATTTCCATACATAGCCAACTCCAGTATTTGTAGTACCATCATAAATTACCGCCAAGATTTGAGACAATGATTTAATACTTAAATATAAGCAATTTACAATGATTTTTTTTAATTTTAGTTATTATTTTACATATGTGTTGAATGATCTAGAAGCAATTACAAAACATTTTTCAGTAAATGGCAACATCATTTTATGGATCATATGGATATGCTGGCATTTCAGTGCTTCTTTATGGGTTCTGTCTATTTTTTAAATTGATCTCTATTTTACTTTGTGGTAAGCTATGGTTTTATTGATTCACATTACAATAACTGAAGAAAAAACAAGAACGAAGAAAGAACACCCTTTTTGTGGTTTATTTTCTCAATCACCACATGCTTATCTTTAAAACATATACATACTTTATTACCAATCTCTTTAAAAATAATATATTTTAAAAAATGCAATAAATTTAAATACTGAGCTTTTACTACTCAGTAACTGGACGTCACTACTATAAGGCTTTTATTTCTCAGCTCTTAATTACTTCTTTATCTCTTTATCATTTGTACTTATTTTGTCATTTTGTTTTACATTTTGGTTAACTTAAAACAACTGTGATTGGAAATACACATAAGAGTCATAATTAAAGACAATAATAAAAAAACAAAGAGGAAATCAGTACAATCACGTTTAGAAATGTCAAATGGCTATTATTTGAGAGAGGAAAAAGCAGAGCAAGTAACAGCATAGGATGCATGAATAGGCATCCAATAGATATAAGTCAATTTATATTTATATATAAAGAAAAGTAAGATCGGCATCCAAAAGACGTAGTAGTTGCAAGATACAGATGGTGGTGTATTTCACAAGTTAACCAAAAGGTAAACCAAAATAACAAAATGCAAATAGCACAATATATAAGAGTTGAATCACTTTATTTAATAGCACAGACAAATTGAAATATATTATATAAAGAAAAAAAAATCCCAAAATATAATAAAGGACACAAATATATGGGAATGTATAACTTCTATTGGAAGGTGACTAAAAAAGTAACACCAAGAAAAGACACATGCAGGAATACCCCGCTTAACGCTGTGTATAGGTTCCAACCGCTATGAGTGTTAAGCGAAACAGCGCTAAATGGAGCAGTTTAACATGGGGAAGATACAGTTGGGACAGGGGAAGGACTTTGAAAAAAAGACACAATATCAATAGCATTTTAAAACTAGTTTACTTGCTGTGTACTGCATGAATAAACAGCAAGATAAAACAAGGGTTTTGCACCCAATAAATTAAAGAAACAGTTCCAAATTAAAGAAACAGTACAAAAGAAAAGCACATTTTAACTGGTGGAGGCTCCAGGGTCATCCTCCTGCCTTGGGTTTTTGGCCACAAATTGGTCAAGGGTCATTTGTCTATGCTTCTTGAGGCTAACCAGCAGATGCTGGTGGCAAGACAGCCCACCCAGCACAATGTGCCTTGCATTCCTGCTCCTAGTTGCATCAGGATCATTGGCCACCAGCTCATCCATTATGTTATTGACCTGATGCAATGCCCTGTTTAGGAGCTCCAAGGAAAGTACATTTGAGGCTCAGTGTCCGACTCACTGGTGTCCTGAGGTTCCTGTGTGCCTTGTTCGACCAGTTCTTCAAGGTCCTCATTGGTCCCAGTGCAAAGCGAGGGCACTGGGCGAGGGCCTCAGTTGCTGGCGGCGCTCCATGCCAGCAACTGCGACCCTCGCAAACTTCACGTCGCAACGCAAACAACACGACACACCAATTACGACACTCGCTAAATTTTACGAGCAACGCAAACAACATACGACGCACGTTAACACACATTACGGACTCGCAACACTCAGACGCAACTCGCGAACATTACAAAATTCAAAACACAATACATACACACAGCACATACATAAAAAGCTTACCTACAGCAAGAGGTAGCATCCAGCACCTCAAAAAACCAAGTTACACCTTCATTTAAATAAAAATAAAACACTTTATACACTAATAAAATCGCTAAGTGAGAGAAAAAATGGCCACCGAACAAAACGAAAACAAGGCTACACACGCAAACACCATACGAGACACGTTACCAGACATTACGACCTCGCAAACATCGGACGCAACACGCCGACATACAAACATTTTAAACACAATAAATACACACAACACACACATAAAAAGCTTACCTACAGCAAGAGGAACCATCCAGCACCTCAAAAAACACCTTCATTTAAATAAAAATAAAACATTTTAGACACTAATAAAATCGCTAAGCGAGAGAAAAAATGGCCGACGAACCAAACGAAAACGAGGCTACAGGACTCTCAACACGTAAAACACCACACTCGCAAAACACCACAAGAAACTCGAAAAACACCACAAAGCACCGACGGATAATCCGCAAAGACGCATACCACAGATAACCCGCCATTATACGCCAATGCGGAAGTACACCACTACGCTAACGTTTTCGCCTTGCGCACGATCAGTATTACACTGCACACATTCACCACGCTTACACAGCAGCTCCACACCACTAATGCTGCAGCAACTTCAAAACACATTGACAGCTCTTCCACACAATGCTTCAAAATAGGTAAACTATATTAATTTATTAATGTATTATATATTTCATTATGATACACCAAACAGCATTAGCTACCTTACAATTTCATTGCTGTCATTTTTTGACAGGCAATTCGCTAGTAATAATATAATGATGATTGTTTTGGTAAATTTTAAATCATTTTTAAAATTACATTTTAATTATGTTTCTAGCCATCATCACACTTTGCACTGCTTAGATTGGTGACATCCATAAAATGTAACTTATAATACATCTATGACTCTGTTGTGCCTGTCTAAGGCCCTCACTAACCTTTTATGTGTGAATAAAAGTACATAAAAATAACATTGCTATTACATATATATTATTTTTATACACAACAATAATTGCGAAAACTGCAAAAAAATATAATGACAAGTTTATTGGACTGGAAAATGCATCTTTAGGCTATTTAGGACACTCATAGTTCCTTAAGTGTCTCATAGGTATCTTATAAGTGTCTTGTAAGGGATCTAACTGCTTTTATAGGAGGTTGAGTTTACACTTAAGGACTTGTCTCACTGTGAGCACTTGGTGAGCAATAAAAGAACATGTAAGATGTTCAGTAACTCTTAAAGGTAAAACAGCACTTTAGGTAAAATATCCCATAGCAGAAGGGAACATGTCACACATAGAGATCACTTGTTTTGTTTTGCTGTAGTAGGAATGTAATACTAGGAATGTGAGAGCCATGTAACCAAACTCCTTATGAATAATAATTAGTTAATCATTTAATTTATTTAGGTTTAAGCTGGAAAGCTTGACTAATATTTGTGTGTTTTGTGTATAAGTTTTCTAATTGCTTCTTTCAGCTCATTGTTTCTCAGACTGTAAATAAATGGATTTAATAAAGGAGTAATTGTTGAATAAATAATAGATACCAGTCTATCTCCAATACCATAGTGAGTGGGAGCAGGACGAAGGTATTTGAAGAATAGAGATCCATAAAAGATAAAGACCACAGTCAGGTGTGAGGAGCAGGTGGAGAAAGCTTTTTGTTTCCCTTCCTTGGTTGGAATCCTTAAGATCGACCTAAATATGCGGACATATGGGACGAAAGTTACTCCAAGGGCAATAAATCCTAATAAGAAAGCTCCAATGAATACCAATAAAGTGTTTAGAAAAATATCAGTACACGAGAGCTGTAACAAGAGCGGAAGTTCACAAAAAAAGCTCTGAATTGTATTTTGTTCACAGAAATGAAGCCTAAGCGTACAAGTGGAATGTATAAAAGCATTGGTAAACCCAACTCCCCATGCTGTTGATGCTGTGAGAAAACAGACCTGCCAAGACATGACAGTTGTGTAATGCAGAGGTTGGCAGATGGCTACATATCTGTCACAGGACATCACTGCCAACAAGGAGATCTCAGCACCAACAAACAATAAAAAGAAAAAGATCTGAGCTACACAAGTTGTGTGGGATATTGTCTTCTTATCGGAAAACAAGTCAGCAATAAGTCTCGGAACAGAAACTGTGGAAGAAAAAATGTCCACACTGGCTAAATGGCCAAGAAAGAAGTACATTGGAGTGTGGAGATGGTTGTAAGTTTGAACAAGTACTAGAATAAGCATGTTTCCAACTAGAGTCATCAGGTATATGAGGAAGAAAAAAAGGAAAAATACTAACCAAAATTCTGATAAGTCAGAGAATCCGAGAAGAATGAATTCGTGTACTATTGTTTTATTCTGCTGTCCAAATTTTACATTCATGTTCCAACCTAATATTATAGTAAAAAGAAAATAAATTACATTAAGGGATCATGGAAGCTTTAAGTTCAGCAATTATAATGATACGCTTTTAGATTAATTTCTCATTTAAACTCTCTGTAGCATTTGACACTGTGGTCCATGACATATTAGTGGATTGCCCGAAGACTATCACTGCTATGCTAATGACACAGCTTCTATCCTTCAGCATAAATTCAGAACATGCAAACATTCCTCCTAATAGATGTCTAGAAGAGCTCATAGTTTGGATGAATACAAATTTGGATATCTGAAACTGAACCCAGAATAGATAGAGGTACTTCTGTTGGGCCCCCGTTTCGAAACAGCAGTTCCTTGAGCCGAACAGGAGAAGGTCATTAGCTTCGGATCTTGAAGCTGCAGAAATCTGAACATGTACGCAAACTTGGGGTTGTTCTGAAATGTGGTCGGACATGAAAATATCACATGTCACCTGTAGTCAAATTCTTAATTTTTAAATCCCCATTTTGGTTCATGCATGTATATATGATATGACTGGACTCCTGCAACAATCTCTTTTTAGGACTGCCAGATAAAAAATTGCATTGCTTAGCATTGGTACAGAATGATCACAAGGTTATTAACAACCAAACTCATTATTACCACACAACAACTGTTCTCCATGCCCTACACTCATTTCCCTGTGAAAGACAGCAGACATTTTAATCTTGGCCTGCTGACAAACCTCTACATGATGAAGGCCCCAGATACCTGAAGGAGATCCTCACTCCTTTGTGTGGGGGTGGTTAAAAGATTTTAGTCTCCAGATGTCTTCATAAACCTCTGGCAGCTGAGCTTCTATGTAGGAATCCAAAACCACTGTGTGCAGTGGGAGATCATGCCAAGAGAGGACTTCTTAGGAGCTTACAACAGAAAAACCCTAAAATAGATTTGACAATTTAATCTAGAAACCTTTAGTGAATACTTTTGTTTGATTTTGGGTGTTTATGTTTTGGTTTAATATAGTAATAACTATTTTTATTTTAAGACAAGACAGTTTGTAAGTGGCCATTACGCTCCCTTTTACGTATGTGACTGTAAGACAATAATTGGACTGAACCAAAATAAACAACTAGTTTCAAGCAATGGAAATAGCCGTACTTTCGTTCCAGTGCTTGAGACTATCCATCTATAAGAACAACAGTTTTAAAATCAGGAAATTCATTATCAACTTGTTAAATCGTTGAACTTCTTACCTGTTGCTTTGTAGCATACCCTCTCATTTCACATGCATTTAATTGTGTTTCTAAATAATATCCTTGGAACAATTTATTTGTACCAATATGTAAAAATAATCATCAAATAGTGCATCCATTATGTAAGAAATACATATTGTTTAATTATAAATAAATATATATATATACTGTATATATATATATATATATATATATATATATATATATATATATATATATAGTACATCTGTGTTCACATTTGAATGTCTAAAACAAGTTAAAAAAACAGCTTCCAGCTCAGAATTCCGAGAAAATGTCCCCACAAATGCCTAGCTCTTCAATCCATAGCCATTATCAAACATGGCTTCCTTTAAGCTTATGCATGCTGTATTACACAGCTTTAATGCAAAGCCAAGGTTGGATTAAACACAAGTTGAGTGTCCTATCCATGTACAGCTGTTTCAAGCTTACTGGCTATCATCAGAATGGACAGAATGGAGTGGGATCTCAGCTTGTGTAGTAGATATTTTGAGTAGGTAGCTCACCACAACAATCATTTATAATATGGTGGGCAAAAGAGCAAGAGAAGCCCTCCACCGTACAGTAGTACAGTAAATAAATAGTACATTTATGTTCACATTTGAATGTCTAAAACAAGTTAAAAAAAACTGCTTCCAGTTCAGAATTCCAAGAAAATCAGTTATTACACTGCATTCTGGGAAGCTAAGCTGGGACATGCAAATGTGCCCACAAATGCCTCACTCTTCAATCCATAGCCATTATCAAACATGGCTTCCTTTTAGCTTATGCATGCTGTATTACACAGCTTTAATGCAAAGCCAAGGTTGGATTAAACACAAGCTGAGTGTCCTATCCATGTACAGCTGTTTCAAGCTTACTGGCTATCGTCAGCATGGAGCTGGATCTCAGCTTGGGTTGTAGACTTTATGAGTAGGTAGTTCACCACAACAATCATTTATAATATGGTGGGCAAAAGAGCAATAGAAGCCCTCCACCATACAGTAGTACAGTAAATAAAAAGTACATCTGTGTTCACATTTGAATGTCTTAAACAAGTTAAAAAACCTGCTTCCAGCTCAGAACTCAGAGAAAAACAGTTATTACACTGCATTCTGGGAAGCTGAGCTGGGACATGCAAATGTGCCCACAAATGCCTCGCTCTTCCATCCATAGCCATTATAGATTGATTATAGAGTCAACCCATACCCATATCATATAGATTAAGCAAAATGTATGCTCTACAGTTTTTAAGTTAGACATTATTCACGTACACATATTCGCTACTTCTCACATTTTGGTCTATTTAATGTTAATGTAAATATCACTGTAAGCGACGTCTCAAATGTCATATGTATTTTTAACACCAGTATTAGTTCACTTCTACAACATGCTTCAATTCTATATCCAGCACATAAAACCACATGCATGTCATAATATTATAGAGTAAGAAATGGTCACAGGATTTTGTTTGCTAAAGAATCATTATTTATTCATTATTCAATCAATTTTGTCAACACAGTTGGCACCAAATTGTAAGTTTCCATTCACAATTGATGGCATATCATTTTTTGTCACTATTCACATATAATACGCTTCACATTTTGCTTTATGTGGTATTTTCATATGGTTGTTTTAGTCACCTTTCAGGACTGCTATTTTGTTGTTTTATATATGGATTTATTTAATTTAATTTCCATGATATAATACATTTTCACTTTTGCTTTAGGTGGCACATTCATATAGTTGTTTTAGCCACCTTCCAGAACCGCTGTTTCATTGCTCTTTCATTGTTTGCATACATGGCCTGATAAAAAAGTTGGTTGACGCAAGCGTTAAATGACATCATGATGCAAGCGTGCACCTGACGTCATCACGCAAACGTGAACTTGCACGCATATTAATCATTCAAGTCTCCCTAAGGTATTTAAACCTCCATGGTCCAAGGTGCCTGCTGTTTTAGCACAAAATAAGCCTTTGATAAAGCCAGATGCGGCGAAACGGGGGTCATACCTATCAGGCTGCTATACTATACCACCGGCCACAATATAGATGGTTCAGCAATATTCATTAGCCTATTAGGGAGTTACATTATGGGTGTTTGTATAATACCCACATTATGCCGGCAGAATTTGCCCCAATGTGGAGTATAAAAGGCCAAATTGTTTTAGCTGTGTGAATGAGTATTTTTAAGTTTATGAATGTATTTCTGGTTTGGTCCAATTGGGTCAATTAGATGTTTTTGGACATTGTTCCACTTTATTGTAAGGCATTCATGCAATTTGTGGGGCACACCATAGCCCTTCAGTTAGGAGGTCTCTGAAATGAGACACAGGGGCATTGTTGCATAGACTTTTCTTTTAAGTGGTATTTTATACCTTGATTGTATTGTATCATTGGTTTCACCAACCACTATTTTTGTATTGAGCACTTTATTGGAGTATATATATATATATACTTGTTTTTAACAAATTGATAATAAAGTTCCTGGTTTTAAAACTGTTGTTCTTATAGATGGATAGTGTCAAGAACTTGAACGAAAGTACGGCTATTTCCATTGCTTGAAACTAATTGTTTATTTTGGTTCAGTCCAATTATTGGCTTACAGTCACATTCATAATAGGGAGCATAATGGTCACTTACAATTTTAATGAGTGGGACATTGATAGTTTATTAAAATAGGCAGAGGCTACTTTTATGAGTACAGTTCCCAACTCTCACGTCCAAAAGCCGGGTATCTCCCAGGCAGACAGGAAAATGCAAAAAAAAAAATTAGAGCCAAATGGGAGATATCAAGCTTAGACAACTACCTTAAAAACTCAGTAATTCCTAGGGGAATAAGAGTCCGACTCATTCTGACATCTCATTTGCTTAATGATACATTTTAGAAAAAAATATGTGGATGTTGTTACAGAGTGTTCTTTAAAATTAATGAGCTGGATTATTGAGGCTGAACGAAGTAATCTAATCACTATAAATCAAAAGGTAGCACAAGTATGTGAGGATTTGCTCAAGTATAACTTTAACACTTATTATGGACTACTAAACACCAAATTGCAGACAAATATTGAGAAATGTGAAAAATAAATAATAAGCAGAAAGTGTAATAAGCAGGGTGTTTAAGATAACCAGACAGATAAAGGATCCTGCCCCATCAGATATAAATTCGTCCAAGCCTAATATCTCTATCTGTTGAGGAACATGGTACACCATTGGGTTCTTCTACTAGAGGTAGGACAACAGTTAATATGTCAAATCCACAAAGACCTACTACACGCTCAAATTTGAACCAGAATTCCATGGTCTCTTTTTAGAGAGTGGGCAAGGCCGAAAATGACAAGATGGCCAGAGAACCAGATTAGTGAGGAATCAGGTTTTTTTAGACTATGCTCAGAACGTAGACATTCACAACATTATAATTCATGCATTTATTGAAGAGGTGGTTAATCATGAGAAAATGCTGGCACATACAGTTAGCCCCAATAAAATAATTCCAACTAAATGCAAAAAGACGATAAATACAACTCAATCTAAGACTGCAATAAGTAAAGATAACAATCTCACATTTAAGATGATAACATGGTCATGAATTTTTCCAAATTTCCCCTTAACAGGCATTACGTATTTGTCCTACAAAAAGACCTGTCTACCTCTTTTTTCAGTCTATTCAACAACATAAAATATGTTAACCTTTTTGTGTGTAAACACACGTTTTACAAAAGGAGAAATAAGAAAGACTATTTAGATGCAGAAATACAAAAAGAGGATATTCCTATCATAAGGGATTTGATCCATCGACTTCAAGAGAATGAGGGCAGCCCACAAAATGACAAGAATGATGATCATTTTAAACTTAGGAAAAAAATCAAATCTACTCCCAATTTTGGAGAATATGCCAACCTTGAAGTGTTTTTGCGATTGGTAACGTGATTTAGAAACACTGTATAACAGAACGAAGGACAAAAAAAAGTCTCTTAGAAAAACAGGCCTCATAAGAATTAAAAACAAATGAGGACATCATGATCAAACAAACAGACAAGGGGGGAAATGTGGTGGTAATGAATAGCCAGGATTTTCTGGAAATGTGCCTGAGAATTCTTGATGACAATTCCACATATACCATTTTGGATAAAGATCCTGCAAATCAATTTCAAATTGAGCTAAGAAACGTTCTATCTAAAGCTAGAGATGATGGGCTTATTAATTTTTATATGTTTTAATTAATATTGACTAAACAGCAGACATGCTCTACTTTTTATGCCTTACCTAAAGTCCACAAGAATAAAGTCCCTATACCAGGAAGACCTATAGGCTCTGGGACAGATAATTTAATAACATAAGTGTAATTGTGGATGATTATTTAAAGGAGCTTGTAATAGCTCTACCCTCATACATTAGAGACACCACTGACTTATTCTGCCACCTTCAGGATGTTTGTGTATCAGAGAATACTATCTTCGTCAGTATCGACGTAGAGAAACTTTTTTCAAATATTCCTCAAACCTTGGGCATAAGCGCAGTAGAGTTCTTTTTGAGAAGTAAAAGAACTACTTTAGGGGCACACAACAAACTGATTATCGATTTATTGGAATTCATACTCAAAAACTATTTTTCTTCAATCAGAAATGGTATTACCAAAGGAAAGGTACAACTATGGGGACACCATGCGCACCAAACTATGGGAGGATGCGCAGGTTTTTAATGAGCAAATGGCTTTACATACTCAAAAGATTGTGGTATGCCATTTTTTCATAGATGCTATACTAATATCTTGGCCTGGCACTATGAATGAATTAAAAATATTTATATCTGAGCTTAATAAGAATTATTTGGATCTACATTACACCTATTAGGCCAGTGTGACACAGATCACTTTTCTAGACCTGACAATTCAGAAAGATGCTCATGGTTATATAAATACTTTAGTTTACAGAAAACTTAAGGCCCCCAATTCATTTCTAACATGGTCTAGTATGCCCACATACCACCTTAAACGTGGGATACCTTCGAGCTAGGAGGAATAACAAAGTTAGAGGTGCTCAGTCAGAGAACAAACTAACCTTAATAGGTTAGTTCTGTGGACATGATACCCCACTCTGAGAGCAACCTCTTTTAGCCACTTGTGCCCTTCACAAGGAGAAATATCCTGTAGTATATCAGTCTGGTCCCACTCAAAAAAGTGATCCAGCCCCGAAATACCAGGCAATTCTACCCTGAACAGGAGAAACAGCAAACCCCAAGGGTGATGGTGGACTCCAAAAATGGACCCTTTGGTCCATACCATAGGTTGCTCTCTGAGTAGGTAAACATCACCTTTCATGACTGCTATTTTTTTCTTTATTATTTTTCTTCCAGGACCGATATTTCATTGCTTTTTCATTGTTCGCATACATGGCCTGATAAATGTGTCAGTTATTGTCAGTATGCAATAAAGATGGTTGACGCGAGTGTTAAATGCTGTCATGAGGCAAACGTGCATGTGTCGTCATCAAGCAAACGTGAACTTGCACGCAAATTCATCCCTAAGGTAAAATAATAAAAAAATATTTTGTAGCCTAAGATTAAACAAGTTTATTTGAATACAGTGAAAAGTAGCAGAAAACAAAATCCTGGAATAATACCAAACTGTAAAAATATGAGAATATTTGGTTTAATCCTTTCGGAACAATAAAAAAATAAATACTCATGTTTAGAAAACATTTCAGTAAATAAGGCAATATGGTAAAAGTGGAGGGTTACAGTTCATCAGCCTCTAATACAAAGGCCCAGCATACTTCTGTATCCCCAATTGGTTGTAGTTGGAATTATCTAACATTCATTATCATGTTATTTTCCATGGGTAAATATCTTACACATTGTGATTTACCATAAAAATCCAATATACTTCATTTAGATTTCATGTATTTGTGAGCAAGCAGAAACTAGTCAATATTAAAAATTACAGAGTATTTTTTTTTTACAAATATTACATTTAGTGCATAACAATACACATTACTTAAAACATGCATTGGTAAATCTGTACTTTGTATATTGTAACAAAAATTTGCTAGGATTTTGTTTAGGATTACAAACATACAATTACACAGGTACAAGGATAGAGTGGAGTGAGGTGCAAAGTATCCGGTAGAGAGTGCACTGGTTTTTAATATTTTTCATGAAATAAAACTAAAAATAAAACACCCCAAATTAAACGTAATTATTCATTAAAGGTTTATAAAAAAAAATATCAAAAAAGAGAAATTATATTTTGTTTTAAACTCATATGAAACTTGCAAGTCAGAACTCCATTTATGAAATAGATTTAGCATTTTCTTTGGTAAATAAATCCTGAATCAGTCTCTGTTGTTTTAAGGACCTTATAAGACCTTTTGTCAGAGGACAGTGGGTTTTTTATGTGAAATATATATGTTGATGTGAGTACAATAAACGAGTCTGCCTATACATCTGATCTTTATGTGTGTATTTGTCATATTATGCATACACACATTTAAATATCTTATGCATTTGTACATACACATATTTAATCAATTTCTGAATATAATTTCCTACTTGCACTTAAACAAGTCTAAACAAGTCAAATCATATATGTGCTGCTATTAGTTGATTTAAATCCAATTCAGAATTTTTCCCCAACAATTTAGATCAGTTCTAAGTGACTGTGAAATGCGAAAAAGAGTTGTTTTTCTATTTTTAATTTGTAAAAAAAATGAAAAGAACATGCAGAAAAAATTATCTCAGTTTAAATTTTATATTTCGGGTTGTATTAAATGCCATAGGTTACATTATATGATTGATTGAAATGTCATCTGTAATATAATGGATGATTCTAGTGTTTTTTTTATTTGATGTAATTGATGAATATTTGTTAATCACTAACATTTATATATTTTTTTCCTTTATTCTTAAAATATTTTTTTAATAATAAAAATATGTTGTGACTTATTAGTTATATTCCCACTCACTCCCATCATTTATTTTATCAGTTTTTTTTTATTTTACTTGAAGTTCCATTTATTTATTTTATCTGCCTAATATGACTTACAGTACAGTAACAAACATCAACATCAGCAAATAACATTATATTAAAAAGCACTTTAAGACTTTAAAAGAATCTCTTTAAAGAAAAATCTAAATATTAATTGCACCAATTATTATTATTCATTTTATTATCAGTGATATTTGCAGAAGTATTTTTAACTAGATGACACTTAAACTACTATATCATCAGTTTACATTTAGTTAGAAATTGCAACAGAAAATCATAGTATATGAAAAATTTGTAATGGTATTCTATTGTTCATGAACAGAATATATACAGTTTGTCTTTACTGGGGGAGTTTTTGCCTTTTAAGATCATCTGTGTTTGCTAACAGGTTATTAACAATTACAGACCCTCCAGTTATGTTTAATTATTATTCACATTATATATTTTCAATATTTTCTGAAGGTTCTAACCTTATTTATTTATGTATTAACATAGCATTTGTTAGTGCAGAGCATTGTGGTATTCCACATATTTGGAGATACCCAGATACCATTTGCTACTAACTAGGGGCCTCATTAAAATGCAATTTGGCCAATTGAATAGGCCTATATATACATAGCATATTTTATTTACCGATTTTTTTTTTAGTGAACTTCTATCCAAAAGCAAGGTCTTCACTAACTAAAAACTTCTGTAAAAAAAATATGCTATGTGCTTATATAGAGCCCTATTTAATTGGCCAAATCGCATTTGAATGAGGCCCTAGATTTCCATTAGTCCTATATAAATTAGAGGCACTACTGATTGACACTTACCAACAGAATGCAGCTGAATGCTTCTCTTTATCCATGGTCTCTCCTACTTGTGGAAGCAGATGATCAGAAATAAAAAAATAGAAGTTCCCACTACAACACAATGGCATTTAGTAATTCATAATTTAAAGACAAGTAATTCTATAATATTCCTTTGCTTCATTGCTCTTAAAGGCATATTTCGCCAATTAAATAGATTGTGTATTTTTTCTCCACTTTACATCTTCCCCAAAGTGCTATTCCATCTTTGAGATGCTTTTTCTTATTCACATATTTCCAGAATACAGTTGTTAAAAAAAAGTAAAACACTGTTTTGCCATCATTGTATTACTGTCATGTCAGGACTCACCGGAGATAAGACTTCAGGTTCTCTCTTATGTTTCAGGCTTTCAGTCCCTTGTTAGATACACTCTGATAGCTAAGAAGCAGACCTTTTCTTTATATATATAAATGGGGAGATCTGAGTGGCTGAGGTTCAAATCTTTGTTATTATTATACACTATTTCCAATAGGGAGAATTGAGATCCCAGACCTGTGCACATCATCACAATCACTTGAGATGCTTTAATTATCTCCAGAGTTTGTTAGTTAAACAACACAGTCTTAAAATCTTTTAACCCTCAACCCTCTCAAGAAAAGTTTGTTTGAAGGATGTGAAATCAATGTTATTGTCCCGAGAGATATAGAAATGTTTTCCAAAGTTTAAACTTTAGGTGATTTGTACCTGTTAGCCTCCTCTCCTGTTTACGAAGCCCTTTTATCAGAAATCCCAGTCTTGCTTTAATTAGGAAAAAGTTCCAGTCTTCTATTTCTACCATGTTTATCTCAAAGTGATCACATTTCCTGTATCCATGTATACATATACAGAGAATTACATACACACTCACCCCTTGCACCATTCCACATTTTGTGATCTTACAAGCTGAAATTAAATCTGATTTAATTTGTATTTTAAAACATTTATAAAGTATAGTTATTGTTCAGTCATTCAATTGTCTCCAACTTTATGTGATCCTATGGACCACATCTTTCCGTCACTGCCCCTCTGAGGCCCCTCAAGCTCATGTTCATTGATTCAATTACCTCTGCGTGTGCCTTCAATCTTTATCAGCATCAAATTCTGTCTTTTTATGACATGGCCAAAATACTGAAGCTTTAGCCTCATGATCAAACCTTCCAGTGAACAGTTTGGCTTCATTTTTTGTATTATGCGCATTAAGTAAACCCATTAGTAAATATAAATGCAGAGAAATGTAATTCAGACATGTTATCAAGCAAGTGAAATAGTCATCTGAATGTCTATTCTAACATCAAACTAATAACAATTGATAGGTACAACCTAAAAAATATATTACTGCATTCTACAGTTGGAGGGAGTTATAATTACACTTAGGGGTAAGCAAACCAGTATAGAGTTCCATGTGCTTGTAAGCTCATAGTCTAGTAAGGAGGTGGGTACTGGAGGGGTAAGATCAGAACACCATATATGGATAGCATATTAGTTATAATAAAGTTGTGTATATCCTACGGGACATTGGATAATTGTTATATGGAACCAATGCTTTGTATGATGGACAGTGAAGTAAAAGTGATGGGTAGCTGATATTGTTGGAATAGTGCCAAGTAGGTCAAATGCTTTGTTATAAAGAAGGAGAATTATTATACTGACCAAATTATATGGTGCCAGCATATGGGAATGTGATGTTCCGAATAGATGGATTATTAGATAGTATTAAGAGTCTGAAGGCTTGGAGAGAGTGTGATGGAGAGTAGAATTGTGTTCCAAATGAGAGATGTGCTACTGGAGAAATATTTTATGTAGGAGTGAGGGGAGAGGACCAGTGGGGAATTATGTATTGATATTGGGGATGAGACATCCCTATGTGTGTATATATATATCATCCATAGTCAAGCTATTAGATACCATCGGATTTGCTCAAACACTGGAGACCGTGATAAAAATTTAAAAACTCTGTCTGAATCTTTCAAACAAAAGGGTTACAAACCCCGTATTATTACCCAAAAAATATCAACTGCCATCAAAATACCCTGAGAACAACTATTAAACTACAAAACAAAAGAAACTACTTCACGTATACCTCTAGTGACCACATACCATCCAATTTTAGAGAAAATTCGGAAAATAATTAAAGATTTACAACCATTACTAATTGAAGATACTGAATTAAAAAATATATTCCCAAAACCTCCCATCCTTGCATTTAAACAACCACCAAACCTGAAACAAAAACTTGTCAGCAGAAAATTGGCCAATGAACAACTGAATACAAAAAATGGAACTAAACCTTGTAACAAACGTGCCTGTAAATTATGCCAACACATTTGTAATGATGATACAGCCACACATAACAACAAAACCTATAACATCAAAGGATCATATTCATGTACATCGTCAAATGTGGTTTATATGATACAATGCACTTTATGTGACACAGGCTGTTACATTGGAGAAACTGGCCAAAAAATGCATTTAAGGATGAATTTACACAGGCATTCAATAAGAAAACATAATGAAGACAGTTATTGTAGCCCAGTAGGACACCATTTTAGCCAGAATGATCACTCCATCCAAAACTTAAAAGTCAAAATACTCAGAGGAAAATTTAAAAGCATCCAAGAGAGAAAAGCATTTGAAATAAAGATGATTACATTCTTCAACTCTAAAAACACAGGACTTAATATAGATTTGGGCTTTCTAACACATTATCAGAATTTCATGTGATTTTTTTTCTTTTTCTACAATAACAGACTTAGCACTCTTAGTGAGGTGTTTGTCCAACAGGAAAGATATCACCATGGACTACAGTGCTCTGCTTTTTCATGTATATATTGATGTATATGTGTATATAATATGTGTATATATGTTTCCTTTGCTATGTTGTGTTTATTCCCCATATTTGAATTTACCTGATGATGTCAGATGCTGTTTCCACTCTCTCTGCATCTGCTGTTATTATTCAAACTGAGGGTTCCATCTCATGTTAGTATTGCTTCAGACTTGATAAAGGGAGGTTAAGCCTCTCGAAAGCTCGTCATTATAAATATAACGTTTGTCCAATACAAAAGGTATCAAATTATATTGCAATACTCATTATTAATCTATATTTATATGGATTAATAATTACTAAATTACTAGATTACTGGACATTCACGGCTGCTTCACTCTTCTAACCTGAGAACTGCATCCATTATAACAACACAATATAAAAGAGACTTGCACAATCTTACTCCATCAGAAAGAACTGCCATAAAGTTTTTAAAAAACAATCCCAACATCACCATCAAACCGGCAGACAAAGGAGGTGCAGTTGTTATCATGAATACTCAGGACTACATAAATGAAGCCAACAGACAACTGTCAGACAACACCTACTACAAGAAACTGAACCAGGACCCTACAGAAATATATACTCTTCAACTTAAAAAACTCCTCAAAACATTCCCTAAAAATATACATCAGGAATTAAAACAACTAATCCCCGACAATCCTACAACTGGGACTTTCTACTTACTGCCAAAAATCCATAAACCAGGCAACCCAGGGAGACCAATTGTTACAGGTATGGATACACTGACTGAACAGATATCTGGATTTGTTGAAAACATCCTTAAACCATTAGTTAGTAACACCAGTAGCTATATACAGGACACCACTGACTTTCTCAACAAACTCACTCAGATTAAAGGCCTACCTGCTAACACACTACTTGTTACCATGGACGTAGAGTCTCTTTACAGTAATATCCCACACAAAGATGGCACTGAGGCATGCTTTAGGTTTCTTTCAACAAACAAGCAAAACAATAAATATGGCCCTGATGTTATTGTTAAACTAATAGAATATATCCTTACCCACAACTATTTTACTTTTAACCAAGATACCTACCTACAGATGATGGGGACTGCCATGGGTACCAAAATGGCTCCACAATATGCAAATCTATTTATGGCCAATCTAGAAGAAACATTCTTATCTGTATCCATTTACAAACCATACAAATACTACCGTTACATAGATGATCTGTTCATCATATGGACAGAAGGAGAAAGCAAACTCAGAGACTTTCATAATTCATTCAACGCCTTCCATTCATCTAAAAAATTTAAAATGGATTTCTCCACAGAACAGGTAAACTTTCTAGACACTACTATATCCATCACCAATGGCACTCTCCACTCATCTATATATAGGAAACCTACAGACAGATGTAATTACCTACACAGCTCCAGTTTCCATCCCTCCCACACCAAACAAGCCATCATCCATAGTCAAGCTATTAGATACCATCGGATTTGCTCAAACACTGGAGACCGTGATAAAAATTTAAAAACTCTGTCTGAATCTTTCAAACAAAAGGGTTACAAACCCCGTATTATTACCCAAAAAATATCAACTGCCATCAAAATACCCCGAGAACAACTATTAAACTACAAAACAAAAGAAACTACTTCACGTATACCTCTAGTGACCACATACCATCCAATTTTAGAGAAAATTCAGAAAATAATTAAAGATTTAAAACCATTACTAATTGAAGATACTGAATTAAAAAATATATTCCCAAAACCTCCCATCCTTGCATTTAAACAACCACCAAACCTGAAACAAAAACTTGTCAGCAGAAAATTGGCCAATGAACAACTGAATACAAAAAATGGAACTAAACCTTGTAACAAACGTGCCTGTAAATTATGCCAACACATTTGTAATGATGATACAGCCACACATAACAACAAAACCTATAACATCAAAGGATCATATTCATGTACATCGTCAAATGTGGTTTATATGATACAATGCACTTTATGTGACACAGGCTGTTACATTGGAGAAACTGGCCAAAAAATGCATTTAAGGATGAATTTACACAGGCATTCAATAAGAAAACATAATGAAGACAGTTATTGTAGCCCAGTAGGACACCATTTTAGCCAGAATGATCACTCCATCCAAAACTTAAAAGTCAAAATACTCAGAGGAAAATTTAAAAGCATCCAAGAGAGAAAAGCATTTGAAATAAAGATGATTACATTCTTCAACTCTAAAAACACAGGACTTAATATAGACTTGGGCTTTCTAACACATTATCAGAATTTCATGTGATTTTTTTTCTTTTTCTACAATAACAGACTTAGCACTCTTAGTGAGGTGTTTGTCCAACAGGAAAGATATCACCATGGACTACAGTGCTCTGCTTTTTCATGTATATATTGATGTATATGTGTATTTAATATGTGTATATATGTTTCCTTTGCTATGTTGTGTTTATTCCCCATATTTGAATTTACCTGATGATGTCAGATGCTGTTTCCACTCTCTCTGCATCTGCTGTTATTATTCAAACTGAGGGTTCCATCTCATGTTAGTATTGCTTGAGACTTGATAAAGGGAGGTTAAGCCTCTCGAAAGCTCGTCATTATAAATATAACGTTTGTCCAATACAAAAGGTATCAAATTATATTGCAATACTCATTATTAATCTATATTTATATGGATTAATAATTACTAAATTACTAGATTACTGGACATTCACGGCTGCTTCACTCTTCAATATATATATATATATATATATATATATATATATAGTTACAGTTACCTAGTATTTGAGCTTGAAAAATAGTTTTAGTCCATCATGTTCACACTTTTAAGTTCTCCTCTGATCTGCATTATGTGAAACCCAGTGAAACTTTGCCAATTATATCAAAAGGGGAACAAATATATAAAAATCCTTCCTGACCGCAGATACTGGCGATCGGATAGCTCCCTGGATCAATACTCCCTCTTTAATTATCCAGGATAGCTCTCAATACCCTTTTCGTTTAAAAATTATTATCTGTCAAATCCGCTGTTACCACCTCTTTTGGTAGAGAATTCTATAGATTAACCACCCATACTGTGAAAAACACTTTTCTTTCCTTAAAGTGGAATTTCTTTACTTCTAACCTCAAAGGTTGCCCGCTAGTCAGTTGAAAACCTCTCGGCACAAAAAGCTCCCCTGACAAACCCATATATTGACCCTGGATGTATTTATATAAGGTAATCATATCCCCTCTTAGATGCCTTTTTTTCTAGAGAATATTCGTTTAACTTGGTAAGTCTTTCTTCATAACTTAGCCCCTCCATTCCCCTTATTAGTTTTGTAGCCCTTCTCTGTACTTTTTCCAGCTCTAAAATTTCCTTTTTATGTAGTGGTAACGAAAATTATACTCCATATTCCAAATTAGGGCGTAGTAGGGATCTGCTTCCCTTGCTTCTATACCCTTCTTAATACATGCTAATATTTTACTTGCCTTTGCAGACGTTGCTTGGCATTGAGCACTGCTACCTAGGTGGTTGTCCACAAGCACTCCCAAATCCCTTTCAATATCTGATACCCCTAGATTTACTCTATTAAGATTATAAATTGTGTGGCTAGTTTTCCTTCCCAGATGCATAACTTTACATTTATTAGTATTAAATCGCATCTGCAATTTAGATGCCCATTCCCCTATTGTATGTAAATCCCTTTGGAGGGAAAGTACATCATTATCAGGTTTCATTGCCTTGCACAACTTCGCAAAAATGGAGACAATACTTTCCAATCCTACTTCTAAGCCATTAATAAATATGTTAAAAAGGAGAGGACCTAATATTAAACCTTGAGAAACCCCACTTACCACATTAGTCCAATCTGAGTATGTTCCATTTACAACAACCCTTTGCTTCCTATCTTTTAGCCAGTCCACAATCCATGTGCAGATATTTACTGCAATTCCTGTATCCCTTAGTTTGCCCAATAGCCTCCCATGTGGCACTGTATCAAAAGCCTTTGCAAAATCCAAAAACACTGAGTTTCCTTCATCCAAGTTCCTATTGGTCTCTTCATAGAAACTAATCAGGTTTCTTTGACAAGATCTCTCTAATAAATCCATGTTTAACTCCTACTTCTAATCTTGTTTAAATAGACATATTCTTGTATATTATCCCTTATTAACCCTTCTAAAAGCTTCCCCACTACAGAAGTGAGGCTTACAGGTCTATAATTTCCAGGATTTGTTCTTGCTACCTTCTTAAATATACATATCACCTCTGCCTTTATCCAGTTATCTGGTAGAGACCCTGAGTTGAGTGAATCTTGATAAATTAGATATAATGGTTTGGCTATTACAGAGCCCAGTTCCCTCAGTGTCCTTGGATGAATTCCTTCAGGACCTGGGGCTTTATTAACATTTATTTTTTACATTCTCTTTTGGATTTCTTCCAGTGTTAACCAATTATTTGGTGAAGGTAGTGTGGCCCCATTTAGGTGCAGTGTCCCAACCACTGGTACCTCCCTTGTGTATACCAAAGAAAAGAACCTATTAAGCTCATCTGCCTTTTCCTGGTCACTAATTGTCAGACAGCCTGTTTCACATTGTAATGTTCCTATAGCTTCCTTCCTGGCCTTCTTCTCATTGATATATTTAAAAAATATTTTAGGTTAGTTTTTTGATGTTTTGATTTTAGCCAGTCTAATAGCCCTTTTTGCAAGCCTTGTTGATTTCCTTGTACTCTCGTAAGGCAGTCTCTGTCCCCTCTTTTTTTAAATTTAAATGCATGTTTTTTACTCCTCATCTTCATCTTAATGTCATTGTTAAGCCACATGGGTTGTGATTTACTCCTACTTTTATTTCCACATGGTATATGTTGATAAGTATGTATATTTAGTAAGGATTTGAACGTTGTCCATTTATGTTCAGTATTTTTACCTATCAGATCTTTGTCGCAGTGTATACGTTGTATTACTGCCCTTAGAACGTTCAAATCTGCCCTTTTAAAATTTAGAGTTTTTTGTTGGCCCCTTGCAGTTTGTTTGTTTTTTAAATTCAATCTCAAATGAGACTGTGTTGTGATCACTGTTTCCCAAAGGTTGCCCTATTTCAACATTTGATACTATATCAATATTATTTGTAATGACTAATCCAATATAGCCTAATTTCTAGTAGGCTCTTGTATAACATGGGCCACATAATGATCTTGGAGTTAACTCAAGAACCTGCTCTCCTTAGCTGAACTGCTGGTCTCGTTCATCCAGTTTATTTCAAGGTAGTTAAAATCTCCCATTATTAGAACTTGCCCATGCTTACCTGCATTTCCAATCTGTAACAATAATTGTATTTCCTCACTTTCAATTATATTTGGGGGTTTATAGCATACTCCAACAAATATTATTTTAGAATTTGCTGCTCCGCTATTTAACTCTACCCACAAACATTCAATATTATCACTAGTTCCACCATACATATCCCACCACGTTTCAGTAATGCCTATTAAATCCCATTTCTACTTAACTGCTAATAATTCTAACTCTAGTAGTTCTGAAGTGCCTGCCACGGTACTTGAATTACCCAGCAATAACTCCCTATTGACTATTCTAACCCTCCCCATCTCCTCCCCTTTGACTAGTTAATTTGTTCCTTACCCCATCTACTCTTTCTACAATTACTTCTATCTCATCCCTCCCCCCTCCTACTTGTTTAAAAACTCCCCCAGCTATTCTACCATCCTTTCTCCTAGCACACCAGCTACCTCATCATTAAGTTGCAATCCATCCCTGCTATAGAGATTATACCCAAGTAAAAAGTCAGCCCAGTGCTATAAAAGCACCAACCCCTCCTTAACCCGCCTGGTGGTATGATTATGTCAGTATTTAGAATGTTAAAGCAGTACATAAAAAAATACTGACATAATCATACCGCACTTTTCCCCTTATCCTCTTCCCTTTCCACCTTCCATCCTCCTCCTCCCCCTATCCTCCTCCTCACCTCTCCCCTCTCCAATCACCTCCATTTGCCCTTTCCCCTCCTCCTTTTCCCCATATCCCTCTCCCTCCTTATTATCCTCCTTCTCCCTCCTTCCCCCTTTATCCTCCTCCTTCCTCATTTCCCCTATCCTCCTCCTCCTCCTCCCTTCCTTCCTTCCCCCTTATCATCACCCTCCTCCTCCTTCCCTCATTATCATCCTCTTCCTCCCCCTCCTCCTCCTCCCTTTCCCCCTTATCCTTCTACTACCCTTCCCCTTATACTCCCTTTCCCCCCTAAACCACCTCCTCCCTCCTTCCCCTCCTCCTCCTCCCTTCCCCCCTTATCATCCTAGTTAACTCTTCTCATCCTCCTCCTTCCCCCATAAAGTCCTACTCACTTTCCTCCTTATACTCCTCCTCCATTTCTTATTATCCTCCCTTTCCCCCTTCTCCTCCTCCCTCCTTCCCCCCTTATCATCCTCCCTTGCCCCCCTTATCATCCTCTCTTGCCCCCTTCCCCCCTTATCATCCGTCCTTGCCCCCTCCTTATCATCCTCCTCTTTCTCCTCCTTCCCCCCTGAACCTCCTCCTCCTTCCAACTAACCTCCTCCTCACTTCCCCCTAACCTCCTCCTCACTTCCCACTCTCTAGTCCCTATCCCCCTCTCTCCTTACTTTTTAATTGGATCTGATGAACTGTCTGCTCATCTCTCCCACCGCAGCATGTCTTCCGGCAGTGAAGTGACCAGCATATGCGAATGACGTGACGTCATAAGCGCGTCACGTTATTAGCATATACCGGTCAGTTCACTGCCGAAGACATGCTGCGGGGGGAGAGATGAGCAGACAGCTCATCAGATCCAATTAAAAAGTAAGGTGAGAGGGGGATAGGGACTGGAGAGGGGGAAGTGAGGAGGAGGTTAGGGGGAAGGAGGAGGAGGATCAGGGGGAGGAGGATGATAACGGGGGAGGAGGAATAGTGTGATGAGGGGGCCCAGGCAATTTTGGCAGCACTGGGAACCCTCCAGATCCTCCATGCAGTAGCCCCGAGCGTGGCTCGGGGTTACCGATTTAGGAAGTGAAAATGAACCCCAAGTCAAGCTCGGGATTACCGTTTAAGAGGTTAATGCACCACATTTTTAGCCATGCATTAACCTCCCTTAGCTCCTTCTGTCTCCCTGGGCTAGCACGTGGCACAGGTAGTATATCTCAGAAAATACTATCTTGGAGGTCCTTGCCTTCAGATTACTATCTAGTTCTATAAAATCATTCTTTAGGACAATCCATCTTCCACTAACTTTGTCATTGGTACCAATATGTACCAAGACAGCCATTTCATTTCCAGACCCACTCCAATCATTTATCTACTTGAGCCACAACAGAGCACCCGGGAGACAGCAAACTGTTTGATTGCTGGGATCTGGGTGACAAATCATCCTGTCTACCTTCCTAATAATAGATTCTCCTACCACCAAAACATTTCTCTTGCTCTGCGTATGCTGCCCTCCGTATCCTCCAGTAGAACTGTTCTCCCGGATGTTAGAGGGAACAGCTCTATCTGGCATTGCCATTCCTGAATAGACATCCACAACAGTTTCACTCAATCTGGGAAATCTGTTGGTGCTTGCCATATCAGGAGTGGCCTGCCTCCTGCTCCTGTCACACCTGCTTCCACTTGTAACTGTAACCCAGCTACCTCCCTTGACATCTTCACTAGCCGCATCTCCACCCTCCACGCTAGACCAAGCTAGACTGTGCTCCGTAAGCACCAGCTCCCTTTCCAGTGGAGCAATATCACTAAGTGCTGCAATTCTCCTCTCCATTTCTCCAATTTGAGTTTCAAGATAGGCAACATGCTCACACCTCTCACAGAGGTATGGACCCTGGATCATCTGTTCCAGTAGTGCATACATATGACAGGATGTACACTGAGTGAGTTTGCCACTGGACTGACTCATAATTACTAATTACAGTAGGGAAACAAATTGTATAAAGCACTACTATGTGCTCTCCTTTTCTTTGCACTCCCTCCTTTTATTTAAACTCCTACACTTATACTAGAACTGCAATGGACACTAGAAGTTTATATTAAGTTCTTTTTACTCACCTGCCCACTAATCACTGCAAGTACCCAAACACACTTACTTTTAATGAGAAATCACAGAAAAGAGGCAAGCAGACCACAAAAAGCCACACACTGATATAGCTTTACACAGACAAAAAAGCACCCCCTTTCAGCTGCCACTAATCAATGCACAAGTACAAACACCCTTACTGGTTAGGAGACATCACAGAACAGAGGCACAAATAAATAAATATATATAATACTTTGGGTTCCTTAGTGGTCAAGTGGTCAGGATTCCGTGATTCCTCGATCTCCATTTTCACTGAAACAGTGATAATGGTATAACAAAACTTTATTATATACACAGAGCACACTCATAGATGTATACGACTGTGCATTAATACCATTGAAAAGAGGATGACATTCTTCACTACATGTATTAATGTTGGCTTTGATTAACATGCCATTGTGTATTGGCTGTATTGGTCGAAATCTATGCTGACCACAATCATGTCTTATAATTCAGGAAATCTGATTTAGTTAAAATTGTGTGAGCGGCATTCTTGGGAGGGGATGCCATTAACAGAATGTCTATCTGAGAGCCACTGTGAATATATTACAATTACTTCATAATTGAAACAATGCTTGCAGATAAAGAAGATGCCTTTAAGGACCTGAATTGTGCTTAAAATAAAAATAAAAATCAATCATAAGGCCTAACAAAAATATAGGGACTGCAGCATCTCTTCTCAACGGCATGCCTCGGAGACCATCAATTAATGAAATGTTAAACATAACTCTATGTGTCCACAGAAAAAAAGATCATGGACCATGTGATGGGAGGTAGCCATCTGCTCACAAAATATCACCATCACATAGGCAATGATCTGATACTCTGTAGTCAGGCTAGATCATGTTAACATTTGGACCAATAGATTGTCACTAAGGCTAAGAAGGTCCAAATATATGTACAGCCTCTGCATCCTCCTCCTCCTTGCCACAGGGCTCCGACCCCACGTGGCCACACACCTTCTCCCTAGTTGAGGGGGGGTTGCAGGGGAGGCATCCTCCCAGGTGGCAGCTGCACAGGTGGTGATGGAGGCATGGATGGAGGTGAGGAGTGACCAGGCTGCGGGTGTGTGGGGGAGGCCTCTGGGATGGAGGAGGTGGTGCTGTGAATCAGAGGGCCTGGTTGGAGGATATACCGACCTGAATCCCTCAATTACTTTCCACAAGCTGCCGCATCAGGACCAGCATCTCCGCCTTTGCAGCCTCCTATGGTGCACCTTGGGATGGAGGTCTGCTCTGTATGGACATGTCTGGGTGTGGAGGTGGCAGTGGTGGTGGCCCAGTGGGGGGGAGCTGGAGGCCGGCTGGAGCTTGACTTCCAAGTGGTGGTTGTGGGCCTGGTGTTGGTGGGAGCCAGGTTGTGGCGCTACTGGGCGGAGGAGGTGGTGGTGTAAAGGCCTGTTGGTCCATCCAATAGGAGGGCCCGGGTGGTGAACACAGCTGTTGGAGGATGGTACAATGGGATCAAATGCCACTGATGTGGCTGAAGGTCCAACAGGTGATCCCACTGCCCAGTAGAATTGGTCCTCCTCCTTCTCATATCCCAGGCCCTTGGGTCCTCTCATTACCTCCTCCACAACTCTTTATGCAAAGCCCATCACATCACTTTCATGTTTTACTGTACCCCAGCTCAATGGAATGTGCTTGCTCTATATAAAAGAGAGATAATAATAATGTGATGAGCTAAGAATCACCAAACTAAAAGAGCTGTTCCACAATGGGGGTGGGTCTGTTCCAGCCCCCCAAACCCAGAATGTCATTGTTTCAGAGCTGCACCACCTGAAAAAGCAGCAGAGAGTTACTGAAGGCTCTGGGGATTACTCCATGTAAGAGGACGGCAAGTCCATGGAAGTCTTTAGGGACACTTGATCTTGTCTAACCCTGATTATTATTATTAATCTTTATTTGTATCGCGCCAACATATTCTGTAGTGCTGTACAGGGGATAAGGAAAAGGAAGAATACAATGTTAAACGGAAGACCTGCTGCGGTGGGAGAGATGAGCAGACAGTTCATCAGATCCAAATGGAGGGTCCTGTTTGGAGCTTAGAATCTTTGCAGGAAGTGTTTTTTTCCATAGCACCCTACAAGATTGGAAACTCGCGACTTACAATCTAAAGGGCATAGAAGAGGCAGAAACTTGGGGAGGAACAGATAGGGGATAGCAAGGGTGAGGAAGAAAGTGAAAGTGTACTTAGGTAGGAAGGTATGTGACATTGTGAGGTGAATGGCTCAGGTGTGTAATATGTTATCTGTCCCTAGTGGTCAGATAATGTAACTGCTAGTGGAAATGTCAGGTCAGGCCTTGGGTTAGGAAATGTGTCTCCAGAAGCCAGAAGGAGAGAGAAGGAAGGGAGGTGCAAATGGGACTCACAGAGGTGTTTCTGCTTATGAGTTTGAGATGGGGGAGGAGATAGTTGGTGGAGGAAGGAGTGTAGCTCATGGCAGCATAAAAGAGGAGATGAGAGCATGGAAGGTGAGATGGTTATACTAGAGACATGATGTGGATAAGTTGAGAGGAATAGCCTGAAGAAAATGCAGCCGGTTGAGAAGAAGAAGGCAGGAGGAAACATTGTGTAAAGGTTAAATTAGGAATAGTTAGCAGGTGTTCCTAATTGATCAGCTGAAATAAATTGTGTGGTTCAATAAGTTTAGAGCAAATAGGAGTGGGTGGGTTCAGGGGTAGGATGGGAGGGGACTGGTGTGTTGTTCTGTTTGATCTGTGCAGGAATCGTGTCTGCTTAGAAGTGGGACTGGTGTGTAGTTCTGTTTGATCTGTGCAGGAATCGTGTCTGCTTAGAAGTGGGACTGGTGTGTAGTTCTGTTGGATCTGTGCAGAAATAATGTCTTAGAAGTGGGACTGGTGTGTAGTTCTGTTGGATCTGTGCAGGATTAATGTCTTAGAAGTGGGACTGGTGTGTAGTTCTGTTGGATCTGTGCAGGAATAATGTCTTAGAAGTGGGACTGGTGTGTAGTTCTGTTGGATCTGTGCAGCAATAATGTCTTAGAAGTGGAACTGGTGTGTAGCTCTGTTGGATCTGTGCAGCAATAATGTCTTAGAAGTGGAACTGGTGTGTAGTTCTGTTGGATCTGTGCAGCAATAATGTCTTAGAAGTGGAACTGGTGTGTAGCTCTGTTGTATCTGTGCAGGAATAGTGTCTTAGAAGTGGGACTGGTGTGTAGTTCTGTTGGATCTGTGCAGGAATAATGTCTGCTTAGAAGTGGGACTGATGTGCAGTTCTGTTTGATCTGTGCTGGAATAATGTCTTAGAAGTGGGACTGGTGTGTAGCTCTGTTGGATCTGTGCAGGAATAATATCTGCTTAGAAGTGGGACTGGTGTGTAGTTCTCTTGGATCTGTGCAGGGATATTGTCTTAGAAGTGGGACTGGTGTGTAGTTCTGTTGGATCTGTGCAGGAATAATGTCTGCTTAGAAGTGGGACTGGTGTGTAGTTCTGTTAGATCTGTGCAGGAATAATGTCTTAGAAGTGGGACTGGTGTGTAGTTCTCTTGGATCTGTGCAGGGATATTGTCTTAGATGTGGGACTGGTGTGTAGTTCTGTTGGATCTGTGCAGGAATAATGTCTTAGAAGTGCGACTGGTGTGTAGTTCTGTTGGATCTGTGTAGGAATAATGTCTGCTTAGAAGTGGCACTGGTGTGTAGTTCTGTTGGATCTGTGCAGGAATAGTGTCTTAGAAGTGGGACTGGTGTGTAGTTCTGTTGGATCTGTGCAGGAATAATGTCTTAGAAGTGCGACTGGTGTGTAGTTCTGTTGGATCTGTGTAGGAATAATGTCTGCTTAGAAGTGGGACTGGTGTGTAGTTCTGTTGGATCTGTGCAGGAATAATGTCTTAGAAGTGTGACTGGTGTGTAGTTCTGTTGGATCTGTGTAGGAATAATGTCTACTTAGAAGTGGGACTGGTGTATAGTTCTGTTGGATCTGTGCAGGAATAGTGTCTTAGAAGTGGGACTGTTGTGTAGTTCTGTTGGATCTGTGCAGAAATAGTGTCTTAGAAGTGGGACTGGTGTGTAGTTCTGTTGGATCTGTGCAGGAATAGTGTCTTAGAAGTGGGACTAGTGTGTAGTTCTGTTGAATCTGTGTAGGAATAGTGTCTGCTTAGAAGTGGGACTGGTGTGTAGTTCTGTTGTATCCATGCAGGATTAATGTCTTAGAAGTGGGACTGGTGTGTAGTTCTGTTGGATCTGTGCAGGGATATTGTCTTAGATGTGGGACTGGTGTGTAGTTCTGTTAGATCTGTGCAGGAATAATGTCTTAGAAGTGGGACTATTGTGTAGTTCTGTTGGATCTGTGCAGGAATAATGTCTTAGAAGTGGGACTGGTGTGTATTTCTGTTGGATCTGTGCAGGAATAATGTCTTAGAAGTGGGACTGGTGTGTATTTCTGTTGGATCTGTGCAGGAATAATGTCTTCGAAGTGGGACTAGTGTGTAGTTCTGTTGAATCTGTGTAGGAATAGTGTCTGCTTAGAAGTGGGACTGGTGTGTAGTTCTGTTGTATCCATGCAGGATTAATGTCTTAGAAGTGGGACTGGTGTGTAGTTCTGTTGGATCTGTGCAGGGATATTGTCTTAGAAGTGGGACTGGTGTGTAGTTATGTTAGATCTGTGCAGGAATAATGTCTTAGAAGTGGGACTATTGTGTAGTTCTGTTAGATCTGTGCAGGAATAATGTCTTAGAAGTGGGACTGGTGTGTAGTTATGTTGGATCTGTGCAGGAATAGTGTCTTAGAAGTGGGACTGGTGTGTAGTTCTGTTGGATCTGTGCAGGAATAATGTCTTAGAAGTGGGACTGGTGTGTAGTTCTGTTGGATCTATGCAGGAATAGTGTCTTAGAAGTGGGACTGGTGTGTAGTTCTGTTGGATCTGTGCAGGAATAATGTCTTAGAAGTGTGACTGGTGTGTAGTTCTGTTGGATCTGTGTAGGAATAATTTCTACTTAGAAGTGGGACTGGTGTGTAGTTCTGTTGGATCTGTGTAGGAATAGTGTCTGCTTAGAAGTGGGACTGGTGTGTAGTTCTGTTGTATCCATGCAGGATTAATGTCTTAGAAGTGGGACTGGTGTGTATTTCTGTTGGATCTGTGCAGGATTAATGTCTTAGAAGTGGGACTGGTGTGTATTTCTGTTGGATCTGTGCAGGAATAGTGTCTTAGAAGTTGGACTGGTGTGTAGTTCTGTTGGATCTGTGCATGAATAATGTCTTAGAAGTGGGACTGGTGTGTAGTTATGTTGGATCTGTGAAGGAATAATGTCTTAGAAGTGGGACTGGTGTGTAGTTCTGTTGGATCTGTGCAGGAATACCCTGATACACCCAAACCAAGTGAGCACCTCTGCTGTCCTGTCTGTGCACAGGCAAGACCATCAAAGAAGTTGGAATCATTGGATGTACTTTTGGGAAATTACTTGGAGCTCACAAAGAGTCATTGTATGACCATTATGACCGGAAGCCAAGCCAAATGGGCCACCAAAATAGAGACACAAGAGGAGCCAGAACAAGCCCAATCTATGGTAACCTAGGTGACAATTGGGGAAAAGTCATGGCCATGGGCAGACCCGGGTGAATTTAAGTATGAGATAAGGCAGGATCCTGCTTTAGAGGGGATTAGGGCTAGGGCACTGACAAGGGAGACAGGATTTGAGGGGAAAATGAATATTTGAGAGGGTAGTCTGTTGTATAGGTTGCCTAATAAACTGAAAGACAAGCAGCATTGGAGGACTCTACGACAGCTGGCCATCCCAAGTGATATCAGGCAACGTTGCAAGCCATTGCCCATAACATTACTTTAGCAGCAAAATAAGCCATTCTCTACGCTCACAAATGCCTAACTCAGGCGTCCTATTGATTCATGAGTATCATGAGATGTCACTAGTTTTTGTGCCTCCTGTGATGCTTTTCATTTTTTTGTTGCTGTGGATAAGTGTCCTGTGCTCCCTTACAGCCCATGGCCGTTATACTGTCATGAAATTAAGATATGACAAATTATTTCAACAGGTAAAATAATAAAGTTTATTGGATTCAGTATCATTAGAGACAAGTATACACTTTATGCATAATAGCATTTATAAACAATAGTAAACCATAAACAGTATTATCAAAATATGTAAAACCAGTCTATGTTCAGATAGATCACAATATAAAATCAGTGAGAAAATTCAGAATCTTTTTAAAATCGGATAACCATTAAATATCAAAATATTCTATATTCAGATAGATCAATATAGGACTCAAGGAGAAGTAAATAGAATCTTATCAAGCTTGGTAAACAATCAAACATCTATTCCAGAGTATATATTTGGTATTAGCATTCATTAATATGGCATATTCAGAAATAAACAATCAAGGTATTCTATAAAAAAGGGAAAAAGCAATATCAGGCATAAAAACCTCTATAGCAGCCAGGATATAAAATATACTAAGGTACCATAATATAATCCACTAGATATGATATGAAAAGACAATAGTACAATATACAGTATCTCACAAAAATGAATACATCCCTCACATTTTTGTAAATATTTTACTATATCTTTTCATGTGACAACACTGAAGAAATGGCGCTCTGCTACAATGCAAAGTAGTAAGTGTACGGCCTGTATAACAGTGTGAATTTCCTGTCCCCTCAAAATAACTCAACACACAGCCATTAATGTCTAAACCGTTGGCAACAAAAGTGAGTACACCCCTAAGTGGAAATGTCCAAATTGAGCCTAAAGTGTCAATATTTTGTGTGGCCACCATTATTTTCCAGCACTGCCTTAAACCTCATGGGCATGGAGTTCACCAGAGTTCACAGGTTGGCATTGGAGTCCTTTTCCACTCCTCCATGATGACATCACAGAGCTGGTGGATGTTAGAGACCTTGCACTCCCCCACCTTGCGTTTGAGGATGCCCGACAGATGCTCAATAGGGTTTAGGTCTGGTGACATGCTTGGTCAGTCCATCACCTTTAACTTCAGCTTCTTTAGCAAGGCAGTGGTCATCTTGGAGGTGTGTTTGGGGTTGTTATCATGTTGGAATACTGCCCTGCGGCCCAGTCTCCGAAGGGAGGGTATCATGCTCTGCTTCAGTATGTCACAGTACATGTTGGCATTCATGTTTCCCTCAATGAACTGTAGCTCCCCATCTGCGCCTTGTGATTGGTTTAAATAAAGATTGACAGGTGCGTTAGCCAATCAGGGTGGGATTTTGGGGTGTATCCCATCCCGATTGGCTCACACATTGACGCCTTCTGATTGGCTGAAATTTGATAGACAGCTTTTTAACCAATCAGAAGCCGCCATTGCCAATTTCCTTCTGGAAAAGGCTCCGGGAGGCTCATTAGCGTCGGGAAGGTCTGCGAGTGCAGACCTCCGTTAGTTTTTTTTGTTTTTTTTTTCAGAGCGCAGATGGTTCCAGGGCCCAGCCGGGGCTGAAGAGGAGGAGGCCGGGGACATCGCAGGGAGGTAAGTTGAATGTATATTTATATGTTTATATGTTTATATGTTTATTTTATTTTGTGTCTGTATGTTGTACTAATTTATTGTGTTTTTTAAAAGGGGTCGCGCCGGAGAAGAAAAGAAGGACGGGGACATGCTGGAAAGGTGAGTAGAATATTTAGAATGTATATAATATTTATTTATTGTATGTTAATGTGTTGCACTGATTATTTTTTTTTGCTTTACCCCTAGGTTGGTGATCTGAAGGGACATCTACTAAGGTAAGTGGTCTTAATTATTTTATTTTAGCTTAGAATTAGGGTTTCTGTATGTAGTTAGGATTTATTGTATATTAGATAGATAGGGGGAAGTATTTTATATAGTTAGGATTTATTGTATATTAAATAGATGATATGTTAGATAGATAGAGGGTATTGCATTTTATTTGTATTGTATGTACTGTAATGTGTTTTATGTAATGTAATGTATTGTATGTATTGTAATGTTTTGTATGTTTGTATTGTATTGTGTATGTCTTTTCTTTTCAGGTGTGTAATTATTTTTTTTTTCTGTAGTGGGATAGGTTGTAATGGATTTTTTTATTTTCTGTAATGTAGTTTTTGTTATTTTTGGTGACTTAGGTTTTTTATTTTCCACCATTAGAGTGGTTGGGGGTTTATTAGGGGGTAGGTAGTGTAGGTAGGTAGTGTAAGTGTTAATAGATTAGTGTAGAGGGGGGTTAGTTTAGATTTAATGGTTTATTGGGGGTTATAGTGTGGTGTTTGTAGTTAGTGTCATGATGGTCCTTGAGGACCGTCATGGCACTTATGTGGTTAATGTTAGTATTTTAATAGTCTCATAAGGGTCATAATATACCCTTATGGGACTGATGGGGTTAAATAGAGGCTTATGGGGGTCTGTATTGACCCCCATGAGTTATAGGGTTAATTATGGTCTTATGGGGGTCTGTATTGACCCCCATGAGTTATAGGGTTAAGTGCTTATGGGTGTCTGTATTGACCCCCATGAGTGACAGGGTTAATTAAGGCCTTATGGGGGTCTATATTGATCGAGGACCCCCGCTGCAAGGGGTTAATGTGGGGACACTTCGGGGGTCCCAATGGGGATCCCCAGTATAGAGGGGGGGTTAATTTTATTTGCTGCGGCCGGTATTGTTAATAGTGTGCAGCGGGCCCTTTAAGGAGCCGCGGAGGGGAATTTTTTTTAATGCAGGGGGGGCCTGATCTATGCTGATCGGTGCCCCCCGCTGCAAGGGGTTAATGTGGGTGGGCTGTGGGGGTCCCTATAGAGACCCCTGCAGCACGGGGATGTGTATAGGGAGCAGGTGGAGCCTCACACAGCTGTCTCGAACTGCTCGGAGGCAGCACGTAGAGGCTTTAGGATCCCTTGTGGGTACTTTTTGTGCCCGTAGGGATTCTTCCGAGGCGCGAGATTCACCTCATAGATTTAGGGCTGCGTGTGACTCCGTAGCTGTCTTGGAGCCTATTCTCTGCCATTTTTCGGAGTCATCTCGCAAAGCAGGCTGCGAGGGATTCGGTCCTTGCAAACAGCAAAAAAACTGCCTTTTGTGTGGAGCAAGAGAACTACGAGGGATAATTTAATGAGGCCCTTTATGTGAAATTATCAGGTACATGAACAGACATGATGAAGCCTAGAAGTAATTCACCCAATGTAAACATTTTACGAACTTTCCTTTTATTCATGTCAGACTTGCTGGTGTATTATTTCCTGATTTAGCTCTTCTTATTCCTATTAACTTGATGGAGCTCAGAGTGGCAGTGAGTAAGAGATGTAACTGGCTTGCTGCTGTCCATAGGGTCATGGAGAGTCAAACGTGAATGGGCTTTTGCAGAGAGGACAAATATATATAAACATATACAGGCAACAATACATGTGGTGTTTTCTTTACATATGTCTGAGGCCCAGTGTAAGAAAAAAATGTATTGTTGGTAATACTGTATATGTTTTTGTGTAGTGTGTGGAAATAGACACAATATCCTGTAGAATTTATTTATTTGCTAAAAAATATTTTTTGGTCAGCTCCTTTCCCCCTTTTACTGTATGTTAATGTACAATCTTTAATGCTTTAACTTTAACCTCAAGAGCACAGACCCACAATGCCACCCAACTGATGGATGAGCATTTTTAATTAAAATTATAATAACAAAAGAGGCAAAATAGTCAATATTCCTCACAGAGATACTGGGTGATTCTGAAATGGGTCATAAACACCTGCAATAAATGAGTGAATAAGCTTACAAGAATCATATAAGACATCATCATTTCTGTTGTTACTTCTGCTGTGACACGTCATAGTTTACTTTTAACTAATTTCCTCCTCTCCATCTATATTTCATTGGCAAATCAATATGTTTTAAATTCCAATAGCACATCTATTCTTATGGACTAATAACGAGTTTATTCTTAGGCTTGTACCAGTTGACTACTGGTCGGTATCACAACTTATCAAATATCACTTCCTGACTGACCTTGTTCTAACTATTCCATTTTTTTCCATAGACACTTATGACCTCACACTTATGCCCTCCTTATGTTTGGTGGTATGAAAGTCATGGAGGATCCTACACATATTATGTAAAGTTCTTCTTAGTGCTGCCTTGATATCTTGGTTTCTAAGACTGTAGATGAGAGGGTTTAACAAAGGAGACATCACTGAATAACATACAGATACCATGGTGTTCTCTTGAAAACTTGTGCTTGGACAAAAGTAATTGAACACAGAGGTGCCATACAACATAAATACCACAGCAAGGTGAGAGGTGCAGGTGGAGAAAACTTTAAGTCTTTGGTTCTTGGCTTGAATCTTTTGAACTGTGCTAAATATATGCCCATATGGGAAAAACGTTATAAAAAAACATGTGAATGAGTAGAGTCCTCCTAAGAAATAAATGAGCATGTTATTAATGGAGGCGTCAGTACAAGAAATCTTGAGCAACAGAGGCAGATCATAAAAGAAACTGTGTATAACATTTGGGCCACAAACGTTTAATGTCAGGATACTAAGTGTATGTACCATGGAGTAAGCTATCCCAATAATCCAAACTCCAAGTGCCAGACCCTCCATTTCATAATTTGCATGTAATGTAGCGGACGACATATGGCAAAATATCGGTCACAGGACATCACGGCCAACAAGCAGGCTTCAGAGGAAAAAAAGAAAAAAAAAAAAGAATATTTGACTTATACAAGCCGTCTTAGAAATCCTTAAACTTTGTGTGTTGATGTCAAAGAGGATATGTGGGGCAGTGACTGATGAATAACATATGTCCAAACTAGCAAGGTTCCCAAGGAAGAAGTACATGGGTGTGTGGAAATGGAAATCTGTGAGGATCAGAAAAAGGATGAGAAGATTCCAAGTCAGTGTCATCAAATAGATAAGGAGGAAAAGCAGGAAGAGTTGATGCTGGTAATTAAGTTGATTAGGAAATTCAGATAGGACAAACTCAGATAACAATGTGTAGTTTTCCATCTCATATCACATACGGATTTTCCATTTAAATTGAGATAATAACATATCATTAGAAAATAAAAAATAAAAAAGGCACACAATTTATTGCAATTTCAAAATGTAAAAAAAAAGTTTAAGAGAAACCTTCACATTTGTTCTATACTGGATAGTAGTTGAAGCTTGCAATATTATCTCTGAGCAGCCAAATGTTCCCAATCTGCTTTCTGTAGCACATATTGCAATCAAGGAAAGTAAAACTATTCAGCACAGTGTAAATTCAACTGCTCACTTCCTTGAGACTTAATTACAACATTGTTATTTATTGAGAAGTATATAAATATTCTCTAAGATTGGACTTAAGGGAACTTGTTAACCTCCTCGTATCTGCAAATCGGCTCCATTCGGGAAAATCATATGTAAAGGGATCATGTTCAAAAAGACTCAAACGTCACCAGAGGTTACCCACATCTTTCTTGGGGTCTAGATTCCAGGATGTGACAGAAGTAGACAACGCACCATAGGCTGCTCCTCTATTCATTTTCATACCTCAAAAACTCAGTATGGGATAACCTCTTATGAAATATAGAAACGTATGTCGGGTTAGATGCTGGTGTTGTGGACCAATGATGTCACTAGCATGCGTCTGGTAACATCTGCACGCAGGATTGATTTCTTAGTATTGAAAGATCACTAGTTTAATTCAAGTTCACTATTAACAAGGGAGATTTATTGAAGATCTACAAAGATATTAAAAGGATTTAATTAATTGTGAATTAACTAATCGGCAATATATACTACCACCCACCCCCCTAGATCCCCCATTCTGATCTCCTACCCCTCACCCCCATTGTCCCCCATTCTGATCTCCTACCCCCCACACCCCTCAGGTCCCCCATTCTGAACTCCTACCCCCCCCCCTCCCCCACAGGTCCAACTCTTTCTGCTTGTTAATCAATATTGGAACTGTAACTGTAGTAATCCACCTTAAGTGGACAGAGCCTCTGACAGACGAATGAGGGAAGGGGTGTAAAGCACTTGTCACTCCGGACCTCAGTGGCGTGTATGACACGCTTGTTCTAATAACAGTGTCCTTAAAGCCCAAAATAACTAGCAGTAACAGTCTCATGCTATATTATATAATTCAGTGATACATATTGGCAAATAATATTGCCATTAAAAGTTATTTATATATTTAGATATTATTTAGTCACTTTATATGTCTGCCACCACTGTCCAATACCATAAAGATGGTTATGCACTACTTCACTTTATTTGTCATATAGCATTTTTTGCTAATTCACAGTTCGTATTATTATTATTATTATTATTACTTTTATTTGTAACGCGCCAACATATTCCGTAGCGCTATACAGGGGAAAAGAACAAGAAAAAATCTACTGCATAGGTATATATTTGCTTAGTAAAAGTTTCTATCTCATCTGATAATTTATCACAGAAACATTCATACAAATATTGATAATATTACATATAGTACACGTTGAAATGGCTCCACAGTGTCTTTAGATACCTTCAGCAAAGCTTCAGACAGTGTATTTGATTGTAGTTCCAGAGAGAGTGAGAGAGCAGAGACTGAGGCCTATTATAACATCTTCACTTCCTTAATTGGTTGCTTTTTAGGAATATAAATAATTCTGTGTAATTCTTCACCAATAATATTTTTATTATGACAATATTACTTCCTAAATTGACTGCCTTTTGGGAACAAAAGTGTAATTTATTCCTTAATGTGGGAAATTGTTATTCTTTGATCCTATTTATACCAACATTTCTTATGATTTTTCATTTTACCTATTTATTTTAAAAACATAATAATAAAAGATACATTTTAAATGTATTATCTTATTGGGGGATCAGGAAATTGTGATGTGCCCTGCAAAGAAATGTATCTATCTCCTCTGTTTCCAGTACTATTGATTCTTATCTCTTGGAGCATCACCAATATGTGACTAACTAGTAACTTGCCTGTCAAAAATGACGGGATAATATTTGAATTGTCTCCCTCCCCTGTGTCTCCCCTCCACTTGTGTCTCATCCCCCCATCCCTCCCCTGTGTTTCTTCCTCCCCTCTCCTACCCCTGTGTCTCTTCCTCGGTCTCCCACCCCTGTGTATCTCCCCCCTCGTCCTCCACTGTGTGTCTCTCTCCCCTCTCCCTCCCCTGTGTCTCTTTCCCCCTCTCCCTCCCCTGTGTCTTCTCCCTCCCCTGTATCTCTTCCCCTCTATCTCCCCTTTATTTCTTCCCCCCCACCTCCCTCTGCTGTGTCTCTTCCCCCTCTCCTTCCCCTGTGTCTCTTTCCCCCCTTTCCCACCCCTATGTCTCCCCTTCACCTGTGTTTCTTCCCCCTCTCCCTCCCCATGTCACTTCCCACCCCTCCCTTTGCTGTTTACCTTCCCCCCTCTCCTTCTCCTGTGTTTCTTCCCCCTCTCACTCCTCTGTGTATCCCCCTCTCCCTCTCCTGTGTCTCTTTCCCCCCTTCCTCCCTTGTGTCTCTTCTCCCTCTCCCTCCACTGTGTATCTCCCCCCTCTCTCTCCCCTGTGTATCTTCCCCCTCTTCCTCTCCTATGTCTCCCCCTCTCCCTCCCCTGAGTATCTTCCCCCTCTCCCTCCCCTGTGTCTCTTCCCTCCTCTGTGTCTTTCCCCCATCCATCCCCTGTGTCTCTTCCCCCACCTCCCTCTGCTGTGTCTTTACCCCCGTCCATCCCCTGTGTATCACCCCCTGGATTGCCAGACATTGGGATTTCCAATATATCTCCTAACTCTCCCACTCTTGATTGATTTTAAGAGAGATCTAATTTCTCAGAGGTGTTATTTTCCATTTGAGATTTATTGGAGTCTTTTATTTTTGTTCCAAATGAGAAAAAATCTCCCGGAGGTTTAACATTTTCTCCCCCTTCTTTTTCCCCCTTCTTGTTAAATAACAAGCACAGTGGATCCGGGAGGGATCCAGGACTTCTTTGTTATCCACCAATCACAGGATAAAACCAGTTAGCCCAATGACATTAAACCTCCTCAATTTGAACAATACTATATGTGACAGTTACTATGTCTGTAGTTCTCTTGAGAGGATACTAATTTAAGCGTTGTGTTAGCCCTTCCTACCCATCAATAGGTGTATCAATTAACAAATGACAAACGCCCAAAGAGATACACTAGGGAGGGGGGACTTCTTTTGTTGTTACTTTATGCTATTCAGGTAGTTTTTTGCTCCTTAGAGTTGTCGCTCTATCCAGTCCGGGTGACCCCCAAATACAACATGGGCTTTACAGATTTATCAGGCTCACTATAACAGAGCAAAATTACATACTCCCAGGAAGAAAGAAAAGTAAACATTTGCTTGTTAAAGAGGTTTGATAGGTGGCTTTTATGTTTAATGATCCTCAATGTAAAGCAACAAATATCCAATCTTATAAATAGATGGACTCTCTTCCTCTTTGAATTTAATGGAGCTTGATGCTCTGATGTATAATCATGGTGTATACTGTGAATTTAAGACCAACATGTGAGTTATAGCACACTTAAGAGCATTTAAGTGGAAAGTTACCAGCCTTATGTTAGCTCACATGCTCGCTGCGTCATTAGCATATACCTAGGGCCTCATTCAATTGCAAGCCAGCAGATTGCATTCTACAGGCCGTATGTCTGCGGGCTTGAGATTTGCTACAATTACAGAGCGAACAAGCCCGGAAGTTACGGGACAAAAGCCGATACCTTAAACCGTGCAATTGTATGTTTAATTTCAGAGCATCATCATGATCAATTAAGCAAGGCTGTAACTACAAATTTAGGAACAGCCAATAGAAAATTAGACCGTCATCATTAGGTCAGTAAAGCATTGCAGTTACATGTCAATCAATTAGCGTTGGCGTTAGGGATCAGATATGCAATCAGACTCGCAATCCTGCAATGTACAAAATAATAAAAATGAATGAAAGAAATGTTCTAGTCCATGTGGGTGGCCTGATATGTATTAACTCATTGATTTCCGAGATTGATATAACACCGAAATTACACATAGCAGAACTTTTTTTTTGTTGTTGCAGATTTACAAGTTTGAGACTCTTGTTCGATTAATTCTAATGTCTTTCATCGCTTTCCCCATCTTTTAAAGTGCAGTATTGATTTTTTTATTGCATTTACAGTGCTACGAACAGGGGTTAAACCCCCTTGCGAGTCTGATCTGGTACCCATAGGATTTTCTTCTACATTTGCCATTTACGGTTGTGAAATATGTGCGGGCTTCAGGAATTGTTGCAATTAAATAAAGATTTGCGATTGTAACTCTTGCGGCCTTGAAAGATCAATGGCTTAGATGGGTTGTAAGTTACGGTTGTAATAACTGCAGGGATTTTCAGCTTCTAACCGTAGATCATTTGCGGCTCACAAAAAGACGCCAATTGAATAGTAAATTAATTTACGGGCTCCATTACAGGCTCTAGTAAACAATAGCTCAATAGAATGAGGCCCTTAATATTTAATAACAAGTAAAGCTCCCAATTACTAACACACACATGATCATAAATGTAGTTTGTGTTTTACTGGGAGGAAATATTATTATATTATTATATTATATTAAATCATTAATATAACTATCAGTTAATTCAAATGATCATTACAAATTAAGAAAACAGTATTTGTTTGTGAAGTATGTAACAAACTAACAGCATTAGTAGCTGTGTAAGCCATGGACATAACATGTTTTGAGAATCGTTCTTTGTATGAATTGAAGAGTCAATCAATTTTTTCTTTGTTAGATTCTTTCCCAAAAGCTGAATCAGAAGGGCACTTGTAGGGTTAACCTAGCGGTAAATAGTGTTCTATAGGGGTCTATATAGACCCCTATTGAACTGAAGGGGGCAATTATAGCCTCACAGGGCTCTGTATAGAGCACCATGGGTTATAGGGTTAATTTAAGTGCTCATGGGGCTCTGTATAGTGCTTCATGGGCTGTAGGGTTTATTAAGGGATTATGAGGGTCTGTATTGACCTCCATGAGTGACAGGGTTAATTAAGGGATTATGGGGTCTGTATTGACCCCTGTGAGTGACAGGGTTAATTAAGGCTTATGGGGGTCTGTATTGACCCCCATGAGTGACAGGGTTAATTAAGGCTTATGGGGGTCTGTATTGACCCCAATGAGTTACAGGGTTAATTAGGGGCTTATGGGGGTCTGTATTGACCCCCGTGAGTGACAGGGTTAATTAAGGACTTACGCTGGTCTGTATTGACCCCCACGAGGACAGGGTTAATTAAGGGCTTATGGGGGTCTGTATTGACCCCCACAAGTGACAGGGTTAATTAAGGCTTATGGGGGTCTGTATTGACCCCCATGAGTGACAGGGTTAATTAAGGTTTATGGGGGTCTGTTTAGAGCCCCATGAGTGATAGGGATTCATTGTAACCCGCAGCAGGGGTTAATTCTTTTTTAGCGTGGGTCCTTTCAGGACCTTTACGGCCCTTAAAACACCCTCGAGGCAGGAAATTTGAAATTGGAAATGCAGCAGGGTCGCGATCAGTGCCATAAGGACCCCCGCAGCCCCCCCCACATTGAACCCTTGCAGCGGGGGTCCTTACGGACCCCTGCAGCAAGGGGTTAATGTGGGTCACATTGGAAGTCCCTAAGGGGACCCCCAGCATAGAGGGGGTTAATTGTTTTGTGCTGCGGCCGGGATAGGTAAATAGTGTGCCGCGGGCCCTATAAGGACCTGCGGCAGGTAATTTAAAATTTTTAAATGCAGCGAGGGCCTGATTGATGCTGATGTGGGGAGTCTGCAGGGGGTCTCTATAGGGACCCTGCAGCATTTGGATGTGTTTAGGGAGCAGGGGGAAGCATCACACGGCGGTATCGGGCTGCTCCGAGGCAGCATGTAGAGGCTTTTGGAGCCCTTGCTGGCACTCATAGATTTATGGCTGCGTGTTACTACGTAGCTCTCTCTGAGCCTATTCTCAGCCATTTTTCTGTGTCATCTCGCAAAGTCTTTTGCAAGGACAGAGGGAACTACGAGGGCTAATTTAATAAGGTCCTAGATGTTGATGTATAGTAAGCTGTGAACCTCCATTCTGCACAGATTGTTCAGAAGCTAAGTTTTTGGTCCTCGTTGTATTGTGGTGAAGTTTATAGAGCAGGAGCGAGAAAAATAACATTTTAAATTTTAACCAAAATAAAAATTCTTATTATTATTATTGTTCATTTATAACGTGCCGACATATTCCGTAGCGCTGTACATAAATTAAGTTCAGACCAAGATAAATACAAATTAATATATAGCAACGCAAGGAGGGCCCTGTCTTTGAGCTAGGAATCCAATGTCCATGGTGAATTCCCAAAGTACTTATAATAGAAACTCGCAGACTTACAATCTAAGGTATATTGAGTGGTAAAAGAGGGAGAGAGAGGTGATAAGTGTGTTAGGGTGGAAGGTGATACGCTTCTTCAAAGAGATGTGTTTTAAGTGAGGTTTTAAATGTTGTGAGGCAAGAGGATAATCTGGTGGAGCGAGGCAAGGAGTTCCAGGGACTATAACAGTATTATACAAAATTGTTATACCATCAAAGTAATTCAAATTATTCATATTGAATCTCCTCAGATTGCTCAAACATCAGACCAGAATACCTTGTGTCAGAAAAATGGATACCCACCATGTTATTACTCAGCTGTGTCCCTCTGCAGAAAGGTGCCTTTTCAGAAAGATCTGTTAGTTGGCCATAACGCCAACAGTTGTGTCAGCCACCCTTTATGAAGCCCGTAAAGGCTGGCATATCTATATTGGGTAGATGTCGGAAGACTCCTAAAATGCTGTTGCCATTTACTAAAAAATTGTTTGTAATTGTTTGCATTTCTAGAACACTTATCATATACCTGATCAAATAAAGGTATATGTTGAATCATTAGTTAAAATTAAGACATAACTTCCAAAAAAAAACATGAAGGTTGCATAGATTTAAGTATCAAAACATTGTCTCATTGCTTGGGAGTAAGGTATGAAAGTACTGCAAATACTGGATATATAGATAATCTCATTTCTCCATACAGAACAGAAAGTGGGTGACTCCACAGCATCAGCAGACCTTAGTGAATCCAGCCTGTTTTGGGGATATCTAAAATAGGCAAGGAAGAAGATCAAATTGATTCTTGCATGTTGGGTTAAACTGTAAATCTATGTGAAAGTGCTTTGTATCGAAAACAGTTAAATTATTCACGTAAAATAAATGTCCTAAGCACTGGATTTATCTTAATGAAAGAGATAATCTTATGATTTAAGTGTTAGACAACAACTGAGGAACCTTCATGCTATCTTATGGACCCCATCCTGTGGTCAAACTAAGGCCCCCCTGTCATGTTCTTGACATTATATTTCCATTTTTTTTTGCGTATAACCGGAATTGTTTTTATACACTTGTATTTTATACTTTAGTTGATCTTCGACCATTTTCTATATTTTCATATTTTGTATATATGTATAAATATATATATGAACATGTCAAAACAAAACATCTAATTAGTTTCATTGTTAGTTTACACTGGAACACAACATTAATTAATGAGACCAAGTTTTCGCCTTGCTACATGGGATATTGGGGGACGGCAAGCTCAGAGAATTATCACAAATATCTAGAGTTACTGTCTATTGAAAATTTATATGGCAAATAAAGTCACAGAGTTATCTATTGTTTGTGTGTGGTATTGAAATTCAAAAATTTTAATGAGAAGTGACCACAGTATTTCAGATAATGATATATATTTTTAATAGTTTCCCTTATGTGTATCTAGATTGTACAAAAGTAAATTAATGAATTACATTTTAAACCTTAATAGAGCAGTTTATGTGTTTTCTTGTGAAATATACTGCACTCTGACTTGTCTTTGAAAAAGACGCTTACCCATGTTGAAACAGCTGCTGCGCTTATACTTATGCCTTGTGTGTGGTGCATAGACTTCTGGAAGTGCAATATAACATGGTGTTTTAACCATAATGTACAAGCTAGTAGCATTATGCATTGTTACTGAGAGAATTTACAGGTTTAAAGCCTGAAATTAAGCAGCTCTACCTAGACAACATTGTTTTTAGTTTGTGTGTCTGTTTTTAACATTTTCACAGCACCAGAAAAATGGAGGAATGTTTGATATTAACCAACTGAGGTAACCATCTAATCCTAAATAAGGAATTGATGGAAAATAACAAGGGAATATATTATTTTATTTATTTATTTAATAGTTCTTTTAAAAACTCCTTTTCTCCTCTAAAAGGCTTGATAGGGAATTTCATTAGTTTTGGGGAAATAGACTAGCTATGCCTTCCAGGTAGGAGGCATCCCATTGAGGATCACATGCCTTTTTCTAACTTCATCTTTTGCCTTTTTGCCTACTGGTGTTTTGGTAAAGTTGTTAATATGGCGTGTTTAAAGAACCAAAGTAATATAGTTTCATTTTTGTCAAGCACCAAGGAATTAGTTTGGCTAATCAGGCGATAATTAAACAGAATACATCAACCTTTACTGTTTTAATGATTTATCAGAAGTGGAAACCTCTTATACAGGAATTAATCACAACTTTTCTTTCTTACTTGTTAATTTGTTGTTTACTTTTATTGTTTTTATTTTCTATGTTTATCGTTGATTATTATATCACTGACCAATTCATTTTCTGTTGTTTTTTTGGCAGTCTAGTAATATTTGTGATTAGCAATATTATTGAAGATTTATTAGCTTTGGGCCATTATCAATTTTCTAACCTTCTATAGTCCATTTATTTATACTTTGGGTAAGTAGTCTATACTTATCTTGTCTGGCTGTTATGTAAATTGTAATTTATTTATATACAATAATGTATCTTTAAAAGTAAGCTCTTTATGAGCTCTTTATAAGTGCAGTATATTTCTCAAGTAAAGACACCGCACTATTAAGGTTAAAAATGTAATTAATTGGGGAGGCGGAGCCAGCGTCCTTAACAGCAGGACGTGTGAGGGGAGAGCTCCGTCAGAGTTGCCTGACATTTGGGCAATATTGCCCTGTAAACCCCCTGTGACACCCCCAATAACATCAGGGGGCACCAGGGGAAGCCGTCGGGCCCCCAGATAGTCGCCCCGACTACCGGAACGAGGCTCCAGAAGAGTGCTGGAGCACTCTGAACTCAGCAGCTGCCCGCATAGCAGGGGAGCATCCTGCGTGCCTGCTCTGCCTGCTCCCCCAGCACAACACAACAAGAGGAGACTCAGGCCGGCCAGGGGCAGCACGGAGGCACAACAAGAGGTCAAGGTAGGCTGGATCTGCCAGGGGCTGCGGGGAGAGACCAGGAAGCACTGGACCGCCATCTTGACAGGCCAAAGCAGGCCTAGCCAGAGGGAGAACTCCCTCTACAGATACCGGGGGCACATAACATCTCCCCAGACAACCGAGGGGCAGCAGGGGGATCCCACACACCCTAAAACCTCCCTGAGAGAGAAGGCTGGGCTGCATAGCAGCCACCAATACCAAGAAGAAGGGGGAGAGGTTAAGCCCGCGAATCCACGGCCGCCATTTTGTGGCACCTCATGGTGGAAGGGGAACAGACACAGACAGATCCCAGCTGACCTACACCCAAGACTTCAACCCCCAGGAAGAGCTAACCCCTCTGGGCACCCCATACTGGGTCTTGCCTCTCACACTGTGAAAGTTAATTGCACTAAAGGAAAGCAGCAACTAATATCTAGTCTGAAACTTTAACCCTGACAACACCAGACCCTGCACTGAGCTCTACCGGGCAAGAAGTCACTGCAACTTTACTAAGGAAGAGGATCCTGCCACCCTCTGGGTTCCACACAGTGACATTTCTACACCCTGACTTAACAACCTCAGACAACCCTGCAGTTAATTTTTTGTGAAATCCTGTGAAGATCTGCATGAACATTGCTGCAGAGAGCCTTTGCTGCCACCCTGTGGCCACTCAGTAAATCTGATGTTGATGTGGGCCAAGGCAACCAGCCTGAAAGCCCCCTTCCAGTTGCTCCTGGCGGAACCTGCAAAGACCGATATGAAGCACTGAGCCAAGAGATGTGATTGAAGCCTGACAGGAGGCCTTGACTAACAAGCTACAACGACCGATCTTACACGAGAACACAGCTTCTGGTCGCACCAACCTAACAAACTCTACAGCTACGCACTCCTGAGGGAACTGATAGCAGAGAAAGCAAGGGGAAAAATACTACAGCTCCTGTAACGTGCACATCTCCATCTTCAGAAATGAAGAAAAGTAGAAAGAACTCCTCTGCAAAGGGCATCCGAGAGCACTTCACACCCAAAACAACAAAGCCGCCATCTCCACTGGATTCAGCTTCAGACCACTCTGAATCATCTGATCAGGAGGAGATACCCAAGAGGTCAAAACAACACATAGACCTATCGCCTAGGGCCATTGCAACGATAGAACAGCTTCTAACCAAGGCACTAGAACCCTTAAGAAATGACCTGAAAGAACTGGGGCAGAGGACCCAACTTCTGGAGGAGATGGTGGATCAGATGGGAGAAGCGCAGCAACATGACAGGTCTGCCATAGACCAGAACTCGTATAACATCATGGAGCTGAACGATAAGATTGAAGATCTAGAGAATCGATCCCGCCGCCATAACGTCAGGGTACAGGGGATCCCAAGGACTACACAGGACCTGACAGGGTACTTAAAAGAAACCTTCACTTCAATACTACCCGATCACCCAGAGGGCGTCCTCGAAATTGAACGAGCCCACAGAGCGCTAGGAGGGGCGAGAAACCCAGAGACCCCTAAGGATGTTGTGGTGAGATTCTTGAGACAACAAGCCAGAGACCTACTCTTAGCAGAAACAAGGAAGAAGCAGGCAGTCAAAGGACCAGATAACTCCAACCTGCAAGTGTATGCAGACCTGTCCCCCAACACACTAGACAGAAGGAGACAGATGAAACCTGCACTGGCGATTCTGCAACAGAACAAGCTCCAATACCGGTGGAACTTCCCCTTTGCCCTCACCTTCAGCTACCAAGGTACATCACACACCACCCGCAACTTGGAAGACTGCCTCGCAGTACTGCGCCAGATTCGTCTCTGCCCAGCGGACCTCCCAGCAGAGGACCACAACTTCCCCCCTCCTCCTCCAATCCCGAAAAAACAGTGGACTGTGGTAGGGTCACAGCGACCGAAGGAAGACCCGCCTCCCCCCAGGAGTCCCAGAGACAAAAACTTGCCCCGCAGGAGCCAAGGCGGGCTGAGTACTCAGCACAGAGGAGGCCCGGGCCCGACTTCAGAAGGCCTGATACCATCGCGATCGGAGTGAAGGCAACCCACCAACAGGAAGTTGTTTTGAGTCTTTATTTTCTCATTCATTTATGGGACTTCTCTGACCTGCTTTAGTGAGGGTAGAATAGGCACTGATGACTTTAGTTAGGTCAGATGTTAGTCGAGGCCTCTAATGAAGGGCCTGTTAAAGCCAGATGCCCGAAATAGACGGAAGGCATCCTAGTTTACTTCAGATAGTTGAAATGTTGTTGAGGTTAATAGTTATTATTTTTGGAGAGAGGATACCACTAGGCTTGATAGAGCAGCGAGTAAGCTCCCAGGGAGCAATTAGCAAATTATCTCTAAGTCCAGAAAGATCACCACTGATAAAAATGTATGCGGAAAACTATAAATTCCCAGCTGACAGTAGTCGAGGTTTATGCAGTCAACAAAGCCTAACTCAGGGGACTAGCTTTCAGGAGATTAGAGGAGCCTGTGGGACTGAAGGAACTTGGTCAATGGTAAATCTAATGTTGTGTCTTTCTGCTTCCCTCTGGCCTAACAGCGGACGGAGTCTCCAGCACCAGAATCCCCCCTCCAAGCCTCCACCCGCCCCCGGCCACCAAGGAATGGACGTCGGACAAGGAATAAAAGGTAGCCAGGCAGACCATGCACTCCTATCCACCAAAACACAATGAGTAGCTCACAGTACACATTCATAACTCACAATGTTAAGGGTTTCAACTCCCCCTTTAAGAGGAGGAAAGCCTTTAGGCAATACAAAAGATTGAGGCCCTCGGTTATCTTCATGCAGGAGACTCATTTCACACACGAGAGTAAACCAAAATATCTGCATGGGGAATACCCGACAGTGTACATGGCCACTCAGTCAACGAAGAGGGCAGGGGCAGCTATCCTGATACATAAGCACTTCCCATTCACCCCGGAACATACTAGAATAGACAAAGAGAGGAATTATGTTTTGGTCACCGGCTTAGTCTCAGGCCAAAGAATCTCCCTACTTTCCCTATACTCCCCCACAAACTCACCACACCAAACCCTGATTAACACGCTAAGAGAGTTAGACACACTAGACCTAGGCAAACTGGTGATTGGGGGGGATTTCAATCTGACCCTAGATCCAGCATTAGACAGATCAGGACACGCCCAGGACTCTAGCTTCTCAAAAAAACGGAGCCAAATTAAGCAGCTAATGGCCAAAATGGGCTTAGTGGATGCCTGGAGAGGCTTACACCCGGATAATAAGGAATACACATACTACTCGCCCACGCACGGCACTTACTCGAGGATTGACACATTCCTAACAAGCTCACTACTTTTTGATAATATCCGAGAATCTGACATTGTCCCCTGCCCCTGGTCTGACCACGCAATAGTAGCTATTAAATTAACGTTAGGCCCTAACCTATCCCCATTTAGGAGCTGGAGGATCGACAAACACCTTCTGTCAGACCCCAGCAGCTTAGCATCCCTAGCAGGAGACATTAGGCAGTACTTCGAGCTGAATGATTCTCCTGATACAGGAGTAGGCTGGATTTGGGTAGCCCATAAGGCTTATATAAGGGGCTGCTGCATCAAACTATCAGCACAGCACCGTAAGGCACTCAGACGGAAAGAGGAGGATTTAACATCCACCCTCAACAACCTAGAAAAACTCAATCAAAACTGTCCCTCCACAAAGATCCGTGACCAAATCAACAAAGTCAGGATAGAACTAGATGGAGTACTCTCTGCCCATACAGAGAAGGCTATGAGGAGGACTAGGCACCTATATTATTGGAAAGCTAACAAACCAGACAGAATGCTGGCTAGGAGGCTGAAAGCTAAAGAGATCCAGTCTAGAGTGACCCAAATCAGGAAGCTAGATGGCATAATCTCCTGCAGCCCTAGGGATATACAGAAGCAGTTCCAAACCTTTTACCAGCAGATCTACTCGTCTGGGAAACTGGCAGAGGGGTTGGATCTTGACTCCTTTCTAAGTACCATAGATCTCCCCTCATTAAGTGAACAACAAGTAAATAGTCTTAACCTAGATATCTCACAAGAGGAGGTGAGAACAGCAATTCATAGCCTTAAGATAGGTAAGTCCCCAGGGCCGGACGGCTATTCCAACCAATACTATAAAAAATTTGAAATCCTATTAAACCCCTACCTGACATCCCTATTTAATGCTATCATGAGAGGGGAAAAAATGCCCCCGGAGCTAAATCAAGCGGAACTGGTAGTCATACCAAAAGAAGGTAGGGATAGCTTGGAGGTGAAGAACTACCGGCCCATATCCTTACTGAATGGGGATGTCAAACTAATGGCCAAAATAATGGCAACTCGAATCTCCAAGTTCCTGCCAGAAATTATCCACAAAGATCAGGCGGGGTTTATACCCCATAGACAGGCAGGGGACAATGTCAGACGTATCCTTAACATCCAATACCTAGCGCGGAAAAACAACTCTCCAATGTGCCTGCTAGCTCTAGATATAGAGAGAGCCTTCGACACAGTTGAATGGCCGTTTCTGTTTAAAACCCTGGACAAATTTGGTTTTAGGGGCCGGTTTATCACCTTACTCCGCACATATTACGAAGCACCAACAGCCTTCTTGAGGTTGCCAGGCGACCACAGAGCCCAAATTAACATACAGAGAGGAACGAGACAGGGATGCCCACTCTCACCCCTACTGTTCGCCATAGTCATGGAACCCCTAGCGCAACTCATTAGAGCGGATAGGGAAATCCAAGGGCTTCAGGTGGGGCTGCAGCACTACAAATGCTCATTCTTTGCAGACGATATCCTATGCACCCTAACAAATCCCGGGGCCTCCATTCCGGCACTGATGTCAACTCTTGACAAGTTCGGTAGGGTGTCAGGGCTTAGGCTGAACTTAGGGAAATCGGAAGCTCTGAGTGTAGACATGGCACACGGCGACATAGATCATTTGAAATCCCTATTTTCCTTTGCGTGGCCCACCAAGCACATAAAATACTTGGGGGTCAACATCACACCTAAAATTTCCGAGTTATATAAGGCCAATTACCCCCCCATGTACAAAAAACTAAACGTAGATTTGTTTAGATGGAGGACTTGCCCTCTCTCCTGGACCGGCCGAATAGCGGCAGTTAAAATGAACATCCTTCCAAGGATTCTATATCTCTTCCGTACGCTCCCTATACCAATCTCCTTACAGGACTTGGACCGGTTCCAGTCCAACATCTTTAGATACATATGGAACAACAGAAAATCCTGCATCCCCAAGAAAGTAATGTTTAGACATAGCAAGGATGGGGGACTATCTTGCCCAAACCTGCGAGACTATTTTAAAGCAGCCAGGCTATCCCAACTACCACAAATACATTCAGTCAGACATCAGCCGAGCTGGGCCTTCTTGGAACAACAGCAAATGCAACAACATAGCTGGGACACACTAATTTGGGTTCCTGAAGAAATGACCCCGATAAGAATTCACCCAAACCCCATAATAAACCTAAATTTAACAACTTGGAAATGGGCCAGATCTAAGAACAAACTGGGCATAGGTGCATCTCCCCTTTGGTCGGTCCTTTCTTCACAAGATATCTGGGCTTCCATGAGTATTATGTCAAAACATTGGTGGGCTTCCAGAGAACTAGATAAGTTGGGCTCCTGGTTTAACGGGAATCATTTGATGACCCTGAGACAGTTCGAAGAAAGACATACCCTCCCCCCAGGGGGAACACTATAACTATCTAAAAATAAGAAGCTGGGCCTGTGAAGCATTTAAAAAATTTGGACCCCCGAAATCCTCCTGGTTCTCGGTAATCTGCAAAACTCTGCCTTTAACGAAAGGAATATTAGGCACTTTATATGACACATTCACTAAATCAAATAATACAGAAAAACCATCATATATCTGTAAGTGGGAAAGGGAGCTAGGAGGTGAATGGGATTGGAAAAAATGGCAGAAATCATTCTCCAACCTACGCAGGGCAACAAGTAACTGCTCGCACATGGAGACATCTATAAAAGTTCTCCAGAGAATATATTGCACCCCAGACAAACTCAACAAATTTGATCCCAGAGTGAGTAGTAACTGCTTTAGGGGCTGTTCACAGATAGGAGACCACGCCCATACCTGGTGGCTATGTCAGAAAGTCCATGACTTATGGGAAAGGATAGCATTAATGGCAACAAAGTTATTTGGTATAAGAGTCACAGCCACTATGGAATCCTGCCTACTAGGGGTTAAACTCTCTAGTTTATCAAAAAAACAGAATAGGCTATTCCAGATAATGGCCGCCGCTACCAAAGTACACATAGCCAGCCAATGGAAGTCAGAAAAGCTAAGCGTGCAAGAGGTTATTAAAAAAATAAATTACATAGCAATAAATGAAAAGTTAACATCTGCTATTCTAGATACTTTGGCTCAGTTCCAAGAAATCTGGAGGCCTTGGCTAGAGTCTTCGTTAGGTTTCCCCTTGCCCTGATGGGCTCACTGATAGCACTATAACAAAAGCAAAACAGAACTAGGCCCAAAAAGGGCTTGGAGTGGAGGAGACTCGAAGTCTGGTCCTGGAGGCTCTGATTTGACTGGTTCGCCTGGAACGCAACACAGGAGGTGAATGTATGCATCATAATTGTATAAACTAAACCTGATCTAGGGATTCCTCCCTTATCTCCATAGTTATTTACTTGTTTGTTTATCTAAAGTTTCAGTTTCTATGTAAATAAGTTCTGTTTGTTCATGCTTCCCTTGCTTAAATTATAGGACCTAAATAACTATTTAATAATGGGAAAAATTAAAAATAAAAACTTGGAAGGAGATGCTAGTAATTTGACCACGAGGTATATATGTTTATAGAAAATCTTATGTGTTAATGTACCTAATGCCTGTCCTTACTTTGTATCCCTTTCAATAAAAATTTTTATTATAAAAAAAAAAAAAATGTAATTAATTGATTTACTTTTGTATAATATCAATACACATAAGTGAAAAAATATATTATTATCTGAAATATTGTGGTCAGTTCTCATAAAAAATTGGGAATGTTGTTACAACACAATTGAACAATAGATAACTCTGTGATTTAATTTTCCATATACTTTTCAATAGACCTGTAAATGTATGAAATAATTGTGATAATTCTCTAAGCGCGGCAACCCCCCATCATAAAGTTTGTATTTTTAAATAAATCTAAATATACATTTACAATATACACATACATTTATTTATATATATATATATATATATATATATATATATATATATATATATATACTGTAGCAGGGCGCCCCCTTCTGGCGGGGTTTGCGTCCTGTTTCCTTTTACTTTGGTTTAGGGAGGAAGACACAGCAGGCTTGACAGAGTTTTACTGCTATTTATTGGTCAGAACAAAAACAGTGCTTATCTTCAGCAAATAAAATAAAACCCTACATAAACGTGCTTGCTATGACCTGGAACACCCTAACTATATCCGGCCAGCTTCTCTGGTTCCGGAGAGTGCCACCTTGTGGCCAGGATGCAAACAGTCTCTTATTTTTGTTATGTCGCCACCTTGTGGCCAGGATGCAAACAGTCTCTTATTTTTGTTATGTCGCCACCTTGTGGCCAGGAAACAAACAGTCTCTGATGTCTTTCCCCCTACGGCTTCTGCCAATAGTGGGTGAAGCATAGGGCCCACCCTACTCTCCCTTATGCTTCACCCCAGGGACCCTTGACACCCTCTTGTGATGAGGGACGGTTATGCTTGCTTAGCACTCTCTTCTCCCTGGGGCATTTGTAATCCTTTTTCGGGTGTGCTCAAAATACATGCAGGTGGCACCAACCTTTTATCCCTTAAGTCATCCGGCTTAGCAGGAATGGGGGTCTTTTTAGGTGGCTCCTTCCTCAGCTGGATCTCTCCTGAACTGTAGAGAGCCGCTCTTTTCTCTGGAACAGTCTCTTAGTCACCCTCCTCCTCAGACTGCTAGGCAGACCGCAAACTTCACTGAGCAGGCTCTTTAACTGCTCCTGAGCAGGGCCAGGTGTTGGCCTGATTAGGCTGAAGATTTTTGGATTAACCCTCTCTATGGCAGTCCAGGGTATATGGCTCTGCTCCATCTGCGGCTTATATATCTTCCCTGATGCACTCTGTTGCAGATTATCAGGGATTCCTGCTGCACTTCATTACAATACACACAGTATATATAAATCATATACACATACATACACTTGGCTTTGCATTAAAGCTGTGTTATACAGCATGCATAAGCTTAAAGGAAGCCATGTTTGATGAGGGCTACGGAATGAAGAGCGAGGCATTTGTGGCCACATTTGTGTGTCCCAAGCTCAACTTCCCAGAATGCAGTGTAATAACTGTTTTTCTCGGAACTCTGAGCTGGAAGCAGGTTTTTTAACTTGCTTTAGACATTCAAATGTGAACACAGATGTACTTTTTATTTACTATATTTATGTATATATATATATACCGTATTGGTCCGAATATAAGCCACACCTTTTTTCCGATTTTTGCGTTTGCGATTTATAGGTGCGGCTTATATTCGCGGCCGTAAAAAAATGACAGACGATTTGCGAGCTTGCGAATTACGCGTGTGCGGCTTATATTCAGGAACGCAAAATCACTGCCGATTTGCGAGTTAAGGGTGCCGAATTGCGTGCTTAAGACTACATTGTAGCAATTGAATAGCAATTTCCGGTTTTAGTGATTCTAGCATCCTGTAAGGAGTGTAACCTGCAAAAGAAGTTACAGTACATGTTAGAAAGCCTGATTCTTGCAATGGCTGATCACCTGGAGATAAAAGCATCAACAAGCCTAGGTGTGAGGCGTAGTTATGATGCAAGTTTCAAAATTGCAGTTGTTAATTATGCTAAAAAAACAAGCAACAGAGAGGCTGGAAAAAAATATGGATTGGATGAATCTAATGTGCGACGTTGGGTTGTCTCAGAGCAGAAATTGAAAAATTAAGTTTCCACCAGAAAATCTTTCAGGGGACCAAAACATGGCAAATATCCAGAACTTGAAGCTGGGGTTTATTCCTACATTCAAGATAAGAGAAAAGATGGGATGCCAATTTCACATGAAGTAATCCAGCTGAAAGCCTTAGAAATTGCAAAAACCTTAAAAATAAATAGGAGGGAATTTCGTGAAAGCATTGGTTGGTGCCATCGTTTTATGCGGAGAAAGGGTTTTGCTCTTCGACGAAGCACTTCATTGGTAAAGAAACTGCCGGCAGAGTTTGAGGAGAAACTGACTAGTTTCCAGCGGTATGTCATCCAATTGCGGCAGCGTCACTCATACCCATTAGACAAGATGGGCAATGCTGACGAGACGCCCATATTTCTTGACATGCCAAGCAATACGACAGTAGACCAGAAAGGGGCAAAAAGTGTCACCTTAAGAACAACTGGTAATGAAAAGCTCAGAATAATGGTGATGTTAGCTGTTACGGAGGAAAGTTACCCCCCTATGTTATTCTGAAGCGAAAAAGTTTGCCCAAAGAAAGCATTCCTGATGGCCTAGTGATTCGTTGCCAGGAAAAAGGCTGGATGACAACTGAACTGATGGTCGACTGGTTGTCTGTAGTTTGGAACTGCAGACCTGGAGCACTGCTCACTAAGAGAGCCATGCTAGTATTGGATGCTTTTAAGGGTCACCTCACTCCTAAAGTGAAGAATAAAGGTGCTGGCCCGGTGTGACTCTCTGCTTTCAGGCAAGTCAACCCCAAGACGGCATGACACTGCCGTATCCGGGATGTGGAATAGTATCTGGGGAGCTGGGGGGGTGCCGTTGATGTGGAGCAAGACGCAGCAGAAGAGGACTCAACTGAGGAAGTTATGGAAGAGGATGGAGTAGGAGGAGTAGAGGAGGTGGCAGCAGGCCTGCCTGCAAGTCGTGGCGGTGTCACCAACTCCTCTGCAGAGCCACTCATTCCTTGATTGGCAGGCGTCATCAGGTTTGCCCAATGCGCAGTGTAGGTGATATACCTGCCCTGACCATGCTTTGCAGACCAGGTATTAGTGGTCAGATGGACCCTTGCCCCAACACTGTGCCAGAGATGCCATTACTTCCTTTTGCACAATCGAGTACAGGTTGGGGATTGCCTTTTGGGCAAAGAAATTTCGTCCGGGTACCTTCCACTGCGGTGTCCCAATCGCTACCAATTTTTTGAACGCCTCAGACTCCACCAGCTTGTATGGTAAAAACTGGCGGGCTAAGAGTTCAGACAAGCCAGCTGTCAGACGCCGGACAAGGGGGTGACTTTGTGGCATTGGCTTCTTACGCTCAAACATGCCCTTGACAGACACCTGACTGTGGGGAGATGAGCAGGAACAGCAAGAGGCGAGAGACGGAGTGGCGGATAGTTGAGATCCCGCTCCATGCTGATGATAGCCAGTAAGCTTGAAACAGCTGTACATGGATTGGATACTCAGCCTGTGTTTATTCCAACTTTGGGAAGGGGATCATGCTCTTACACCATCTGGCAAGATTAAGAAGGCGTCAGTGACACTCCTGTGCCAATGGATTCTAACTTCTAACTTCATGGTCAAGAATTTCATCTAACTCCATCATCAGGGGGTTAAAAAAATGCTGCGTGTCCAATGCATTGAATGGTAGCGAGGACAACTTGCTAAGGGAGGAGAATGAAGAAAACAGTGACAGTGATGAAGTGAATACTGGTGACGAAGTCAGTAGTGACACCAGTGATGACTGTGCATAGTAAAAAGTTTCCTTGTTACCTTATGTTTCATGTTACCTGAACTTTCTGTTGATGTTACCATAATATTGACAACCTGCCTAAAGAGTTACTGTATAATGTTTTCCAAATACTGGATACCGTATATGGTACAGTATATGGTCAAATAAATATATATATATATTCCCTAAATCTAATTGACTTATGTATTTTCCTCTCCAATTTTAAGGGTGTGGCTAATATTTGAGTACTATCTTTTTTCTGTTTTTCCTCCTTGAATTTTACAGGTGCGGCTTATATGCAGGTGCGGCTTATATTCGGACCAATAGGGTATATATATATTGTAACAGGGTCATAGATGGAGTATATGTTGGAGACAGACTGAGCAGAGCCCTGTGTCCGCTAGGAGATGACAGGGTTAACACAACAGGCTAATCAAGCCCAGCTGGGTTCCACCTTTAATGGTCTGTTTAGCACCCAGCAGAAGGAGCTCAGTCTGAGCTGGACAGAGGGCTGCAGAGCATGTTGTGTGTATCCCTGGGCTCTCCAAAGAAGGCTTTTTAAGACCTTAGTCCATCAAAATACTATTTTCTTTTTTCACCTTTTTGTTTAAAAGCACCTGGTGCACAGTGTTATCAGTTTTTTTGAGGGGAGTTTTTGTGTGGCTTTCTTAGTTTAATTTACAGTTTTCAGTTTTCTGGGAGGCTCAGCTCTCTATCCCAGGAAGGTGAGATGTCTCCTGGATACTTTGCCACACCCCTCCCCTAGCACTGCACCTTCACTCCTGGAGCTTTTAGTTTAAATAATTTTTTTAAGTTTTCAGGTTTTGTTTAGTTTGTTTGTTTGGTGTTGGGTTTTGTGTTTTGGGGAGAGAGGAAAAGAACATCTTTGTGGGCAGTGGAAGGGATACAAAATCTGAGTTTTTGTAAACAAAATGAAGGCTGTGTAAAACAAAGAAAGAAAGATAGAGGAGGTCAGGCTTTGTTAGAGCCCCAGGCTGAGTCACTACCAGAGGGGGGTTGGAATATAGGCCTGATCCCCATTCAGGACCCAATAGATTTGTCTGTCAGGTGGGATGTGGCACCAGGGGAAGTGGATAAGGGGGAGGGTGATAAGGCAGGTTTTCCTGTTAACATCATGGGGGAGCCTGTCAACCCTCCTCAGTTTTCCACTGACCCTAACATCAGTGCAATCCAAGCTGAGCAAGCAGCGGTGGAAATGGCAGAGGAAGCATATAAAGCCTCCAAGGCTTCCACTAAGGAAGCCATGCTAGCCACTGCTGTGCAGCCAGCTACCCCTGAATGCCCCCCTGAAGCTGCAGGGGTGCAACAGCAATCTCAGGGTCCACTATTTAGCATGAAGGGTGCTAAAGGGACTCCTTCTATATCATCCAAGAGGGGGTCCCTTAGAATGAAGCTAAGGAAACTGACCCCAGCCGGGGAGGTTGGGGTAAAAGCCCTCAGCCAAGAGGAGCTCAGGGGTGATCCACTAGAGGGGACATCAGATTCTTACTGGGTTATCCCTGTAAAGTAATTAGATCAATTCCTTGAAAGCACCCTTCATGGGCAAAAGAAAAGGAAGGTGCAGCTGGCCTTGAGAAAGTGGAGTAATATGTTGTTTATTATCCACTCTCTCCAGCAATATCTAGAGGTCAGCAATAGGGCCAAGAATTCTGGGTCTGCAGAGTATTTTCTCGTCCAGAATTTCTATAAAATGTGCATGGCCTATCAGCAGTCAAGAGACTGAGGAACACACAATTCCTGACACGCAGTAATGGCTTTGCACATCAGCACGCTTAATACCAACGTCTGTCAAGCTAGTTTCCGCAGGTTCTAGGTACTCTCGTATTTGCGTCAGGGAGGGTACTTTGTGAGTTTCCTGCAGGAAACTTACACCACTCCAGAGGCTGAGGCCTCAAGGCAACTGGAGTGGAGAGGCGGGGTCTTCTTCAGCCACCTCACATCGACGTCGTGAGGAGTGGTGACCCTGTTCTCAGTGTCTTTTTAGCCAGAGCTGCTGCTTGTGAAAGCTGTTATCCCGGGCCGTCTAATCCACCTCCGAGTCCGAGAGCAGGGTAGCGTAATTAACCTAGTTAATGTATATGCCCCTGCTAGAGGGCCCAAGAGAGTGAGGTTCTTAGCCAGATTGTCCCACTTTTTAGAGACAGTTGACGCAGATGAGTGTTTGGTTCTCGGGGGGGATTTTAACTGCACCCTCGACACTCTGGACCGAAAGGGTCCAGAACCTTACCCGCCTTCTGCGTCAGCCATGCAGGAGCTCATCACCCAATTCTCCTTAGATGATGTCTGGCGAGAACAGAACCCAGGGGCATCAGACGGCTTCATCTACGTCAGGGTGAGAGCCGGTCTGGTGACTCACCACCCGGATCGATAGATTATATATATCTAGTCACTGTATGTCACGAGCCCGTTCTTGTGAAATTAGGCTGGCTCCTTTCACAGACTACAACTGAGTGTCTGTGACAGTGGCGCTAAAGCCAAAAGCCCCACAAGCCGCCTATTGGCACCTTAACAATGCCTTGTTGAAAGACCAGGGGCTCGTGACATTGATCCGGGAGTTTTGAACGGACTGGAGCAGTTGCAAGGGGGACTTTGCCACGTTAAAACAGTGGTGGGACGTGGGCAAGGTTCAATTGCGACTTCTGTGTCAGGTATATACCAAGGGTGCGTGTGGGCAGCTCGAAGCTGAGCTGTAGTCACTCCGGGGGGAGGTGCTATATCTAGAGCGGAGGCAGTTCACTTGTAGGGACCAATCCCTCCAGAGCGAGTATGTAGAGAGAAAAAGGTGCCCCCCATGACCTGGAACGACACCAGGCCAGGGGGGCATATGTGCGTAGCCGCTTAGGTTTTCTTAAAGATCTAGACCGTGGCTCGCACCTTTTCTACTCACTGGAGAAAAAGGGGGCAATAGTAGACACATCACCTGTCTTCTAGATGAAGACAGTGCCCCCCTTACAGATCCGGAGAGTATCCGGGACAGAGCCCGGATTTTTTATAAAGATCTTTATTCTCCGGATCCTATTTCTCCAGACGCCTGCTATGAGGGTGTAAGGGAGCAGCTTGATATGCCAATATCTTTTCAAGAGCTCTCTGAAGCCCTCCGTGCCATGTCCTGTGAGAAATCTCCAGGACTGGACGGTCTGACTAGAGTTTTTCCAATTTTTCTGGGAGACTCTGGGACCTGATTTCCATTTGGTCCTTGGGGAAGCCCTGGAGACCGGGGAGATGCCCCTGTCTTGTTGCAGGGCATTACTTGCCCTGCTGCCCAAAAAGGGGGATCTCCGCCTTATTAAGAACTGGCGACCGGTCTCACTGCTCAGCACAGATTATAAGATAGTAGCGAAAGCCATCTCTCGTAGGCATGGATCTGTGCTGGCAGGATTGGTTCACCCTGACCAGTCCTATGCGATCCCGGGCCGGACTATCTTTGACAGTATCTTTCTGGTCTGGGATCTCCTGCAATACTCTCGCAGGACTGGTCTGTCACTCGCCTTTCTCTCTCTAGATCAAAAGAAGGCGTTTGACAGGGTGGTCCATGGTTACCTCATAGCCACTCTGCAGGCGTGCTGCTTTGGCCCACAATTTGTGGGCTATATAACAACGCTGTACGCCTCTGCAGAGTGTTTACTTAAAATCAATTGGTCCCTAACAGCACCTTTGGTATTTGGACCAGGGGTACGTCAAGGATGTCCCTTGTCTAGACAGTTATGTGCGCTGGCCATCAAGCCGTTTCTCTGCCTGTTGAGGAAAAGGCTCACAGGGCTGGTGCTTAGGGAGCCAGACATGCGGATCGTCCTTTCAGCCTATGCTGATGATGTGCTCCTAGTGGCCCAAGACCCAGTTGACCTTGAGCTGGCAAAAGAGTGCCAGGAGGTATATGTAGCTGCCACCTCTGCTCAGATCAACTGGTCCAAATGCACAGGCCTTATAGAGGGTTCTATACAGGTGGACTCTTTGCCTCCCACATTCCGTAACATCTCGTGGGAGGCAGATGTCATGAAGTATCTGGGGGTCTACCTGTCCGCTGCGGACGCTTCCGTCTCAGACAACTGGAGGGAGCTAGAGGACAGTGTCCTCTCTCGTCTGGGATGATGGAGAGGCCTAGCAAAAGTGCTTTCCCTTCGGGGGCGGACTCAAGTGATAAAACAGCTGGTGGATTCTCAGATCTGGCACCGGCTGATCTGTCTGAGTCCGACCCCCCAGTTTGTCAGCAACATCCAGAGGAGTTTGTCAGATTTCCTCTGGATTGGAAAGCATTGGGTCTCTGCGTGTGTGGCAAGTCTGCCTTTGGAGGAGTGTGGGCAGGGAGTGGTATGTGTGCGCTCCCAGTTGTCCACCTTTCCGCCCTTAGTACCTGCAGAGATACCTATATGCAGATCCCTCTCCGCAGTGGTGCACACTGGCGTCCAGCTTTTATCGCCATTTGCGCAACCTGGGGTATGACCGGCAATTATTTCTTATCAGGCCCGAGGGCTTTGGGAGAAACCTCTCGGTGTTGCCGGCATACTACCAGGAAACCCTCAAGGCCTGGAGCATGGTCTCCGTGACCAGGCAAGGCGTGCCTTTGGGGGATGAAATATTTACGGAGCCCCGATTATATAATCCAGCAGTAGTGGCTCCGTTGTTACAGTCCCCCAGTATCATCCGCCGCCTTAGTCAGCCGCGGTTGACACGAGTCGGGGATCTTCTGGACTACGAGCACTCCGATTGGGTGTCACCTCAGGAGCTTGCTCTCCATTTGGGATATATGGCACCCGAAGTCTCGAGGCGCATGCTCCAGGAGATTAAGAATGCCATCTCCACCTACTCTTGCACCTTCCTTCACAGGACTTTGCTAGCCAGAGTGCCACATGCACCTTCTAACACCCCTGCTCCGGTTGTTTGCATTGGACACAAGCCCAGTGTTTCCCCTCAGGCTCCTCCTGTCCTAAACCTCTCGAGGTTGAGGAACATACCTTTGGCATGCATTCGTAGCATGCAGAGGAAGAGCTTGTATTCTCTCGTGATCCATACAGTGCACTTCCTTGCCCTCGTGACCCGTCCCGATACCATCGAGGGCAAGAGGCCTCAGTGGAGGAAGCTTTATTCCACTTTAGTTTCACGACCCACCGGGGACTTGAGTTGGAGAGTGCTCCATGGTGCACTGAGCACGGGAGAGTACTTGGCTAATTTCACAGATTCTCCCTCCACTTGTCCATTCTGTGGCAAGGGAGAGTCTGTGTATCATATTTATTTTAGTTGCGCCAGACTGCAGCCCCTCTTGTCACTCTTGAGGGGCCTCCTCCTACAGTTCTGGCTGCATTTTTCCCCCCACATATTTATTTTTGGGCACCCAGTGTCCCGGGGGAATGGAGCCAGGGACCTCCTCGTCAACCTGCTCCTGGCATTAACCAAGCTGGCTATATATAAGTCCAGGAAGCAGTGTTTGATTGAGGGGGCTCCATTGTCACCGGAGGCCATGTTCCGAGCACTGGTGCGCTCCCGTATCTGGGCAGAGTACCACATGGCTTTTTCCACTGGGGGAATAGATGAGTTTGTCTCCCAGTGGGCTGTAGATGGTGTACTCTGCTCGGTATCCCCCCAACCGGTTTCTTTTCATCTCAATCTCCTAATTAGATTTTTTATTTAATTTACAGTCTTTTTTTGGTTTGACATGCAGATTGGCTCTATAAAGGGCCAATCTGTGTCAAACTCTATTGTTCACAATACACCTGAGTACTCCATTGTGGTGCTGGATACAAGGGCACAAACCCTGAGTGTGACAGCAGAGATACCACAATATATATATATATATATATATATATATATATATATATATATATATATTTTTTTTTTTTTTTTATATTTACATATATAGATATATAAATGTATGTGTGTATGTATATTTATATTTATTTAAAAATACACGCTTTATGAGCCCACATTTTGGTTAATTGATTTTGCCAGAATGTGGTTTACGTGTTTACTTGTATTTCTCATTTGTTATTAAGGTTAAAAATATTAGTCATTGATTTACTTTTGTACAATGTCAATACAAATTAGCGAAACCTACAAAAAATGATCAGTATCTAAAATATTGTGGTCAGTTCTCATTACAATTTGTGAATTTCACTGCCATTCAATTGAACAAGAAATAACTATGTGATGTTTATTATTATCCTGTAAAGTATATGAGATAACTGTGATAATTCTCCGAGCTCAGTGTCCCTCGATGTCCCTTGTAGCAATGAGATAATTTGGTCTCATTAATTAGAATTGTGTTCCAGTGTGAGCCAACAACGAAATTAAATCAGTTAGATGTCTTGCTTTATTTCAAGGATATTTTCATTAAGTCCCATTTGCATTAATTTGTATAGTAAGTTAAGTAAGTGCTGCTAACAGCTGGATCCCATAACAAGCTCAGCTAGGATCTAAACTGTAAGACACAGGAATCTCCAGATAATTACAATGGCGTCTGCAAAAGATTTGTATTGTAAAGCACACAGATCATATTGACAATCTAAATAACTTTTCATACTAAAGTATTGGCCAACAGAATGACAATATCTGACACTTGTATTTGTTGTATGGTTTGCAGTTATTTAATATTCTAACTAGCTTATTTTGAATTATCTTAATTATTTTGCATAACTTACTGATTTCATTTCAGATATCTTCTATTTAATTGAATATCTATCTATCTATCTATCTATCTATCTATCTATCTATCTATCTATCTATCTATCTATCTATATATCTATATATCTATATATCTATATACCCTCCTGGATCACTACCTTGTCGTGGTGAGAGGGCTTGTGTACTTCAATGAAGCAGGTAATAGCAGAGAAACGGCGATTCATTGGAGAAGGAACTGGCAATCCACCCCAGTATATTTGCCAATATAACCTTATGAATAAGCACAACCAGACACATAGATAAATAAACAGTACATCTGTGTTCACATTTGAATGTCTTAAACAAGTTAAAGCTCAAAATTCCGAGAAAGACAATAATTACACTGCATTCACTGAAGCTGAGCAGGGACATGCAAATGTGCCCACAAATGCCTCTCGTCAATCCATAGCCCATTCTTAACATAGCTTCCTTTAACCTTATGCCTGCTGTATTACACAGTTTTTATTCAAAGCCAGGGTTGGATTATACACAAGCTGGAAATCCTATCCATGTACAGCTGGAGCGGGATCCCAGCTTGTGTTAGCGATAGGAGACCTCCATCGTACAGTAGTACAGTAAATAAATAGAATGTCTAAAACAAGTTATATATATATACTAGCGACTTGCCCGTTAAAAATGCTGGCAATAAATATTGAAGCCTGACAATGCTGTTTGTCACACAATGGGAGCCTCTCCCCCTCTACTTTACTGGCCTCGTGATGAGCGCATTTGGTGCTCATCAGGGTCCTTGCAATGAGCGCCTTCAGCGCTCATTGCAAGCCTCTACCCCCTCTACCTCTCCCACCCTCTACTTGACATGAGGCGCTCATTGCGAGCCTCTCCCCCCTCTACTTTACTGGCCTCGCGATGAGCACCTTCTGCTCTCATCTTGGGCCTCGCAATGATTGTCTTTGGCACTCATGACGGGCCTCGCAATGAGCGCCTTTGGTGCTCATCAGGTGCCTCGCAATGATCGCCTTTGGTGCTTATCATGGCCCTCGTTTCCCACCCCTGTGTGTCTCTCCCTCCCCTGTGTCTCTTCCCCCCTCCTCTGTGTCTCTTCCCCCCTCCGCTCACTCCCCTGTGTCTCTTCCCCCCTCCTCTCCCTCCCCTGTGTCTCTCCCCCCTCCTCTCCCTCCTCTGTGTCTCCCCTCTTCTCCCTCCTTTGTGTCTCCCCGCCCTCTCCCTTCCCTGTGTGTCTCCCCCTCCTCCCCTGTGTCTCTTCCCCCCTCGTCCCACTACTCTGTGTCTCCTCCCTCCTTCCCTGTGTTTCTCCCCCCTCCTCTGTGTTTTCCTCCCTTCTGTTACCGTCTCTTCAGTTCACAGGCGCCCGCACATGCACGCCCCTTGCCACCAATACGTATGCGCACACCCCGCTGCGCAGAGCTCATGCTCGCACCCCACCATGCAATGGGCATGCGCGCATCCGCCGCACATTGTGCACGTGCTCCCCCGCCGCGCAAAGCTCATGTGCGACTAATGCAGCATATTTTCCCCCCACCGCATGTGCGGGAGTTGCGCGCATTCCTGTTGTCAAACTGCGATTTGTCGCAGGCGTGACGTCGAATCGCAGTTTAACAACTATTATATGTGATACACAAAACATAGAAATAAATAAAGGTATCCAAGATACACTAAAGTATAAAATACAAGTACAAATTCCTGGTATAGACAGGAAATTTAATCTCAAGACAAAGACTTTAGGGTGACCATGGGAGAGGGTATATAAGATAACATGAAGGTTCCTTGCAATATCTGTCCTAATAAGATAAAGCCAGTGCTTAGGACAGTTATTTTGCATTTAGGATTTCATTGTTTTCCATACAAAGCACGTTCACAAAGATTTATAGTGTAACCCCACATGCAAGGCTCAGTTTGATCTTCTTCCACCTCTATATTAGATATCCCCCCAGAACAGGTCAGATTCACTAAGGTCAGATTCACTGATGCTGTAGAGGGACGCACTTTCTATTTTGTATAGAGAAGTGAGAATATCAATATACCCTTCTACATAGCCAAATCCAGCATTCTTTCATACATTACCGACTTTATTACTCTTTTTAATTTTAGTTTTTGGGATTATGTTGGGGGAAAAGATAGACATGTCTACACAGAGGCTCAACTGAATAATAACATGGTGGAAATCCATATTACTGTTCCAAGGTGCCCTGGTCTGATGTGTGAGGGATCTGAAGAGATTCATAGAGGTAATTTAAGTACATTGCTAGGGGTATAATTATTCTGAGGTGTCTTTCATTATTTTCATTATACTAGATGTAGTTTATCGTTTTAAAGGGACATTACTTACTTAAAGTGTTAAATGGTACCATTTTGAAACTAAGGAGCATAATCATATCTACACTACAACCAACTAAAGGAGACAGAAATAAGGCATAAGAATACAAATGGCAGCTTTCCATGTAGGGTTGGTTCTCCATTCATTACTTTGTAGTGTTAATGGATATGTTGGACACATGAAGAAAATGTACAAAAAAAGATAAGATAATTTTTCAACTATGTAAGAGAATTCCAATCAAAATGGCCAAATAATACATATCAGGTTTCACCTGAAAGGTCTAAACTGGAGTTGTGGGCGGATCCCTCTCTTCCTTCATAAGTTTTCAGTCTGCCCCTTCTTCTTTCACCTCAGTTCACTTTTAGGCCTGTGTATGGAGGTAACTCCTCTGTGACTCCTTGTCTTCTGGCTTTCATATGTACTAGGCGCTGACTTCGTCTATACCCAGGGTAACTGCTTTTTGGCTTTCACTTCGCATTTTATTGGACTTCCAGCTCCTATCTACTAAGCACTCTCCTTGTCAGCGCCCAAGGTAGTTGCTTAGCTGCCTTCCACTAAGCATGTTATTGCTCATTCAGCCCATATTTACGAAGCTCCATTAGCACCTCTTCTCATTCCCTGTTGACGATCATAACTCCCCATGACGTCTCCCCATTTAACCCCAATTTCCCTAGTCTTGGCACTCAAAAATCGGCTAAGCAAGAAAAAAAATGGGGGGCCAAAAAAATGAAAACGAGGCTCCACGACTCCGGACTGCGCAAAACACTACCAGCCACGTACAACTTTGTCAAACACCCACATTAAGAGATCTGAGATAAGCTCGGGACCCCACATTAACCCCTTGCTGCAGGGGGTCCGATCGGACCCCTGAAGTGTGCCCACATTAAGCCATTGTTGGGGGTACCCATGGGGGACCCCGGCATTTTCCCGACAGTAACCCCCACCGGCACCTAAAATTAAGCCCCCGATGCTGGGGATCCCCATTGGGACCCCCGGAGGGTCCCCACATTAACCCCACATTAACCCTCGCAGTGGGGGTCCCCGATCGCACACGAGCGGGGACCCCCGCTGCAATCAAAATTGGAATTTCCAACCTTGCGGGTTCTTAAAAGACCGTAAAGGTCCTTAAGGGACCCGCGCTAAATAAAAATTAACTTTGACCATACCCAGGGTAACTGCTTTTTGGCTTTCACTTCGCATTTCATTGGACTTCCGGCTCTCATCTACTAAGCACTCTCCTTGTCAGCACCCAAGGTAGTAGCTTAGCTGCCTTCCACTAAGCACGTTATTGCTCATTCAGCCCATATCTACTAAGCTCCATTTGCATCTTTTCTCATTCCCTGTCGACGATCATAACTCCCCATGACATATGGAAGTGAGGTTGCACGCAAATTTAACCCCAATTTCCTTAGTTTTGTCAATCGAAAAATCGGGTAAGAGCGGAAAAAAAATGACGGGCCAAAAAAATTAAAACGCGGCTCCACGACCCTCGACTGCGCAAAACACTGCCAGCCACATACAACTTTGCCAAACATCCACATTAAGCTCGGGACCCCACATTAACCCCTTGCTGCGGGGGTCCAATCGGACCCCCAAAGTGTCCACATTAAGCCAATGCTGGGGTACCCATGGGGGACCCCAGCATTTTCCCGACATTAACCCCCACTGGCACCTAAAATAAAGCCCCCATGCTCACCCGCCGCGCAAAGCTCATGGGCGACTAATGCGGCACATTTCCCCCCCACCGCGCACTGCGCATGTGCTGGAGTTGCGCGCATCCTAGTTGTCAAACTGTGATTTGTCGCAGGCGTGACGTCGAATCGCAGTTTGACAACTATTATATGTGATACACAAAACATATAAATAAATAAAGGTATCCAAGATACACTAAAGTATAAAATACAAGTACAAATTCCTGGTATAGACAGGAAATTTAATCTCAAGACAAAGACTTTAGGGTGACCATGGGAGAGGGTATATAAGATAACATGAAGGTTCCTTGCAATATCTGTCCTATTAAGATAAAGCCAGTGCTTAGGACAGTTATTTTGCATTTAGGATTTCATTGTTTTCCATACAAAGCACGTTCACAAAGATTTATAGTGTAACCCCACATGCAAGGCTCAGTTTGATCTTCTTCCACCTCTATATTAGATATCCCCCCAGAACAGGTCAGATTCACTAAGGTCAGATTCACTGATGCTGTAGAGGGACACACTTTCTATTTTGTATAGAGAAGTGAGAATATCAATATACCCTTCTACATAGCCAAATCCAGTATTCTTTCATACATTACCGCCTTTATTACTTTTTTTAATTTTAGTTTTTGGGATTATGTCCGGGGAAAAGATAGACATGTCTACACAGAGACACAACTGAATAATAACATGGTGGAAATCCATATTACTGTTCCAAGGTGCCCTGGTCTGATGTGTGAGGGATCTGAAGAGATTCATAGAGGTAATTTAGGTACATTGCTAGGGGTATAATTATTCTGATGTGTCTTTCATTATTTTCATTATACTAGATGTAGTTTATCATTTTAACGGGACATTACTTACTTAAAGTGTTAAATGGTACCATTTTGAAACTAGGGAGCATAATCATATCTACACTACAACCAACTAAAGGAGACAGAAATAAGGCATAAGAATACAAATGGCAGCTTTCCATGTAGGGTTGGTTCTCCATTCATTACTTTGTAGTGTTAATGGATATGTTGGACACATGAAGAAAATTTACAAAAAAAGGTAAGATCATTTTTCAACTATGTAAGAGAATTCCAATCAAAATGGCCAAATAATACATATCAGGTTTCACCTGAAAGGTGTAACCTGGAGTTGTGAGCGGATCCCTCTCTTCCTTCATAAGTTTTCAGTCTGCCCCTTCTTCTTTCACCTCAGTTCACTTTTAGGCCTGTGTATGGAGGTAACTCCTCTGTGACTCCTTGTCTTCTGGCTTTCATATGTACTAGGCGCTGACTTCGTCTATACCCAGGGTAACTGCTTTTTGGCTTTCACTTCGCATTTTATTGGACTTCCAGCTCATATCTACTAAGCACTCTCCTTGTCAGCGCCCAAGGTAGTTGCTTAGCTGCCTTCCACTAAGCATGTTATTGCTCATTCAGCCCATATCTACAAAGCTCCATTAGCACCTCTTCTCATTCCCTGTTGACGATCATAACTCCCCATGACGTCTCCCCATTTAACCCCAATTTCCCTAGTCTTGGCACTCAAAAATCGGCTAAGCAAGAAAAAAAATGGGGGGCCAAAAAAATGAAAACGAGGCTCCACGACTCCAGACTGCGCAAAACACTACCAGCCACGTACAACTTTGTCAAACACTCACATTAAGAGATCTGAGATAAGCTTGGGACCCCACATTAATCCGATCGGACCCCTGAAGTGTGCCCACATTAAGCCATTGCTGGGGGTACCCATGGGGGACCCCGGCATTTTCCCGACATTAACCCCCACCGGCACCTAAAATTAAGCCCCCGATGCTGGGGATCCCCATTGGGACCCCCGGAGGGTCCCCACATTAACCCCACATTAACCCTCGCAGTGGGGGTCCCCGATCGCACACGATCGGGGACCCCCGCTGCAATCAAAATTGGAATTTCCAACCTTGCGGGTTCTTAAAAGACCGTAAAGGTCCTTAAGGGACCCGCGCTAAATAAAAATTAACTTTGACCATACCCAGGGTAACTGCTTTTTGGCTTTCACTTCGCATTTCATTGGACTTTCGGCTCTCATATACTAAGCACTCTCCTTGTCAGCGCCCAAGGTAGTAGCTTATCTGCCTTCCACTAAGCACGTTATTGCTCATTCAGCCCATATCTACTAAGCTCCATTTGCATCTTTTCTCATTCCCTGTCGACGATCATAACTCCCCATGACATATGGAAGTGAGGTTGCACGCAAATTTAACCCCAATTTCCCTAGTTTTGGCAATCGAAAAATCGGGTAAGAGCGAAAGAAAAATGGCGGGGCAAAAAAATTAAAACGTGGCTCCACGACCCCCGACTGCGCAAAACACTGCCAGCCACATACAACTTTGCCAAACACCCACATTAAGCTCGGGACCCCACATTAACCCCTTGCTGCGGGGGTCCATTCGGACCCCCAAAGTGTCCACATTAAGCCAATGCTGGGGTACCCATGGGGGACCCCAGCATTTTCCCGACATTAACCCCCACTGGCACCTAAAATAAAGCCCCCAATGCTGGGTATCCCCACTGGGACCCCCGGAGGGTACCCACATTAACCCCACATTAACCCTCGCAGTGGGCGTACCCAATCGCACACGATCGGGGTCCCCCACTGCCATCAAAATTGGAATAAAAGTTAATAAATGACAATGTCAATCAGACTACAGCCAACCAGAAGGTGCAGGTGCCTTTAGCCAATCACCCCATGGGTGTGTATCCCATTGTGACTGGCTGAAGGCAATAGATTCTTCTGATTGGTTTTAAAAAGATTGACAGATGCATTAGCCAATCAGAATGGCATATGGGGGTGTATCCTATTCTGCTTGGCTCCCACCTTGGTGCCTTCTGAAATTTGATTGACAGCCTTTTTGGCAAATCCAAAGGAGCCCTTGCTAATTTTATTGCAGAAAAGGCTCTAGGGGCCTTATTTGCGCCGGGAAGCTCCGCGAGTGCGGAGCTCCGTTAGTTTTTTTTGTTTTTGTTTTGTTAGAGAGTGGATTCCTGAAGGTCCCAGCCAGGGCAGAGGAGGAGGAGCACGAGGACATTGGGCCGAGGTAAGTTGAATATATATTATGTTCATTATATTTTATTTTGTGTGTGTATATGTTGTACTAATCTACAGCCTTATTAAATTGTGATTCAGTAAATTTAAAAGGGCTCTATTTAAACACACAGCATATTTTATTTACAAAAGATTTTAGTTAGTAAAGACCTTGCTTTTGGATAAAAGTTCACTAACTAAAAACTTCTGTAAAAAAAAAAATATGCTGTGTGTTTAAATAGAGCCCTTTTAAATTTACTGAATCACAATGTAATAAGGCTGCTAATGTTTATTTCTATATTTCAATATTTAGAATTTTCCTAGGGGGAGATCTGAAGGGACATCTGCAAATGTAAGTGGTCTTAATTATATTATTGTAGGTTAGATTTAGGGTTTGTGTATCTAGATAAGATTTAATGGATGTTAGATAGGGGGTAAGTATTTTAGATTGGGGGGTATGTATGTATTTCAGATAGAGGGTATGTATTTTAGATAGGGGGTATGTATGTATTTTAGATAGGGGTATGTATGTATTTCAGATAGGGGGTATGTATTTTAGATAGGGGGGGTATGTATGTATTTAGAAAGGGGGTATTGTATTTTATTTGTACTGTATTATATTGGAATGTGATGTATATATTTTGTATGTATTTCCTTTTCAGCTGTGTAATATTTTTTTAGACCCCCATAAGAGACCGGGTTAAATAGGCTTACAGAGGGTTAAATAGGCCCAGTTAGGTTTCAATAGGCCCAGTTAGGGTAACATAGGTAGTGTTAAGGTTAAATGCGTACTGTTAAGATTAAATAGGCCCAGGGTTGGGGTAATGGGGTATAGTAAGAGTTAATAGTATAGTGCTTACACTTTGTGTCATGAGGGTCCTGGATGACCCTCATGGCACATATAGTGTTATTACATGGGTTAATTAGTGTCCTATAGGGGTCTATATAATTGAGGCACACAGTGCACTCACATTGTGTGACAAACAGCATTTCAACACTTTTTTATTGCACCTTTCCTTTTTGATGGGCAAGTCGCAAGTTATGAGTTATAATCACCACATTTTCCCACACATTATAGTAAAGCCAACTAACAGAAAACTATTAGTGCTGAGTATGACCAGTAAGTACAGAATAGAATTGGATTAAAAATGGCTCAGAACTTCTCCCATGCTAGAAAACATTTTGTCCTCCTCAGTTGTTGTTTTTATTCCAGTTGTTAGGCAAAGTTCATATGCAGACTTGTAGTAAATACGTATATACCTTTTGTAGATAGATACATCCAATGGCAGATTCAGTACAATATAGTTCATGGCCTAAAACACAGAGTGCCTGTTGCTAGGTTACCAGCCGACCACAGAATTCAGATGATATTATGGTTCTCACCCATGACATCATAATTGAGCTAGCAGTGACATCATAGTTCAATCAGATCTATAAAAACTTGACTGGTTTGCAGGAGGCATCATTCCCTCATGATCAGTTTAACTTGAACAATAAGTGACTGAGAACTTCAGCCATCTGAAAGACGTCATGTAAATAGTGAGTAGAACTAATTATAGGGGTTTTAGCCTCATAGTTTGACATTAATTAAATATGTAGATCCATTTACATCTGAACTCAACAAATCCAACTTGTAAAGGCCAACTGATGTCAATATGAAATGGACTCCGAGAATTAGCTTGGGGGATGTCTATCCGGTGACAACTGGGGAAATGTCATCTGTGTTCCTCACACAGAACAAGGATTTACCCAACATGATCCTGAGGTACATGGGAACCTATTAATTAAATGGATAGAATGGCTACAGTCACACATACAGCTACACCCAGACAAGGATGCAAATGTAAAATACACACAGTCACAGATACACACACATAGAGCCTGATTCAATTGCAAGTCTACATCTTGCGGGATACAGGCCGTAGTAGGTCAGGGCGGGAAAATGATCAATTAAGCAAGGCCGTAACCACCCATTTCGATTTTAAAACATGGAGGTCACATGTCAATCAATGAGGTTTGGGGGTCCGATATGCAATGGCACTCGCAAACCCTCAAAATAAAAAATAATAAAAATGAATGCCAGTACTGTTCTAGTCCATATGGGTGACCTCATATGCATTGATTCCCGAGATCGATTTAAAACACTGAAATAGCAACTAAATAAATATTATTCCTTTATTGCCGATTTGTGCAATTCATTCTAATGTCTTTAATCGCGTTCCCCGTCTTTTACAGTGCAGTATTGATTATTTATGTGCATTTACAGTTCTGCGGAGAGGGGTTAAACCCCTTTGCGGGTCCTCTCTAGCCCTTGTAGGATTTTCTCCTACATTTGCCATTTACGGGTGTGAAAACATTTGCTTAGGGAATTGTAGCAATTGAATAGTGATTTGCGATTTTAGCGATCGTAACTCTTGCGTACTGGAAAGATCAAAGGCATGGGGAGGCTGTAAGTTACGGGTTTAGCAATCCTTTGTTCTCTCAAGCCCGTAACCCCTACAGTTCCAATCAGGCTATTAAATTGCAACAATTTGCGTTCAACCCTGTAACATGCAAATGTAACCCAAAGGCCAACGAGTGATAGAGAGGACTCGCAAGAGAAAGTGATGTTAGGTCTTAGAATTAATAGCACAACATTCTCAAGCTCGCAAATCAGCCAAATAAAATACTTTATTTCATGTTTGATTTCCGTGTTATATCAATCCCGGCAATCCCTGTGTTAATACATATCATGTAACTTGCATGTGATAGAATACCATATTTATGGCTTTATTAATATTGCATCATGTCTGGAATGTGGGTCCGATCGTAAATCATAATTGAACCCCGTAAGACTTTGAAATTCATCCACCATTTTCCTGTGACACAATGATGACGATCTCTGTTTCCATTGGCTCCATTCAAACCCGCAACTATGGATTTGACTAATTGATCACATTCAAGCCAGCACATTCAACTGTCGAAAAAATGATGTACGGGTTTTCGTCTTAAGCGCGTAACTCGCAGCCTGTTCTTATTTAATCGCTAGGTAACTTGGCCAAATTTCAAGCCTGCAGACGTTGCGGGTCTCAAATTGCACTTACTGGCTTCAAATTTAATAGGGCTGTAGATTTCCATTAGACCTATGGAAAGTATAGGCCTTACTCATTGACATGTTACATCCGAAAGCAGTTGAATGTTTCTCTGTATTCAAGGTCCCTCCTAATTGTAAATGTAGATGCCCACTACATCTTAATGGCATATATGAATTCTTAATATACAGATTTATATATATATATACTAGCGAATTGCTCGTCAAAAAATGACGGCAATAAAATTGTAAGTGAGCTAATGCTGTTTGGTGTATAATAATAAAATAAATAATAAAAGGCTGTTTACAAGTTGATTTTCCTTTACAGGTAAAGACTGATAAATTGCAGAGTGCACTAATTGTGCCCAGGTAAAGACTGATAAATTGCAGAGTGCACTAATTGTGCCCAGTTGAGAGGGGTGTGTCTTGACTGCTAAACTAGTATAAAAGGTTTGTGAGCTGTTTTAGGGCCTGTTTACAAGTGGATTTACCTTACAAGTAAAGGCTGATAAATAACAGAGTGCACTAATTGTGCCCAGGTGAGAAGGCAGAAGTTAGTATAAACAGGAGAAGAGGCGAACTTGTGAGCTTGCAAACATTTTCGGTATCAGGTGCAGTTCTAGTGAAAGTGTAGGAGTTTAAATAGGGGTAGGGACTTCAAAGAAAAGGGAGGGCAGATTTATAGTGCAAAGGAGGAAACCTTTATACAAATATATTATTTTATATTCTTTATTTTTCCCACTGAAATTTTTTAGAAAATAATAATAATTGTGAGTCCGTCCAGTGGCAACCTAACTCAGTGTACATCCTGTCACATGTATGCAATACTGGAACAGATGATCCAGGGTCCATACCTCTGTGAGAGGTGTGAGCATGTTGTCCCTCTGGAAGCTCAAATTGGAGATCTGGAGCGGAGAATTGCAGCACTTAGTGATATTGCTCCACTGGAAAGGGAGATGGTGCTCACTGAGCACAGTTTAGCTGGGCCTAGCATGGAGGGCGGAGCTGGGGCTAGTGAGGATGTCCAGGGAGGTAGCTGGGATACAGTTACAAGGGGAAGCAGGGGGAACAGGAGGAGGCAGGCCAGTTCTGAGATGGCAAACACCAACAGATTTGCCAGATTGAGTGAAACTGTTGGGGATGTCCATTCAGGAATTGCAATGCCAGATAGAGCTGTTCTCTCTAACAGCCGGGAGAACAGTTCTACTGGAGGAGAGGGAGGGCAGAATAGGCAGAGCAACAGACAGGTTTTGGTTGTAGGGGACTCTATTATTAGGAAGGTAGACCGGGTGATTTGTCACCCAGATCCCAGCAATCAAACAGTTTGCTGTCTCCCGGGTGCTCGGGTTCGTCATGTTGTGGATCGGATAGACAAATTATTGGGAGGGGCTAGAAATGAACCAGCGGTCTTGGTACATATTAGTACCAATGACAATGTTAGTGGAAGATGGAGTGTCCTAAAGAATGATTTTAGAGAACTAGGTAATAAGCTGAAGTCAAGGACCTCCAAGGTAGTATTTTCTGAGATACTACCAGTGCCACCTGATAGCCCAAGGAGGCAGAAGGAGCTTAGGGAGGTTAATGCGTGGCTAAAGATGGGGTGCACTAAGGAGGGGTTTTGGTTTTTAGAGCACTGGGCTGACTTCTCACTTCGGTACAATCTCTACAGTAGGGATGGATTGCGCCTTAATGATGAGGGAGCTTTTGTACTAGGGGATAGGATGGTGGAAAGGCTGGAGGGAGTTTTTAAACTAGCAGGAGGGGGGGAGGGACTAGATATAAGTAATGGGGTAGAAAGTGTAAAGGGTATAAGGGATGAATTAACAACTCATAGGGGAGGAGATGGGGGCAGGGGTAGTATAGTCAATAGGGAGGTAGTACTAAGTAATTCAAGTACAGTGGCAGGCACAATAGAACTACAGACTCATAACATAAGGTGTATACTTGCTAATGCCAGAAGCTTGCTAGGAAAAATGGGAGAGTTAGAATTATTAGCAATTAATGAAAAATGGGATTTAATAGGCATTACTGAAATGTGGTGGGATGAATCTCATGACTGGACTGTTAATCTGGATGGTTATAACCTATTTAGGAAAGATAGAGGCAATGGTAAACGAGGAGGAGGGATTTGTCTGTATGTTAAGCCTAAATTTAAGCCTATAGTCAGAGAAGATATTTATGGTGGACCTAGTGATAAAGCTGAATGTTTGTGGGTAGAGTTAAATAGTGGAGCAGCAAATTCCAAAAGAATATTAGTAGGAGTATGCTATAAACCCCCAAATATAGCTGAAAGTGAGGAAATACAATTATTCTTACAGATTGAAAATGCAGCTACGCACGGGCAAGTTCTAATAATGGGAGATTTTAATTACCCTGAAATAAACTGGATAAATGAGACCAGCAGTTCATCTACGGGGAGCAGGTTCTTGAGTACACTCAGGGATCATTACCTGCCCCAGGTTGTACAAGAGCCTACTAGAAATGAAGCTATCTTATATTTACTCATCACAAATAATATTGATATAGTATCAAATGTTGAAATAGGGCAACCTTTGGGAAACAGCGATCACAACACAGTCTCGTTTGAGATTGAATTAAAAAAACAAAATTTTAAGGGGCCAACGAAAACTCTAAATTTTAAAAGGGCAACAAAGTATAAACTGGGACAGAGAACTGATAGGTAAAAATACTGACCATAAATGGACAACATTTAAATCCCTACTAAATATACATACACATCGGCATATACCGTGTGGGAATAAAACTAAAAGGAGTAAATCCCATCCAATGTGGCTTAACAATGATTTAAAGATCAAGATACGGAGTAAAAAACAGGCATTTAAATTATACAAACAAGAGGGGACAGAGACTGCTTTACAGGAATACAAGGAAATCAACAAGGCTTGCAAAAGCGTTATTAGACTGGCTAAAATAGAAGGAAGCTATAGGAACATTACAATGTGACACAGGCCGTCTGATAATTAGTGACCAAGAAAAGGCAGATGAGCTAAATAGGTTATTTTCTTCGGTATACATGGCAACATAATGGGGCTACACTACCTTAGCCAAATAATTGGTTAACACAGGAAGTAATCCAAAAGAGGTTGGAAAAAATAAATGTTAATAAAGCCCCGGGTCCTGATGGAATACATCCAAGGGTACTAAGGGAACTGGGTTCTGTAAAAGCCAAACCATTATATTTAATTTTTCAAGATTCACTCAACACATTTGGAATATGGAGTACAATTTTGGGCACCACCTCATAAAAAGGAAAAATTTTTGAGCTGGAAAAGATACAGAGGAGGGCAACAAAACTAATAAGGGGAATGGAGGGGCTAAGTTATGAAAAAAAGACTAACACAATTAAACTTATTTTCTCTAGAAAAAAGGCGTCTAAGAGGAGATATGATTATCCTATATAAATACATACAGGGTCAGTATAAAGATTTGTCAAGGGAGCTTTTTGTGCCAATAGGTTTTCAACTGACAAGAGGACATCCTTTGAGGTTAGAAGTAAAAAGATTCCACCTTAAAGAAAGAAAAGGGTTCTTCACAGTAAGGATGGTTAATCTGTGGAATTCTCTACCAGAGGAGGTGGTGACAGCAGATTTGATAGATAACTTTAAAAGGGGACTGGATTTATTTCTAATTAAAAAGGTAATTCAGGGTTATCATGGATAATTAGAGAGGCAGTATTGATCCAGGGAGAAGTCTGGTCGCCGGTGTCTGGGATCAGGAGGGATTTGATTTATTTTTTTATATATATATTTTTTTTTTATACAACTAATTAATTAATAGTTAATCCGCATATTGCAGATCGGAGGAGATCTTAAAAGGTTGAACTTGATGGACTGAAGGTCTTTTTCAACCTTAAATACTATGTAACTATGTAACTATGTAATAGATGAATCAAGTAATATACTTTACCTATTTTGAAGTAATATATGCAGGAAGCATTCTGTTGAAGAGCTGGAAATCTGTTTTGATGTTGCTGCAGCATTAGTGCTGTGGAGCTGCTGTGTAAGCGTGATGAATGTGTGGAGTGTAATAGTGTGCGTGCGCAAGACAAATCCGTTAGCTTAGCTGTGTACTTCCGCATTGTATAAGTTATTGTTCTAAAATGGCGGCTAATGTGTGGTATGCGGCTGTGGCTGATTTATCGTCCTTCGTTTAGGATGTCGTCCGACTTTTTCGGAATATCCGTAGCTGTTTGGTGGTGTTTTGCGTGTTTATGGTGGTGTTTCACGTGTTTAGGGTCCTTTAGCCTCGTTTTCATTCCGCGGCCATTTTTTCTCTCGCTTAGGTGATTTTTGGGTGTTTAAAGTCCGAAATTTGTACTTAAATCGAGGTGTTACTTTACTTGCAGAGGTCCTGGGTGCACCACCTTACTGTGGGTAAGCTTCTTATATGTTTGTTGTGTGTATTTATTGTGTTTCTAATGTTTTTGGGGTCTCGCACGTTGCGTCCTTGTTTTCGAATCTCGTATGTCTTTTTCGGGAAATCCGTAGGTGTTTGGTGGTGTTTTGCGTCTTTAGACTGCTGTAGCCTCGTTTTCGTTTTTTTTGGCGGCCATTTTTTCTCTTGCTTAGAGGATCTTTGAGTGTCTAAACTCTTTTATTTTGAGTTAAATTGAGGTGTAACTTCAGTTTTCGAGGTTCTGGATGCTTCCCCTTGCTGTAGGTAAGCTTTTCATGTATTTGTTGTGTGTATTTATTGTGTTTTTCATGTTTTCATGTGCGCGTGTTTCGGACGATTTTTGCGAGGTCGTAATGGGTCGTAATGTGTCTCGTATTTTCCTTTTGTAACTACGTAAATGTTGCCAGGTCCGCAGTTGCTGGCAAGGAGCGCCTTCAGAGCTCTATGCCAGCAACTGAGGCCCTCGCTTCGCGAGGGCCGCAGGCTCGCTATGCGAGCCCGCAAGCATTAGCAACAGCTTGCATGCTCACAACTATATATGTGATATTAATTCATTATATACAGTAATTCTAAAATATACCTTTGCAAGCTGGAATTAAAACTGATTTCATTTGGATTGCATGACACAAGAATGCCTTAATGTTGAAGTTTGTATTTGTAAATTTATTTTCAAAAAACAAAAAGTGTCCTCTTTTCCTTTGATGTGAAATCCCTAAAAAGGGTGTTGATAAAACCAATTCCCTCCCAGAGGTCCCTTGAAAAAACTGCTTCCTTAACTGGGAAATGCACTTCAGGTGGTCGTTCCCCTTAACACAGCTTTCCTGTAAAAGGACTGGTACTCCGGCTGTTAGGCCTGACTGTTAATTATCTAAAATGCTAAAACTTATTTGTAGTTCAGGGCCACCCATCAAAAGACTAACCCAGAAGAACAGTATAAATGTAACTTAACTGCTCTGTTTAAATCCAAATGTAAATAAATATATATTGAGAAACAGAAATATTCACTATTTTGAAAAAGGTTAAGTATTAGAATTATACTTATATACATTTCATTAAGACTACACTTACTGTATGTTAAATCAGCATTGGTTGAAATATTGTCTCAAAAATAAATCAGTGCCAATTATTGCTATAATGATTGTCCATTCAGGTCCAATAATACAGTTGCTACCAGTAATATTGTATCATTGATGCTAATTTGATGCATATCCTATTCATATTTTTCTATTTTTTCTCAATTCAATTTATCCAGCACATCCCTCATTTTTAAAGGATATGAGTGAGGATTTCTATTTTTTATTTTTCAATATGGTGTCTATTCCTAGTCCTGTGCATGACCTGTGGTTGTTTATAGGACATTACACATACATTGCTTAATTGCAGTCTCTACACATGCCAAACTATTAATTTATAACCTATTTACTTAGTTTATGAGTAAAATATTCACTCATGATAATAAAATATAGACAAGATACAAATATGTGAAACAAATATGCAATATTCTTCATATTGAGAAATAAATGGGAAAAGGTTATATTTGCCTTTGAATTAACTGTAAATAGTGTCACGATCTGCTTTTTCAAGGGGTCTTGATATGAACCTAGTTCAAACCTACCCCAGCAGAATCAGGTAGTTCCTGTTCTCTCTGGCACAAAAGATGGCTTCTGAAAAGGGCAATGCCCAAAGGTACAGCCAGAAAATACTGGATACAGGTTACTAGTGGACTAAGGCAAAACCACTCCCCAAGTCAGGATAAAAAACACATAAATAGTCTCACATTGTGTATATGTGAAAACTATAACTGAGCCTTTATTGAATGATGAAATCAACACATTTATACTCTGCAATACCACACCCTTGTGTACATTTGTGTATGTTTGTGATGAAACACATCTGCCCTGTAGCCTTGGTTAATCTAAAAACTCTTGAGATTGAATTCACCAGATATCTATAGCTGACTAGTGAAACAACCTTGATCTTAATCCCAAGTGTTTGCTTAGGACTTCTTGAAGTACATGCATCGGTCTTGGCTGCTGTTTATCAAGGGTGAGGGTGCAATGATCTGCAGCTAACCTCTGTGCAGAGTATTTTTACCAATCCTCATGTATTCTCCTGTTCTATATACATTTTCCCTCTATAACATATTATAACTAGGATACATAATAACTATGTACAGGCAACATATAATCCACAATTACTGACAATATCAGTCCTTAAAAAAATAAATCATGACAATTTCTTCCCCTTTCCTTTCTAGTACAGAATGGGAAGTTTATCCTGCTGGTTAACTTTCCATCTATACAGGTGGTTACTGATCCTCTTGGTGTCACAGTCCATCCAAGGGATAGCCTCAGGGGCTCTCTGGGCCCCCTGCCACCCTCCATCCAGGGCGAATACTCACTCCTTCCTAGTGGCCTAGTGAACTTCCTAAGCCCCTGGGGAGACTTATAAGACAACTGCCCTGAAGGACCCTTCAATGTAGTCCAGGATCAACAGTACATCCCGGCTAGTAAGCCCAGCATAAACTTGGGAGGATCCTTACCCAGCAAAGCCCTCTCCTTCCAGGCTAGGTAGACCTCCTGTCCTGCTGATTCTGGATCAGTACTCAGTCCCATGGGTAAAATTGAGGAGCACAAGTTTCCCTTTGCCAGGCCTGAATAAGCTGGGATTCTGGCGTTGCAACATGGGCTAGTGACATTCTCTGGTATCATCCATGCTGGATTAATGGGCAGTTCTGACACAAGATGCTGGGGATCAGTAGCCACCCCCCTCCCAACAAGCCTGTCCAGTGGCCCCTCCTTTCCAGCAGCTGCAGGGGAGTCAATGTAGGGAGACCAGGAGACAAACCACAATCTGGTGTACCCTCTGGCTCTTTGGTCTCTAGATCCTCAGGTGGAATCTCCTGGCTCTCTATTCTGAGACTGCCTGATGTGTAGATACAGGCAGCCCTTGAGAAGCAGCGGCAACTGCCTCTTGTTCAGGCTGAAGAGCAAGGCTACAATCTGTTTCTGCTCCAGGGTCTGTGGTTTGTTCCTGGACAATTGTCATCCAAGGAACTCTCCACTATTTTCATAGTCCATTGGTAGGGCCCAGTGCTCATTAGGTTTTTCTCTGACTCTAGGAGCAAGGTAGCTTTTTCGTAGTTCTTCCCCTGGTCCTAGCACTGCTGTGGTTGGCCCTTTCCCCATGCCTCTAACTGGGCAAGGCTTAGCCCCCTAAAGATAGGAACCAGTTCTTCTTCTTCCCAGTCCCGCCACTGAATGCAGGCATCCCTGTTATTTTTTAGAATTCCTGATATAAGAGTTCTCCCCACCATTCCATTATCTCATGACCTGACCATAGAGATGTCGCGGACAGTTCGCCCGTGACTATTCGCAGCGATTTTGGCTCTTTCGCGCTTGCATCGGACGGCGGACACATGCGCTTTTCGGTCCGCCCCCTATTCTTTATCATTGAGGAAACTTTGACCCTGCACCTCACAGTCAGCAGACACATTCCAGCTAATCAGCAGCATACACTCCCTTCCAGAGCCTTCCATCTGAAGGACAGCATACATTTTAGAATCATTCTGAAGCTGCATTCGTTGTGAGAGGACAGATAGTGTAGCTGCTGGAGATTTAATAGGGAAATAGATAGCCAGGCTGTGTATTTAGCTTCCACTACAGACCTGAAGGACTCATCTGATATCTGCTGCAAGGACATACCTGGTGGTGTACCATACATTGAAAACAACCATTTTTTTCCTATAATCTAATTTCAGTTGCCTGCCTGTGTCAGGCTCATGGTTAATATTCTGCTCTGTTTCACCAGTCATAGTTGGTGTACCATACATTGAAAAAAAACAACCCTTTTTTCCTTTAATCTAATTTCAGTTGCCTGCCTGTGTCAGGCTCACAGCTTATATTGTGCCCAGTGAAATTAATCAACACTTTTTTGACTGTAATAGGTTGAATAGCAAATGCCCGCCTACAGGCGTGTGTGTGAAGCCTATTGCATCTACTCTGCCAACTTTTGCCAGTGCACAGTGATACGTCATATCTGGTGCAACCGTAGTGTACAGTGACATAAAACAACACTTTTTTGACTGTAATCAATTGAATATCAGTTGCCTGCCTACAGGCATTTGTGTGAGGCTTACAGCGCCTACTCTGCCAACTTTTGCCAGTGCACAGTGAAACTCATATCTGGTGCAACCTAGTGTACAGTGAAATAAAAGAAAGCTTTTTTTACTGTAATCGATTGAATAGCAATTGCCTGCCTACAGGCGTGTGTGTGAAGCCTATTGCATCTACTCTGCCAACTTTTGCCAGTGCACAGTGATACGTCATATCTGGTGCAACCTAGTGTACAGTGAAATAAAAGAACCCTTTTTTTACTGTAATCGATTGAATATCAGTTGCCTGCCTACAGGCGTGTGTGTGAGACCTACAGCGCCTACTCTGCCAACTTTTGCCAGTGCACAGTGACACTCATATCTGGTGCAACCTAGTGTACAGTGAAATAAAAGAACCCTTTTTTTACTGTAATCGATTGAATATCAGTTGCCTGCCTACAGGCGTGTGTGTGAGGCCTACAGCGCCTACTCTGCCAACTTTTGCCAGTGCACAGTGACACTCATATCTGATGTCACAGTAGCATGCACGCATAGTACCACTAATCGGAAAAAAAATGACAGGCAGAGGCAGGCCACCCCGCAGGGGCCGTCGTGGTCATGGTGCTGTGATTCCCCTTGGCCCTAGAATAATGCCCAGTTTTCAGAGGCAACGTACCCTGAACTTGAAAAGTTCTGAGGACATGGTTGACTGGCTAACACAGGACACCCAATCTTCTACAGCTTCCGCTCGGAACCTAGACGCACCATCCTCCTCCAGCTTAGCTTCGGGCACCTCTCCAGTTACCACTCGCCCGCCTGCCGCCACCACCAACACTAGCACCACAGCCACTTCACTTGATCCGTCAGCAGAGTTATTTACACATCCGTTGGAAGAAATGAGTGATGCGCAAACATTTGTGCCAGAGGATGTAGATAACAGGGATATGTCCCAGTCAGGCAGCATTACACACATGGACGTACGGTCTGATGATTATGATGTTGTACCCGGTGCTGCTTCCTTTGTTGATTTGTCAGATACAAGTGAAGCGGTTGATGATGACGATGCGTCCGTGGATGTCACGTGGGTGCCCACTATAAGAGAAGAAGAACAGGAGGAAAGTTCAGATGTGGAGACAGAGAGGAGGAGGAGACGAGTTGGAAGCAGGGGGAGGTCGTCGCAAGTAGCTAGTGGCACAGTCAGACAGCATGCATCGGCACCCGGGGTCAGCCAGACAGCATGCCAGTCAACGCATGCTGTTGCCACCACCAGAATGCCGTCATTGCAGAGCTCAGAAGTGTGGCAATTTTTTGGTGTGTCTGCCTGTGACAACAGCGATGCCATTTGCAACCTGTGCGAAAAGAAACTGAGTCGTGGGAAGTCCAACACCCACCTAGGTACAACTTCTTTGCGAAGGCACATGATGTCACATCACAAACGCCTATGGGATCAACACATGAGTACAAGCAGCACACAAAGTCAAAGCCGCCATCCTCCTCCTGGTCCAGCATCTTCAGCCACGTCAACCACTGCTGCCCTGCTTGCCCTCTCTCAACCATCCACCACTCCGTGTCTCGCCCTGAGCAGTCCCTGCTCATCTGCCCACAGTCAGGTGTCTGTCAAGGACATGTTTGACCGTAAGAAGCCAATGTCACAAAGTCACCCCCTTGCCCGGCGTCTGACAGCTGGCTTGTCTGAACTCTTAGCCTGCCAGCTTTTACCATACAAGCTGGTGGAGTCTCAGGTGTTCAAAAAAATTGTAGCTATTGGGACACCGCAGTGGAAGGTACCCGGCCGAAATTTCTTTGCACAAAAGGCAATCCCCAACCTGTACTCGATTGTGCAAAAGGAAGTAATGGCATCTCTGGCACACAGTGTTGGGGCAAGGGTCCATCTGACCACCTGGTCTGCAAAGCATGGTCAGGGCAGGTATATCACCTACACTGCGCATTGGGTAAACCTGGTGACGGCTGCCAAGCATGGAATACGTGGTTCTGCAGAGGAGTTGGTGACACCGACACGACTTGCAGGCAGGCCTGCTGCCACCTCCTCTACTCCTCCTACTCCATCCTCTTCCATAACCTCCTCGGCTGAGTCCTCTTCTGCTGCTGCTATGTCTTGCTCCACATCAACGGCACCCCCCCCCCCCCCCCCCCCAGCTCCACAGGTACTATTCCACATCCCGGATACGGCAGTGTCACGCCGTCTTGGGGTTGACTTCCCTGAAAGCAGAGAGTCACACCGGACCAGCACTCCTGTCCGCCCTGAACGCACAGGTGGATCAGTGGCTGACTCCGCACCAACTGGAGATCGGCAAAGTGGTTTGTGACAACGGAAGAAATTTGTTGGCGGCATTGAATTTGGGCAAGTTCATGGCACATGTGTGTAATCTGATTGTACAATGCTTTGTGCATAAGCACCCAGGCTTACAGGACGTCCTGAAGCAGGCCAGGAAGGTGTGTGGCCATTTCAGGTGTTCCTACACGGCCATGGCGCACTTCACAGATATCCAGCGGTAAAACAGCATGCCAGTGAGGCGCTTGATTTTAGACAGCCCGACACGTTGGAATTCAACACTCCTCATGTTCGACCGCCTGCTCCAACAAGAAAAGGCCGTTAACGAGTATTTGTATGAGCGGGGTGCTAGGACAGCCTCTGCGGAGCTGGGGATTTTTTTGCCACGTTACTGGACGCTCATGCGCAATGCCTGTAGGCTTATGCGTCCTTTTGAGTAGGTGACAAACCTGATCAGTCACACCGAGGGCACCATCAGCGACATAATACCATTTGTTTTCTTCCTGGAGCGTGCCCTGCGAGGAGTGCTGGATCAGGCCGTAGATGAGCGTGAAGAGGAAGAGGAAGAGTTGTGGTCACCATCACCACCAGAAACAGCCTTATCAGCATTGCTTGCTGGACCTGCGGCAACGCTGTAAGAGGATTGTGAGGAAGAGGAGTCAGAGGAGGAATGTGGCTTTGAGGAGGAGGAGGAAGACCAACCACAACAGGCAGGGTGGGATCTGGTACCCGTGGTGTTGGACGTGGCTGGGGGGAAGAACATACCTTCATGGACATCACTGAGGACGAGGAACGGGACATGACTAGCTCGCCATCCAACCTTGTGCAAATGGGGTCTCTCATGCTGTTGTGCCTGTTGAGGGACCCTCGTATAAAAAGGATGAAGGAGAACGACCTGTACTGGGTGTCCACGCTACTAGACCCCCGGTATAAGCAGAAAGTGCCTGAAATGTTACCGAATTACCACAAGTCGGAAAGGATGCAGCACTTCCAAAATAAATTAAAAAGTATGCTTTACACAGCGTTTAAGGGTGATGTCACAGCACAACGGCAATCTAACAGCGGAAGAGGTGAACATAATCCTCCTCCTCCCATGACCACGCCGGTAAGGAGAGGACGCTTTACAGACGTGTTGTTGATGGAGGACATGCAGAGCTTTTTAAGTCCTATGCATCGCCACAGCCCTTCGGGGTCCACGATCAGAGAACGACTCGACCATCAGGTAACAGACTACCTCGCCTTAACTGCAGATATCGACACTATGAGGAGCGATGAACCCCTTGACTGGGTGTGCACATTTGCCCTGTGGCCTGAGCTATCCCAATTTGCCATAGAACTTCTGTCCTGCCCCGCTTCAAGTGTCCTGTCAGAAAGGACCTTCAGTGCCGCAGGAGGTTTTGTCACTGAGAAGAGAAGTCGCCTAGGTCAAAAAAGTCTAGATTACCTCATCTTTATAAAGATGAATGAGGGATGGATCCCCAAGGGACTGACAGTGGGAGATACATTCGATTAAAAAAGGCCTGATAGATGAGCTGCCTTGAGCTAATAAGGGTCCACACGCTGCTGTATTTTATCCCTGAATGCCGGATGACTTGCGTGACTTATCCGCCACCAACTAGGGTTCTAGACGCAATGTTTTAGGGCACTTTCTGCCTGGCAAACTAACATCAATTTTTCTGGTCGCTGCAACAATACCTAATTTTTGCATTTAAATTCTTTTATTGTCAGAAGGCGTACAGCATGTAATGAAAAATAAAGCATTTTTGAACAGTCTTGCATAACAGTTGTGCAAAAATACATATTTACAATAAAGACATTTTGTGAAAGTTAGCTGGCTAGTCCTTCTTATTTTTACTTTTTAGGTTAATAATTTTTCTTATTTTTTACTGTGATTGCAATTTAAGAGATACCTAAAACATGGTAAAACAGACAATAGTAAAGAGTATATCTGCAGGAAACACCAAAGTCCTATTAGCTATCATCCCTCCAGCAGTATTAGCTTATTATTTACAATATCTAACCTGGGCAATCACCCTTGGGTTACCCTAGGGCAGGCTTCAGTAAGCGACCTCTCCTTTCCTGGGATGATTTTGCCACCGGTTGCTTCTGAAGGGTCTCCAGGGCTCCCCCACTCCGGTCCTTCCCCCAGTGTCGCTTCAACCAGTAACAAATGTTTTATATTTGTAAAGCGACCCAATGATCCCTCTTGATAGAGGTTTATCTTTACAAATTTTGGAGAAGCAATTTAAGACCGGTGTCCCCTGTTTCTGGGTCAGGGAGTGTGTGAAATGCCTCAGCCTACAGTAATTGTAATGTTCTGACAGCGGTAGCTCATGCTTGTCCCGCAGTTCCTCATAGGTGAGCATCTGGCCCTTTACTAACCAGTCTCACAGTCTATCTAGTTTCCTTGACCTCCACCAGTGTTGTGATGTTGTGCTCATGTGTTTCGGGACCTGAGGGTGGTCAAGAATTGGGGTCATTTGGGTGGATCCAGGGAACAAACCCGTGTGTTTCTTGGCCTATTTCCAGTATGATAGTGAGTGTCTGATTAGGGGGTTTGGCGAGTTTTTAAGGCTCTAAAGCAATTCTGATAGCCAAGCCACCTTGTCCCAGGTTAAGGACCTTTAAGTGTGGTTCTCTAAATACACCCAGGCCGGTTGATGCCCTATAGAATGTGCTATTGGGAGGAAAGATAACTGAGCTGCCTTGTGGTAATATTTTAAGTTTGGACACGATAGTCTCCCCTCTGACTTATGAAGGTACATAATTTTCTTTGTGATGCGTGAGGGAGAGTGGTTCCAGATAAACTGAAATATTTTCCTTTGAATATTTTCTAATTCTTTTTATTTAATCGGGATCGGGAGTGTTCGAAATATGTAGAGCAACCTAAGAAGGACATTCATTTTTATCGTATTTATTCTCCCTAGCCATGATAACCTATACTTTGTCCATTTACTCAGGTCATTAATTATTGTTTTATAAAGTTTGGAGTGGTTGGCTTTGTACAAGTCCTCTAGCTTAGGGGTTAGTCGGATTCCCAGGTAGTTTATGTGGTTCTTATCCCACTTAATATTAAACTTCTCTTGTAGACCCTGCTTCTCTACTGCTGTAAAGTCAATCGCTAGTGCTTCTGTCTTCTCTATGTTCAGTTTAAGGCCAGAAAACTGACCAAACTCCTAGTTCGAATCAACTCTGGGACCGATTGTGTAGGGTTTGAGAGCATACACAGCAGGTCGTCTGCAAATAGACAAGTTTTGAAATGGTGATGGCCTATTTTTATGCCTGTGATCCCAGCGTTGGCCCTAATTGTCTGAGCCAGGGGTTCTATTGCTATTGCGAATAGAAGGGGAGAAAGGGGGCAACCCTGTCTTGTCCCTCTTTCTTTTTTAATTAAGGATCTCTCATCTCCCGGGAACCTGTAACCTTGCCCTGGATGATTTGTATAATGAGTGTATGAGATTTATGAAATGGCCTTTAATACCAAAATTTTTCAAGCGTGGCGTATAGGTAAGTCCACTCCAGGGAATCAAACGCCTTTTCAATGTCAAAGGCCATAAGACAGACTTGAATTTTAGAGGCTTTGGTGTGGTACAGTAGGTTTATGACTTTTCTAATGTTGTCTCCCGCTTGCCTGTGGGAGACAAAGCCTACTTGGTCATTATGTATTAACTTAGGCAAGAAGGATGACATTCTATCCACTATTATTTTTGACAGGATCTTTGCATCACAGTTTAGTAATGATATTGGCCTGTAGTTTTTTGGTTCTAGGGCATCTCGACCCTCCTTAGGGAATAGAGCGATATCTGCCCTGTTCAGCTCTGCTGGTGTTTGCTTGCCTTCTAGAACTCTGTTAGAGTGACCAAGTGCGGGCCTAATATGTCTATACATTTTTTATAATATAAATTGGTGTACCCGTCTGGGCCTGGTGACTTTCCAGGTTTGAGGTTCTGGACTGCTTTTCTCACTTCCTCTAGGGTCACTTTGGCATTTAAAGTCTCTAAGTCATTTTCTTCTATTAAGGGGAGATCACAGGAATTAAGAAATCCCCTCATTTTGTGTAGATCTATGTGTTTTGTTGCCGTATAAAGGGTATTGTAATATTTTGTAAAAATCTTCTGGATCTTATTTGGGTTTGTTGTTTTTTCTCCCTTCGAGGTCTTAATTTAAAGTATCCTATTTTGTGTTGTTTTGATTTGTAGTTTCCTGGCTAGTAACGGGCCAGGTTTATTGGCTTTATTGAATCCAATAGGAATAAATAGTACAACTGAACACACCACTCCTATCTGGTGGCACCTTAGATTTCACGCACTGTGCGCCAAATTTGAAGTGGGAGGACCGAGCAAGCATCTTTTTCCATCTCCCGCTTCCTAAAATCCATGCCATATACATGTCCCCTGATAGGTGACGTAACAGGTATCAAACTGATAGGAATGAATAGTACAACTTACTACACCACTCCTATCTGGTGGCACATTACATTGCACGTGCATTGCCCCAAATTCGAAGTAGGAGGTCCGACCAAGCATCTTTTTCCATCTCCCTGTTCCAAAAATCAATGCCATATACACGTCCCCCTAATAGTGGACGTAACAGGGATTAAAGCGATAGGAATAGTACTACTTAACAGTACACACCTTATAATAACGCAGAGGCAACGCAGAGAGAGGAGTCTGAAGAAGAGGAGTCAGAGGAGGAAGGTGGCTTTGAGGAGGTGGAAGACCAAACACAGCAGGCATCCCAGGTGGCTTGTTGTCACCTTTCGGGGTGGCTGGGTGGAGGAAGAGACCTTCAATGACATCAGTGAGGACAAGGAACGGGACATGGCTAGCTTTGTATCCAACCTTGTGCAAATGGGGAGTTTGCGGTTGTTTGCGGTGCATTAAACGGGAAGATTGGTCTGTTACTGTGAAGCGGGTGTAACCCTTACACTACCTGATTGATACAACATCATACCTGATGTTTTAAAGCATGTTATTCCAAACAATTTAGGAATGTTAGGTGATTTATGCCCTTTATGGCTTAAAACCAGACTCTGCATCAACTATGTAATTTTCCGTGGGAGTTTTGCCATGGATCCCCCTCCGGCATGCCACAGTCCAGGTGTTAGTCCCCTTGAAACAACTTTCCCATCACTATTGTGGCCAGAAAGAGTCCCTGTGGGTTTTGAAACTTGCCTGCCCATTGAAGTCTATGGCGGTTCGCGACATCACTACCTAGCTGTGTACTTCCCAATTGTGTAAGTTGGTGCTGTAAAATGGTGGCGAATGTGTATGTGATAAGAGGCTGTGTATGATTTAGCGTCCTTGCTAAAAGTGTATTTTGTACCTTGTACGGCTTTTTGGAAAAGCTGTATGCGCTTGGTGGTGTTTTGCGTCTTTAGTGTCCTGTAGTTTGGCCCCTTTACCATTGAATTCCATTGCAACTTTCCTGACTTGAGCTCATTTTCAGATAAGAGGAGGATAACATTGGAAAGTTCCCTTAAGTCCAATCTTGGAGAATATTTATACGTCTCACGAGATCTAACAGAAATAATAATGTTCCAATTTAGTCTCAAGGAAGTGAGCACTTGTAAGGTATTTAAGGCACACCTGTGACTTATAAGAGAAACACATTGCCAAAGGGAACCAACCTGTGTAGGTTGTTATAGAAAACACAAAGTGTCCTAGCTTATATATATATTTCAGTTCAGGATATGTTCTAATGTGGCTCCTTAAGGAAGTAGCTTCCTTACCCTCTTGCCAACGGCTCTATTCTTACTAGAAGTTTTATAAGAGCTCCTTTATTACATTATATATTGCGTATATTTTATGGCTCTAGTCTCGTACATTTATTTTGCTGTGCAACTGAATCATGTGCCTATTCTTTTTGGAGACCTAGTTAATCACATATTCATATTTTTATGATGACAATTTTTTATATATTTTAAAATACTTTTTTTTTATTTCTGTACCATTGTGTGTTTATTTATTTTGATTCTGTACATTTGTGCACAGTTATTCTGTTTTGTATATTAAGTGTTGTAACTATGACTTAGACCGTACACGTAAAATGTAAGAATAACATTACAATCTATATTGTATATCTGACAAATCCCAAATGTCAAAACTTTATTGGGCTGCTCATTGTATTTTATTAAATCACTAATATTAATAAATTCGTTTATTTGTTTGGTTATTTTCTGACTAGTGGGCTGTGAGAAAATTCCAAAATATCCTCTGACCAATTAAGTGGCAAAAAAAAAAATCTTCATTCTCAGTAATGAGATTTTATGACTTTTTTTCTATTTACTGTAGGTTTTAAACAGTGAATAAGAGAAACCAGGTGAAATTACAGTGGGTGGTATAGTCTTACATCTCTAGAATTGACCCAACAAAAAAGTGTTTTATAGATATATTTGCTCCAGATAGCTGATTGGTAATATTTTGGGTCATTCAGAGGCAATATTGAAAACTTCTACAATCCAATGTGAAGATTTATTTTCAACTTTTTTTAATTTTGATGTGTAACTAAATTGTATGTTTTTATATTTCTTTTTTTTAAGCTATTAATTTCAATTCCATCTAAGTGTGATATAAGATGGAAAACCACACGTTGTCTGAGTTCATCCTATCTGGATTTTCTAATCATCTCAATTTCCAGCATCAACTCTTCCTGCTTTTCCTCCTTATCTACTTGATGACTCTGGCTTGGAATCTTCTCATCCTTTTTCTGATCCTCACAGATTTCCATCTCCACACTCCAATGTACTTCTTCCTTGGGAACCTTGCTAGTGTTGACATATGTTATTCATCAGTCACTGCCCCACGTATCCTCTTTGACTTACACACACAAAGTTTAAGGATTTCTAAGACGGCTTGTATAAGTCAGATATTTTTCTTCCTTTCCTTTATTTGCTCTGAAGCCTGCTTGTTGGCCGTGATGTCATGTGACCGATATGTTGCCATATGTCGTCCACTACATTACATGCAAATTATGGAATGGAAAGTCTGTACCAATATGGCACTTGGAGTTTGGATTATTGGGATAGCTTACTCCATGGTACATACACTTTGTATCCTGAGATTACACTTTTGTGGCTTAAATATCATAGACAGTTTCTTTTGTGACCTGCCTCAGTTGCTCAAGATCTCATGTAATGACGCCTCCATTAATAACATGCTCCTTTTCCTCTTAGGAGGACTCTACACATTAACTTGTTTTGTGATAACGTTCTTCCCATATGTGAGTATATTCAGCACAGTTCTAAGGATTCAAGCCAAGAACCAAAGACTTAAAGCTTTCTCCACCTGCACCTCTCACCTTACTGTAGTGTTTATTTTGTATGGCACCTCTGTGTTCAATTACTTTTTTCCAAGCACAAGTTTGCGAGCAGACATACCGGCATCTGTGTGTTATACATTGATGTCTCCTCTGTTAAACCCTCTTGTCTACTGTCTTAGAAACCAAGATATCAAGGCAGCATTAAGAAGAACTTTACATAATATGTGTAGGATCCTTCATGTCTTCCATACCATCAAACATAAATAGGACATAAGTGTGAGGGTTTTTAATGAACATGGAGCACTTAGAACAAGGTCACTCAGGAAATGATTATTTCATAAGTGGTGATACAGATGGGTACACAACTGGTAAGAGGTTATAAAGAAACTGGATAATTTTCCATAAGCATAGATGTGCCATTGGAACCTACAATGTATTGCTTTGCAAATGAAATATAAATGGAGGGAAATGCTTAACATTAAACTATGACAAATCAAAGCAGAAGTAGCCAAAATTATCAGGTCTTATCTAATTTATTTAGGCTTTTAACTCATGTATGGTGGATGTTCACCCAGGGTCTCTGTAAGGAATAGTGCATATTGTGGATTCTTTTTTTTATTGTTATATTCAACTAGCGACTTGCCCGTCAAAAATGACGGCAATAAAACTTTAAGGCATGGCAATGCTGTTTACAACACAATGTAAGGCTTTTGCCCCTCTGTCGACCTTCGGCGCTCATTGTGAGCCTCTCCCCTTGTGTACTTCAAGTGTCCTGCTTTGCAATGATCAGCTTTGGTGCTCATCGCAAAGACAGATATACTGTATAAGTACAGTGTAAAAAATGTGAATACAGTGAATTAATAAAGTAATATGAATGAATAAATTAATATACTTTACCTATTTATATGTAATATGCAGCAATCAATATTCTGAAGAGCTAACAATCTATTTGGATTTTTCTGCATCTGAAAATGTACAGTCGGACTGTTGATCATTTGAGGAGAAAGTGTCAGCAATGTAGCAAGTGTGCAGTGTAAATAGGCTACGTGCGCGAGGGCAAACCGTTGCTTTAGTCGGGTAAAGCCCTATTTGAGATTCATAATGTTATTAGCTGCAAGTTAGTTTTTTCTATGTGTTACTTGGCTTGCGAGCAAATTACGTCCGTTGTAATGGTATATTTTGTATCCCCTACGTTCCTGTGTAACTTGTACATGCCTGGCTGTGATTTTCACAGCTCTGTCTCCTTTAAATGCTCAAACAATTATCTTAGTTTGTTTATTAAGCCTGGGTGTTGTTACTTAGATGCGTACAAAAAAATTGTCCTATGGATCCTATTTAGGAATCCTTGAACAACCAACCAAGGTTGTACAGAAACACCTTTTATGCAGCCTTTATTTTAATTATTATTGCCACATACTAATTTTAAAAAAATTCAATCTTTATTTGTACATTTAAAATATTGTTAAAAATGCAACGATTAAAAAGTTCATGTTAAACCCAAGGTTTTTAATCTTTTGGTTTTTTTGAAGTCCAGCAAATTATTAAAGGTTTATTTAGGTTTTATGTTTGTTGTTATTATATTCTTTGCTTTGATCACAGCTTTTTAATTTTATTACTTTATTATGCTCCAGTCAATTAAAAAGATTTTGTTTTTCAATTCAACTGTATTTGTGTATTTTTGGTTATTTTTCCTTGATCAAATCCTTATCAGGTGCCCTTAATTCTAATTTACATAAGATAGGATTTTTCTTTTATAATCCTTTTGTCTGTATATAGTTTTGTTTATTCATACAGCCCTTCACTTAAGTATATGCCCGCGGCTCTTTTTTTTTGTTTCAAAGTCCCGCTTTTCTGTGTTGTTTTTTACTATGATCGAGGCACCGTAGAGCCTCCACCTCCGCAAATGTGGACACTCGCTTCGCATGGTCCGCATTTGCGGCCTGCAATGAGCCAAAGGCTCATTGCAGCTGACGTAGAAGCCCCCACCTCCGCAAATGTGGTCCTCGCTTCTTGACGACGACTTGCAGTTTGACAACTATTATATGTGATTATAATGCTCATCCATCATGGTAGGGGCATTTAACGCCTCTGCTAATAACGTGAAAGTTGTTTAATAAACATTAAGTGTTGAAAATGTACATACAGATAAAAAAAGGGGATGAGGCTGACCAAAAATCTTTTTTTAGCAAATGTCAAAAAATAGATTATAAGGGATATTCTTCTGACCAGGATCCTGTAACTATTCCTTACGTGGTCCCTACAAAGATATACAGGAAGGGGTTAGCTAACATGCTGCGCTAACCGGGCTAACATCGCCATTGCTCCTCAGGAGATATGTCCCTTAAGTTAAATTCTTAAGCTACCATGCAGTAACTGTGTTATTATACCTAAATTCCATCTCTGGAGTTTGCTGCCTACTTGTTTCCTGACTGCCAGTGAGGGTTTGCTGGTCCGCTCCTTGAGGGAAATATTGATGGTTTAAATGTATATGTTGGCTAAGCCAAATAGAAAGATATATTCTCAATCATATTGGACTATTGTTGTATATGTGGCCAAATAGTATAGATTTTAGATCTTTAATACAAATAATTCTGAATTTATATTATGGTTGGGCCAAGGTTTGAAATCCTGTGCTTTGAAAATAGGCTTTAATTATCTAAGATTGTCTATCTATAGTCATCTTATTATTTGGGAAATGTTTCTATAGCCTCCAGGCTGGAAAGAGGTTGGGTGGATCTATATGCATTCTAAATTTATATGGTGATAGTGACATATATTGTCATTAATTCTGGGTGATTCTTTCTTTTTTGGCCACTTTGATAATAGTAAATTGAGGACACAAGAGTGATCAAATTTTTTACTTTAATGATCCCCGTTTATAAGATCTATGCTAATATAATTTAGATACTATATTTTTGTGAGCAAACTTTTGTTATTTTTAGTCTGGAAAGGTATCCCGAGTATGTTTACTCTACACTACTCTGTGTACACTACTCTGTGAGAGAGTGTGGGTTTCTGGTATATTCTATTTACTCTTAACCTAGACATTTTGTATATTTTATACTAAGGGGAAAATTCTTACTGTTTTCTAAAGGAACCCCCCCCCCCCCACACACACACACACACACTTTTTTTTCTTCTCTTTGGTTAACTTCAGATAAAACCCTGATGAAAACAGACAATATGCTAAAAGGCAAGGATAATCAGCCCTCCCATGGCAAAGCGGTTAAAAGGAATAATAAGAATTCTAAATCAGCAAAAAAAATTCTCCCCTGTAGAAAAATCAAATAAACAAGAAAAAAAAAATGTATACTCTCCTTCATAGTCTTTATCAAAACCTTCTGAAGCTCTTTCGGAATTTGATGTAAATTCACATTTACAGTAGATGATGACTCTGTGAGAGGGATACCAAAAGAGGAGCCTTTGACCATCACTACAATGAAAACTACAATGAAAAACCTTCTTAAAGAGTTTCAGACTTCTATTAAAGAGGAATTGACCATGGAAATTAAAAATAATGCTAAAGATATAGGGAACCTAGCAATTTGGACTGAGGGTCTTGAACGGGTCCAATATAATTTAGCTAAACATAATGAGGAATTAAAACTTGAGATTTTAGGATTAAAAGATGATCTACAGAAATTAAAAGGCCAATATGTTAAGCTAGCTGAGTATGAAAAACTGAATAACATTAGAATTTGTGGTATTCCCGAATCAGTTCGTTTTAAAGATCTCCAACAATATATTGAAATATTTTGACAGGTCTGGTTAAAAAAGAACAATATGGTGAAATACTTATAGAGATATTTTACAGTATACCTCTTCCAATTAGTATGGGGAAAGATACGGCTAGAGATATTATTGTAAAACTACATCACTTGGCTGATAAGGAAGCTATATTAAAATCTTCCTTTAATAAGAAAACTTTTGACTCTCCCCATGAAAACTTAGGGGTATTTCCAGACTTATCAGAAGAGACTGTGTTACTTTGGAAGAGCTTTCAATCTATCACAAAAGTACAGAAAGAGAAACAGATCTCTTATAAGTGAGGTAACCCACCCAAATTTACTTTTTGGTATGAGAATCAATAACACACGATCAATGATGTACAGGAAGGAGAAACATTTTTTAGCAAGATGGAACATATAGCTTGCTAGTTAAAACCCAAGGCGTTGTGTTACGTTCTGAGATGGGTAGCATTAAAAGTCTGTATTTAACTTTCTATTTTGAATGACCCAGAAGGGTTTAAGAAGAATAATAGAGGGCAAAATTTGGGTCAACTCACTTTGGGCTGGTGTATGGAGAATTGAAATGGTGATAAAAGATAACATACTAACCCGTTTAGGTTGGGTTGAGAACGGGTGAGAGAGACGGCTTTAGGCTTAAATAATATTACAATATTTAATAGTGTGTTATTTGATGTTTAAATGATATATCACACAACAAACTTAATTTTTTTTAAAGAAAAGTAGAAAAAGGGTTTTCAGAACTTAGAACACAGTTAATTTTTAGGAAGGGGGATAGATAATTTAGTATTAGTAGTGTAACATTTTTTATTTAGTTGCACAACCATATAAACTGATTTTTGTTTATCTGTCCACATTTCTAGAGGATCAGTCTTAATGAAAGCACAATTAGTTAACTGTAGATTTATGGAACTCAATCTGGTTCTATCACTAGTTAAATTACTTTGAAATGTACACACAATTTTTGTAGGAATTAGTAAAATGTGGAATTTATTTTTCTCTCTCCCCCGTTTTCATCTAACCCAGGATTGGGGAAGAACTGACTTTAGCTATAACTTTAGTCAAGTTAATCTCAGCGGATAATGTCCCAAATGATTGTCATTTTATCGGATCCAGAAAATGTATTTTAAATTGAGTGCAGGAGGAGGATAAGGGTCAGATTTAATATAGGGTTACATTTAAAGCAATGGCATAGGCTATCAGATGTATTTATCTGACAATTGTGCATCCTAGGTTGGGCTTACCCTTTTGGGCAAGGGAGTTCAAGGGAGGATGCATTTTTGTATATCCATACCGATGTAGTTTAATGAATGTGATGTATGTTTTGTTTTTTGTCTGGGCTAAATTGCAGTTTAAGGAAACAGAGATTGATCCATAAAGCATTACATTTTTTGATAAATTTACTTTGAAGTTAATTCTGCATAACATCCAAGGTTTGAATAACCCTGCCAAACGTAACTTTGCTCTTAAAAGTTTTTTGAAACAAAATGCAGACATGATTTGTGTCTACAACAAATCTCATATTCTAAACAGAATGTTAAGAAAGTTTAAGAAATTGATTCAAGGTTCCATAATTGTCTGTGGAGATCTTAACATGCTTCCGGATCCTGTAATGGACAGAAACTCTGCTAACTGTCCTATACCTGATCCTTCTCTGATAAGGTCATCTAAACAATTTAATTATATTTTTGCAAATCTTCAACTATATGATGTATGGAGAGTATTGCCTACCGGTGAAAGAGGTTACACCTATTTTTCTCCAAGATTTCAAACTTATTCCAGGTTAGGTTATTTTTTTGTTAATATAGATAACCTCAGAAGATCTTTAAATGTGGAAATTGGGTCAAGAGTATGGATGGACCATGGTTTGGTCAAATTAGAACTCATTTTTAATTATCCCAACTCTCCTAGAAAATCTTGTAAATTAGATTCTACGTTATTTGATACAGAAATAAATCAATCTCTTTTGAAGAGAGAAATTGATGTATTTTTTTATTTGAATGCTGCTTCTGTCAAATCAAAGATTACATTATAGAATACACACAAGGCATTTATAAGGGGGATCTTGCTAAAATGTCAGAGCCAAAGGAAAAAAGAAAGAGGTACCCCCTTGAGGGGAATTTATATGCAGTTGTTTACATTGAAAAACCAAAATAAAATCAACTTGAATAAAAATTAGTCGAATCAGATTAAAAAATACAATTGCAAATTAGAACTATCAATCAACAGAAAATTGATAACTCTATATTGCTGCTTCAGTATATCACTATGGCAATAAAGCCAGCAGAATGCTGGTCGAATAAACTGAAATCTAATACTACTAAAAAAAGAATTGATCATTTGTATAATAAAGGGACTTGTCTTTCCAATCCAGACCAAATAGCAAAATCCTTTGAGGAATATTATTTTAACTTATATAATCTAAAGAAAAACTCACAATTTCATAAACCTTCTTTTGAGGATATTCAAACATTTTTGGGTAAAATAGATTTACCTCAGATTTTAGAAACAGATTGTTTGAATCTCAATGTTGAATTTTCGAAGAACAAAATAATTTATACTACAGTATTTCTAAATTGAAATTGGGTTCTGCCCAAGATCCCGATGGTTTTGCAAACCAATATTATAGGTTATGCACTCTGGCTCCAGCCCCTCATTTGAGAAATCTTTATAATGAAATAATGAGAGAAGGCCAGTTCCATATGAAATTACAGATGGCCTGATCATTACAATGAAGGATTACAATTTTGGTACAAATATAAATTAATACTTCAGTTATTGCCTTTTCCTAGTCCTGTTCTTCCACTACTTCTTTCAGAGGAGGATTTATATTTACCATTCATGAGAGATTGGAACAGATTTAGTATACAATGTTTAAAAGATCTATTTATCCATAATTAATGGGCATCCTTTATGGATTTGGTCAGGGAATACAAACTTCCTGATAAATACTGGCTTGGTTATAATAGACTTACTTCTTCCTACAGATGTTCAATTTATTTTATGCCAGATATTAGACCTTTAACGTCTTTTGAAAAACTTAGATTGAACAAGAGGAAGCACTTAATTATACTAAGAGAGGAAATGGATCAGCTGGTTACTTTCAAAATTAAGAAGTGGAAATATTATCTCAAATGTTGTTGGCCCGATGACGTGTGGTTTGACTCACTGTCTTTAGCAGAGAAACTTATTACAAATGTATCTTACAGGGAGGTTCATTTTAAACTCATCGACCAGTGGTATTTGGTCTCTACAAAGATGGCACAGATTACCAACAATTATAAAAAAATAATTTTGTTGGAGGGAATGTGGTCAGCTGGGTGCCCAATGCCATGTTTGGTGGGAGTGCCCCAAAATTCAAAAGTTTTGGAAAGATTGTTTTTGTCAAATTGATAACCTTAAAATTCAGACTTGTCTTACTTCGGAAGCTGTCCTGTTTCATATTTTTCCTAAAGATTTTTCCTTTGATGTTAAAGCGTTTATAGTAATAGCTGCTAATCTGTTTGATAGTGAAGAAATGTAATCAATCTTATGTTCCTTGTTGGAAAGAGATACTAAACATGACTGGCAGGAATAGAGAAATAGAAAAATCCCTTCAAGAAAAAGGTCTCATAGTTTAAAAAAAATACAAGTGGAAAATAAGGGATCAAAATATAGAGATATTTCAGCTATAATTTTGATGATAATTTCCGGTCCTAATTGTTAATAGTTTGTGAACTAATTTTGCCCCAGACCACAATGTGTACTCATTGTATTTATGTATTGTTTGTTGTAATGTTTCTAATTTTGGGGAAAAAAAAATAGAAATAGAAGAAAAGGAAAAGAAAACACTCCAAAACTTAAAAAAAAGATAACCTTTATTTATTTCATATAATTTATTCATTTGAATGATTAAAATGATAAATTACAACTCTAAAAAATACATTTCCTGAATTCTTAGTATGCCAATATGGCAACCAAACCATATTAATATATTGTAATCCCCTATTATATATTGATATTCTGTTAATGGGAGATTTAAACTTTTACTATTCACTTGGTCTATAGATTGCCCACTGACCTTTACCACCCACCAATGGCTCTATCCAGCAAGATCTCAATTATTTTTGAAACTTAACTTGTGTGTTCTGTCTTTTGTGCGCCCGCTCTCTTTGTACCCTGCGTCTCTCTCTCTGTGTGCACGCTCTCTCTCTCTGCACCCTCTCTCTCTCTGTGCCCTCTCCCTTTCTCTGTTCTCACTCTTCCTGTGCACCCTCTCTCTTTCTTTCTCTTTCTTCCTCCCTCCTTCTATATCTCCCTACCTTCTTCTCTCTCTCTCTCCTTCTCTCTCTCCCTTCCTTCCTCTCTTTGCCTCTCTCTTCCTCTCTCTCTCTCTCTCTCCCTTCCTTCCTTTCTTTGTCATTATGTCTCTCTCTTCCTCTCTCCCTTCCTTCTCCCTCTCCTTCTCTTTCTCCCTTCCTCACTCTCTCTCCCTCCTTCTCGCCCTCACTCCTTCTCTCTCTCTCCCTCTCTCCCTCCTTCTCTCCCGCTCCGTCGCCCTCTCTCTCCTCCTTCTCACTCTCTCCCTCTCCTTCTCTCTCTTTTCCTCTCCTTCTCATTCTCTCCCTTACTGTATTTCTCACTCTCTCCCCATCCTCTACTCTCTACCCTCCTTCTCTCTCCTTCCCTCTTCTTCTCTCTAATCTCCCTCTCCTTCTCTCCTCTCTCTCCCACCTCTTCCTTCTCCAACCCTCTTTACTTCTCCTTCCTACTTATCTCTTCTCTCTATCCCCCTCCATCCTTATCTCTCCCTCCCTTCTTCCTTCTCCCTCCCTCCTTCTCTCTACTCCACCTTCCACGCGCCACAGTGCGTAATATATTGTAGTATATATGTAGTATATTGTAATCCTCTATTATATATTGAGATGCTATTAATGGGAGATTTAATCTTTTACTATTCCCCTGGTCTGTAGATTGCCCATTGACCTTTACCACCCATCAATAGCTCCATCCAGCAAGATCTTAATTATTATTGAAACTAGTCACTTGCCAGTAAAAAGTGACGGTATAATCTTGCATTAAATATTGTGTGTTCTGTCTCTTGTGCGCCCCCTGTCTCTGTGTACCCTGTGTCTCTCACTCTATGCACCCTCTCTCTCTCTGCACCCTCTCTCTCTCTCTCTGTGCTAACTCTCTCTCTCTCTCTGCGCCCCTCTCTCTCTCTCTCTTTCTCTTTCTCTCCCTCCTTACTTCTATCTCTTCCTCCCTTCTTCTCTCTCTCCCTCCTTCTCTCTATTTCTCCCTCCTTCTCTCTCCCTTCCTCTCTCTCTCTTCCTTCTCTCTCTCCTTCTCTCTCTCCCTTCCTCTCTATCTCCCTCCTTCTCTTCCTCACTCCTTCTCTCTCTCTTCCTCTCTCCCTCTTTCTCTCTTGCTCCATTCCCCTCTCTCTCACAGTCTCGGCTGACGACAACTTTATTAGTGACTAGCGACATAAAAAAAGTGTTGAAATGCTGTTTGTCACACAATGTGAGTGTACTGTGTGCCTCAACTATATAGACCCCTATAGCACACTAATGAATCCATGTAATAACACTATAAGTGCCATGTGGGTCTTCCAGGACCCTCATGACACAAATTGTAAGCGCTACACCATTTTAACCTGGTCTCTTATGGGGGTTTAAACAGACCCTCATAAGCCTCTATTTAACCCCATTAGTCCCATAAGGGTATCTAAAGACCTTCACGGGACAGCTAGAAGCCTAACATTACCCCATAAGTGCTATGAGCGTTGTGTAGTGTAGTACAAACACTACACTGCACTATACCGCCCCAATAAACCATTAAATCTAAACAAACCCCCATCTACACAAACCTATTAACACCTACACTACCTACCAGCTAATAAACCCCCCACCCCACTAATTACAGAAAATAATAAAACCTAAGTCACACTAAATAAAAAAGCCTAAGTCACAAAAAATAAAAAATCAACATTACATAAAAGAACAAAAACTAAGTCACAAAAAATAAAAAACAAACATTACAGAAAAAAACAAAACCTACATTACAACCCCCGCCCCTGTTACAGAAAATAAAAAAAAATTACACTCCTGAAAAGGAAATACATACAAAATATATACATTACAATACAATAGAAATCAAATCAAATACAATACCCCCTATATAAAATACACAAATGCCCCACTATCTAAAATACATAAAATCCTATCTAACATACATACATACCCCTCTATCTAAAATACATGAAATCCTATCTAAAATACACATATGCCCCACTATCTAAAATACATAAAATCCTATCTAACATACATACATACCCCACTATCTAAAATACATTAAATCCTATCTAAAATACACACATACCACCCTATATCAAAAAAACATCAAATCCTATCTAACATACACACATAACCCCCTATCTATCTACAAAAATACATCCCCCTATCTAACATACAATAAATCCTATCTACATACACAAACTCTAAATCTACCCTAAAATAAAATAATTAAGACCACTCACCTTTGCAGATGTCCCTTCAGATTGCCACCCAAGGGAAAAAACAAACACATTTACATACAATAAAGAAACATTCTAAATATTCTAAATATTCTACTCACCTTTCCAGCATGTCTCCGTCCTTCTTATTTTCTTCTCCGGCGCGGCCCCTGTTAAAAATAAACTTTAGATTAATAGTAAATACACACACACAAAATAAAATAAAGTAAACATAATATTCATTGAACTTACCTCCCCGCGATGTACCCAGCCTCCTCCTCTTCTGCCCCAGCTGGGCCCTGGAAGAAACCGCACAAAAAAAAAAAAAAAAGATGGGATTTATTGTATGTTAGATGGGGGATATATTTTAGATAGATAGTGGGGTATGTGTGTATTATAGATAGTATTTAATGTATTTTAGATAGGGGGTATTGTATTTTATTTTAGTTGTATTGTAATGTAATGTATATATTCTGTATGTATTTCCTTTTCAGGAGCGTAATTTTTTTTTTCTATAGTGGGGGGGCGGGGGGGATGGGGTTGTGATGTAGGTTTTATTATTTTCTGTAAATAGTGGGGTGGGGAGGTTTATTGGGGGGTAGGTAGGTATTGTAGGTAGGTAGTGTAGGTGTTAATAGGTTAGTGTAGAGGGGGGTTAGTTTAGATTTAATGGTTTATTGGGGGAGTATAGTGTTTGTACATAGTGTCATGAGGGTCCTTGAGGGCCGTCATGGTACTTATGTGGTTAATGTTAGGGTTCTAACAGCCCCATACGGGTCTTTATATATCTTTATGGGACTACTGGGGTTAAATAGAGGCTTATGAGGGTCTATATAGACCCACGTAAGAGATGGGGTTAAATAGGCTTAGATAGGGTTAAATAGGTCCAGTAAGGGATAAATAGGCCCAGTTAGGGTTAAATAGGCCCAATTAGGGTTAGATAGGTACTGTTAGAGTTAAGTAGGCCCAGGGTTGGGTTAATGGGGTACAGTTAGGGTTAATAGTATAGTGCTTACACTTTGTGTCATGTGGGTCCTGGATGACCCTCATGGCACTTATAGTGTTATTACATGGTTCAATTAGTGTCCTATAGGGGTCTATATAGACCTCCATTGGACAGATAGGGTTAATTATTGGCTTATGGGGTCTGTATTGACCCCCCATGAGTGGCATGGTTAATTAAGGGTTTATGTGGGTCTGTATTGACCCCCATGAGTGACAGGGTTAATTAAGGGTTTATGGGGGTCTGTATTGACTCCCATGAGTGACAGGGTTAATTAAGAGCTTATGGGCGTCTTCACTGACCCCCATGAGTGACTGGGTTAATTAAGGGTTTATGGGGGTCTGTATTGACTCCCATGAGTGACGGGGCTAATTCAGGGCTTATGGGGGTCTGTATTGACCATAATGAATGACAGGGTTAATTAGGAGCTTATTGGGGGCCTGTATTGACCCCATGACTAACAGGGTTAATTAAGGGTTTATGGGGGTCTGTATTGACCCCCATAAGTGACAGGGTTAATTATGGGGGTTTTCATTGACCCCCATGAGTTACTGGGTTCATTAAGAGCTAATGGGGGTCTTCTTTGACCCCCATGAGTGACAGGGTTAATTCAGAGCTTATGGGGGTCTGTATTGACCCCCCATGAGTGGCAGGGTTAATTAGGGGCTTATTGGGGGTCTATATTGACCACCATGAGTGACAGGGTTAATTAAGGGCTTATGGGGGTCTTCATTGACCCCTATGAGTAACAGCGTTAATTCAGGGCTTATGGGGGGGTGTATTGACCCCATGAGTGACAGGGTTAATTATGGGGGTTTTCATTGACCCCCATGAGTTACTCGGTTCATTAAGAGCTAATGGGGGTCTTCTTTGACCCCCATGAGTGACAGGGTTAATTCAGAGCTTATGGGGGTCTGTATTGACCCCCCATGAGTGGCAGGGTTAATTAGGGGCTTATTGGGGGTCTATATTGACCACCATGAGTGACAGGGTTAATTAAGGGCTTATGTGGGTCTTAACTGACCCCATGAGTGATATTGTTAATTCAGGGCTTATGGGGGGTCTTTCTTGACCCCCATTTAGTGACAGAGTTAATTCAGTGCTTATGGGGGTCTGTATTGACCCCCATGAGTGGCAAGGCTAATTAAGGGTTTATGGGGGTCTGTATTGACCCCCATGAGTGACAGGGTTAATTAAGGCTTTCTGGGGCTCTGTATTGACCCCCATGAGTAGCAGGGTTAATTAATGGCTTATAGGGGTCTTCACTTACCTCCATGAGTGGCAGGGCTAATTAAGGGTTTATGGGGGTCTGTATTGACCCCCATGAGGGACAGGGTTACTTCAAAGCTTATGGTCTGTATTGATCCCATAGGTGACAGGGTTAATTAAGGGATTATGGGGGTCTGTATTGACCCCCATGAGTGGCAGGGTTAATTAAGGGCTTATGGGGGTCTGTATTGACCTCATAGGTGACAGTGTAAATTAAGGGATTATGGGGGTCTGTATTGACCCCCATGAGTTACAGGGTTAATTCAAGGCTTATGGAGGTCTGTATTGACCCCATAGGTGACAGTGTAAATTAAGGGATTATGGGGGTCTGTATTGACCCCCATGAGTGGCAGGGTTAATTAAGGGTTTATGGGGGTCTGTATTGACCCCATGAGTGACAGGGTTAATTAAGGGTTTATGGGGGTCTCTATTGACCCCCATGAGTGACAGGGTTAATTAAGAGCTTATGGGCGTCTTCACTGACCCCCATGAGTGACTGGGTTAATTAAGGGTTTATGGGGGTCTTCATTGACTCCCATGAGTGACAGGGCTAATTCGGGGCTTATGTGGGGTCTGTATTTACCCCAATGAGTGACAGGGTTAATTAAGGGCTTAATGGGCGTCTGTATTGACCCCATGAGTGACAAAGTAAATTAAAGGTTTATCAGGGTCTGTATTGACCCCCATGAGTGAAAGGGTTAATTAAGGGTTTATGGGGGTCTCTATTGACCACCATGAGTGACAGGGTTAATTAAGGGCTTATGGGGGTCTTCATTGACCCCAATGAGTGACAGGGTTAATTAAGGGCTTATTGGAGGTCTGTATTGACCCCATGAGTGACAAGATTAATTAAGGGTTTATGGGGGTTTGTATTGACCCCCATGGGTGACAGGGTTAATTAACGGTTTATGGGGGTCTGTATTGACCCCCATGAGTAACAGGGTTATTGAAGGGCATATGGGTATTTTTATTGACCCCCATGAGTGACAGGGTTAATTAAGGGTTCATGGGGGTCTGTATTGACCCCATGAGTGACAGGGTTAATTAAGGGCTTATGGGGGTCTTCACTGACCCCCATGAGTGACCGGATTATTTAAGGGCTTAGGGGGGTCTTCATTGACCCCCATGAGTGACAGGGTTAATTCAGGGCTTATGGGGGTCTTTATTGACGCCATGAGTGAAAGGGATATTTAAGGGTTTATGGGAGTCTGTATTGACCCCCATGAGTGACAGGGTTAATTCAGGGATTATGGGGGTCTGTATTGACCCCATAGGTGACAGAGTTAATTAAGGGATTATGGGGATCTGTATTGCCCCCATGAGTGGCAGGGTTAATTAAGGGTTTGTGGGGCTCTGTACTGACCCCCATGAGTGACATTTATTTAAGGGCTTATTGGGGGTCTGTATTGACCCACATGAGTGACAGGGATATTTAAGGGTTTATCGGAGTCTGTATTGACCTCCATGAGTGACAGGGTTAATTCAGGGCTTATGGGGGTCTGTATTGACCCCATAGGTGACAGTGTTAATTTAGAGATTATGGGGGGTCTGTATTGATCCCCATGAGTGACAGGGTTAATTAAGGGTTTATTGGGGTCTCTTTTGACCACCTTGAGTGACAGGGTTAATTAAGGTCTTATGGGGGTCTTCATTTACCCTAATGAGTGACAGGGTTAATTAAGGGCTTATTGGGGGTCTGTATTGACCCCATGAGTGACAACATTAATAAAGGGTTTATGATGGTCTGTATTGACCCCCATGGGTGACAGGGTAATTAATGGTTAATGGGGGTCTGTATTGACCACCATGAGTGACAGGGTTAATTAAGGGCTTATGGGGGTCTTCATTGACCACTATAAGTGACAGGGTTAATTCAGGGCTTATGGGGGTCTCTTTTGACCCCCCTGAGTGACCGGGTTATTGAAGGGCTTATTGGTGTCTGTATTGACTCCCATGACTGACACGGTTAATTAAAGGTTTCTGGGGCTCTGTATTGACCCCCATGAGTGGCAGGGTTAATTAAGGGCTTATGGGAGTCTTCACTGTCCCCCATGAGTGACTGGGTTAATTAAGGGTTTATGGGGGTCTGTATTGACCCCAATGAGTGACAGTGTTAATTAAGGGCTTATTGGGGGTCTGTATTGACCCCATGAGTGACAAGGTTAATAAAGAGTTTATGGGGGTCTGTACTGACCATCATGAGTGACAGGGTTAAATAAGGGTTTATGGGGGTCTTCATTGACCCCTATGAGTGACTGGGTTAATTAAAATCTTATGGGGTCTTCTTTGACCCCCATGATTGACAGGGTTAATTCAGAGCTTATGGGGGTCTGTATTGACCCCCATGAGTGACAGGGTTAATTCAGGGCTTATTGGGGGTCTGTATTGACCCCCATAAGTGGTTAAATAGAGGCTTATGAGGGTTTATATAGACCCACGTAAGAGATGGGGTTAAATAGGCTTAGATAGGGTTAAATAGGTCCAGTAAGGGATAAATAGGCCCAGTTAGGGTTAAATAGGCCCAATTAGGGTTAGATAGGTACTGTTAGAGTTAAGTAGGCCCAGGGTTGGGTTAATGGGGTACAGTTAGGGTTAATAGTATAGTGCTTAAACTTTGTGTCATGAGGGTCCTGGATGACACTCATGGCACTTATAGTGTTATTACATGGTTCAATTAGTGTCCTATAGGGGTCTATATACACCTCCATTGGACTGATAGGGTTAATTATTGGCTTATGGGGTCTGTATTGACCCCATGAGTGGCATGGTTAATTAAGGGTTTATTTGGGTCTGTATTGACCCCCATGAGTGACAGGGTTAATTAAGGGTTTATGGGGGTCTGTATTGACCCCCATGAGTGACAGGGTTAATTCAGGGCTTATGGTGGTCTGTATTGACCCCATAGGTGACAGGGTTAATTAAGGGATTATGGGATCTGTATTGACCCCCCAGGAGTGGCTGGGTTATTGTAGGGCTTATTGGTGTCTGTATTGACCCCCATGAGTGACAGGGTTAATAAAGGGCTTATGGGGATCTGTATTAAGCCCCATGAATTACAGGGTTAATTTAGGGTTTATGGGGGTCTGTATTAACCCCATAAGTGACAGGGTTAATTAAGGGCATATGGGTGTTTTTTTGGTGACCCCCATGAGTGACAGGGTTAATTCAGAGCTTATGGGGGTCTGTATTGACTCCCATGAGTGTCAGGGTTAATTAAGGGATTATGGGGGTCTTCATTGACCCCCATGAGTGACAGGGTTAATGTAGGGCTTATGGGGGTCTGTATTGACCCCTATGCGTGACAGTGTTAATTAATGGATTATGGGGGTCTGTATTGACCTCTGTGAGTGACGGGATTAATTAAGGGCTTATGGGGTCTTCATTGACCCCCATGAGTGACAGGGTTAATTAAGGGCTTATGGGGGTCTTCATTGAACCTCATGAGTGACATGATTAATTAAGGGTTTATGGGGGTTTGTATTGACCCCCATGAGTGACAGGGTTAATGAAGGGTTCATGGGGGTCTGTATTGACCCCTATGAGTGACAGGGTTAATTATTGGATTATGGGGGTCTGTATTGACCCCCATGAGTGCCAGGGTTAATTAAGGGGTTATGGGGGTCTGTATTGACCCCCATGAGTAACAGGGTTAATTAAGGGATTATGGGGTTCTGTATTGACCCACATGAGTGACTGGGTTAATGAAGGGATTATGGGGGTCTCTCTTGTCCCCCATGAGTGACAGGGTTAATTAAGGGATTATGGGGTCTGTATTGTCCCCATGAGTGACAGTGTTATTTAGGGGCTGATGAGATACTGTATAGAGCCCCATGAGTGATAGGGTTAAAAAAAAACTTTGCGCAGGTCCTTTAAGGAAATTTAAATTTTGATTGAAGTGGGGGGACCCCCACTGCGAGAGTTAATGTGGGGTTAATGTGGGGACTAATTTAATGGGGATTTAATTTTAGATGCCGTTGGGAGTACTTAAAGCCTCAACTGTTTGTGTGCCTCGGGCCCTTTAAGGACCCGCGGCAGGGACTTAACACCTTTTAAATGCAGTCGGGGACACGATCATGACCGCCAATGCAAGGTTTAATGTCGGGACAATGCCGGGGGTCCTCCATGGGTACCCGCAGCATGGGCTTAATGTGGGCACACATGTGGGGTCCGATCGGACCCCTGTAGCAAGGGGTTATTGTGGGGTTCTGAGCTTATCTTGGATCTCTTGGCTAAGTTGTACGTGGCTGGCAGTGTGTTGCGCGGTCCGGGGTCGTGGAGCCTCCTTTTCATTCCTCCTTTTTTTTTCTCGCTAAGCCGATGTTTGAGTGCCGAAACTGGGGAATTTGGGGTTAAATTTGCGTGTAACCTCATTTCCAGATGTCCTGGCTGGCCCTCTGTGCTCTGAGTGAGTGTTTTTTTTAATATTATTGTGTTTATTAGTGTGTTCTTCGTGTTTTTGTAATTGCGCGGTTCGGGGGGTTAGTGCATTGGTTTGCAACCTTGGGTATTTTTATAAGTCCCGCGGCTCGTAATGTTGGCTCGCAGGCTATGAGGGAGAGGAGTAGGGGAAGAGAGACACAGGGGAGGGAGAGGAGGAGGGGAAGAGAGACACAGGGGAAGGAAAGGAGGAGGGGAAGAGAGACACAGGGGAAGGAGAGGAGGAGGGGAGGAGAGACAAAGGTTAAGGAGAGGAGGAGGGGAAGAGAGACACAGGCTAAGGAGAGGAGGAAGGGAAGAGAGACACAGGGGAGGGAGAGGAGGAGGGGAAGAGAGACACAGGGGAGGGAGAAGAGGAGGGGAAGAGAGACACAGAGTAAGGAGAGGAGGAGGGGAAGAGAGACACAGGCTAAGGAGAGGAGGAGGGGAAGAGAGACACAGGGTAAGGAGAGGAGGAGGGGAAGAGAGACACAGGGGAGGGAGAGGAGGAGGGGAAGAGAGACACAGGCTAAGGAGAGGAGGAGGGGAAGAGAGACACAGGGTAAGGAGAGGAGGAGGGGAATAGAGACACAGGGGAGGGAGAAGAGGAGAGGAAGAGAGACACAGGGTAAGGAGAGGAGGAGGGGAAGAGAGACACAAAGGAGGGAGAGGAAGAGAGACACAAAGTAAGGAGAGGAGGAGGGAAAGAGAGACACAGGGTAAGGAAAGAAGGAGGGGAAGAGAGACACAGGTAAGGAGAGGAGGGGAAGAGAGACACAGGGCAAGGAGAGGAGGGGAAGAGAGACACAGGTAAGGAGAGGAAGAGGAGAAGAGAGACAGCGGAGGGAGGAGGGGAAGAGAGACACAGGGGAAGGCGAGGACTAAGTGCTGCAAGTTAACGGTTTTGTGGGGAGTTTTGTGGCATAGGTGAGGCGCCGTAGAGCCTCCATCTCAGCAATGCGTCCCTTGCTTCACCAGGATAGACGAGGCAGATAGAGAGAGAAAGACAGAGAGATTGTGATAGTGGTAAATTACACCATTCTCTAAAGAGTGATCTCTTACACTGGAATTAAGAAATTCAGTTAATAGTTATTTTAGGAAGAGCATATGAATACCATGTAGGCCTGGCATTCTAGCTTGTCTACTACAAGCTATTTTATTAAGAATCAAATGCTATTCAAGTTTAAGACCCAAAACCAGATAGCAGCAGGATTTGAATCACTGATACCAATGATTGGTGTAAATAAAAATGTTGCTTGAATCAATTATATATATTATAACCAACAAAGGTTTGTGGATTACACAAGACATGCTCTGCAAGGAGTTGAAAAAAACAATTGAAGACCACATCACACATGGCCTTCCAGAATAGAATGGCACTAGACATGATCCTTGCTAAAAAAAAAAAAAAAAAAAAAGGGGGAGTGTAAAATGCTCTCCGACACTGGCAACTGCTGCACCTACATACCTGATAATACGGGTCCAAACGGTAACATTACTTTAGCCATTAAAGAACTAAACAACTTGGCACAAGAATTGAAGGAGAGTTCTGGAACCACAGACTATTGGGATAAATGGTTTGGGTGGATGAACAACTGGCAGAAGTTATTGTCACAGGTTGGAATTGTCTTTCTTTCAATACTGATAATTCTTACATTTGTTACCTGTTGTGTTATCCCCTGTGTCCGAATATATATATATATATATATATATATATATATATATATATATATATTTAAAGAAGTCAGTTACTGGAGTCACACCAACCTTTGTGCACCAAGAAATTTATGAAGATGACTGTGAGGAGTCACATAAGGTGTTACGGTCTATTATGTCTAGAAATGAAAGTTCTACATAAACCCCTTGTCCCACATGTTCCTGAAACAAGGGGTCAGGGATAGCATCTGACTCGCCTTTGACAGTGGCAAGAGGGGTCATGGACAAGCCATGGCAACTCTAACGTACAAAGAAGAACGGGCGTTCATTGGTGCAGATGTGCTAGGGCATTCATACATCTCCTCCACAGGGACAGTTGAACACATAGTCTCTAGGGGGGACTGTTACTATTTATATGCTGTTTATATGACTTTATACCTTAATTAATACGTTTTACTAAGAAAAAAACCTATATCTTAACACAGACATTTTATGTAGTACTCTCTAGAAGAGGAAGATATAATACATCTAACCTGTCATATCTACAAGAATAGAATATAAGTGTAATATGTAACATAATATAGCATTTTAGGGGGGACTGTTGTGGATGAAATTCATGAAAATGTATATTATGTCCATGCTGCATTCCTTTCCTTACAATATATCATAAGATAAGGCACTAATTGCTTTTATTCTTTATTTCCTGAGAGTCCTAAGATGGCTACTGAGCTGTATCCTGGGAGTCCTAAGATGGCTACTGAACTATATCCTGAGAGTCCTAAGATGGCTACTGAGCTGTGTCCTGGGAGTCCTAAGATGGCTACTGAATCATATCCGGGAGCTCCCAGATGATATTCATATCAGTGACCAAATAAGGATATGAGCCCCGCCACCTTCCAGAGCCAATCAGAAGATTCACATAAACTGACCATAATGACATCAACATCCGAGACCAAATATGGAAGGACCCTTCCTACCTTGTCAACCAATCAATAACTTACTCACTGTCTAACAATGAGTCGTACGATTGTTATATCTGATCAACTTATATTATATAAGTTGCTATGTTGTATTTGGGGGGGTTCGTTCGTTGGGAAGAATACAAGAAGTTTTATACCAGAACTTTTGGGTCTGTGTAAATTCTTGTCTCTGTGTGCACACATGCCCAACAGACGGATGATTTGGACAGGAACAGATATTACATAATGAGATTATTTTTATCCATCCAAAACACCCCGATGACATGATCTTCATAGATTAGACATGGTAACATGTGCAGGTTCCCTATAATCTAAAGTTAGAGAAATGTTTATTTTTTTTCTTGTGAGAATAAACAGACTTGACAAAGTCTTAATGAACTCCGGGGAGATGTAGGAGCTGTAAGGTTTATAAGCTGGAGCTGAGTCTTGTGAGTGACATACACTGTAAGAGAGAGCCAGTGTGGGAAACAGAGAGGAACCAAAGGCTGGAACAGCTGGCACCCGATGGGCATCGTTCATAACACCCACAGCATTTTGTCCGGTAAGTCATGATATCTGACTGGCAAAAGAATTATTGAACTGGTAGGTAAATAAAAAATATAATAAAGAGCAATAATAATACATTGTTCTAATATTTCACATAGGCATGTCTGCAGGTTTATTATATTTCAGCACTTCTTTTGATAGTTTTACCACTTTTATCAATGTTAATCAATATTTGATAAATATTTATTGTGTACTTATTCTGTACTTAATATTATTTTACATATATATATATATATTTTTACTTATATACATTTTAAATTCAAAGAACCATCAACTCACAGTGTATGTTATGGAATCAGATTGGCATGGGAATATATATATATGCAAAAATTGATAAATAATAATCATAATAATAATAATAATACAGTCTAATCATTACATCGAGTGGAGAGAACTGAGTATGTCAGTCTGTTCAGTTCAATTGTAATTTAAATAGATAGATAGACAGATAGATAGATAGATAGATAGATAGATAGATAGATAGATAGATAGATGGATGGATGGATGGATAGATGGATGGATGGATTGATATTGAAGTGAGAACTATTATTAGTGTATAATAATTTATCATGTGCCTGATTTTAATTAAAAATATTTAAATATTTTCTAACATAAAAATAATTAATATTATTTGCATACAAAATATTTTTAATGTGTTTGATTTATATATTTTGAAACAATTAACAATCAATAATAAAAAAAATATTAAAAATATCAGAAAGAAAAAGGTCAACATGAAATATAGACTTAATTAAATATAAACTATTATCCTGGCTTGATGGGGCTGCAATAAGAGCTGAAGGAGCTCATTGCGGGGCTCGCGATGAGCGCTAAGGGCACTCATCGCGATACCCATATGTGACTGGCTTGAGTGGGGGAGAGGCTTACAAGTTACAGGCTTCAAAAAAATTACGGGATTAACGGCCGCCATTTTAAAAAAACCTGTAAATCGGAAGCCGTTGGGAGACGGCTAAAATACGCTATTTAATTAGAAATTTTGCTTACAGCCTCACACACAGCACAGGGGGAGGGGCAGGGAGCCTGCAATTGATGTTGCAAGCTAATTTGCTATGAAATTGGCAGTTTTGGGAAGTCTATGAACAGCTAAGCGTGGAAAAAAATGACGGACATGGGGGAAATCATCAATTTCCCAAGCCCGCAAATTGTTTCACACCCATAAATGCAGACAGGAGCACAGAGGAGGGAGAGGGGGGAGAAAGACACAGGGGAGGGAGATAAGGGGGGAAAAAACAGTGGCGGGAGAGGGGCCACAGAGACACGTGATGGATGGAGGGGGAAACAGACACAGGGGACGGAGAGGGGGGAAAGAGACAGAGGGGTGAGAGAGTGGGAAGAGGCTCACAATGAGCGTCGAAGGCGCTCATTGTAAGGCTTGAAAGTTGTGGGCTCACCAACTCCTGCATTGAGAGGCGATATGAGCGCTGAAGCGCAGAGCCTCGAGATGTTTGGCAAACAGCTTTGCCAGGCTTCAAATTGTCTGTCATTTTTAACAGGCAACTCGCTAGTGTGCAATATTTTCTTTGTAAATATTAGTGTGTACATTCAAATATGTGGTTTTAATAATGACATAAGCATGTATAAGTGTTGTTTGTAATAACTTCCATTTCCTACTTTTTAATCATATTCAAAGCTTCATTTGTAAATGAAATGTGCTCAATGTGAATTTAGTGGGATGTTGGGTGAAACATGCCTTCAAATGTCTCATTGTATCTCCATAAGTAGACGTAATTGAAAAATTAAAGTGCATTTTATTTTTATATCCAAAAGTAATATATGAAATGGTATAACAATACAATTTTATATGGTTTAATAAGTGAATTTGGGCTTCATCTTTAAGCTATGAAGAGAACGTTGGCATTTGTCTGTTATTATTTAGTGCAGTGTTTTCCAAATTAATGTATACAGGTAACCAGTTACAATTACTGTATAGCTACATCCAAAATAGTTTCACCAAAAAAAAAAACAAGTACCACTAAACCCATTCTCGGCATCAATGATTTATCTATGAGGAGGTAGTTCTAATTGGTTACTAATGGTTATAATACAGTTATCCCATACTGATGACCATTATTTACTCATTTTGATTGTGGCTGAAGACATACTGTATAGTCAGTGCAATTCTTCACTGACTCCAAAAGATTCCTTACCAAGTTTCTTTTAACTCTAGCCACAGAGCAATGAGGATATCAAAAACTAGTGATAGAGTGACACCATGTTACAGAGAAGGGGTCACTTCATATAATAAAGGGAATTAGGGATCCACTGGTGCATTGATTATGGTGGGTCAGTCATGTATCTTTCCATGAGGTTAAATACTAGTGACCAAAATGAGTTTGGTTAAAATCTAATCTACAGATGTTAATTTCTCTATCTGGTTCCACCAATCAAAAAGAGTCAGAGCTTTCAAAACATTTTATCACCTCACTGCTTCACATATTTTAAATCATGTCTTTAGTTGTCTTTGTGACTGCATATCCTCTCCGAAACATTAATTTTATCAATTTATATTTTTTTATACTGGTAGGGACATGCACCGAGCAAACAATTCTGGAGAACCAAACTCTAGCAAATGATTTTTTTCTGGTTGGGTTCTCTGACTTCCCAAGGGTTCAATTTGCATTATTTGTGGTGTTTTTACTTATTTATATGATGACTTTATCTGGGAATCTTGTCATTCTAGTTCTTATTCAGAGTGACCACCATCTTCATACCCCAATGTATTTCTTTATTGGCCACCTAGCATGTATGGATGCATTTTCCTCCACTGTCACTGTCCCTCGGATGATTGTTGACTTGCTTTCCAAAATAAAGTCAATTTCTCACATGTCTTGTGTAACCCAAATGTTTTTTTTCCTACTGTTTGTAAGTGCTGAAATCATCTTGCTGGCTGTGATGTCCTACGACAGATATGTTGCCATATGCCAACCATTGCATTATACCTCTATCATGTCTTGGAAAGTTTGTATCCTGATGGCATCAGGCGCATGGGCCATTGGAATAACCAATGCTCTTCTACATTCCACTGGTACTCTCAGACTGACGTTTTGTGGACAAAATATTATTTATGGCTTTTTTTGTGACTTTCCACTGTTATTACAGATCTCATGCAGTGACATTTTTATAAATGTCCTTAATCTATACCTTGCAACTTTAACAATGGGGTTTCTTGCCCTCGGAGTAACTTTTATTCCATACATGCACATCTTCAGGTTGATCTTGAGGATCCCAACCAAGGAAGGGAAACACAAAGCATTCTCTACTTGTACCTCCCACCTGACTGTTGTCTTTATCTTTTATGGTACTCTTTTATTCACATACTTTCGTACTGCTCCAACTCACCATGATATTGGATATAGAATAGTATCTGTCATTTACACAGTAATTACTCCAATATTAAATCCAATCATTTACAGTTTAAGAAATATGGAACTGATGGCATCATTTAGAAAACTTATAGTGAAAACACACAAACATTAGGAGGAGATTTGCAGCAAAACATAACATTATATAGAAAACTAAATCCCATTTAAATATATTGCTCGAAGCTTTTATTCAAACTTAACAGGTTTAGTTATGTATTTAATTGTTTTGTTTATGTAATTGTATACAGTGCTAGGTAAGCAATCTAGAACAATCAAACATGGGAGTAAAAGAGAACAGTTTGCAGCAAACTCGATGCATAAAGGGTTATATGAGCTGTGTCAATGACTCATATGGGTCTCAAGCATGGAAGCCTAGAGAGTAACTGGAATATAATCTCACTAGGTGATACATTATGTTTTTTATACATTTAACCTGTACATGAACAGTTTGTATGCATAGTGAGTATTTATATACAGTATATTCTGCTTGTTTATACTAATAAACTTTTCTGTCATTAATGTATACTAAAGTATGTATCTGTAAAAAGCTTCTATGATGGTAAAATGACATTTATTCTTTGAACATGTGATTAAAATTGTTAATTAATTGACATCCAGTAACTGCACCATCATACAGAGGGTAAAATTGTGAAAAAGAACAAGTCTCTGTGGCGACTCAGCACCTCCTCAAGCTGTTGTCACTGTTCAGGGGACAAGTTGGTTGGGAGAAGGGAAACAGGGGATGGGTCAGCAGGGGCAAGCATGTCTGATATCATTGCTCTGAATCATCCTCTTCTGCTAGACATATGGGCATTGATTGGGTCTTCTGACTCTGGGATGACTTTAGCATTTTCACATGAATTGCCTTCTGAATATGCTGTTGCTCATCCAGGGCTACTACATAGGTAACAGCTTCAATAACAGTGGTAAATCTTTGGTGCTAGAGGACAAACGTGGAAAGATTGCTCCAGAAAAATGACCTGGGTTACCTCATCAACAGTCATTTGGTGCCCTGACAAAACCCATCACAATGGAAAAGTGATAAAAAAATGTAAATGGACTTTCACTTTCTACAACCTCACAGCCATGAGCTATATTATTCTTATAGGTCTGGTCGACCTTGGATTAAGTCCAAACTTCTCTGTGGATGTCAGTATCCTCTCTCTCACTGTAGTGGATCTTCAGGATATTGGTGTGGTTTGCATGCACATGTATGGAGTTATATATCAGTGTGTAATATTGGATGTACTGTATATAAGTAAGACTATTGACCGTCAACCAAATGGGCTGTGTTATTTGTGAATTTCTGATATCCCACTATTGGGGTACAGAGTACTATGTGACCATTCAAATAGCGTACACTAATACTGAGTAAACATAATTTTAATCAATATCTTAAATAGTATATTACGTATGTATTCCACAATATTGGGTAGACCAGTAGTAAATTCAATGGTAACTAAAACGGTTTCACCGTCACTCTTACGGCTTCTTCAGTTAAAACAATCCTACAAGAAAAGAAACATACAACAGAATGATACAATGTAATATTGTGTAAATAAATAAATAAAACATATAGTACATTAAACTGACTGGGATACAATTATCAGGCTGGGATACAAATATGGGTGTACATTGATTCACAATTCCAGTTTATGGCGAAATTCTGTATTCATAGACCTAAATTAATAGATGGGTGATGCTATGCACTTTAAAGGAAGAGTGTTTATTTATGTGTGGGGACAGATAGGACCATAAAGCAAAACCGTACACAATAAATACATTTGATGTGTGTGTATATATATATATATATATATATATATATATACATGTGTGTGTATATGTGTGCATATGTGCTTGTCCAACCAGAAATAATGAAAGCAGTGAAAAACAAGTACACATACCCTTTCCTAGGTGTCCATTAAACTATAATAACAAAGGGTACATAAGATGGAACCTTCTAATGAGAAATTACAATAATAGTATTGTCACTGACCCCTTTTTCTCAGGGTGTCGGGCTATTGAGCCACCAGACTTCTTGGCTTCAGCAATGGAGTATCAGTATAAACACTGCTATTTTATTTGTAAACCTGCTTTGTTCCATTTTTTGCCAGATTAGGCTAATCCCATCAGAAAAAGAGGAGTTTAGACATCAGACTGCCAGATTAAGTTAATCACTTCTGATATGTGCTAGAGACGGCAGGATGTGTATTGAAGTTAATCCTATTGATCTCAGGATGTGGGGTCATCTCCTGTAAATGTCTGCTATCCCCTTCCATTGTTGTGCTGTTTACACCCCCTCTGTATCTATCTCCTTTAAATACTGTGGTCAGTTTTAAAAATAAATCAGTTCACTGAGAGACATATAGAAATCGTATGGTCTCTTTATTAGGTTCCTGGTGGCTGCGATACTGAACCTGTCTCCACCCTGCAAGTAACTTGTTCTGGTCACTACCACAGGAAGGTTACTGGAACTCCTGGAAATGCTGATTCCTGATGGAGATGCTCTGACTGATACAGAAGCCAGATATCAGGGTGCTGGTGCCGAGATTTCAAAGAACCCAACGATCCTTGTGGGCAATTAACCTGTAGTCTATAGCAGGTGGCCCTGGACTTGTATAGCCCCTACTTGTTACAATTATAATGAAATAATAACATATAATATAATACAATAAAATGACTCCCAAAATAAATGTAAGGGTACTGTAGTGGGAAGGCTGGATGAGGCTCCATTGGGGAAGAAAGAGAAGCAGGTACCACAGTACTGTATTACAAGCTTCTCCCAAATCAGCACTGTTGTCACCCACTTTATCAAGTAGTTTACATTGGTGATGAAATTAACTGATTCTAAGTCCCATCTGAATACAGAACTCAAGGAATCTTGGACCTTTGGGTCTGGCAACTGGACCCTGATGAACACTAGCTATATTGCTGGATAAATTAAGGGCTATTATAGTGGCCATAAGGACCATTTGGAAGGCTATATCACTTGGTGATTTGTTATGTCATACTATTTTTTCCCCAAAATCTGGATGTATGCCCTGGACCCCTAAGACCCCTTTCCACCAGGTCATTTTAGGACCATTATTTTGTGTGTAGAATGTGTTATTTTAAGGGTGGTACTACTTTAAGAGTGACCAGTAGTCACATACAGTAGTGAAACTCAGTTCACTCCCAGTACCCGGGCAAGGCTAGGTTCCCGGCTGGACTCAAACTTGTGACAAGCGGTAAATACACGGAACTGATTGATCCATAAAGTATAGTTAACTAGCCTGTCAGACAGCAATTGAAACCTCAGATATGTGACCCTACTATCAACAACCAACCAAGGGTGTAAAACATGGACAAGTTTTCATTTTGTTTAGGTGCTTGGTAAAACCAAGCGATAGACAAAAAAGACAAAGAACACCCTTTTACTGTTGAAAGTTTTTTTTTATTAAGCTCACTTGTTAAAATACAAACAAATAAGAACTCTTTACATTTTAACTGCTCATAATAACAAATTATATAAAAATTCCCTTTTTTGATAGGTTACTTTAAATAGATATGTATAACACTATTCATTTAGCTCTTATTAGTGTAGGACTCCCCTTTGATATATTTTCTCAGAATAACAACACTTTTTGTTTTAATATGACACTATCTGCAAATGCAATTATTGTGCTTAAATTATATGCAAAGTGACTGTTTGATACGGTTACACTTTATATACGCTGTATATGTGACAACTATCCCCCTAAGCACACAGAGCAGTAAGTACATTCTTACAAGGCATCCTGGACAGGCTAACCAGCCTACCACTCCTCGCTAGGGTTCCCAGATTATTTGAGCATTAACTAAGTTTGTCTAACAAATATTCATGGTTCCCCTACTTGGGTTGGGCCCCCAACCCCTCACCCAGACATTTGGGCTCCAGTGCTCAGAGTATCCTATTAACCCCTGTGTCCAGATCCTGACCTGAGGTAGCTGATAGCTGAGGTCATAGACTCCTCTGCAACTGATCAGGGAAAATTCACAAGCTGGCCCTGGGCCCTTGACGGGATTCCCTAACCCATGTGGGGGCAATTAGAGGGCCAAAAGATGTTATATTGTGATTTTGTAGGGAAAATATTCTTTGATGTGTGTCATGTAAAAATTATGTACAATGGGTTAACTGACCAATAAAGAGAATGTTCTGTTTGCAACACATATGCATGGTGTGTTTAAAGGGAAGATGTTTATTGTTTTTTTCTGCAAGTTATATTGGAACCCTGTAACTTGGCCTGAGAATCTGCAACTTGTACCCAAATCCAGTTTATCTGTCCTGTTTGCGGGGATATAGAACCTGGTCAACCTGCGGGTAGGATTGTCTCCTTGGCCTTTTCAAGCCCAACGAAGAACAGATTGTTATAGTTATGTCTTTTGCTTGGTCCTGTTCCCACCTTCCTATAAATATGCTCTTTATTCTTTCTCTCCAGAAGTGTGTCATAATTTAACAGCCTTTAATGCTTTACCATACTCATATTGCAACTAGTCCTGATCCTGGATTGTTGTTGCCACACACTGCCAAACACAATAGTACTTGGCCAGTTTTATTGGGCTATATCTCTCAACAGGTTAAGTGGCTAAAGTGGAGCACACAGGCTTTACTATTTGTTAGTATTTCCACAATTTACTAACACATGGTAGCATCTTCAGAAACATGTATGACCCATCCTCTCTTTTTACCAGGTACTTCCATGACCATGACATAGCTTCTGGTTATTGAGATCAACTCATTTATGTACTTTGGTTTTGTTGAGAATGTCAGCTCGTGAGCAGGATGATCATAGTCTGTTCAGTGATTTAGATAAAAGGTCCCTAAACTCTATTTTGTTTGTTCATGGACAAGGCCCTCAGCTGCTATTGTTTTTGTTGGTTTAAACCTGTATTGTCATTATAATTGCCCCATGTTGTGTGCAGACTGCCAGCCTCTAATGGTGATGTTGCAGTTGATGTGACCACACTAATGAGCATGCACATAATGGTCTACACCATTACACTTAGAGTGATACAGCTGCAAAAGTATAAGTGTTAGTATTTACCAGCAAGCTGCTCTTTTTTAAAGTCTTTACTTTGGAGCTGTACTATTTCTGAAATTTCAGCGTCTACTAAATAGTTGCACATTTTATATTGTGTGCACTTCTGCTCTGTCATCTGTGTAGTTTCTGCTGTAGAGACAATTCACTATGTGGCAGAGCTAGTGAATGGTGGACTTCTCACACCATCATTTCACTCCCTAGAGAATGTTTATATATATATTTTTTTTATTCCATTTTTATTTGAAGAAAGTATTAGCAAAAACATATAGTTGTAATATTTGTAAATATTTAGAAATGGAAGCTAATTAAACAAGTACAACTAAATATATACATCACAAAATTTGTAGGTAAATGACAAGTTGAAAGTACGACCAGATGCTAAACCATGTGTATGAAGAGAGGGTGTGTGTATATATCCATCTATAATAGTTTAGGTAGGTTCAAAGTACATACTCGTAGGGGTGAAAAAAATGTGACTGATTTTATAGCAGCCATAAACAGCATGTCTAGAAGAAGCCCTTTATAGAGATTTATAATACTTAGGAATCATAGGAGCCAGAAGTACAAATATTTGAAAGACATTTCCACACATGTATATGTTGTGATGGTGTGCCCCCAGAGGCCAGATTAACGCACTGTAAGATATATTCACAGGAGTAAAGGGGTTAACCACAGTTTAAAAGACACACTCAGAGGAATTTGTGTGGCTCCTATTAGATACTGCTTGATTGAGAGAGACTTGCTTGGAGTGTTTGCAAGTTGTGCAGGTCCGCTGCCAGTGGCTGTACTGAGAGATTGAGGAACAATGATCCTGAGCGTGACAGTAGATCTGTCACAATATATAGAAAATGTCCACATATTTAGGTGTGTTTATCTATATAGATAGATATGCTCCCATATACCCTATACCAACACCTCCAGTTACTATAGGTATATACACCATTCCACCATATACTAGAGATGTAGGCTACTGCCATGTGGTATAGTATGCAGAAGTTACTTTTTTTATCTATGGCAAAATATGTTTTCTCTAGCAAGTTTACAATAGCCTTAGATTGTAAGTTTGCGAGTTTTCAATTGTGTGTCCGTGTCTTGGAAACAAGCACTATGTACATTTGATTATATGCTCAAAAACAGGGCCCTCCATTCTTTAAGGTGTTAAGTTTGTTTTTTGCCATGTACTAACCCCCTGTACAGCGCTACAGAATATGTTGGACCGATATAAATAAAGATAATAATAATAATAAATAATAATAATAGCCTCATATTGCATCTGCACAATACTCATTTTTTCTTTCTCCTTAAACTAGTGGGGAAGAGTCCTGTGTAGTCCAAAGACTCCATCCAGTTCTGGTCCGTCTCTCCTCAACGTCTAGCAATTCTTTCACTTTCAGTACAACCTCTCGAAATGCCCTTCTAACTTTGTCAACCTCTGTTCTTCCCCAACTTCCCACTATAAACTCCCTCAATCAGAAGGTATTGTGTTGGACTACACAAACAATCAAACTCTCGGTGCTGCCTTGACCATCGAGACGGGACAGAGCATGTGACCCCACACAATTGCAATTGCAGACAATGCCCATATACTGCAATTGCTGTCTAAAATACTGTGCATATGTAACAAATGTACTGATCCTATATTTTAAGCAGAGCAGTTCCCTGTAATATTTTTGTGGGCATTACTTCATTAATATTTTATTCTCTCCCACATGATCTGTTATTTGAGTCAGTCTCCACCCACTCCTCAAGTGTTTTTGGCTCTCAACAACTATCACTCTCAATGACATGCCCCTGTATTGGAAGAACTTTGGGAGGAGTATGGGAGGAGTGTCTGAGAGCATTTATTATTTATTATTATTATCCTTTATTTGTAAACATACTCCATAGCACTAAACAGGGTAGGTACAATCAAAAACAAACTTAAACAATTATGAAAGAATGCAGGGCGCTGTTATGGAGTTTAAGGTCAAGTAAACAAAGTGCTTTCTCTAAAGCACCCAATAAGATTGAAAACTCACAAACTTACAGTCTGAAGGGTATGGGTGAGATATAAAAAGCTGAGGTACAATACATTTCTAAAATTACAGCTGAGGTTGATAAGCTTCTTTAAATAGATGAGTTTTTAGTGAGATTTTGAAGGATTTGAAAAAGGAGGATAATCTAGTGGAGTGAAGCAAAGAGTTCCACAGAATTGGGGCAGCACAAGAAAAGTTCCGAAGGTGGGAGTGAGAGTAGGTGACAAGAGAGGAGGAAAGAAGAAGGTCATTAGCTGAGCGAAGAGGACAGTTTAAAAGGTGTAAGTGGTGCTCCTCTGGCCAGTATTTCTCCAGTCACAACATTTGATTATTTGTAATGGATTTGACCTTTGTTATCCTGCCTGCCTATTGAAAGATGGATCTAAATAATCTGATGCAGATATTGTAGCAGCAAGCTGTCGAAAAAGGAAGGGAGTTGGTACCTGTCCTTTCCTGAGCTAGGAGAGAGATCTGTTATGGGCCAGCATCCAGGAAGAGCTCCAGGTCTCCTAGCCGGCTGAGTCCTGTCACAGGTCCTCTAGTGCTCTGATTGCTCTGAGAGTATAAGGGAGGGCTGGAAAGTGGCCAGCGAGGACAATGCAGCATCCTGGGCCTTTAGGTGCATCACCAGGAGGTATGTTCAGCCCTGGGACTGTAGCTGAGGATGAGGAAGAGGTGCGGTCATTCACCTATCTTCCAAGATAGCCACTGCTGGAAGTCCCCATCAGAGGACCAGCTCTCAGAAAAGTCGGGGTAGGAGTAATGGTTGAGCTGGAAATAATGGGCAAAGGGAGGCAAGGAGGACTAAGAGGGTTAAGAGAAATAATAGAAAAGGGTGATAGATAACTATTATTCAGGGAAAATGAGAGATATGGTAGTCCACATGTGCAGACAAGTCAGAGTGAGTATATGCTTCCTCCTTATTTAAGAACCATAAGACATAGTAGTAGACATAGGAGGAGATCTAGATATAGGTGTAGCTATTAGGAGTTATGGAGTTATGGTAAATTGTCATCTTACACTTCTAGCTCTTCTTATATATCCTATGACCATTACATACATAGAAGTAATAGGTCTGGATATAGGTGCGGCAGGTCTACTTATTTTAGATCACATCATGTAAGTTAAAGCAGGTCTGATGCTAGGCATAGTAGTGACTGCCATTCTCTTTCCTGCAGGGATGCAGCAGGAGAGCAACAGAGAGAGCAGTTCATAGAGGTACATGTAAAGCACAGTAAGGACATGCAGTGGGTGCTTTACAGCAGACTCAAGAAGGACATGAGCCTTTGGGTGGGCATTAAGGTACAATCAGTGGATAACAAGCACTGTCTGGTAAGTCTTTGAGGCTTGGTGTAGCTACTGGTGTGGATAACATCATGGTCTATCTGGCTGCTGAAACAGACAATATAGCATTGTGTTTTTAAAGTATGCATGTGTGTTGTACTGTACTGTATGTTTTTTTTTAATATATATTATGTGTACAAACTCCTGACACCCAAGTGCAATAAATGGTCAACAAGCCATTGATTATTCTTCATCCCAAAGGGCATTTAAGAGCGGTCTGGAATTGCCTAAATACAGTTGTGAAGGCTGACTTCTCTATAGTTAATTCAGCAAGGGGTAACTACTTAGACAAGTCCAGAGTAGTCACATAAGTTTCCCTACCTATATAATAACTTAGCTACACTGGGAATGGGGTTGACATTGGTGATTGTCATTTCATTCAGCCCTTTGTAGCCCACACAGAACTGTGTCGTCCCATCCTTCTTAGTGACCAACACCACAGGGGACACCCAAGGACTATAGGATTTGTCAATGGCCCCTAATGCTGTCATCTCATCTAGTTATCTTCTAATAATCCCCTGCACATTCTCAAAGACCCTATAGGAGAACTGTTTAAATGGGAGAGTATCAGGGGTAAGTACCTCATGGACCAATAGGTCTTTCCTTCCAGCTTGGATCAAGAAAAAGCCAGGGTGGCTACTCAGCAAATGTTGAATTTGATGGATCTGGTCAAATAGGATAGCTTGGGAAGAGTTAACTGGGACATGTCAGTTTGTACCCTATCATATGAATGTTCCTCCACTGCTGTGTATATGGACATCAATTGGGGCTACCGACTAGGATATGGCTTCCATATATTCACATGGAACTCCTATTACAGGTCCAATGTGCTTTCCCAACCTCCCCACTTGCCACCCCCCCCCCCCCCACTTGCCATCCAGAGCCATTTACTAGAGTTCAAAATGGCAGAACTCTTGGGGGACTTCTCTTTAGTCAAAGAGGAGGAAGGGGAGCAATTACTACCATGTCATGACTCTTTAATGCACACTAGCCTTGTGCCTACCTAACCCAAGAGCTATTTTAATGACCTTAAGAGTTTTAAAAGGTAACTTGTGTAGTTATACTATTTTGCCCAATGTCCTAATTGCATGCCATGGGCCCATTAGAACCCTTTTCACCACACCATTTGAGTCTAGAAAGCCCTGGGCAAATTTTCTATTTTGGGAACAGATATTTTATGTATGTGATGTTCTGGTGTATAACTATGCCATTGGGCTAATACAGTATTTCGGGTTAGTAGCACTTTAAGGGCAGCCTGTAGGTACTTCCAGTAGCCAACCACAATACCCTGTTCGCTCCCAGGGCCGGGCTATTGTCCTGGCCAGATTCAAACTCACGGTAAGGGGAAGACTAGGCTCCTTGGACTTCTCTGGGAGATGCATAAACTTGCTTAATTCATCAAGTATAATTAACAAAGCTGTCAAAACATCAAATGAAACACCACTGGTTTGAATAAATAAATGTAAAGTCTTGTTAAGTGCTCTGCAAGTGACTCCCCTTTGATCCTTTGTCTAATTTTTAACCACTGATTAAGAAATACTGGACGTTTGCCATTGCTGTCTCTCCCCATGCAATCTAATAGGGAACCTGCATTTCTGAAATTATTATGGTCCTGGTCAGTCACAAAAAAGTGAATATACCCCAGGGCCACCTCAACTCCCCTCCAACTAAATACAGTTATCTCTCTCAAAGTAGAGGTTGACTAGGGAATGTATAGACCCAACAATATAGTCGCTTGAACTTACCGGGCCTTACCACTATTCCCTCCCCATTCAAGAGGTACCATGAGCTGGGTAACCAGCCCCACTATCCTCCGCTGTGTTCCCTGTATAGGAAGGAGCCTGTCTCTTATAACACATACTTACACCTCCCAGGTATATGGTTCCCTATGTGGGTAAGCCCTAGACCTCTCATCCAGAAACTCTGTTTCCAGCAGTTACACCGCCTAAGCAACCCCAGCTGTGCCAAGACCCTACCTGGTGGTATCTGATGACTGGGGCTGTAGTTCCTTTGCCATCTATGCGGGGAAGAAGATAGACTGGCATCAAGCCCATGGAGACAGACCTGACCCACATAGGATAGTTCAAATGGTGCATAAGGCATAATGTTTACCAAAGGAAGTAGCCCATTGGTGATTGGTGCATTAACTGTATGAAAAGGTAACCCGGAAAATAAAGTTTATGTTCTGCTTGGGACACGTATGCATGGTGTGTTTCATTTAGAGGAAAAACATTTAATTTTTTTATCAGAAATTAATTTTTGCAACTTGTCTTAGTATCCGGTAACTTGTCCAGAAACTCTGTAGCTTTGCCCTGCAACTGTAATTTGGTCTGGAGAATGGGCAACTTTTCCTAGCCTCCCGTTAAGCTATCCTGTGTGTGGGGATAAAGTAACCTATAGAACATACAGGTTGGATTGGTCTTCTTTTGCTTTTTAAGCCCAACAAAGAGCAGGTTGTGACATCCCAATCCTTGTTTTGTCCACAAAGTCTCTAATATAGCATTCAGGGTGACATTTAATCTCTCCCAGAAATCACTGGTCTGGAGGTGACAGTTGTTCAACCTCAAATGGGTCAATCCACACCTTTGCCACAACTGCTGGCTAAGTTCATCCATTAACTAGGTACCCTGATAACATTTTACTCTGGAACCCAACCTATGTGAAAATGACAACCAATGCTTCAGCCAAAGTTGCCTCTGTAATGTGGCCAAGAGCTACAGCCTCTCATTACTTTGAGGCATAGTCCACGACAATGAGAATGTATCTCTTACCCAACTTTGTAGGCTTGGAAAGGGGGCCAATAAAATCTACAGCCACTCAGTGAAAAGAACAACTTTAATGGACATGGGCTGTAGGGGAGACATGGACATTAGTCCATGGTCACCAAAGCTCTGACAAGTATTACTAGATGCAGATAAATTAGTAACATCTCAAGACCCTACTGGACAATATAAGACTTAAATCAGCAGCTGGCAAGTGCAGTGATCAGCTTGGTACTCCATTAAGGCTATGTCATGGGCAATGCCTAGTTGGGTTGCCTGGTACAATTCAGGACTAACAGCAGTCATACCGCCCTTCAAGACTTTTCATCTCTTTGAGGATCCATCACCCTATACAACATCTTACCTCCTTCCTGGATTGAATCCTGGTCACAGTGGCCACATATCGACACTTCACGGTGCCCAAATCATTGCCCAACAATATATCTGTGCGGAGCCCTGACATGGCTCTTACTTCCTTCATGATCCTGGTCTGTGTCCCAATTAATAACTGTAGACCTCCGCAAATACAATAGCCACCTTTTTCTTGTGCATGGCAGAGGAGTACACCAAAGTTGGTGGATTAGGGTCAAGTAGGGCTTATCCCAGAAACCCTCAGTTCACTTGCCATTCCCTGTGACAAGCTGGATGTGTCATCAGCTGTCAGTCGTCCAGGGGCTATAAAGATAAGATCCTCATACTGGGTGTCTTTTTTCAAGCTTTCCTAATACTGTTCTTCTGTGGCTTCAGGAACTGTTACCCACACATAAAACTGGGTAAAGGGATTTCCCAGGGTATACTGGTCATTCTCTGGGTAAATCCCTCCTGATGTGGCTCATCTACTTGGATGCTTACCACAGGCTGTGGGAGGCACTCCCCTTGGTCTCCATGTAACGACCTGACAAATAAACAGTCTCTTCCGTAGTGAACAGTTTCTGCTTCTGGACCCATTCTCTCATGGCTGGTGTGCATAAATGTATCAGCTGCTCCAGGACATGGATAATATATTTTTTTATCTTAGACTGAAAGAGCTGGGTATAATTGTCAGTGCAAGGTGTGATTGTCTGCTTGGAGTATATGCTCTGTGTGTATGCCTTCTTGGGCAATATGCACTCTGTGTTTCTGCTAGTGGGTGCTGCTCTGTGTGCTTGCTGGGGGGACCCTGTTTGTTTGTGTGTCTGTTAGGGGGACCTTATTCTTGTGTGTGTGTGCATGTGTACTTGCTGTGGGGACCATCTCTCTGTACATGTACCTGCTGGAGTGACCTGCTCCTTGTGTGTGCAACATATTTACTCTATAAGACTCAACTGGGCATGCTCTTTGAGTTAATTTGCGGTATTATTGGAACTTGAAAACTATTTTTGGCTGAAACAACAACATTCAAGGTTAATTATCTAACATCATTTTTTGTAACAAATTCTTGCAAATATCTCTTTTCATAGGTAACGTGGTAATGCCCAACATGCTCAGGACCATTGCTATTTCCATTTACGTTAGGATAGATGATTTATTACCAGCTCTACTATATTACAGGGTACTATTAGCTGTTGCTCAGTCACCCTGATGACAAGTGCAGGTCCCCTACAGTCTAAAGTTAGAGAAACGTTCCCTTGTTTCTTGTGAGAATAAACAGACATAACAAAACTGTAATGAACTCCTGGGAAATGTAAGTGCTATAAGGTTTATAAGGTGGAGCTGAGTCTTGTGAGGGACATACACTGTAAGAGAGAGCGAGTGTGGGAGACAGAGAGGAACCAAAGGCTGGAACAGCTGGCACCTGATGGGCATCGGTCATAACACCCGCAGCATTGTGTCCGGTAAGTCATGATATCTGACTAACAAAAGAATCACTTTACTGTAGTCAAATATACCTCTAGTTTTGTCATTTTAACCAATAATTGGAGGATTGTGATATATACGATACAGCTGTTCTAAATTCTGGTAAACTGGTTCCCCGCAGTTCTTATTGTTGAATGAAGTTTATAGTCTTCCTACCGATGCAGGAACAAACGGCTCCTTGCTGTCATGTCTTTATTAGAGTGCATCCTGCTGCTTCAGCCAGTGCTGCGTTTACCACAGCCTGTGGTCATTGTGTTGTGAGTCCTGCAGAGGCGAGAGAGGGTGGTATGTATATGAAAGTGACATTAACCATAATCTTCTGTTGTATTTACTTGTTATATTGAATATTAAAGCGTTTATGCACCCTTTGGGGTGCTTTTGGAACATATATTTTTTCTACAATTCCATAATGTTTAACCCTTACGTTATATTGGCATCTTGCACATTTACCCATTCACCTACCAAATAACCCTTAAAGTATATTCGGGTGGCGCTATATAATTGAGTATCTACGGTAGTTGTAGGAAATTTAAACATATAATAATAATAATACATTGTTATGTTCCACACTCTACAAAAGGCATGAGCATGGCTGCTGGTCTATTATATTCCAGCATTGCTTTTCTTAGTTTTATCACTTTTTTAACCATTGTTATCAATACATGATCCATATTTATTATGTACTTAATATTTTACATATTTTATTTTCACTTAAATACATTTCAAATGTACATATGAAAAGATAACACACACGCGGGTTATTAATATTTACCTAAGGCCAGAACATTCAAACTGAGAGAGGGGAAAAGGAAAGGGAAGAGAGTCTCTTTCTCTGCCTCCATTCTTCCTCCTTATTAAAATCCCATAGACTCTGTTTAATCATTTGTCTTTGTTCTTTAAATTCCCAAAGCAAGGGGAATGTTCTGTTTCTGAATCTTTCTGAATGATATATTCCAAGTCCGAACATGATACTGGATAAGTTGATCTCCAGCATTTTGCTAGCAACCATTTGGCCGCCAGCATTACGTGAGAGATCAACAGACCAGTCCCTAAGGGGAGATTGTCCAGGAACACGTGCAATAAACAGAATTCTGGCTTAAAAGGAACCGCAAATCCTGTGATTCCTGACAAATTCTGAACGCATTGTTCACAGAATCTTTGGACCCCCTTGCACTCCCACCATATATGCATATAGGTCCCTTCCTCTCCACATTCTCTCCAACACATGTTAGAGGAATTTATGTTAATTTTATTCAAAATAGATGGTACTAAGTACCATCTATGAGAGACTTTTGTAAAATGTCTCCCTAAATGCCATAAAAATTGAGGATCTCTTTACTAAGCGACATGCTTTATACCAACTCTCCTCTGGCCAGACCATGGTTAGGTCTCTTTCCCATTTAAGCCATTCTCTGAGTTTCCCCGTCTCTTTTAACACATGTTGTTACTTTTAGAGATTAATTTGGTTGAATAGTTTATTCATTATCAATTTTTCAAACGGTAAGTATTGAGTAGCATTATTTAGATAGTAACCTAACTCCTCCTTCACTTTAGCCGCTCCATATTCCAACCATGAAAATGTTATATCTTGGAATTTAGATGACCTATATAATTCAGAAACAAATGAGCTATTAATAAACAAATCGCCAATAAGCTTGAATCCTGTGGCTTGCCATTTTTTATTGGGAAAATGTTGATCTCTTTCAAACAAGTTCTCCAGCAGAGCAGCCAAAGAAGGTCTATGCATAATGTCTGATATTTGTACCAGTGTTTAGATAGAGAAATAATCCCCTTAGGTAAACATTGAAATAGTGTCAAATCAAGTTTAGAGAACCAGAGAAAGGAGCTACATGGGTATTTCCCCACTATATCCCCTTTGATTGTCTTCAATTTAGCAGTGATTTCACTAGAGATCCAACCATAAAAATGGCTCAACATAATAGCTTCATGTGGATCTAAAATTGAGGGGGTGGACAAGCCTCCTCTCTCAAATTTCCTTTTAATACTCTTATTCCCCAAACGTGCTTTCTTACCTTTATTCAGAAAAGTATTTATGATTTTTTGAGCCATTTTCAAGATGTAATTGGGAAACTTCATAGGAAGAGACCTCAAAATATAGAAGACCTTAGGAACTAATGACATTTTTACAACCGCAATACGGCCTGACCAGGAGAGAATTATATCTTCCGATGCCGCTATACATTTTTTAATCTCATCAAACACTGGGAGAAAGTTATCCTTAACTAATTTACTTAAATTAGAGGTTAATTTAATTTCTACATGTTTAATACTGTTTGAATTCCAGTCAAATTTATATTTCCATTTTAGGAAATAAGAATTATTCCTCTTTCAGTCCGCTAACAAAAACCTGTGATTTTACATGATTTATTTTAAGATATGAAACCCTGCTGTACTCAATTACTTCAAACAACTTGTTCAAGGATTCAATTGGGCCAGTCACAGTAAGACCAATGTCATCCGCATATAGCAAGATTTTATAGTTTACAAGGCCTATTTTAATACCCTTGATTGACTTTGAGCTTCTGATTTGTTCGGCCAGAGGTTCCATTGTTAGGATAAATATCCCAGGAGATAGCGGGCAACCCTGACAGGTGCCATTCTTAATGTCAAAGAAGTTGGATTCAAATCCCAGGCCACTAATTCTAGCCTGTGGGTTTTTATATAACAATCCAATTACTTTCTGGCCGAACTCGCCAAAGCCATATTTATCTAGTTCCAGCTCCATGAAGCTCCAGTTGACCCTGTCGAATGCCTTCTCTGCCTCTAACGACAGGGCCAACATTGGAATCTCCATGGAGCTGGCAAAGTAAATCAAATCAATTAACTTCCTAATATTGTCTGTACCTTGTCTCCTCTGAACAAAGCCCACGATCTGAATTTATTAATCTTGGGAGAACTTCAATCTATCTGCCAATATTTTAGAGTAGATTTTAACGTCAACATTTAAGAGGGAAATTGGTTTATAATTTCGATAGTCCTCCGGGTCCTTGCCCTGCTTAGGAATTTAGTTATTGTAGCCTGGGTCATCTCTTTAGGAATTGTACCTATGTCTATAAATTCATTAAAAACAGACTTTAGATGTGGGCAGAGATCAGAGGAGAAAAGTTTATAATAACTGTTATCGAATCTGTCCACTCCCGGGGATTTGTTAGGTTTTAAAGAACTTATCACACCTCTAATTTCCTCAACAGAGATAGTTTGGTTTAGCTTTTCAAGTTCTTCTATTGATAGTTTAGGAAGATTTATCTTTTCTAAATATTTTCTAATTTCTACACTGGAAGGTTTGGCAAAATCCTCTTCTTTTTCTAAATTATATAGGCCTTTATAATATCTTTTGAAAATGTCCCTAATCTTACTGGGTTTGGATATCGGAATGTTATAATTTCATCTAAGCAAATTAATGCATTTTGAAATCCTTTGATTACCAATTTTAAATGCCAAAACTTTTCCAGGTTTGTTACCTCTGATAGAAAAAATTGTTGTTGCATCTTCACAATCATTTTATCAGTTATTAATTGCAAGATTTTATAATTTTTTCTATTAATAGCACTGATTTTATTACAGAGATTTTTATTAGGATTAAGTTTATTTCTAATTTGTACCTTATTCAGTTCTAAATATAATTGTCTGAGCAGAAGACCTCTTTCTTTCTTCATGGCAGCTGCTCTACTAATTAAAGTCCCTCTTAGAACCACCTGTTAATTGAAGTGTAACTGATTTAGCGTTAATAATGAAATAATATATCAACTCTTTTCTACACTTCTCTGTAAAATCTAATGAATTAAATAATGAAGGTATGACTTTCCATTTTTTATATGTCAACCTTTCTAAACCATCAGCCAGCTCCAAAGAAATTGGAGCATGGTCAGGCCAGCTGATATCTCCAATTCTTGCATCTTTTACAGTATTCATGATCTATCCTAGCATAGGATTTATGTCTGGCTTAGAAATATGTGTAATATTTTAGATCCGGGTTTAGCATTCTCAATGTGACAAATATTTTATATTTCAAATTAAATTTTGAAAATTGACTGACCTGACAGCCTCGAAAATCACCTTGGGTGTTATTATGGAGAGAGGACTTATCTTTCTCATGATCATTAATCAAATTAAAATCACCACATATAATAAGGTTACCTTTCTTTATCTTATTTACCATAACTAATAAATTCTTTATAAACCTCAGTTGATTACTATTTGGGGCATATAAATTGATCAACGTTATAGCTGTATTATCAATCGTGCCCAGCCAACGAATCTACCTTCACTAACAATTATCTTATGTTCTTCACAGATTGTCAATGTTCTGCTGAAAAAAAATAGAAACCCTTTTACATTTTGAGAGGGAGGTGGCATTAATGCCCTTTGTAAATTGTCTGTTTATAAAACAATGAACTTTTCCTACCTTCCAGTGACTTTCCTGTATGCAGAGTATGTTTGCTGTACACATTTTCTTTTAAATTGGGAATTAAGTCAGTTTATGTTTTGTGAAACTATCCTAATCCCAATCCCTAAAAATTTTAGACAAGATTACATTTTCGCCATAGGAAAAATACTTAACAACCCTTAACATACAACAAGCAACTTTCATACACACACACAAATAGTTGCTGTATGATGTTAATAGCAACTCAATACCATTTAGGACTAGCTATAAAAAGTAGAAAATGACAAGCTTAGCCCAATTGAGGGCTTTCTGGGAGAGTGCAAACGATGCTTGGCAGCTCCGGGAAGGAGAAGGGGGAATAAGAGATGATAGAAAAAAAGGGGTTAATCCTATAACTTGTAAGTTTTTCCTAAGCTTTCTTTTCCTACCTCACCTTCTATTTTTCAATGTTTTGTTTATTGTTTTTTCCTATATTCTAAACCAGTGAGTTGTCTGATGTAGACGAAGCAGAATCTCAGTCGGGATTGATGGGGTAAAAGGGATCCCCCATTTTTCCAGTAGTATTTTTGCATCTTTAACTGTCTTTGCAGACATCCATATTGAGTATTTTCTTATTAAAAGTCTGGTTGGAAAATCCCACTTGTATGTTATGGCATGTTTTCTTAGAGCTTGTGTAACATTTAGAAATTCTCTTCTTTTTTAAGAGTGTAAAATGAGAAGTCCTGAAAAAACCTTTTTGCTCTGATAAACTGACTCTATGATCTTATTTTGCCTTAGCGAGTTAATTAATGCATTTTTATATGACAAGACTTGAAGTTTAATCATTACATCTCTGGGCTTAGATTTATCTGTATTTTTTTAAAGAGGTATCCTGTGGATCATCTCAATTTTATTGTCACCAATGGAGATTGGTGTGTTGATTGTCAACAACATTTTTGTAGTATTGCTCTCAAGATTCGAATCTGTAACTGATTCTGGAATACCTCTCATTTTTTAATTATTTCTTCTTGATCTGTCTTCAAAATTTGAGACATTTTCTTGTAAAACCGTCAGATGTTTCTGTAATTGAGCTGTAAATGAGAGTAAATTTTTATGATCCTTTATCAATTTTTTAAAATTCCGTCAGAAAAGGAACTTGGAATTCTGAGAAAAGTTATTTAATCTTTAACATAGTCACAGGATCCTCTCTCTCTCGTTCAGTTTCCAGCTGTGGAGATAATTCAGAAGAAGTATTGACATTACCCTGATCTGGGGTTGAAGGTACAGATAGAGTCTGATCTTAAGGAGCTTCTTTACTCTGTGGAGAAAAGTACTAAGAGCCTTTTTTTGAATTTTTGAATTGCCTTTTTTATCTTTTGGTTTCATTTTAGTGGCAACAGAGTCTTTACTACTCATAATAGAGGGAAAAGAGTCGCTAACGTCTTATAGTGGGAATCTGAAACTGATATCCTACTTACAGACGATGATTCAGTATGTTTAAAGGAATAAAGTATTGTTTTTCTATTCCTTCTATTAATTATGATCCTTTAATTATGAGTTTTTATTATATATACACACATATATATATATATATATATATATGTCTTCAGTTCTGAGATAGACTATTTCCCCACAGATTTAAAGTGTATGCCTTTCTTTCTCTCCCTTTTTTTTTTCTTTTCTCTCTTTTTAGTTCTTTTTCCTTCTACTATTCCACTTTCCCCCGCTTTTATCCTTTCTATTAGTTGGGATCCGTTAGATGTGATCCGATCATACAAAATTCCTCCATTCAAGGAGAGGCGGTTTTACCGCACTTCATGCCTGCTTATAATCTGAGAAGTTTACCTGTTTTAGGTATCCAAGATAAAAAAATACTTCAGAGGGTTCAATTTTATAAGGCTTTACACTAAGCTTTTTCAGCTTCCCCTTATACTTGTTGTACATATGCCCTCAGTTCATGAGTAGACAGCTTTTCTGCAGGTACTATGCTTATTTATACTCTGAATGTTCTCAAAAACTTTCCTGTTATTTCAGAGACACTTCAGAGGGTTCAATTTTATAAGGCTTTACACTAAGCTTTTTCAGCTTCCCCTTATACTTGTTGTACATATGCCCTCAGTTCATGAGTAGACAGCTTTTCTGCAGGTACTATGCTTATTTATACTCTGAATGTTCTCAAAAACTTTCCTGTTATTTCAGAGACTTTATCTCAATAGTGAAGACCAAAATAAGGAGTACTTCAGGAAGACCAATGCTATAAGGTTATGTAGCTATGTCAGACTCTCCTAATGTTAGCAAGGCTTTATGTAATTTTGCTAAGGATATCATTAATAAGAGGTGCTTTCATAAACCAATGTTACATGGTGTTAAAAGTAGCTGTGTCAGCGTCACTGTATAAGATTTATTCAAATGCTTCCCAGCGTACAATTTAGGATTTTCCTCTTTCATTAGAGGTCAGCGCAGTCCTTAATAACTCAAGAGTTTTAAATAGATGAGAGTACACCCAGAATTAATAAGACCTTTAAATGTCTGGTTAAAGGTGATACATATAAACTTGCATACATGCTCTATAAGTCCACCAGCGCCAATGTTAATTTATTAATAATTAATAAAAATTGTTATATTCCCAGCACTTTATTTTCATACATATATTCAGATGAATTTTGGTATAAAAATGATTGGCTGCGCAAGGCCTAGAATATTAGAATAACAACCACTATATACACAAAATAACAACAGCAATCAATCATGTATATAGGAACGTCATGTAAGAAACACAAGGGTACTTTGATGTTTTTCATAAATACAGAAGACTGCATTAATCTGTACAGAAGATCATGTCAGGAAAATATCAGATATCCTCTCACTGATTTATAAAAAGCTATACAAAATTGGAGAATATACAATATATAATTATTAAACAAACTTAATGGGATGTAAATGCTAATATTTTTATAATCTGCAAATATAATTTTTTTATTATTGTTAGTATTATTAAAAAAAATAAAATAAATATAGGTGCTCAATCAGAGAACGAACTAACCTTAATAGGTGAGTTCTGTGGACATGATTACCCACTCTGAGAGCAACCTCTTTTAGCTCACTTGTGCCTTTCACAGGGAGAAACATCCTGTAGTATATCAGTCTGGTCCCACTCACTAGAGTGACCCAGCCCTGAAATACCAGGCAATTCTACCCTAAACAGGAGAAACAGCAAACCCCAGACGTATGTTTCGGCCGTCTTTGGGCCTCGTCAGTGAGGTGTAGCTGATAACTCCCTAAGACACAGGGAGCAAGAGGTCCACGTCTGGATTCCCATATCATCCTTAGGGAGACTAATCCCTAAGGGTCATTTGCATAAACAAAAATACAAAACAGAGGTGCTCAATCAGAGAACGAACCAACCTTAATAGGTTAGTTCCGTGGACATGATAACCCACTAATTCACATTTTGAATAAGGGAAACAAAATGTTGATACACTAATCTCTCTTCTTTTCCTCCTTCTTCTCTCCCCCTCCCTTTACTTTATAAGCCTAGTTCTAATGCGACGGATATTTATTATTAACGAAGCTCTGTGCAAATAGCCCACATCAAAACAGTAGCAAATGCTAAGAGACTAATGCCACTCAGAGTCGTTCAGATGTAGACAAGGCGGAATCTCAGTCAGGACTGATGGGGTAAAAGGGATCCCCCATTTTTCCAGTAGGATTTCTGCATCTTTAACTGTTTATGCAGACACCCATATTGAGTCTTCTCTTATTAAAAGTCTGGTTGGAAAGCCCCACTTGTATGTTATATCATGTTTTCTTAGAGCTTGTATAACATTTAGAAATTATCTACTTTTTTAAGAGTGTAAAATGAGATGTCCAGAAAAATTGATTTCGGCCTTCATTGAGCCTCGTCAGTGAGGTGTAGCTGATAACTCCCTAAGGCACAGTGAGCAAGGGGTCCACATCTGGATTCCCCTATCACCATTACGGAGACTAATCCCAAAGGGTCATTTGCATAAACAAAAAAACTAAATAGAGGTAATGAACTAACCTTAACCAGACTTAATAGGTTAGTTATATAGACATGATAACCCAACCTCTTTTAGCTCACTTGTGCCCTTCACAGGGAGAAATATCCTGTAGTTTATCAGTCTGGTCCCACTCACTGGAGTGGTCCAGCCCTGAAATACCAGGCAATTCTACCCTGAACAGGAGAAAAAGCAAACCCCAGATGTACGTTTCGGTCTTCATTGTGCCTCGTCAGTGAGGTGTAGATGATAACATCCCAGGGGATGTGGGTTATCATGTCCATAGAACTAACCTATTAAGGTTAGTTTTTTCTCTAATGAGCACCTCTGACTTGGTTAGTATTATTATTAATAACTAGAATATTACCTGTCAAAAAATGACGGCAATGAAATTGTAAGTGAGCTAATACTGTTTGGTGTATGATAATTAAATAAATAATAAATTAATAAATGAATATAGTTTACCTATTGTGAAGTAATGTTTGATGTTGCTGCAGCATTAGTGCTGTGTAGCTGCTGTGTAAGCGTGCTGAATGTGTGGAGTATAATAGTGTGCGTGCACGAGACAAAACCGTTAGGGTTGCTGTGTACTTCCGCATTGTATAAGTTATTGTTCTAAAATGGCTGTGGCTGATTTAGCGTCCTTCGTTTCAGATGTCGTCCGACTTTTTCGGAAAATCTGTAGCTGTTTCGTGGTGTTTTGCTTGTTTAGGGTCCTTTAGCCTCATTTTCGTTTTGTTTGGCTGCCAATTTTTCTCTTGCTTAAGTGATTTTCGGGTGTCTAAACTCCAAAATTTGGAGTTAAATCGAGGTGTAACTTTACTTGCAGAGGTCCTGGGTGGTGCACCTTGCTGTGGATAAACTTTTTATGTGTTTGTTGTATTTATTGTGTTTGTAATGTTTTTGGGGTCGCTCGGGTTGCGTCCTTGTTTTCGAATCTCGTACGTCTTTTTCGGGAAATCTGTAGGTGTTTGGTGGTGTTTTGCGTCTTTAGAGTGCTGTAGCCTCGTTTTGGTTTTTTTCGGTGGCCATTTTTTCTCTCGCTTAGAGGATTTTTGAGTGTCTAAACTCTTTTATTTAAAGTTAATTGAGCTGTAACTTCAGTTTTTGAGGTCCTGGCTTCCCCCTCTTCCTGTAGATAAGTCTTTTATGCATTTTTTGTGTGTATTTATTGTGTTTTTCATATTTTCATGTGCGCTGGTTTCGGCTGATTTTTGCGAGGTCGTAATGGGTCGTAACGTGTCTGGTATTTTGCTTTCGTAACTACGTAAATTTTGCGAGGTCCGCAGTTGCTGGCAAGGAGCGCCTTCGGCGAGGGCCGCAGGCTCACTGTGCGAGCCCGCAAGCGCTAGCAACAGCTTGCATGCTCACAACTATATATGTGATAAATAATGACAATATTGTAAGTTATTTTTATTTGACCTAAGCTAGCAAATTAAGCAGTTCACAACTTGGGAATGGGGACAATCACTAATATAGTTTCTGTAAGTGCGAAACCCTCAAGTGGGAGAGCATGTGGACTACTGAAACTATCTTATGCTTTCCGTACATGCTGCCCTGCGCATACCCGGTGAAAGCCACGCATGCGCAAAGCACAGCTCCAGGAACGGGGGGGGGGGCAAGAGGGGGAAAAAGACACAGGTGGTGGTGGGGGAAGAGACACAGGGAAGAGAGGATGGGGGAAAGAGACACAGGGGAGGGAGGACGGGGGAAGAGACACAGTGCAGGAGGGAGAGACACGGGTCGGAGGAGGGGGGAAGAGACACAGGGCAGGAGGGAGAGACACAGGGGCCGGAGGAGGGGGGAAGAGACACAGGGCAGGGGGAAGAGACATGGGGGGAGACACAGGGGATGGGGAGAGATATGGTGGGAAGATACACAGGGCATAGGGGAGAGATATGGAAGTAAGAGACACAGGGGATAGGGGAGAGATATGGGGGGAAGAGACACAGGGCATAGGGGAAGAGACATGGGGAAAGAGACACAGAGGAGGGGGGAGAGAGTGGGGGGAAGAGACACAGGGGAGGGGGAAGTGGCACAGGGGAGCGAGGGGGAAGACACATAGGGGAGGGATAGTGGGGGAGAGACACAGGGGAGGAAGTGTGGGGAGAGAGACACAGGGGAGTGTGAGGGGGAAAGAGACACGGAAGGGAGAGGGGGAGAGACACAGGGGAGGGAGATGGGGAAGAGACAAAAAGGAGGGAGCGGGAGAAGAGACACAGGGGAGGAGAGAGGGGAAGAAACACATGGGAGAGAGAGGGCGGGAAAAAGACACAGGGAAGGGGGGGAAGAGACACATCTAATATTATACCGGCATTTATGATGGGCAAACAACTAGTATTGTATATAATTACTTATCTTTATACTATTAATTAATACAGTATATACAGTATTTTGCTGTGGTGGGACCTTAATTTTTTAAATTATTTATGTACTATGTACAATATACTATCCACTGTGTACAGTGGTACCTTGGTTTACACCATTAATCCATTTGGGACGGTGTGAACCAAGGTAACATTACCCATAGGAATCAATGTAAATTGAATTAATACGTTCTGGACATAAGATTTTTCACATTTTAGTTTTAACTGATGGTCTTGTTTTTGGATGCAAAACCTTAAAACTAAACAGACATAAATAAACAAAAATAATTTCATCAAATACCTTTTATTTAAGGTCACTTTTATTTAACTGTGCTGAGGGGACTTGAGTGCCCAGTGGGATGGTGGCAATGTAGAGGAAGAGAAGGAGGATACATTTTATTGCTTGGAAGGGCAATAACATTACAACATCAGGCACTTGCACATGGGATGTTTGTCCTTTATGTCTCTTAGCACCACTGCACTGTGCAGAAGACTGTGATGCAGGCAGCTTCACTAGAAACCTATCCTTGCTTCTGCTTCAAAGTGTTTCTGACGGGGGACATTACTTGATCATTAAACAAGTCCACAAGAAGTCTTGCTTGAGCTTTGTCAGGGTGATAGTGTTTTACAAACTTTTGTACATCAGCCCATTAAGCACACATTTCTTTACATTTCTTTGATAAGTGCAGTAAGTGCTTGCTCCCTTCTCTCCTCCTCACTTGAAGAAAGTTCATCAGCCACTCCCTCTTGTAGCTCTCTCTGAAATTCATGAAGCTCCTCAGTACTGAGCTTTTTTCTATGCTCCTCCACTAGCTCTTTGATGTCATCAATAGTCACCTCCAGGCCATGGACTTGCCCAGAGGCCCAATGTCCTCCACTAATGGGCTAGGTTCAGCCTCCAAGTTTACCGGAGCTACAGCCTCTGGCCACAATTTCCTCCAGCCAGTTAACAGAACTCTTAGAGGCAGTTCTTCCTCCTCCTAACAATTCTTCACTGTTGGGCCAGTGAAGATGATTCAGGTTACCCAGGCTTTTCTGTTGGCCCTCCACATCACACTCAAGTTGTCTTTTTGGATGTTTTGCCTCTTAAACACTCTGGGGTTCTTGCTGTGGTACACTAATAGAGACTTGAATTTTACATCCCCACTAGAATTCCCACACCCCAATGAGTTTGATGTAGGTTCTTGAAGGCAGCTTTCAAAAATAGCCCAGTTTAATCACAGTTGAAGTCTTCTTGTGGAACAAAAACCTAAGCCTCTACATACTGTCTGAACTCCCTGACAAAGGTTTCACTTGCTTCTTTGTCAGCACTCGGTGCCTCTCCCAGTCTTCAATGCCTGTTCTCTTTACGAATCTTTTGAACCAACCACGACTAGCTTTAAATTCTTCAGAGCTCTTACCACTCGCTGCAGGATTGTCTTTCACCACATCAGCATGCAGTTGTTTGGCTTTATCACATATCATAGCCTGGGAAATGAGTTTACCAGTCCGTTGTTTCTCATTTATCCAAACGTAGAGTAATTTATCTACTTTTTCCAAGGTCTTTGACCGTTGCTTGGTGATAGTACTCACATCAGCGCTCTTAACGGCTTCCTTATTTCTCACAATTGTAGAGATTGTGGATCTTGGCATTTTGAACTCAGCTACCAGATCACAGATGCGGCTACCACCGTCATGCTTGGCTATTATCTTTTTTTTGTGTTCTATGGTGATTTTCTCTTTTTTGTACTGAGTGGTAGCATCCTTTGAACCCATGATGGAGGCGCAGGCTTGACTTGAACCCTTACAGGCGCAGACTGGGCTTGAGCCCTTACAGGCGCAGACTGGGCTTGAGCCCTTACAGGCGCAGACTGGGCTTGAGCCCTTACAGGCACAGACTGGACTTGAACTCTTACAGGAGCAGGTTGGACTGGGTGCCGAGAGGCGTAGGATGGACTGGGCGCCGAGAGGCGCAGGCTGGACTTGGGCGCCGAGAGGCGCAGGCTGGACTTGGGCGCCGAGAGGCGCAGGCTGGACTTGGGCGCCGAGAGGCGCAGGCTGGACTTGGGCGCCGAGAGGCGCAGGCTGGACTTGGGCGCCGAGAGGCGCAGGCTGGACTTGGGCTTTTGCAGGCAAAGACAATGTGGGTACTTGCAGGCATGGTGGGCACCTGCGGACACAGGCTATTTGGGCACAACAGCGTTGCTTGCAGCACTGGCAGCGTTCCAGTTTGCTTTCGGTTTCGATCCCATGGTCGCACGACGTAACCCGTGGTAGTGTTGTAACCTGAAAATGACGCAACACAAGTGCCTCATAACCCGTTATAGATCTGATATTAACAGGAATTTTCTCCTCCTTAATCTGCTGGTGACTCCCCACATTTGTCTCATCTTCTTGATCTATCTCTGATTTCACTCTTTCGCTGCCTGTAAAGATATATACATAAGATAAGTATATTGGTATTTAAGAGTTTATAGCCAGCACAGGCCAAGGACAAAGCTAGATTTAAAGACATAGCAAGATCTATTTTCCTAGGTTTTACCGATCACATTGCAAAAATATCTGAGCCTGTAGTCTTGATGAAGACAAGTAGGTTTAATTAGATTACACACCTAGGGCCTCATTCAATTGCGATTTGGCCAATTGAATAGGGCTCTAAATAAGCACATAACATATTTTTTTTAAATAAGTTTTTAGTTAGTAAACATCTATCCAAAAGCAAGGTTTTAACTAACTAAAAGCGTATTTAAAAAAAATATGCTATGTGCTTATATAGAGCCCTATTCAATTGGCCAACTCACAATTGAATAAGGCCCTTAGGGTCTAATGTGTCAATGAGAAAAAATAGAAATACATGGCAGCTCTGGTTGAAAAGGTTAACTGGAAACTAGACAGAGTGCAATATTAGCACAAAGCTCCATATACATTTTAAAAAATACTGTAGACTCTCAGTTATCCGGCACCCACAGGAATTGGTAGATGGTAAATAAATGTAGTTTCTGGTTGCTTGAGAGTTACTTTTAAAAGAGGCCTAGATTAGCCGCACATGGAATGTTCTGCTAAGTATATTTGTCAGTGAGGGCTGTTCTAGCAGCAGCTGCTTTCACTCCTCACTTACACACAGTTACTTTTGGCTTGAGGATGCCGTGCTGAACCCGTAGAATGTAACGCCAACACTGCACTGGCTCAGTCACTCACGTCTGTCTGCTTGCAGGGACGTACTGTGAATGCAATCTAGGTGCCTGTAAGCATTTTGTGGCATGACAACCTGGCCCCTGGCATTTGTTGAGCCCTGTATTCGCTTTTTTTTCAGGTTGTTTGAGAGTTCTGGTTGCCTGAGTTCTGGTTAACTGAGAGTCTACTGTACTGTAGAAGAAATAATTTCACAGGTAATGCTCATTGGATTTGTTCAATTGAATGAAGGGGGTTCTTAAACTAGGACTATTTTACAGTCACTTTCTTTGAAATTTATTGGACTCCGGTGTTATTACTGTTCCTTTTATGGGACCAGAGACAAGATCCCCCATTGGATGATGGAAGCACACAGGAGGCTGTCAATTACATATAATGTATTTACCAATTTAGGGAGTGAGGTAAGTGGGTGAATCTTTGTGTAGAGTTCATAGAGGGTATCTGCTTGTAAGAGGTGCTAATAACAAATACCATATACTCGAGTATAAGACGACCCAATTATAAGCCGAGGCACCTATTTTACCACAAAATACTGGGAAAAATGAGTGTCTCGAGTATAAGCCGAGGGTGGGAAATGTGCTGCCCCCTGTGTCCCCCTCTCTTTCCCCTGTGTCTCTTCTCCCCTCTCCCTCCCCCGTGTCTCTTCTCCCCTCTACCTCCCCTCTGTCTCTTCACCCCTTTCCCTCCCCTGTGTCTCTTCCGCCCTCCATTATCACCCTCCTCAACCACGCCATCCTTAACCCCCCTCCTCATCCTCAACCCCCCTCCTCATCCTCAACTCCCCTCCTCATCCTCAACTCCCCTCCTCATTCTCAACCTCCCTCCTCATTCTCAACCTCCCTCCTCATTCTCAACCTCCCTCCTCATTCTCAACCTCCCTCCTCAACCTCAACCCCCTCCTCAGCCCCCCTCCTCATCCTCAACCTCCCTCCTCAACCTCAATGCCACATCCTCATCCCCCCTCCTCAACCTTAACCCCTCATCCTCAACCCCCCATCCTCATTCTCAATCCCCCATCATCATCCTCAAACCCCTCCTCAACCTCCCTCCTCAACCTCAACCCCCAAATCCTCATCATCAACCCCTCCTCAACCTCAACCCCCCTCCTCATTCTAAACCCCCCTCCTCAACCTCAACCCCACATCCTCAATCCCCCTCATCCTCAACCCCCAATCCTCAACCTCCCTCCTCATTCTAAACCCCCCTCCACAACGTCAACCCCCTCCTCATCCTCAACTGCCCTCCTCATCCTCAACTGCCCTCCTCATCCTCAACTTCCCTCCTCATCCTCAACTTCCCTCCTCATCCTCAACCTCCCTCCTCAACCCCCCTCCTCATCCTAAACCCCCCTCCTCATTCTAACCCCCCCTCCTCAACCTCCCTCCTCATCCTCAAGCCCCCTCCTCATCCTCAACTCCCCTCCTCATCCTCAACTCCCCTCCTCATCCTCAACCCCCCTCCTCATCCTCAACCTCCCTCCTCATCCTCAACCCCCCTCCTCATCCTCAACCCCCCTCCTCAACCTCAACCCCCCTCCTCAACCTCCCTCCTCAACCTCAACCCCCCCCATCCTCAACCTCCCTCCTCATCCTCAACCTCCCTCCTCATCCTCAACCTCCCTCCTCATCCTCAACCTCCCTCCTCATCCTCAACCTCCCTCCTCATCCTCAACCCTCCTTCTCATTCTAAACCCCCCTCCTCACTTTACCCCTCTAAATACCTCCCCCTCTCTCTTTTTTCTCACTTACCTTCATCTGCAGCTTCTGCTCCGGCCTCCGCTCCTTCAGGCGTCTTGACCCGGCCAATGCTAATGATGTGGCGCGCATGTGACGTCACGTCATTAGCATATAACGGGTGCGACTCAGGAAGAAGCGGAGGCCGGAGCAGAAGCTGCAGATGTAGGTAAGTGAGGGGAAAGGGAGAGGGGGAGGTATTTAGAGGGGTAAAATGAGGAGGGGGGAGGGAAACAGACACGGGGGGGTTAGAGAGACACGGGGGGGGGGTTAGAGAGACACGGGGGGTTAGAGAGACACGGGGGGTTAGAGAGACACGGGGGGGTTAGAGAGACACGGGGGGGTTAGAGAGACACGGGGGGGCTAGAGAGACACGGATGGGAGGGGGGATAGGAGTGACTCGAGTATAAGCCGAGGGGGCCTTTTTTAGCCTTAAAAAAAGGGCTGTAAAACTCGGCTTAAGTATATACGGTAATAAGGAACAATTTCTTATACTGGAGACTTATTGTAATATTTACACTGATTTGTATTACACATTGCTCAAAACTATAACAGAAAATTCCTAAATTCAGAGAACAGATACAAACCCATGATTTATAATCACTCACTTGTACCGGGACCTGAATGGATTTCCAGCTGATGAATAGGTTTCTCATCTCTCTCACACTCTCCTTCCTCATTAAGTAATTCAGGATATAGATGTTCATCTTGTAGTCCTGATAGTCACAAGAGAGAGAATCCTCTATTACATGACTCCTGTAGTATTACGTCCTAACATTGCTATTATGTGCAGCCCATAACAAAACCTACCATGTAACATGTTTATATGTTTGCTCTATTATTACTGAACAGCTTACCGTCTCTTGGGTGCTCGGGTTCAACATGATGTGGATCAGATTCTGGGTGGAAATATACAGATTGAGGTTTCATAATTTTACTAATTATCAGTTTAGGACTAATGGAAGAATTTCTCTGTATGAAAAAATGGCAAATTGATTTAATTAATCCAACAATATAAATAATAATATAAGCACACTGAGAAGTGTACATTATTTAGACCTCTAAATAATTGAAGAAACATATTTCCTGCTCAGAAGCTCAAGAAACACATTTTTTGCACTGCACTCTGGGAAACTGGATGGGGACATGTAAATTAATCAACATGGGGAGCCAATTACTGAGCGGTATTCGAGACAGGATCATTAAAGCATCCTATAGAAATGTTATATATAGATGACTGATTGTATCAGGTAGGAATCCATTGTCTGACTTCTAGTCTGCCTATAGTTTGAGGGGCGGGTTATCCTATGCAGACTGAATGTCCCATTCAGTTCTATTGTCAAGTAGCTATTTGAAGAGGACCTTTGATAACAAAAGTTAATACAGATCATATCTATGTCTACGGTTCCTCTTACTCCTCCCATTGTGTTACACATATAATATTTATCACAATCCCTGTATAATATTATATCACTCACCTTCTCTGATACTCACAGGAATTTCCTCCTCTTTAATCTCCCGGGGACTCCTCATATTTGTCTCTTCTTGGTCAAACTCTAATTTCACTCTTTCACTGACTGTATAGACATATATAAGATAATTAATAGAAATATCCTGTAGTATATCAGTCTGGTCTCACTCAATCGAGTGATCCAGCCCCAAAATACCAGCCAATTCTATCCTATAAATAATGTATCACTCACCTTCACTGATATTCACAGGCATTTCCTCCTCTTTAATCTGCCGGGGACTCCTCATATTTGTCTCTTCTTCTTGGTCAAACTCTAATTTCACTTTTTCACTGACTGTATAGACATATATAAGATAATTAATAGAAATATCCTGTAGTATATCAGTCTGGTCTCACTCAATCGAGTGATCCAGCCCCAAAATACCAGGCAATTCTATAAATAATGCATCACCCGCCTTCACTGATATTCACAGGCATTTCCTCTTCTTTAATCTCCCGGGGACTCCTCATATTTGTCTCTTCTTGGTCAAACTCTAATTTCACTATTTCACTGCCTGTTCAGATACATAAAAGATAATTAATAAAAATATCCTGTAGTATATCAGTCTGGCCTCACTCAATCAAGTGATCCAGCCCCAAAATACCAGACAATTCTATTCTATAAATAATGTATCACTCACCTTCACTGATACTCACAGGGGTTTCCTCCTCTTTAATCTCCCGGGGACTCCTCATATTTGTCTCTTCTTGGTCAGAGAGACCTGATGGTGTCACTTTGTCACTGTCTGTACAAATAAACATGAGATGGTCACACACAGGGATTTGTTACATGTCTTTATGGTCAGTACAGAACAAGGGGCAGATATTGTGGGGGCTTCAGACCTGACACATCTCACATTATCATACAAAGAGCAGAGACTGCAAAATAACCAGATACATATTATATATTTATACCAGACTAGTCTAGGTCACCCATATACATTACATGATAACAACCCAGACCAGGTCATCACATGACTTACTGACCCAGTATAAGGTCCATCTTACTGCTCCATGTTTATGTAGATAGAGAGATTATATTATTGCTTCTTCTCCTTTGTGTATAGTAATTCTGAGCCTGCCATATATACATATACATACACTCACATCACTAGCTATTTACTTGTATTGGCCATTTCATCTTCTGTATGCACTACATAAATACTTGGTTGTGTAACCTTTTTCATGTATTAATGTTACAGTCACACGCACAGCTCCATCCAATGTTACAGTAACTACATATACACGGCTCATTATTACACGCACATTACTATGGAATGAAAAGGACAAAAAGAGATCACCTAAAATGATCCAGTCTAGTCCATGAATTTATACAGTCATTTCAGGGCAGGTTTAGGTTTGTCTGGTCGTTCCTATAATGTTCTACATGATCTGGGGTTGCCTTGTTTCATACATAATAAACCTCATTTAAGGCAAAATAATGTATGTTCCATGAACACACTTTGTGAATAATAAAATCCCAAATAAAATAATTCCACAGCCCCCATAAAGGAAGTCCAGGCTGCTCTAGAAGAGACGGCACCATCAGAGCGATGATTAGAAGATCACTGCAATGTAATATTTATAATATGTTATTTTGAGAATCTGACTTGATAATCTTTTTACACCGTTTAAACAAATAATTACAACCTTTTTAACTATTGTGAACATTTTTCCTTTGTTTTTAAAAGGAACAGAAGCAGAGAGAAGTGGGATTTATGTTAGAGCCCAACCTTCAGGCCGGTCCTTGATGATATAACTCAATGGCAGAGTAAGGTCCTACAGGATAATCCTACCACTAAAGGTACAAAGACACTATTAGTCTGATGGAAACCTCCATGACACAATAAAGTTATGGAATCCTGTATAATATAACAGTATCATTACTATATTATTATATGGTTATATCCGCTAGTAGGATAATTATTATTTGATTATATTCATGACTAGCGACTTGCCCGTCAAAAATGACGGCAATCAAAACTGAAGCCTGGCAATGCTGTTTGCCACACAATGTAAGCCTCTCCCCCTCTACTTTACTGGCCTTGTGATAAGCGCCTTTGGCGCTCATCACAGGCCTTGCAATGAGCCCCTTTGGAGCTCATTGCGAGTCTCTCCCTCTACTTCCTCCCTCGTGTCTTATTTCCCCCCTCCCTTGTGTCTCCTTCCGCCTCGTCTACCTCCCTTGTATCTCCTGCCCCCCTGTGTTTTTACCTCCCTCTCCCTCCCGTGTCTCTAAACCCCTCCCCTGTGTCTCTTTCCCCCTTCTCCCTCCCATGCATCTCTTCCCCCCCCTGTGTCTCCCCCAACCCTCCCCTGTGTCTGTTCCCCCCTGGCCTGTGTCTCTTTCCCCCTCCCCCTGTGTCTGTTCCGGCCTTCCTCGTGTCTCCATTTCCCTCCCTTGTGTATCTTCCCCCCTGCACTCTCTCCCCTGTGTCTCTTCCCCCTCCTCTCACTCCCCTGTGTCTCTTCCCCCTACTCTTTCTGTGCCTCTTCCTCCCTGTCTCTTCCCCCTCACCCTCTGTGTCTCTCCCCACTCTGTGTCTTCCACCCCTCTCCCTCTGTGCCTCTTCCCCCGCCTCTCTCTGTGTGTCTCGCCACTGTGTCTCTTCACCCCTTCCTCTGTTCCCCCCCCTCTGTGCCTCTTTCCCCCCTCTCTCTGTACCTCTTCCCCCCTTTCCCTCTGTGTCTCTTCCTCCCTCACCCTCTGTATCTCTCCCCCCTGTGTCTCTTCCCCCTCTCCCTCTGTGCCTCTTCCCCCCTCTCCCTCTGTGCCTGTTCCCCCCCTGGCCTGTGTCTCTTTCCCCCTTCCCCCTGTGTCTGTTCCCCTCTTCCCCCCCCATTTCCCTCCCATGTGTATCTTCCCCATGTTCTCCCTCCCGTGTGTCTTTTCCCCCTCCTCTACCTCCCCTGTGTCTCTTTCCCACCTATCCCTCTGTGTCTCTCCCCCCTCCCCTGTGTCTCTTTCCCACCTATCCCTCTGTGTCTCTCCCCCCTCCCTCTGTGTCTCTTCCCCACTCTCCCTCTGTGCCTCTTCCCCACTCTCCTTCTGTGCCTCTCCCCCCCCTCTTCCCCACTCTCCCTCTTCCCCACTCTCCCTCTGTGCCTCTTCCCCACTCTCCCTCCTTGCCTCTCCCCCCCCTCTTCCCCACTCTCCCATCTGCTCGCGCCTCGGGCCGCGCTGCGCGCATGCGAGGCTTGCGCCGCGCTCTGCGCATGCGCGGCTCGCGCCCCGCTCGTGCGCCTCGCTCTGCGCACGCGCGGCTCGCGCCGCGCTCTGCGGAAGCGCAGCTACTGCTGCGCAATGCGCAGTTTATCATTGTCAAACTGCGATTCGTCTCAAGCATGACGACGAATCGCAGTTAGACAATTATAATATGTGATGGAGAAATGATATTATGTTTAGCTTTTAAACATAATTATGTTGGTTTGTTCCTTGACTTCAAAACCTCTAATGGATATGAAACCAGTGTGATAAAATGTAGTCGTACCTGTCACGGACACAGATATATGTTATGTCCAAATAATAGAGCTGCCGCGGGCCACATATATACACTAATATAGACAGTGATATATGAAGATAATACCTAAATGCACACACAGAATTAGATATACCCTCATATAATACTGTAGTATCCTCACAAAAGAGAGTTTTCCCCCTTATTTGTTCTGACCACACAATGCGCCACATCCGAACTGGAGTATCCAGAAGATTACACAAAGGACCTGACCTAGGTCCATTTTGGGACATGATATATACACCTCATACTCATGGTGTATTAAGATGTGAGGGTTGTTTCTATAACTATATGTAATACCACCATACATTACATGGTGACCGGCACTAGGAGGGGGTGCCCTCTCTCCCCTTCCCCTCTTTGTTTTTAATACAAACAGACACTAAAGAAATACACATCTGATGACTACAATGTGACAATGTTGGAATTTGTGTGAGCCAGAATGTAGTGTCTGTTGGTCATAACTAAAGTTTTGTTTTTGCATATTTTATATTAGGAAAACAAAAAGTTACCTGAGCTCTTGTTTCCTGGGATTCCCATAGTCCTGAGCGTCTGGTGATTCTCCATCATCAAATCCTTGTACAGCTCCTTGTGTCCTTCTATATACTCCCACTCCTCCATAGAGAAATAGACGGCGACATCATCACACTTTATAGAGACCTGGAAAACACAGATGGAAATATAAATAAATAATAAATACAATAATAAAATGAAGTTAATTTTTTTTTAATGTTATAAATCCCTGGACAAGGCTTTCAAATGAATACAACAGATTTGTGCAGTGAGGTAGATAAGAGCGATGTCATTACATGTTCCTGCAATTCTCACCTCTCCAGTCAGCAGATGGATGATCTCCTGGGCGTGACTCAAGATCCTCTCAATCATCTTCTTATCCTTCATCTCATTGATCTTTATGGTGTTTGTCAGATGCTGCAAGAGAGAGACCTAAGAGAATGGGACGATGTCAGAAGAAGGAAATATAATGTATGGAAAAACAATAATATATATATATATATATATATATATATATATATATATATATATATATATATATATAGTATATATACACATACACTAAGAAATGGAAAGACAATTCTCCTCACCCAGGTGACTCCACTCCAACCACTATACTTCACTCAAGCAGAATAAAGAACTGGAGCTTATATGCATGAGGACACAATTGTTAAATAGTAAACATATAATGAAGGATTTCTTCTTAACTACACTTTATAGAGCCATTTATAATATCACTAAGTCCCAGTGGGGTCATTATACCATCTCCAGTCTCTCTCACCTCTCATGTCCTCATTATAACATCTCCAGTCTCTCTCACCTCACATGTCCTCATTATAACATCTCCAGTCTCTCTCACCTCTCCAGTCCTTATTATAACATCTCCAGCCCTCATAGTAACATCTCCAGCAGCTCTCGCTTCTCCAGTCCTCATTATAACATCTCCAGTCTCTCTCGCATCTCCAGTCCTCATTATAACATTTCCAGCAGCTCTCAACTCTCCAGTCCTCATTATAACATCTCCAGTCTCTCTCGCCTCTCCAGTCCTCATTATAACATCTCCAGCAGCTCTCACCTCTCCAGTCCTCATTATAACATCTCCAGTCTCTCTCACCTCCCCAGTCCTCATTATAACATCTCCAGTCTCTCTCACCTCTCCGGTCCTCATTATAACATCTCCAATCTCTCTCACCTCTCCAGTCCTCATTATAACATCTCCAGTCTCTCTCACCTCTCCGGTCCTCATTATAACATCTCCAATCTCTCTCACCTCTCCAGTCCTCATTATAATATCCCCAGTCTCTCTCACCTCTCCAGTCCTCATTATAACAGCTCCAGTCTCTCTCACATCTCCAGTCCTCATTATAACATCTCCAGTCTCTCTCACCTCTCCGGTCCTCATTATAACATCTCCAGTCTCTCTCGCCTCTCCAGTCCTCATTATAACATCTCCAGTCTCTCTCGCCTCTCCAGTCCTCATTATAACATCTCCAGCAGCTGTCACATCTCCAGTCCTCATTATAACATCTCCAGTCTCTCTCACCTCTCCGGTCCTCATTATAACATCTCCAGTCTCTCTCGCCTCTCCAGTCCTCATTATAACATCTCCAGTCTCTCTCACCTCTCCAGTCCTCATTATAACACCTCCAGTCTCTCTCACCTCTCCAGTCCTCATTATAACATCTCCAGTCTCTCTTATCTCTCCAGTCCTCATTTTAACATCTCCAGCAGCTCTCGCCTCTCTGGTCCTCATTATAACATTTCCAGCAGCTCTCATCTCTCCAGTCCTCATTATAACATCTCCAGTCTCTCTCACCTCTCCAGTCCTCACTATAACATCTCCAGCAGCTGTCACTTCTCTGGTCCTCATTATAACATCTCCAGTCTCTCTCACCTCTCCAGTCCTCATTATAACATCTCCAGCAGCTCTCACCTCTCCACTCCTCATTATAACATCTCCAATCTCACCTTTACAGTCCTCATTATAACAAATCTAGTCTCTCTCACTTCTCCACTTCTCAACATCTCCAGTCTCTCACACCTCTCCACTCCTTATTATAAAAACTCCAGCAGCTCTCACCTCTCCAGTCAGGAGGCTTATGATCTTCAGGGCGTGAGTCAAGATCCTCTCAGCCATCTTCTTCTTGATAATCAGTGAGTTGGGTGCTATAAGATTGAGATACAACATAAGAAATAGAGATGTCAGAAGTAATAGAACTGAGGGCACTGCCCGAGGGTCTCAGTTGCTGGCATAGAGCGCCGTAGGCGCTCCATGCCAGCAACTGCGACCCTCGCAAACTTCACGTCGCAACCCAAACAGTACGACACACACATTACGACACTCGCAAACAACATACGACACACGTTCACACACATTACGGACTCGCAACACTCGGACGCAACTCGCGAACATTACAAAATGTAAAACACAATACATACACACACCACATACATAAAAAACTTACCTACACCAAGAGGGAGCACCCAGCACCTCAAAAATACAACTTACACCTCGATTTTACTCGAAATAAAACAGTTTAGAGACTAAAAAAAAATCGAAGCGAGAGAAAAAATGGCCGCCGAACAAAACGAAAACGAGGCTACAGCACTCTAAACTCGCAAAACACCACAAGAAACTCGCAAAACACCACAAAACACCTACGGATATTCCGATACAAACGTATACCACACATTACTCGCCATTTTACGCCAATGCGGAAGTACACGACAACGGTTTGGGCTCGCGCACGCACAGTGTTACACTGCACACATTCAGCACGCTTACACAGCAGATCCACACCACTAATGCTGCAGCAACATCAAAACACATTCACAGCTCTTCCACACAATGCTTTAAAATAGGTAAAGTATATTGATTTATTAATGTATTACATATTTCATTATTACACACTAAACAGCATTAGCTACCTTACAATTTCATTGCCGTCATTTTTTGACGGGCAATTCGCTAGTATATATATATATATATCACATATAATAGTTGTCAAACTACGAGACGTCGTCGCGCTTTGCAAGGGATGCAGTTTTGTCCGCAAATGCGAGGGGCCGCATTTGTAGGAAGGTGAAGCCTCCCATGTCGTATGACGACTTACTTAAAAAAAAAAACATTACGCCTCACACGCGATTACCAACACTCACACGCACGACTTAGAAAAAAAACATTACGACTAAGGAAAAATACGACCTTAACGGCCGAACTGGGTGCAACGGAAAACAGTCAAAACACAATAAATACACACAAAAAACCTACCCACAGGAAGGGGGGGCCTCCAAGACCTCTGCAAGTGAAGTTACAACTCCATTTAAGTCCAAATTAATGAGTTTAGAAACAGGAAAATCCCCTAAGCGAGAGAAAAAATGGCCACCGAAAAAAACGAAAACGAGGCTACAGGACCCTAAACACGCAAAACAGAGCCCAACACGTAGGTCTTATACCAGGTAGTACAACAGAGTATCGCAAAATCATTCCGATGCGAGTAACACACATACAATATAGCATCCATTTTAAGACAATCTACACAATAACGTATCTGAAATGGCGGATTTCCCGCCTAAAATAATGGCTTTGCCTTGCGCACAAAGCCTATGTATAGGGCACAATTGCTACAGAGCTCACACTTTCTCCTCAGGTGATGACAGTCTGACTGGACGTTTTCGGCAGCCGGAAAATCCAAAGAGATTGTTAGCTCTTCAGGATATTGATTGCTGGATATATCTTATTGATAGGTAAAGTATATTAATTAATTTATTAGTAATTAATATTTTTTTTTTTTAAAAAGCAAAGAAAAAAAATACATTACTGCATTTTGCAATATCTGTACTTTAGCACGGTATTAATCATTAACCATTTGAAATATGTTTATTTATTGATTAATTAATTTTAAATGGACATTAATTTTATTAATTAATAATTATTATTAAAAAATATATATATACATTACTGCATTTTGCAATACCTGTACTTTAGCACGGTATTAATCATTAACCATTTCAAATATGTTTATTCATTGATTAATTAATTTTTAATAGACATTAATTTTATTAATTAATTACTAATTATTAAAAAAAGAAATTCATTTATAACAAAAAAAAAAATTCACTGGAATTAGATTTTGACATTGATGCTCAACTATTAATGTTCATTTATTACTTTATTCATCATTACGATTATTAATAATGTTAATTAATTAATAATTAGTCATAATAACACATTTAGTACAAGAAAAAAAAATGTATAGTTGCTTTACATTTTGTGCTTGCTACTCAACTATTAATGTTCATTGATCATTCATACAAGAAATTTTAAGTAAAACATTTATAAAAATATATCTCACTTTTGCACTGAATTTAGATATTACTGTTGTTGATGATTCTTTAAGCTCATTGTATTAAAGGTATAGGATCCTCAAACCGTTTACATATTTATATCACTTACTTACATTTTACAGTGCATTGAATTCTATTTTGCAGCTATGCTAATTAAAACATAGCAAACATTAATAAGCCCTTTTTTTCAATTTATTTTCTCACAGTTTGATTATCTGGCCACGTGACTACACAGAGGGCTGTTTGCAGCATTTTATCTGCAATTACATCACCTTCACAGGTATATCATTTTAAAATATTTATATTTTAAGTAAAATAATCATACAGATATATCTCCCTTTTGTACTGTTGTTGATTCATTAAGCTCATTGTATTAAAGGTATAGGATCCTCAAACTGTTTACATAGTTAGATAACTTTCTTACATTTTACAGTGCATTTACTTCTATTTTGCAGCTATGCTAATTAAAACATAGCAAACATTAATAAGCCCTTTTTTCGATTTTTTTTCTCACAGTTTGATCATTGGCCCACCTGACTACACAGAGGGCTGTTTGCCGCATTTTATCTGCAATCGCATCACCTTCACAGGTATATCATTTTAAAATATTTATATTTACTTTATTGCATGCATGTATGAAAAGGACAACAAGTAATTTAAGTAATATCAATGATTCATGCATTTATGAAAAAAAAAATAACATGATTTTTACTTCTTTTCACAGATTTGTGACATCGCCGCCTGCCTCAAGTCTCCTCTGCAACAATTAACCTTACAGAATATTAAATTGACAGGTAAATGATTTTGTGATGACATTTGTTAACTCAATATAATATGTACTATTGATTTGCGTTGAGTAATGGTATTTCATACATTCATTCAATAAAAAAATTCATTATGATTTTTACATCTTTTTACAGATTTCTCACGTCTACACCTGCTCCAAAACAGGAGCATTTTCAATTAGAGGACAGCTGATTTACAGGTATATCAGAAGGGAAAAAAAAATTATAATAAAGATTTTTTGTTTATTGCTGTATTCATTCATTCATCATTATGTTACTGCTCATTGACAAGGATAGCACCTTAGAAGCAGTTAAATATTTTATTTCATGTATTATATTAGGTCAATTGCTCTTTTGTGTAGCTCTTCTTTAGGAACATGATAACTGTTTCTGTTTTTCCATTCATGATATAGACACACCTACAGAGAGACACCCAGAGACACAGACACACAGACACGCAGAGACACAGACACCCACCTGCACGCAGAGACACAGACACGCAGAGACACAGACACCCACCTGCACGCAGAGACAGAGACACGCAGAGACAAAGACATGCACCTGCACGCAGAGACACAGCCGCGCAGAGATACAAACACCCACCTGCACACAGAGACACAGACACGCAGAGACACAGACACGCACCTGCACGCAGAGACACAGACACAGACACGCACCTGCACGCAGAGACACAGACAGGCAGAAACACAGACACGCACCTGCACGCAGAGACACAGAGAAGCAGAGACACAGACACCCACCTGCACGCAGAGACACAGACACGCAGAGATACAGACACGCAGAGACACAGACACGCAGAGACACAGACACCCACCTGCACGCAGAGACAGAGACACGCAGAGACACAGACACCCACCTGCACGCAGAGACAGAGACACGCAGAGACACAGACACCCACCTGCACTCAGAGACACAGACACGCAGAGATACAGACACGCAGAGACACAGACACCCACCTGCACGCAGAGACAGAGACACGCAGAGACACAGACACCCACCTGCACGCAGAGACACAGACACGCAGAGACACAGACACCCACCTGCATGCAGAGACAGAGACATGCAGAGACACGGACACGCAGAGACACAGACACGCAGAGACACGGACACGCACCTGCACGCAGAGACACAGACACGCAGAGACACAGACACGCAGAGACACAGACACGCAGAAACACAGACACGCAGAAACACAGACACCCACCTGCACGGAGACACAGACACGCAGAGACACAGACACGCAGAGACACAGACACGCACCTGCACGCAGAGACACAGACACGCAGAGACACAGACACCCACCTACACGCAGAGACACAGACACCCACCTGCACGCAGAGACACAGACACGCAGAGACACAGACACCCACCTGCACACAGAGACACAGACACGCAGAGACACAGACACCCACCTGCACGCAGAGACACAGACACGCAGAGACACAGACACGCAGAGACACAGACACGCAGAGACACAGACACGCACCTGCACGCAGAGACACAGACACGCAGAGACACAGACACCCACCTACACGCAGAGACACAGACACCCACCTGCACGCAGAGACACAGACACGCAGAGACACAGACACCCACCTGCACACAGAGACACAGACACGCAGAGACACAGACACCCACCTGCACGCAGAGACACAGACACGCAGAGACACAGACACGCAGAGACACAGACACCCACCTGCACGCAGAGACACAGACACGCAGAGACACAGACACGCAGAGACACAGACACCCACCTGCACGCAGAGACAGAGACACGCAGAGACAAAGACATGCACCTGCACGCAGAGACACAGCCGCGCAGAGATACAAACACCCACCTGCACACAGAGACACAGACACGCAGAGACACAGACACGCACCTGCACGCAGAGACACAGACACGCAGAGACGCAGAGACACAGACACGCACCTGCACGCAGAGACACAGACAGGCAGAAACACAGACACGCACCTGCACGCAGAGACACAGAGAAGCAGAGACACAGACACCCACCTGCACGCAGAGACACAGACACGCAGAGATACAGACACGCAGAGACACAGACACGCAGAGACACAGACACCCACCTGCACGCAGAGACAGAGACACGCAGAGACACAGACACCCACCTGCACGCAGAGACAGAGACACGCAGAGACACAGACACCCACCTGCACTCAGAGACACAGACACGCAGAGATACAGACACGCAGAGACACAGACACGCAGAGACACAGACACCCACCTGCACGCAGAGACAGAGACACGCAGAGACACAGACACCCACCTGCACGCAGAGACACAGACACGCAGAGACACAGACACCCACCTGCATGCAGAGACAGAGACATGCAGAGACACGGACACGCAGAGACACAGACACGCAGAGACACGGACACGCACCTGCACGCAGAGACACAGACACGCAGAGACACAGACACGCAGAGACACAGACACGCAGAGACACAGACACGCAGAAACACAGACACGCAGAAACACAGACACCCACCTGCACGGAGACACAGACACGCAGAGACACAGACACGCAGAGACACAGACACGCAGAGACACAGACACGCAGAGACACAGACACACACCTGCACGCAGAGACACAGACACGCAGAGACACAGACACCCACCTACACGCAGAGACACAGACACCCACCTGCACGCAGAGACACAGACACGCAGAGACACAGACACCCACCTGCACACAGAGACACAGACACGCAGAGACACAGACACCCACCTGCACGCAGAGACACAGACACGCAGAGACACAGACACGCAGAGACACAGACACCCACCTGCACGCAGAGACACAGACACGCAGAGACACAGACACCCACCTGCAAACAACCCGAGAAATAGAATCCTATACAGACACACAAGACACAGACCAAGACACACAGACACAGAAAATACAGAAGCCCACACAGACACCCAGAGAGATACACAGACATACAAACACACACAGAGAGATACACAGACATAGAAACACACACCCAGAGAGATACACACCCAGACCTACAGGGAGAAACCCAGAGAGATACACAGACCCACAGACATACAAACACACACCAAGAGAGATACACAGAGATACAAACACACACCCAGAGAGATACACAGACATACAAACACACACCCAGAGAGATACACAGACCCACAGACATACAAACACACAACCAGAAAGATACACACCCAGACATACAGGGAGAACCCAGAGACACACAAACCCACAGATATCCAGACACACACCCACAGACACACAGAGAGACAGACAGCCAGAGACACAGACACACACCCACAAACATAGAGATGCAGACAGACAGAGAGACGCATTATGTGTAATAAAATGAAGGTCATTCTTAATAGTCTATTTACAATTATAGATTACAATGGGGGACAATGCATAAGATAAGAAAGAATATAAAATAAGAATGGCAAGGGAAAGGAAGCAGAGATGGAGAGATGCACAGACCCCTGAGACTTCACAACGTTTAAGAAAAGAAGGTTTACAGAGACTTCTAAATAAAAGAAAAATGGCAAAAAAAACAACAAAATGAGTCTGCTGGAGTTTCAAAGAAAAGAAAAAGTAAACAAAAAAATGTCTGTAAAACTGTCTCAAATGAACCTATTTTGCCTGCTGATACCAATGTTGATAGAGATGACACCAATGTAGATGTACAAAGTTCAAATGAAATTTATATTGATGAAGGTTATGATAGTCCTGTCTTTAGAGCACTAACAGTAGACACTCATTATTGTGGATTAATGAATGTGGTTTGTCAGTTTTGTGGAGCTTATCATTTTCAGAAAGAACAACCAACTGATGAAGAGTTTATTAGTTGCTGTCAGAAAGGAAAGGTAAGACTTTGAGAAAGACACACATTCCCCGAATATTTAAAAAGTATCATGAGTGATCCTACATTTCCCAATTACACCAATTTTAAGAACAATATTCGCTCTTATAACAGTGCAATTTCATTTGCTTCAATGGGTGCAACATTAGCCGAAAATGTACCAGGACATGGTCCTTATTGTTTTAAAGTCCAAGGACAAATATACCACTGGACTTCACATTTACACCCAGAAACAGGAGAGCAAAGGAAATTTGCACAGTTATATGTTCTCGATACAATGGAAGCTGTCGAACAAAGAAATCCTGCTTCCTGAAAATAGACAATGCTTACCCATAGTCTTTGAACAGCTTGATAACATTATGGCGAACAACCCTTATAGTCAAGCATACAAAAAATTACCGGAGGTTGAAAAAGAACAACTGGCACATGCGAAAAGACATCAATTGCCAATGCCAAGAGTTAATATGGTTCTCAAAAGGGATCGCCATACTGATCAAAGACGCTATAATTTACCAACAGCAAATGAGGTTGCCATGGTATTTAAAAATGATGATGGGGAACCACCATTTGAGCGGGATATTAGAATATATCCACACAATCAAGGACAACCTTTTATAAACATCAATATTTTAAGCAGTAATTTGGATCCTATGACATATCCCATTTTCTTTCCAAATGGGGAGCCAGGTTGGCAACCAAAATTGCAGTTGCAAAGTTATCCAAATAGTAAACTTCGTATTAGAAACAATATCTCAATGCTGGAATATAAAGTGGCACAAACTGCTGTCCAGGATCATTATAATCCTATTTTATGTGGGGGTAAACTCACACAACAATGGGTTATTGATTCATATCTACAAGTCGAAGCAAATAATCTAAATTTTGTCAAATTCCAACAAAACAAGCTTCGAGTTGAACAATATTGTGGATTGATGGATTATGTCGCTGAATTGGCTGGAAACAGAGACATTCCTGTTGGACAAGCAATGATTTTGCCATCCTCTTTCCAAGGATCTCCTTGCAATATGCGAGAAAGATACAATGATGCCATGGCTATTGTCACTAAATTTGGCAAACCAGATTTATTTATTACATTTACATGTAATCCACAATGGCCAGAGATCAAAGAAAATGTTATGCTTGGACAAACTGCTTCTGACCGACCGATTTGGTTGCAAGAGTATTCAAAATCAAACTTAATTCCTTAATTTATGATATCACTAAAGCAGACTTATTTGGAAAATGTGTGGCTTTTGTTTATACTATAGAATTTAAAAAAAGAGGCCTGCCACATGCACATATACTTTTAATCTTGCAAGAAAAAGATAAATGAAATACAGCAGATAGAGTGGATTTAGTGATTAGTGCTGAACTGCCACATACAGAAAAGCATTCCAGACTTTATGAGATTGTAACTCATAGAATGATACATGGCCCATGTGGAGAGAGCAATCCAAACTCACCATGTATGTTAAATAAGAAATGCATAAAAGAGTTTCCAAAACAAATTCAAATGCAGACTTATGTTATGCCAGCTCTCCTGCACAATGCTTCCTGCATATATTACTTCAAAATAGGTAAAGTATATTCATGTATTATTTTATTAATTATTTCATTAGCATTAGCAAAAAAAAAACAATGCTCAGAGCACACCAACAACCAAGAACCTCGCAATGAGCGCCGAAGCATCTTGGAACACCAACAAAATTAATCTCTCAACCAAACAACCTGCCTTACAATCTTATTGCCGTCATTTTTTGATGGGCAAGTTGCTAGTCACATATATAGTTGTCAGCAATGCGGGTCGTAGCTAACGCTTGGGCCAAGGGCCGAAGTTGCTGGCAAGGAGCACCTACGATTTGCGGAGGTGGAGGCTCTACGGCGCCTCACAACCCCTTACAAACGACCACACAAGTGCGAGTTTCAAAAACAAACACGCAATCACTAACTACGGACTTACAAAAAAATACAACCCGCGGGAATTATAAAAAAAAAAATGCAGACTTACACAAAAACCATTACGACCCGCGGGACTTAGAAAAAATACATTACGGACTCGCAAAAATACAAACTTAATGGACAAGACGCGCAGAGCGGAAAACATTAAAAAACACAAAACTACAATAAAAACCTTACCCACACAAGGGGGGACACCCAGGACCTCTGCAACACTGCCTAAACCTCGAATTCGGTCAAATTTACAAAGTTTAGACACTCGAAAATCACCTAAGCGAGAGAAAATATTGTTGTCGAAAAAAAAACCGAAAACGAGAGTACACGACCCCTAAAGCCACTAAATACCACAAACCCAATACAGCTTTTACAAAAACCTGTACGACCTACAACATACACCATTAGCAAGGACGCTTCATCATACAAACCCACCTACCACATACAAATTCGCCACCATTTTACACTAACTTACACAATGCGGAAGTACACAGCTACACTAACGGCTTCCCCTCGCGCACGCAGCCTATTTACACTACACACTGCGCACATTGCTGACACTTACACCTCAGCTCCACAACAGTGCAAACCGACATTATATGCTGCAGGAACATCAAAACAGATTGACAGCTCTTCAGCACAATGCTTCCTGCATATATTACTTCAAAATAGGTAAAGTATATTAATTTATTCCTTATTTAATTAGCATCAAAAAAACATATACATAAAAAATAAAAAAACAACGAGCGCCAATGCTGCTCATAGCACACAAACTACACCAGGGGACAAACTTGCAATAAGCGCAAAAAGCAGATCAGCGACGACCTTACAATGACAGCAAAAGTGGCAATGTTAAAAAAAAATACAACAACCAAGAGGATCGTAATGGCATAGGAAAAGACGGGATAGTGGGATGAGGATGATGGGAAAATGGGGTGAAAATAGAAAGATGGAATTAGGTCGGCTATGATGGAAATTTACTGCAGGAAGTTACATTATATATAAACAAGTATATTTTATAAGTATTACAGACAATATATAAAATAAATACATTATTGTGTTACCTGATCTCCTGATGATGGTCTGGTGAGTCTCATCCATCATCTCCATATGTCCCTCTATATCACACTAAAAGACACAGGAGGTGTATTAGGTCAGAGCAAAACTCCCCAGTATGTCAGACCAGGGCGATGTCCCAAAGCATTTACTGTAGGTGTTGTCATAGGTGTCAGAATAAGGTTAATATGTGTAATACTGGGTTATTGGGGCAGTCATTGTGTCACTGACCTAAAGTGCAGGTCTAACACAAGAGCCCCCTGTTATACCTGGCCCTCTATCACACACAGGACTCCCCAGGACTTCATGGGTTAAACACACAACTTGTACAATGACCTAACAGGGAATCAAACACTGTAATGCTGGTTAGGTCATTGGGAGACAAATATGGGAGACACTAAGGCCAAGTAGGATGGATCAGGGAGGAAAAGGATCTGAGTTACACTGTGATGGGACAGAGCACCTTCCTCAGGGGGTTTAGTACTTATATGGCACTAATTACTGACCAGACTGCGCATGTCTAATGTATTTATCACCATTATATATCTGTATACAGACATTTATACTGATATATATATATACACTATGGGATACACTGTCCCTGCACTATACATATATATCACATGCATAGAAATAAGGACAAATACATATTATATAAAAGCATACATACACAGCGCTCCCTCAAAACAGACTGACTGACTAACGATTCAGCTTGTGCCCCTGTCTTGGAATACCGTGGAATTCCGGTTGCTAGGAAAACGCTGTGATGTCATGACGCACGCTGTACAAACCCTATACGCAAATCACCTGGTTCGCCATGTTTGTTTGGGGCAAATACAGAAGATGTTTCACACAATGGATATAATTCCAGATACAGATATTAAATGCAAAAATTACATCATGATTGTACTGACCAAAGAAACAATCGGGATGGCTGTGACGTCAGTAGTTGCAGTGAGTCAGACATACGAACATATACCGTGGAAACCGGGCTGTAACCATAGACAGATCTATCGACAGTGCTGATTGGCTGCTCTTTGTATTGCATGTGTTTCTGGGACTTGTAGTTCGGTGTGGTGATTATTCACTTCCTGTTCTTCATCCAAGATGGCGGCCCGAAGCTCATATGTTTGTGTCCGAGTTCTCAGCATGTAAATATAGTGATTAATGATCTAATTAGTGATCAGGACATAATTCATTGGGTCATTTGGGTCTGTGACCAGTTTCTAAGTGTGAGGAGAATAAAAAGAAGCAACAAATACTGGGATATATATATATATATATATATATATATATATTAGTGTGTATATATTTTACTGTGTATATGATACTTATGTTTGTTGTACCTTATGAGGATGTAAAGCGCAGTTTGTGAAATCAATACAGGAAAACTAAAACATTATACAATATACTAACAAATTGCCTGTCAAAAAATAATGGCCATGAAATTGTAGGGCAGGTAATGCTGTTTGCCACGCAATGTAAGGCTTTTGGTCCTGTGAGTACCTTCGGTGCTCATTGCGAGCCTCATTCTGAGCGCTCATTGCTAGCCTCTCCCCTCGTGTACTTTTGGCAATCTGAGCCCCTTCAGTGCACCTTCACTCTGCGCTGACTGTCATAGGTGCACATCGAGAGTCTCGCAACGAGCGCCTTCGCCGCTCATTGCGAGTCTCTCCCCCCTTTGTGTACTTTTGCTCCTCTGAGCTCCCTCGGCGCTCATTGTGAGCCCTGCGCTGTGCGTCTTCGGCCCTCATCGTGTGTCTTGCAATGAGCGCCTTCGGGGCTCATTGCGAGCCTCTTCCCTGCTCTTTTTTTATAAATATATTTTTTAATAATAATAGTTAATTAAATACTACAATAATATATTTTACCAATTTGTAATTAATATATCCAGCAATCAGTATCCTGAAGAGCTAACAATCTGTTTGTATTTTCCTGCAGCATACAATGTACATTTGGACTGTTGCTGACCTGAGGAGAAAGACATGAGCAGGGCAGAATGAGTAGGGTTTTTTATTATTTACTGCACCAATGGGTCACATGACCAAGGAATTACAGGGATTGTTAGACAAGAATGCTTTGTATCTATCTATCTATCTATCTATCTATCTATCTATCTATCTATCTATCTATCTATCTATCTATCTATCTTTCTCCTTAACAATAATGCACATATATATTCTGTCACATCCTTCTCTACTATATTATAATGTATTTATATTTATGTTTATTCTCTGCATGTTCTGTTCCCATTTCCTTCTGGTCTCTGTCACATTCTCTTTGTCTCTAACTCACTGACACCGAGATCCACTGAATCCCAGAGACCCACGGACTGGGACAGATACACTGAGGTGGGAAAATACCCAGTCACACACACACACAAACACACACTGTCACCCACTGTCACTCACACACAGTCACCCACTGTCACCCACACATACACACACTGTCACTCACAGTCACCCACTGTCACTCACACACAGACACACACAGTCACTCACACACAGACACACACTGTCACTCACACACAGACACACACTGCCAACCACTATCACTCACAGTCTTTTTATATATATACTGGTATATCATATTCCTACTGATATCCAGAACTTTTCCGTGTCCCTTTAACATATACTTACACATCAAGACTGAGCATGCCCACCAATGACCATGAGTAACAACGAGAAGAAGTGGAGCTTTATCAAAACCACAACCTTAAAGGTAACGTTATAGTGATTGTTACTGCACAATTAGGTATCTTTCATGTTCCATGAGATCAGAGAAGTTACATTCTGTAAAGAAGATTTTACCTTTCACATAAAATGAGTATATTTGTTAGTGTGTATATATAGAGAGAGAGATAGCAAGCAGATAGAGAGACAACACACAGATAGACAGAGATAGAAGACAGATGGAGAGTTCTCAAAGAGAGTGTGCACAGAGAGAGCATAGGGAGAGGGCTTCAAGGAGAGGGACAGAGACAGGTTAATATTCTACTAAAAATAAGTAAACAGAGGCCAGTTCACTGTATAGCAAAAATAATTACACTACGTCTTTCATGGGCTCTGGGATGTTTCCTCCAATCCACACAAATAGACCTTCATCTAATATATTACTGTGGATACAACTGGAGTTGGAGCCAAATTAGTGGAAACAAAGTCCTCATGATCTTTATTAATTCCATGAACCAACGACACTCAGCCTGATGATGAGCAAAACTGTTGTATTGCCAGAGAGTCCAACTGTGCCACATAAAGAGAAATATACTGCAGGATATTGTAGGATCCCACCCCAAATAATGGTCAAGTGAGTGACTCTGCACTTGTGGGCATTCCACTGTCACTTTGGAAAGTCCTGTTGGTTGTCATCACTAGTGTCCCCTCTCAGTTTTACACAGCTTTTTACCTGGACATTTTCTGTTTTTTTCATAAAACCCTTAATGGGGGAAACAACCAATGCTACTAAGAAAGGGGACCTGCTGCTACCTCTAGTTTTGCCCTGCTATGGCAAACTGCCAGGAAATGGCTTTAACATTTAAATCAAAAGTTTAAATTTAAGGTTATTCAAACATGCTGTGTTCCTTAGAGGAGTTCACATTATGTCTTAAATGTTTAATTTAATTACTCGCCTGTGTTGATATTCACAGGAAGGCCCTTCTCTTTAGCCTGCTGATTAGCTGTTATAATTCGATCTTTGTTTTTTTGAGAAATAAGGGAACAGGAATAGCCTATTGATGGATAATAACTCTTAAAGAGCTAGTGACAAACAATGTCCCATATCACATTCAATCTTCCCTCATATGGCAAAATTACTTTGCTTATCCTTGAGAAGCTGAAAACATGTGTTTTATATTAGCTCAAAAAAGTGAAATAAAACCAATCTAGAAAAAGAGCTCACCCTTAGTACTCTTTTGGTATAAAAAAAGTAATAATGTGATAATGTATGAGGAGTATATGGAAAATACAATGAATAACTACTGTGAAAGTTATTCAATACTTCACTCCTTATTGCCTTAGACTACTATATGTCATTAAAGCAGACTAGCAATTCAAAGTAGTCAAAAGGAGTTAGGAAAATATTCCAAAGTTTACCATAATACATAAATAATCCTCCATTAATTTCATAATCAGCATAACCAGAGTACTTGCGCTTTTGTTGAGATAGTCCCGACGGTCCCGTTTCGCCCTCCTTAGGGCTTACTCATGGGCTAGTGAATTTCGGTTCAAATGGAGCTTTTAGCCCTTTTCCATCCATTTCCGGCTTATTAAACGCAATTAGCGTCATTACGTTGCCACGTGGTGACGTAGTAGACGTGAAAACGTCACCACGTTTATTTTTCCCCTCAAGTTATTGATTCGCCAACCATGCGTGATTTGCCAAACGCAATTCGCGTCATTACGTTACTACGTGGTGACGTAGTTGGCGTGAAAACGTCACCACGTTTTTTTCCCCCTCAAGCTGTTGATTCGCCAACCAGGCGTGATTTGCCAACCAACTCCATTTTACTCTATCTTGCCAACCACACGTTATTTGCCAAACGTTTCCATTATATTAGTACTGTGTAATTACACTTGTAATCTATCTGAAGGCATGTCTACACGATATATAATCTTATGAATCTTTAGAAGACACTAAGTATCTTCTACAAGTATATTATTCATCTATATCCATACTTACTGTATATATATATATATATATATATATATATATATATATTTAGATGTTTATTATATATTTAAAATATAAAGTAGATACCTTGAACTTTAAAGCATTTTGGGGAATGGGGATACTCTCTGTGAACACTAATTCAATTTCAGAATCTTTTAGTGTATCTCCATATAGAGAAACTTCAATAGTGATAGATTTCTTTTATCACAGTGATATATAGAAAAAATAAAATAATTAATAGTTTGAATGTGTTGTAAGTAATTAATTATAGACTCTAAAGTTGTGAAAAATAACATATATTGTGTCTGTATAATAAGTTCTAAAATAATTGCGTGCTGTATTGTGTATGTACATAAGTTGTGTGCAATAAATTGAAAAAATATATATTGAGTGTGAAATTATATCTATACAAATGTTGTTAAATTTTTTGTCAAATATTGTATAATAAGAGATATTTATTTCCTTCTTAGTGGTGATTTTTCTATTTCTCAATTATAGAAAAGCAGAATATGAAAATCCTTCATTAAGTCCTTGTGGGCTTTGGGTATTCAATAAAAAGATCCATTTGCTCTCTAACTTTAAAAGATCTTTATCAATGTCCCCTCCTCTTGGTTTCTGTGAGATTTGATCAATTATTGAAAATTTCATTGCTTAGGAGGGCGAAACGTGACCGTCGGGACTATCTCAACAAAAGCGCAAGTACTCTGGTTATACTGATTGTGATATTAATGGAGGATTATTTATGTATTATGGTAAACTTTGTAATATTTTCCTAACTCCTTTTGACTACTTTGAATTGCTAGTCTGCTTTAATGACATATAGTAGTCTAAGGCAATAAGGAGTGAAGTATTGAATAACTTTCACAGTAGTTATTCATTGTATTTTCCATATACTCCTCATACATTATCACATTATTACTTTTTTTATACCAAAAGAGTACTAAGGGTGCGCTCTTTTTCTAGATTGGTTTTATTTCACTTTTTTGAGCTAATATAAAACACATGTTTTCAGCTTCCCAAGGATTAGCAAAGTAATTTTGCCATATGAGGGAAGATTGAATGTGATATGGGACATTGTTTGTCACTAGCTCTTTAAGAGTTACTATCCATCCATAGGCTATTCCTGTTCCCTTATTTCTCAAGAAAACTCAAATCTATATTTAGGTGTTAAGCACCAGGGAACAATGTACAGTGATACATTGAGTTAATATAATTCGATCTTCAACTAGCTTATGATTTGCATTAAAGTATATATCTATAACATATAGTTCCATTTACCCCACCTCACCCTCCACTGATAACTACAAACACCCCCAAAATACAACTCTCAGGATGTGATGTAAAAAACGCAAAATGGATTCCTATATTCATAAACCGAGTCTTCTAAAATTCAGATTTACCCAGAAATGCTTTACGCTCACTGCTTACAGAGCTGCTAATATTGTAAGTTTGGTACTGTCACAAGGAAAGACCAGCTGGACCGGCCAATGAATGGATCCCCCTGGTTAGGTCCTCCTCAGGTTTCTGTGTATCGGTGCTGGGGATTACCCTGGAAGGAGGCTGCTTTAGGATCTCTGGAGAGCAGGAATAAAGTACCTGAAGGTCGATGCAGGATTGCCTGCTAACTGGGACTGAAACAAGCTACTAAAAAGCCTTTTTCCTCCCATTAGAAATACATCTGATGCACTTGTATACTTTCAAAAGGGTTAATTATTATTATTATCGTTTTTTGTAACGCGCCAACATATTCCGTGATTTTTATTGAAGCGTACAGGGACTTATATGCAAGGGAGCACAAACAAGTCCTGGCAATTAAATGCATATTTATGCAGAGTAACAAAAGATAACACTATTAAGATAGGAAGCTGACATAATCACTCAGCAGGATGCCCCACTGTGTTAGTCTCACAATTGACATTTTAGACCAGCCTTTAGAAACAGTAATTGAACAACAATGTATGAATGATAAAACTACACAAAACTACATATAACAAATAACAAGCATTTAGGCACACAATGCAAATAACACACACAAGGGGTATTCACTGAGGATGAGGATCCCCAACCCAGGAGAAACCATGTTTATCACAGGGGTAGCCCTGGGCTGGTAACAAAGCCCATGTGTGTTATGTCCATCTTGTGCTGGCCCAGGGATGGGATTCCCTTGGGGAAGACTGAACTAGGTTCCTTTGCTGAACAAAGAGAACCAGGTAGCACATTACTTTACAGTCTTCTCCCCCATAAGGACTGTCATCACATGTACATATTTGTCTTTTTTCCCCCCTTTAACTGCAGTGGCCACAAGTTCCTGAGGTATAATTTGTATGGGTCATGGGGTTCCATAACTATTTTGATCTAAAAATGGCTCCATATAAGAATTATTTCTGGATTCAATTATATAAAGTGCCCTATCTATAACTACCTGACTTGCCTTGTCAATGTCTTGCCGAATCCTATTAATACACCAATTATAACCAAAATGAGTAAAGACAAAAAGAAAATAGAGAAAGTAGTTGAGAAATTCTTAAGTCAGGCGAGATCATCTACCCGTTGACTGGAGAGGTGAGAGCTGCATGACAAAAAATTGTGTTGATATTAAAGCAATGTCCAGTAATAGAGGAAAAGGAAACCAAAGGGGTGAATATTACAGTGCCTTGCAAAAGTATTCACCCCCCTTGGCACTTTTTGTGTTTTGTTGCCTCACAACCTGGAATTAACATGGATTGTTGAGGATTTGCATAATTTAATTTACAGAACATGCCCACAACTTTGAAGATATATATTTCTTTTTATTGTGAAGCAAACAACTAATAGGACAAAATAATCGAAAAAGTCAATGTGTATAACTATTCACCCCCCAAAAGTCAATACTTTGTAGAGCCACCTTTCGAAGCAATCACAGCTCCAAGTTGCTTTGGATAAGTCTCTATGAGCTTGCCATATCTTACCACTGGGATTTTTGCCCATTCCTCCTTGCAAAACTGCTCCAGCTCCTTCAAGTTGGATGGTTTGCGCTTGTGAACAGCAATCTTTAAGTCTGACCACAGATTTTCTATTGGATCAAGGTCTGGGCTTTAACTAGGCCATTCCAACACATTTACATGTTTCCCCTTAAACCACTCCAGTGTTGCTTTAGCATTGTGTTTGGGGTCATTGTCCTGCTGGAAGGTGAACCTCCGTCCTAGCCTCAAATCACGCACAGAGGAGTACAAGTTTTGCTCAAGAATATCCCTGTATTTAGCACCATCCATCTTTCCCTCAACTCTGACCAGTTTCCCAGTCCCAGCTGCTTAAAAACATCCCCACAGCATGATGCTGCCACCACCATGTTTCACTGTGGGGATGATGTTCTTTGGGTGATGTGATGTGTTAGGTTTGCGCCAGACATTGCATTTTCTTTGATGGCCGAAAATTTCAATTTTAGTCTCATCAGACCACAGCACCTTCCTCCATACATTTTGTGAGTCTCCCACATGCCTTTTTGCAAACTCAAAACATGCCATTTTGTTTTTTGCTCAAATTAATGGCTTTCTTCTGGCCACTCTGCCGTAAAGCCCAACTCTATAAAGCCTACAGCTTATTGTCGTTCTATGTACACTCTGCAGCTCCTCCAGGGTTATCTTAGGTCTCTGTGCTGCCTCTCTGCCCGGTTCGTGAGTTTTGGTGGGCGGCCGTCTCTTGGCAAGTTTGCTGTTGTGCCATGTTCTTTCCATTTGAGGATGATAGATTAGATGGTGCTCCTGGGGATCATCAAAGGTTTGGATATTTTTTTATAACCTAACCTTGACTTGTACTTCTCAACAACATTGTCCCTTACTTGTTTGGAGAGTTCCTCGGTCTTCATGGCAGTGTTTGGTTAGTTGTGCCTCTTGCTTAGGTGTTGCAGCCTCTGGGGCCTTTAAAAAAAAGGCGTGTATATGTATTGACAGATCATGTGACACTTAGATTGCACACAGGTGGACATCATTTCACTAATTATGTGACTTATGAAGGTAATTGGTTGCAGTACAGCTTTTTATGGGCTTCATAACAAAGGGGGTGAATACATACTCACATGCCAAGTTTCTGTTTTCTATTTCTAAAGTATAGTTTTATGTATATATTTTCTCATTTCACTTCAGCAACTTAGACTATTGTGTTCTGATTCATCACGTAAAATTCAGATTAACAAGGCATTGAACTTAAGGCTGTAATGTAACAAAATAGGTAAAAAGTCAAGGGGTCTCTTAATGAGTGGGTCACTCTTAATGAGTGGGTATTCTTATTCCAACCTTCAGTCAAGCCAAATGTTATAATAAGACTTTTAAATTAAATAGATATTCTTCATATATTTATATAACACCTTCATGCATTTATATATCACCCTCCAAATGTCTAGAGGGTAATAATTCTTTAAATATAATAGCACACTATGCTTGAAGCTTTTAATATGTAGTAGCACGCTGTGCTTAAAACTTTTTGCATATAGTTAAAGAAAGACTTTTAGTATGACACCAGTTTTTTTATATATATATATATATATATATATATATATATATATATATATATATATATGTGGGAAACAACTCCTTAAACCCTTTTTAGGCCACAGTCCCAGCTAGTGATTTATAACGTAGGAGGCAAGCTGTATTAGTTATAGCTTTCATCTATAAAGGTAGATATCCCATTTGGAGGCCTATGTGTAACACATCAGTCTCTGTGTCCAAAGGCTGTATATAGATTAGAATCACTGGTTTGCAGCAGGGGCTATTTCACGTATAATAAAAGTCAAGCAGGCATAGTATACTAGGCAGGGGTGCATGGAGCATTAAACTAAGCCGTTTCTCTATAGAGTTTGCGGGCTCTGTTTGGCTCGACCTCCGGATTTGCAATGCGCACGCCTTGCGTAATGACGTACGCAGCGTCGTTGCTAGGAGCCTGACGCGTTTCGACGTATGAATATTATGGTTAAAATATGATCCTACTATATGAATGCTGGTTTATGCTCTGCAGAATATTAGCCAGACTTTTGCAGACCAAGGCTAATAGATAATCCTGTTACAGAGATTCAAGAGATAAGAAAGTTGTAAAGGATCCTTGCAGTTTCCAAAGTGTTTTCATTCTCTGATAAGAACAAAGAAGAATGATCTAATTAATGTCTGATTGTATCCAAGTTGCCAGGGAGGTGTGACTCACCTATTGTCCTATATGTGTATTGTATGGGGGATATGTGCAATGTCTGTGTGTTATGTGTAAAAGATATTTTTACTAACTTTTGAACCCCTGGTCTGATTCATGCCATTTCTGTATATTGTTCCCCTGGGTGAGAGCTATTGAACGGTGCTGGACTTAAAGGTGTACCCCCTGTATTTGGGGTACATCCAGAATGTGGTTAAAATTGTGTCTGTTTTAATTGTGTTACCTGTTATCTGAGGGGAGGAGACGTGGGGGTTGAACCATGTATATAATTGGCTGTTGTGATAATTATGTGGGTGTAGCCCTTCAGAGGGCACCATTGCATAAAAGGAGATTCCCTGTCATTAAAATATAGTTCTTCTTGACCCTTCAAAACGTAGCCTCGTCTCGTTATTTGAGGGGATCGCTATCATACTGGGGATTGCTATGCTTTTGCATACTCCCTTGAGCTGTAACTACTGAACGCTTGTTCCTGATGTACTCATCCTTGGAGTCTGTGGTGGTTTTGGTGTTCGGTGCGGTGCTTGTAGGCCTCGACGCAAAATAGGACGCGTCCATCAACGGAGGTACCCGGTCGGGGTGCCAGTAGATCAGTTACAGACATCTTTATCAAAGGGATATATGTCACAAAATAATAAGCTACTTGAAGAGATGATAAGAAGCATGTGTGTTCATGTGTGTGAGTCACATATTCACTTCATGTACTGAAGTTTGACGTGTCGCTCTCTCTTATCCTGTAGGAATACACCATTGTGAAGAAGACTCCCCCCCCCCCATATTCACTAGCTGACTGGAGAGGTGAGCACTGCTGGACAATATGACATTATACCAGGACACAGTGACTCCTTTTTCTGCCCAAGCTCTATTTAGACCTCTGACTTGAGAGGTGAGCACTGCTGGGCAATGTGACATTAAACCAGGACACCGTGGCTTCCAAGCTCTTTCTGGATTTGATTGTGTTTTCCTGTCTTTTGTGTCTTTTTCTCGGCATGTTCTCAGTAACATTATCTTCCTCTCCTTTGTCTCTATCAGTAAGAGACTCTGACAGAACTGTTCTCTGTGTCAGCACTGATTGGACTGTGTGTATTCCAGGTACCTATAAAGTGTGATGATGTGGCCGTCTATTTCTATATGGAAGGACACAAGGAGCTGTACAAGGACGTGATGATGGAGAATCACCAGACTTTGGGAATCCTGGAAAAACGAATCTCACATAATATTATCATTTTGGAAGTCAATATAAATTATCCCATGAAATTTCTCCAGGAATGTCCAGCAATATCTAAATCCCAGAGTATGTCCTCGAATTGAAAGTAGAAGTCAAACAACTGAAGTTTCTGAAAATTATGCATTTCCAATTGTTTATTTTTATTAAATAAGCCTTATATTTTGTTTAATGTAATAATAGCACACAAACTCACCTAATCGTTTATTTGTACTAAAAGGGCTCCCTGATGTTACTTTAGACAGAGAAGAACAAGAGTATGAGAGAAATGCAAATGATTATCATCAACATGAAATCCAATCTGAGATATATGCAGGTGCATGATATGGATAATATGAATGTATAATTCAGAACTACTTCCATCATCCTGATATTTATTTCATCTCTGAATTCAGCAGATGGTTATACTGATATTGCATTTTAATCTGATTTAAAAGACCACTAGGAAAATGTTACATGCTGAAGAATGAGGCAAGTAGCATAAACAGTCGTCTGGCCGAAAACTATGTAAGATTTTCTTTAAATATAATTTACCTCTGCAAGTGATTAGAGGCTGTCATGAGACTAATTATTTGTGTTTCATATATGAGAGGTTGGGTACAGAGCTTGGAAAACAAGATTGCTACAGTTTCTATGAGCGAGTGGTCAACGTGCTCTCCAATCATATTACAGAAACCAAAGATACAGGCCCTCATTCAATTGCAATTTGGCCAATTGAATAGTGCTCTAAATAAGCACATAACATCTTTTTTTTCAATAAGTTTTTATTTAGTGAAAACCTTGCTTTTGGATAGATGTTTACTAAATAAAAACTTCTTAAAAAAAATATGTTATGTACTTATTTAGAGCCCTATTCAATTGGCCAAATTTCAATTGAATGAGGGCCTCAGTGTCCTCGTCCCTCCATCCCCCCCTGGTTTCATTGCTGAATAGATTGGCAGAGCACATCCATCAGGCTCAAAAGCTATCAGACAACCTGGCCCCCTAGCAAGCACTCTGCTAAAATTAATTAAAATTTTCTCTAAATTAATTAAAATTTTCTCTAAATATACCTTTTTATACTCATCTCTTGCTTCAGGATCTTTGGTGGGGCAGGAATGTAGTTATGGAATGTAGATGCAGAATTCCTTGGTAGCTGGACTGGAGCAAAGTGATTGAAAAGTTCTTTAACACGTCTCAGAAATACAGCTGACATCTGATGATCACTTAAGCAAGGCCATAATTACCGATTTAGAAACAGCAAATAGTAAATGAGACTGTCAAAATTTACGTCCGTGAAACATGGAGGTTAAACATCAATCAATTAGCGTTTAGATGTTCGATATGCGATTGGAATCCGGCAGTGTATAAAAAACTAAAAATGAATGATAATACTGTTCTAGTCCATGTGGGTGGCCTGATATGTATTAACTCCTTGATTACTAGTGCAGTATTATTATTATTATTTTGCCTTTGCAATGCTACGAACAGGTGTTTAACCCCCATTGGGAGTCCTATCTGGTACTTGTAGGATTTTCTTTTACATTTGCCATTTACTGATGTTAAAACAATTGCGGGCTTGAGGAATTGTGGCAATTGAATAGCGATTTGTGATTGTAACATTTACAAGTTTGAAAGATCAAAGGTTTAGCTGGGTCGGAGTTACGATTTTGACAACCGCATGGATTTTCAGCCTGAAACACATAAACTGTTTGTGGGTCGGTAAAAGACGCAAATTGAATAGCAAATTAGTTTACAGGTTACATTAATGGCTCCAGCAACTAACAATTGCTAAATTGAATAGGGACCATAGTTTTTAATATTTGCTTACATAGCTGCTAATGTTAACTCTTTTCTTGCCTTCTTCGGAAAGGGTGATTTTGTTTCCTAATTGTCCTTTAATGTTTCCATGAGCGAGATCTCCTTAATGAATCATAATGTGCTCAGCAGGACATTAGAAAAATATAGAGGAGAAACTCCACATCATGACAATATCAAACAACAAGACATATCTCATTTTATTTGGAGGACTTATGGGAACAGCATAAGTAAATATTTTTATTGAAGATATAAAGGATAATGTCCTCATAGTTAGAACTATGGTATTCCCATTAGTAACTTCCAGACCATAAAGAAGGCTGAGCGCCTTATAATTGATGACATTGAATTGTGGTGTTGGAGAGAAGTGGATAGAGTCCCTTGGACTGCAAGAAGATCCAATCAATACTTCATAAAATAAAGCCAAACAGTTCACTAGGTATGATCATGAGACTGAAGGTCAAATATTTTGGCCATATCATGAGAATACAGGATTTCCTAGAGAAAACTCTGATGTTGGAAAAGATTAAAGGCTCAAGAAGAAGAGACATTGCAAGGCCACCGCCAAAGAGCTATTAGTCTACATTTCAGCTAACAACAATAATGTCTTAGATATCTGGCTATATGATAGCTTTAAGATTGTGGGAGCTACATGTTAAGGGGGGGGGCTGTCATTGAAGGAATGTCTACCTGAGAGGCACTGGGAAAACCTTACACCTCATACATTTCCTTCACAATGCTTGCAGATGCAGAAGATGCCTTCAAGTACCTGAATTGTCCCTAAAACAAAACAAATAGGAAGGAAAAAACGAAACAAACTAAAAGCTATGGGCCTAAAAAAAGGGACTGCAGCATCTCTTCCCAACAGCATTCCTCAGTGACCATCAATTGGTGGCATGTTCAACAGAACCCTACTTGTCCATAGAAAAGAGGATCATAGGCCATGTGATGGGAGGTAGCCATGTGCGTACAAAATATCACCATCACTTAGGCCAAGATCCAAGATCTGGGACTCAGCTGGAGCCAGGGGTTGTGATGTTGGGGTCCCTGGTGGACATGACGGCCAGGACACCTCACTGTGCGGGGAAGGAGGTGCTGTGGCATAGCCCACCGATGTTGAGGGCCCCAGCGAGATGGCAAATATTTGGAGGAGGGGGACGGTTCGGTCAAAGCTGCTGGGGCTGTCGTCACCTACCAGGACCTCCCCCTCCTCAGATACAGGGCCCTCTGATGAGCCTGTAGCCTCCTCACTGGACCCAGATCTCCTCCTGGATGCTGAAAGAGAGAAAAAAAGAGGTACATGTCATTAGTATGCTGATTAATACATTGATATGTGTTCACATTGATATGTGTTCACACATTTGACATCTAGGCCTAAACCTGGATAATTCTCTTTACTGCAACTCAGATTAGCTATCATTTGCTAGATTTTATCTATTCTTTTGTTTCTTGTCTTGACCTCTCCTGGCTCCTAACGCTATCTGTATTTCATCTGGGGTCTGTAACTGCATGGGCTGCAGTGGGCACACCAATACATGGACTCTCTATTGCTTGATTACTCTTGGGGTGCCCATGAATGACAGTGATTTGTCATCTTCATGGATTTAATGATGCATCCATCTATCCCTTGTTAATTCCATGGAGCTGACATGTCAGTGTCTTTGTTGGTCACCATGTACATGTGTAGTGTGTGTGATGCACATGTGGTGGCTTGTTGATGTAGGTCATATTCACCTGAAATGGAGGCTGGGTCCTACTGGGCCACCGGAGATGAAGCTCCAGCTGCGGGCAGTGGTCTCAGAGGGTCCCTTGCGACCCTCTCCCACTCCTTATAGGTCACGCAATGTCCTTTGTCTTCTCTTGCCATCTTCCTCCTCACTGTGGCCCTGATATCCACATAACTGTGCTTTAAGGACCCCAAGACCCTAGGCACTGTGGACAACTCCTTCATTACCTCCACTACCTCCTTCCAAGCCCGAGCCTTAGGCCCAGGCTTCGCTTCCCTCGCAACCAGGATGACGGGCCGGTCACGGATCCTACACAGGAGGACCATACTCTTCTGGGGCATATAATTACGGGCCCTGCTCCTGTCCTTTCCAATAGCCCCATGCTCTCTCGACTGTGTTCGGGGGCCAAGGCCTCCCTGATCTCTCACCTGAGGCCTGTACCCTTCAACAAATTAACCCTCCCACGGGGAACAGTCCCCTTCCCCTCTGTCCCTCCTCTATGTGTGCCTGCACTGGCATCCCCTGGGGACTCCTCCTTCCCTCTCTCTGGGGACCCTTCCTCCTCTCCTTCCGGGGACATCTCCTCCTCTCACTCCGGGGACATCTCCTCCTCTCCCTCCGGGAACCTCTCCTCCTCTTCTCTCCCTCTTGGGACCCCTCCTCCTCCTTTCCCTCTGGGGACACCCCTCCTCCTCTCCCTCTGGGGACCCCCCCTCCTCCTCCTCTCCCTCTGGGGACCCCCCTCCTCCTCCTGCTCTCCCTCTGGGGACCCCCCCTCCTCCTCCTCTCCCTCTGGGGATCCCCCTCCAAAGCAACCACCTCTCCTCCACCCTCCTCTCCACTCTCGCTGCCCTCCTCACTCTCCACTCCTCTCCTTCTGCGCCCTCCTCTCGCACCTATCTCCTCCCTCCATGCTTCAAAATAATAAATAAATAAGGATAAATCAAAATAAATGTGATGGTCATATGGGTTTAAATTAAAAGTGTATGTTCTATATGTTATCAAGTGTTGGGGGTGCGGTGCAAGGGTTGGGAGGGGGTGTATCTATGTGTCTTTAACTTATCTGTCTGTCAAATATATGTAATGTGTAAATATGTGTTACTCTTAAGTGTAAATATGCTAGGAATATAATACAAATCAATCAAAAATAGTGCGCCTACAAATCAAAAGAACGATAAAGAAAGAAAAGTATTACTGGAATATGTGTGTTGTAAAGAAAATATGTGTGTACTATGTGTATTTAATAAGTGTTGGGGGATGGGATGTGGTGGATGGGATGGGGGGGTGGAATGGGGAAGATGGGAGTGTGGGGTGTGTGTCCTAACTCTATATATGTCTCTATGTATGTTATTTAATCTACGTGTCTTGCAAATATGTGAAATCTGTAAATATGTGTATGTCTTAAGTGTAAGTACTTAGGAAATATACAAGAAAAAGACAAAAAAAGTAATCTACAGTACCTCTCTCCAAACCACTACTCTCACAACTCAAGCTCTCTCCCACCTGCTCCTGGAACTGCGTGCTAACTCCAATGGCTCTCACAATACAGTCAACGCATGGGTGTGTGTCAATCACATTTATAAGCTACTACTGTCAATCAAATTCTTTAGCTCAAACATGATTGGCTGAGAGGAGTGTCTCGCTAGTACGTCCCCTTTTCTGCTTGCGAGCGCTCCAACTGCCTCAGCCAATTACATACGCACTTGGTGGCCTGACACGGCCAATAGCGCAATAACGATGCCCGCCAAATGCCGGTCACCTAATTACAGGCGCACTTGGCTGTGTCAGGGCGCTAAGTGCGTATGTAATTGGCTGAGAGGCTTTTGGCTGGTTATTGCGCTCTTGGCCGCGTTGGCCCTCCATAAGCCTCTCAGCCAATTACATACGCACTTGGCCCGCCAAAAGCCTCTCAGCCAATTACATACGCACTTGGCGGCCCTTGTTAGGCCTCTCAGCCAATTACATACGCACTTGGTGGCCCGTGTTAGGCCTCTCAGCCAATTACATATGCACTTGGCGGCCTGACACGGCCAAGTGAGCATGTAATTGGCTGAGAGAATTCTTGACATAAAATACTAATACCAGGTGTTGTAATCAACAAGTTATATAACCACATCCCCAACAAGTCATCAGCACGTCTGAAACAGCATGGATTCTCAACAAGCGAGAGGGATGCTGGAGAGTCTGAATGGGCAGATGAATCTAATTTATTATTGTGAGTACCACATGACACAGCATGGAGATTCGGAAGCAAGGTGTGTGATTGAGGGGTTGTTGGGGAGTGGCAGAGTGGAGTGTCTGGGAGTGGATGAGGGTGTGAGTGGTGATGTGTTCCATGCTTGGGCAGAACCAAGCCCGGCAAGGGAATTACCACAGGCCTAGTATTTTGGTGGAGGATCAGGGAGGAGAGAGAGCTCCAGTAGCACAGAGACAGAAGGATATAGGGCCAGCTGTACACAGGGAGGCTGACAATGATGTCGGTGATCAGCTGTTAGGGAAAGAAGTACAGGAAGGGGTGGCTCAGGCAGAATGGGGGGGGGGGGTAGCCTGTCCAGGAGCCTTTGAGGAGGCGAAGGGCACCCAATGTGTACAGGGAGAGACTCACATTAGAGGGGTTAACTAATGGGGAGATGCATGAGCGTTCTTGGCTGACCCGTGCCAGTCATGTGGAGCTCTATGCAGTCCTGAAGTCCTGAGGGAGGACCTTGTGCCTCGCTCACGGACCATTAGAGCCATCCCAGGGCTGACACGGATGTTAGCTGCACTACACCTCCTTGCCTCTGGTAGCTTCCAGAAGACGCTCAGCATAGCCGGAGGAATGTCTCAGCCAAGCCTCTCCAATTGTCTGAGTGCATTCCTCCATGCTATTGTTTGGAAAGCTACCAGATACATCAGTTACCCTAACACTGTGGAAGAGATCTCAAAGGTGAAAGCAGATTTCCACCAATTAGGAGGTGTCCCCAATGTGCTTGGTGCTATGTGATTGTACCCATGTGGCACTGATACCTACTAGAGAGCAAGAAGTGCTGTACAGAAATCGCAAGCACTATCATTCAATAAATGTACTGGTTGTTTGCGATGCGAACATGCGCATACAAGGTGTGTATGCAGGCTTCCCAGGAAGTGCTCACAATGCCCATATCCTGTGTCTATCCAGCACATATGAGATATTTGAGGCCGTCAGATTTCCATCTGGATGGCTACTGGGTGAGTACACATTAGTAATCACAGTCAACCATACCTTACTATAACTGGATTCAATAACACACACGGTACATACTACCAAAGCCAGAACATAATAGCTCATTGCTGCCCATAATCCTGTGTTAGATTGGCCAAATAGTATGCAGTTCACAACAACATATGACAAAAACCACAATTGATTAATCATTAGGTATATGTTCTGATGCATTACCTTGTATCCTGTGACATGGACATCTCTAGCCTTCATAATGTGTAGTGTGGTCTTGTAAGGGCTATGTAAGTGAGCTGGATTCAGAATGCATCTGATAGAGGAGAATTAATAGTGTTTGGAAAACATTTTCTTGCATGAATATATCCCTGAATAAACATAAATTAGCTTACCTCAAAGTTATCTCCTAGGTCTTTTGGCATTTGCGTTTGATCATAACATTTACATTCAGAATATTACACTATCATTCTTCACCTCAGTAACTTCTGGCATGTGCTCGGTCCAAGAACTGCAAGAGTTACTTCCTGTGCTCTCTACCAGAAGGGTCGCAATATGTACGATGTTTTATTTTCCTTGTGCCCCCGCCTTATGTAAGCATCCTGCAGGTGTGACCATCTGGATTTGACATTTGTGCAAATAACATTGTAATTGAACTGAAGCTTCATATAGAACACATGTATTAATACACTACTAATTATCCTCTATCAGATGCATCCATGATCCAGCTCCCTTACATATATCTTTAAATTTGTGCTAGCCACAGGGATGTGTTCATAGGTCATGATGACAATATTTGGTCATATGCTTTGTCAAACATCACAACATCCTATTCATATCAACATGTCAATCACTCTATTAATGTAGGCCTATCTCTCTCTTTCCAGAATACATCACATAGGTAAGCAGTGATAAATAATAACAATCCACAGCGCACGTGTCCTGGTGGAACAAATCACCTCATGGATGACCTTGGGACCGCATCCAAGGTAAAACACCACATTTGGCTCTCCAAAGATGCATTAATGTGTAATCTTTATTTTCATTAGTCATCAGATATATCCTTCCTCATCTGCCAGATGAGTAGCTCGTTTCATATGTATGGAAAGAACAGTGAAGATGTATGTATGTAATGACCAGCATATATTGGTATGTGATGAAGTAGGCGCTCATGGAGCATGTGTAATGTTAATATTGATATGTTCCTTGTATGTTTGTTTCAGATCGCAAAGATGAGCCCCATTCCACAGTCAGAACAAGGAATGATGATGAGCATTCCCACATTCTATGACCATGCTATTGTCTCATGTATGTTCATATGCAATAGTCGATTATGCGTTGCATCGGGTGTGATATTACATCCTCTACATAGATTTGTATGGACCTATTGATTTAGACATGCTATTCTCTCCTCTACTTGGACTATTGTGAGGCCTGTAGCATACTTCCTTTCAGATCTCTTTCTCAGTGCTGATGTGATCCTCCCTGTACATATGGGGAAGAGTAACTCTAGCCTTGGAACATAACTGTTATGAGGTTCCGTTTCTCTTCAGTTATGCATATGCCACATCAGATAATAGAGATGCTCATTCAGAGAACATAATTCACCTCAAACTTGCCTATTTGTTGTGATTTCCGCTAACACATGAAATTAGTTTGAACACACTGATATGGTTCTGGTCAGGTCCCCATCTGAGTGTCCAAACTTAGGTATGGAGAGTCTGCTCTTATAGTTGATTAGCATTTCCAGCGAACTGACCTATGGGGGTTCTAACATTGACCGGTTGAGCACTTGTACCTCTGCAGTTGCATAGGAGTGTCTGTTGCGCACACACACACACACACACAAGACTACAGATTACTTCTCCCCATGAGTATATCTCCTTATTCTGTATTGATGTTTTGGAATATTGAATGTTATCATGATATAACCGATGTTGCCTCATGTTGGATGATGCACTGTATATCCCCCCTCAATTGATCATCTATATCAATGTCATCCCCCTGCCTATAAATCTGTCCCTATTTCCCAGTGTTACTGGAACTCTGTATCCTACCCACCTCCACCATGATACTGAGCAGGCCTGTGGTAATTTGTCAGTGTGTGGCTCTTTGTGAAAAATTAAACCTAATTTGTCAGTCAATATTGTTTGTGTAATCCTGGATAATGTTCACACTATATATTTACCATGTAACAAGTACATTACCCTGAAAGCCAACAGATGTGCTCCTCATCATCAGTTAGGGGTGTAACTATTCTGTTCAATATGTGTTTACATTACTACATAATAATCATGAACGTAGATTCATACCATCATTGAAGTTAAGCCCTTCAAGTCATTATATACAACCCTGCATGTCTATAGACATGACTCCTGAATTCACACCCCTCTGGCTGACACCTACATCTATATTGGCAAGGTACAGATTAATTTAGTATATGTATGTCTCTAAACAAACACACATATACGTATTGAACAATGACACTTCATTCTATCTGTATTCTGTCAATTAGAAAGCATGATATGGTACAAACTGACAGAAACCGTGATAACAGTATAACATCATCATACTTTATTTCATACACAGAGCACAATCAGAAATGGACAAGACTGTGCATTAATATCATGAGTGTGGTGTGAACGGATCCCAGTATGGCAAGGGGCTGTGGCAAATCAGAGGACAATAGAATATAGAAAAATAATGATCTATATAGGTAGTATCAGAGGACATCTGAAGGGGAAACAGACAACATCATGAGGGTAATGCATAGCATCTGCTAGGGTCAAATGTGGTTATGACCCCACAGTAATTTATAATGTAAATGGAGCAAATATAGGGGTATCAAATATTGAAAGGGGTGAAATTCTCTACCAAAGGAGGTGATGATAGCAGATTTGTTAGATTACTTTAAAAGGGGACTAGATATATTTTTAAATAAAAGGGGCATTCAGGGTTATCCTCATTAATTAGAGAGGGAGTATTGATCCAGTGAGGAATCTGTATTTGGGGATTAGGAAGGAATTTTTTCCCCCCTTTTGAGACAATTGGCAATGTTTTAATGTTTTTTTTTATGTTTACCTTCCTCTGGGTCAATTCACAACTAATCTGCATATTGCAGATCAGAGGAGATCTTTATTGACAAAACAAAGGCCCTAAATATCTCTGCCCCCTTCTGACCTAGCTTTACTACATAAACATTTTAATTTTAAATGGCCATCTCACCATCTCAAATATTTGGGTGTGAATTTCACTCGCAACACTGCAAACTTACATAAAGCTAACTATACGGATCTATTTAAAATTCTAACCCAAAATATATTGACATGGTCAAAGTATCCTATTTCATGGTTGGGACGTATACATTCATTGAAGATGAACCTCCTTCCATGCTTTATGTACCTATTTCGCTCCCTCCCGATTGCTCTAAATTATGCAGATTTAGAAAAGTTCCAAAGACAAATTTTCAAGTACATATGACAGAACAGATCCCATCATATTTACAAACCATGCGCTGCGGTGCTGCGCATGTGCACTGCGCAGAGAAAGCCGTACATGATGATTGCGCTATGTGAGCGTTGTATGCGCAAGGGAGAGGGGGTAAGGAGACACAGGGCAGGGAGACGGTGAAAAGGAGAGGCAGAGGGGGAAAGGAGAAACAGGAGAGGGAGAGGGAGGAAAGGAGACATGGGAGGGAGGGGGAAGGAGACACAGGGGAGGGGGGAAAAGACACAGGGGAGGGAGAGGGGGAAGGAGACACAGACGAGGGTGAGGGGGGAAAGGAGGCACAGGGGAGGGAGAGGGGGGAAGGAGACAAAGGGGGAGAGACAAAGGGGAGGGAGAGTGGGGAGAGACACAGGGGAGGGAGAAGGGGAAGAGACACAGGTGAGGGAGAGGGGGCACAGGGGAGGGAAAGGGGGAAGAGACACTGTTGAGGGAGAAGAGACACAGGGGAGGGAGAGGGGGAAGAGAGGGGGAAGTGACACAAGGGAGGGAGTGGGGGAAGAGACACAGGGGAGGGAGAAGGGGGTTAGACACAGGGAAGGGAGAGGGGGGAAAGAGACACAGGGGAGGGAGAGGGGGAAAGAGACAAAGGCACTGTGCTGCATGAGCCACTCATGCCCACTGCGCTATGGGTGCCAAGCATGCGCGCGGGAGTGGGCGAAATGAGACACGGGGGAGGGAGAGAAGGATAGGAGGCACAGGAGAGGGAGGGGGAAAGGAGACACAGGGGAGGCTGAGTGGGGAAGAGACATGAGAGGGAGAAGGGAGAGAGACAGAGGAGAGAGAGGGGAGAAGACACAGGGGAGTGATAGAGGGAAAAAGAGAAGGTGAGTGGGAAAGGAGGCACAGGGGAGGGAGAGGGCAGAAGGGGACACAAGGGAAGCGAGAGGGGGAAGACAGAGGGGAGAAAGAGGGGGGAGACACAGGGGAGGTAGAATGGCGAGAGACACATAGGAAGGAGGGGGAGAAGAGAGCTAGAGGAGGGAGAGGGTGGAAGAGACACAGGGGAAGGGAGAGTGGGGAAGAGACACAGGGGAGGGAGAGAGGGGACAGACACAGGGGAGGGAGAGGGGGGAATAGACACAAGGGAGGTGGGGAACAAACACATGGGAGGGAGAGGGGGGGAAAGAGACAAAAGGGGGGAGAGTGGAAAAGAGACATAGAGGAGGGAGAGGGGGAAGAGACACAGGGGAGGGAGAGGGGGGAAAGCGACACAGGGGAGGGAGATGGGGGATAGAGACACAGGCGAGGGAGAGGGGGTAAGACACAGGGGAGGGAGAGGTGGGGGGAAAGAGACACAGGGGAGGGAGAGAGGGGAAGAGACACAGGGGAGGGAGAGGGGTGGCAAAGAGACAAACAACAGATAGTACAAAATCAGACAGAAATCACAATGTATAACACTATTTATACGATCATTTTTGACAGGCAAGTTGCTAGTTATTACTAAACAACAAGGGGCCTATGTGTTCATTAAGGCTATTTAACAACTGCTATATATAGAAGGGTATATTCCCTGGGGATATACAGAGGGATAAAGGAGTATACAAATACTCCTAATAGCTAAACACTTTTGAGGACATAATAGTGTATCTTGATTTACCACCTATACTTGGATATACTCCAGACTGATTACTTTAGCTTCACAGAGTAGGATTGGGAACCCCACTGGACCTTTGAGAAATTAATACACGTGAAGTGTTTCTCATACCTCAATGTTGTGAGGTTTACAAATGAGTGTGCCTTATTTTTTGTTTACCTACCTTCAAGAAATCATTATTTATCTGCACTTGGAGGTGGTGCGCTTCTTTTCCCGTTCCTTCTTTTTGTGGTCCAAATTGTGCTGAATTAAGTGACCCTTTAAGCAACTGTCATGTTGGTTCTTATAGCTCACACCTTACGGGACAATTGCCAAAATCTTCAAAAGTGACTTACAGATATTTGAAACAATTAAGTGGTTATTCTTTAAGTGTCAATAGCCTTTGATTACTGAAAAAGCTTGTAATTCATCTACGATGAATTTTTGTGATTGGTTCAATGTGCTTTCTTTAGGAACAGTATGGCAATCTATACTATTATACTACCACTGTCTCTTAATTATCCCTCTCCCTGGAGACACTGCCATTCTCCTTTTCCACTCCAACTCCCACACCAGAAACGTCCCTTTCAGCAAAGTTGTAATTAGTACAGCTTTCAAACCTAACTATTTGACTTACTCCTTCATTCCTGTTATTCACTCACTCCGAAAGACTGGTCACTTTCATAAATGAAACAACTCCAGAGTCAACCAAGTCTCCAGCTTATTATATCACAATGTCAGTTGTAATTCAATATTAATAAGCTTTTCTATAAACTCATATCAATCCATCATGAACGTGGCCTCTACCTCCCTGACTCATTTCTCATCATGTGCAGCTCCCCTATACCCCATCTTTATGCATTGTCTATCTGATCCGGATTCTGAACTGACTAGACCAGTTTTAGGTAGAACCATTTGCTACCGTGAGGGGTCAAAAAGGACTATGAGGACTGTAAGTCAGAATTGTCAGTAAGTGAGATATTTCTTGTAATGTTTTTCTTTCCTATGTTTAAGCACATATAACCTACTTGTTTGCGTCAGATAGTTTAAAATTTGGTGATTACCGTTGTTTTGGGTCACATAATATAGACATAAGGGGTCTGAGCAAATGTAAATGGCAAAGTGGGACATTGAGCTTTGAATGCTGTTTCTACATCCTTTTACAGAACTAAATATATGTATTAGTTAGGTACCAACTTGTTTTTTTAAATACACAATAGAGAGATCCAAATGTGCTCTCCCTTCATAAAATCACGGGTGTCTACTGTGCAATTGTCAGTTAGTTCTCTCAGCTTTGGGGCCTTTGCCAGTCTAACAGATTTTATTACATCAGATTTGAGTTTATTGAAAAAGAAGAGCAAAAAAAAATGTGAAAGTCATTAAACCCAATAGTGACATCTTTCCAATCGTGTTAGTGTGCCCAGGACCACTGATGTAATATTGCCTGGGTAGTTTGTAATAGGTAATTTGATTCAAGCTAATCTAAAAGTCACATAGTGTTTTATTCCCCAAGAAATTAGATATATTGCACAAATAAGGGCAAGACAACCAGGTTTACAATTTCAGGAGAGTTTAGAGAAATATAGGCTGAATACATCTAAAAATACACTGCAATGTGATTACTATACTTTGTACATCTAAAGTTACTATACATGTATTTTTTATTTTTTGTATTTGTAATGAAAAAAACAAAAATGTATTTGCATGTGCTATAATGGCTTTTTGGGTGAGTACTCCATTACCTGTTTTAGGTGTCTGAGGCATTTTCTTGGTGTAATACAACAACAAGGCGTACACTCCCTTTTTCTGCGTTCCTTTACCTTCTTCCAATCATTGCGGTATATAAGACATTGATTGTAAGCTCTCCAAAGAGCAGCACCTATTACCTCCTCATGTACGAATGTGTGTACCAATGTACAAATGTGCTGTCTCTTCTTCTAATGTATGTAAACATTATCATTATCATGTCTACCCCTTTTTTATTGTACCCTGAAACTATCTAATCTGTTGATGCTCTAAAAATAAAAACTGAGAATCAATCTGATAAAAAAAAACAATAATGAAAGGGTAAGCAAAAACATATTATTAACTTGATAAATGATCTGAGTATGAGCTTATCAATGGGTGGTCCAGTTAGGCCAGTGGTGTGTTAAGTCTCATTGTTGGTCCTATATTTACCATATGCTCTTTGAAGACATCTGCTTGACAATGAGCTTAATGTTTTTCGAAATTAAAAAACAATTACAACCTTTCATTTAATGAGTATTAAATTGCAATAGAAGCCACAGTTTTGCTTCTTCTGGCTTGACCCTACAAATGTGAATTTAGTTAAATGTTCTGCTACTTTTAAATAGATATTTCATTTTTTTACAACGTATTTCCCTGCGGAGAAAACAAATAGAGCTGCTCAAAGAAGGCAGTGGCTGCCCGCAATACATAATTATAGCAAACTAATGGTTAAAAAATGAATGAATACTGTGAAAATGTGATGCAAGGAGTCTGTGTAAGCCTGAGGCTACACAGAGCTGTATGTCTAGTCTAGAGCAGAAAGTGTTAACTGAGCTGCAGTTCAATAAATGATTGCACCTGAACTTTGGCAGGAAAGATTTAAGAGACCTCCAGCAAGAATAAGCGGGTGTTTTTTCTTGTTAGTGAAACTGGAGCTGCTGAGAGGTAGACTGAAAGTGATTTGAAACTAATGGAATCAGGGACTGCTGAGAGAGAAGTTTTGCTACAAAAATAACTCCACTTCTGTTTGGGGAAAGGTGAGAAAAACAACCTGGAGTTTTTGGATAAAGGAAAGCTGTGAGAAACACAAAAATATGAAGAACCCTGACAAAAAAGGCAATTTCTAGAGTATTATCTTACCCCAAGAAGAAGTCTCTTCAGGAAAAGAAAACAGCACACCCAAAAAGTGTGTTAAGGGTCCCTGGGGTTAGGCATTTGGAGAGAAAAGTAGGCCAAGGTTCCAATCCGCCTGCTTGTGTTGAATAATGCTAAAAGAATACTGAAGAATACTTAAGATGTATTTTTGAAAGTGGACTATGTATAGAGAGGATGTTTCTTTTACATGAGAGCGGCAAAGGCACTCTGTGGTTAGTCTGGGTGTTCCTGTGGTTTAGTCATCATCTAGACATATATTTTTACTTTGTGTTGCTGAATTAAGACATTTACTTTAATGTTTTTTGGACTTATACACAGTATCTCATAAAAGTGAGTACACCCCTCACATTTTTGTATTATATCTTTTCATGTGACAATACTGAAGAAATGACTTTGCTACAATGTACAGTAGTAAGTGTACAGCCTGTATAACAGTGTAAATGTGCTGTCCCCTCAAAATAACTCAACACACAGCCATTAATGTCTAAACTGTTGGCAACAAAAGTGAGTACACCCCTAAGTGGAAATGTCCATATTGAGCCCAAAGTGTCAATAGATTGTGTGGCCACCATTATTTTCCAGGACTGCCTTAACCCTCATAGGCGAGTTCACCAGAGCTTCACAGGTTGCCACTGGAGTCCTCTTCCACTCCTCCATGATGATATCACAGAACAGGTGGATGTTAGAGACCTTGCACTCCCCCACCTTCCAGTTGAGGATGCCTCACAGATGCTAAGTAGGGTTTAGGTCTGGTGACATGCTTGGTCAGTCCATCACCTTTACCTTCAGCTTCTTTAGCAAGGCAGTGGTCATCATGGAGGTGTGTTTGGGGTTGTTATCATGTTGGAATACTGCCCTGCGGCCCAGTCTCCAAAGGGACGGGATCTGCAAAATGCAGATTAGTTGTTAATTGACCCAGAGGAAGGTAAACATAAAAAAAAACATTGAAACATTGCCAATCGTCCCAAAAGGGGGATAAAAAATTCCTTCCTAAACCCCAGATACTGGCAATCGGATTCCTCCCTGGATCAATACTCCTTCTCTAATTAACCAGGAAAACCCTGAATGCCATTTTTATTTAAAAATATATCCAGTCCCTTTTTAAAGTAATCTACCGAATCTGCTGTCATCACCTCCTTTGGTAGAGAATTTCACCCTTAGTGTGAAGACCCATTTTCTTTCTTTAAGGTGCAATATTTTTACTTCTAACCTTAAAGGGTGTCCTCTTGTCAGTTTAACACCTCTTGGCACAAAAAGCTCCCTTGGCAAATCTTTATACTGACCCTGGATGTATTTATATAGGGTAATAATATCCACTCTTAGACGCCTTTTTTTCTAGAGAAAATACGTTTAATTTGGTTAGTCTTTCTTATTAGTTTTGTTGCCCTTCTCTGTACTTTTTCCAGCTTTAAAATTTCATTTTTATGTAGTGTTGCTCAAAATTGTACTCCATATTCCAAATGAGGGCGTACTAGGGATTTGTATAGTGGCAGAATTATATTTGCTTTTTTTGCTTCTATACCCTTCTTGATACATGCAAATATAATCTATTCGCCTTTGCTTTTTTCATTTGCCTCTGGCATTGAGCTCTGTTACCTAGTTGGTTGCCCACAACCACTCCCAAATCCCTTTCAATATTTGATACCCCTATATTTGCTCCATTAACATTATAAATTGCATGGCTATTTTTCCTTCCCAAATGCATACTTTTACATTTATTTGTATTAAATCTTATCTGCCATTTAGATGCCCATTCCTCTAATTTATGCAAATCTCTTTGGAGGGAAAGTACATCATTATCATGCAAAAATGGAGATACTACTTTTCAGCCCTACTTCTAAGTCATTATTAAATATGTTAAAAAGGAGAAAACCTAATACTGAACTCTGAGGAACCCCACTTACCACATTAGTCCAATCTGAGTATGCTCCATTCACAACAGCCCTTTGCTTCCTGTCTTTTGTCACGGACATTTGACATGAATTAAACTAAAAATGATTTTCAGATTTGAGTGTAGGGGAATGTTGTGCTATGAATGCTAACACCTCCAATCACTTTATCGTCTTATGCAGGATGGCTTTATTATGTGCTTAATTGGGTGCTAGCGGGACTTTTTTGGTGCAAGTAAGCTGCGGCTCGGTTTTAGATAATTACGGCCATGACGAGAGGGTTTACATAGCAATTGAATAGCAACCGTGGCTTTCTTGCGGCCGTGTAAGATCAAAGGCTTTCCTGCTGCGCGTGCGGCCGCAAGGGATAACAGGGCGCCAGTCGCAAGCCTGCCGGAGCCCTCGGCCGCAAGGGAATAGAATAGGCAAACAGCCTGCGGCCGGTCCTTGCGGCCACGCCTCTCCTACGGCCATTAATAAAATGATGCTCTATTAGTTCTTTTGGAAGTCTTGTTGATTTCCTTGTACTCAAGAAAAGCAGCCTCTGTCCCCACTTGTTTGTATAATTTAAATGCCTGTTTTTTATGTAGGATCTTTTTCTTAAAATCATTGCTAAGCCACTTTGGATGTGATTATTATTATTGTTTATTTATAATGCACCAACATATTCCGTAGTGCTTATGTAATTTACTCGTTTTACTTTTATTCCCACATGGTATATGTTGATAAGTATGTATATTTAGTAAGGATTTGAATGTTGTCCATTTATGTTCAGTATTTTTACCTATCCGTTCTTTGTCCCAGTCTATACTTTGTATTGCTCCCCTTACACCGTTAACATCTTACAGTTTTTTTTTTATTCAGTTTAAAATGAGATTGTGTTGTGATCTCTGTTTCCCAAAGGTTGCCCTATTTAAACATTTGATACCATTTCAATATTATTTATGATTACTAAATCCAAGATAGCTTAATTTCTAGTAGGCTCTTGTATAATCTGGGCCAGATAATGATCCCTGAGTGTACTCAAGAACCTGCCCCCCTTAGCTGAACTGCTGGTCTCATTTATCCAGTTTATTTCAGGGTAATTAAAATCTCCCATTATTAGAACTTGCCCATGCTTAGCTACATTTCCAATCTGTAACAATAATTGCAGTTCCTTACACTCAATTATATTTGGGGGTTTATAGCTTACTCCTACCAATACTCTCTTAGAATTTGCTCCTCCTCGATTTAACTCTTACCACAAACATTCAACATTATCGCTAGTTCCAGCATAAATATCTTCTCTGACTATAGGCTTAAATTTAGGCTTAACAGACAGGCAAATCCCTCCTCCTCTTTTACCATTGCTCATATCTTTCCTAAATAGGTTATAACCATCCAGATTAACAGTCCAGTCATGAGATTCATCCCACCATGTTTCAGTAATACCTATTAAATCCAATTTTGCATTAACTGCTATTAATTCCTGACAAGCTTCTGGTATTAGCAAGCTTAAGTTATGAGCCTGTGGTTCTGAAGTGCCTGCCACTATATTTGAATTACTTAGCAATACCTCCCTATTGACAATACTAACGCTTGGCTGTTCTCCTCCGCCATGACTATTTAATTAACCCCTTAACCCCTCTACACTTTCTACCCAATTACTTCTATCTATTCCCCCCGTTATATTAGTTTACACAATTTCACAATAATCTGCTTTTTGTCAATAGTACATACTCAGTGGGAAACCTTTTTTCTACCAAGGTCCATTTGGATATTTGTAAAATCATTTGCGGGCCATACAAAATTGTCAACTTAAAAATTAGCCTGCTATATTTGGTTAAACATTTAAATAACTCACGCCTAAAGTGATGGCTGGAACTGCTTATCTTTGGTGAGGCATGTGATGTTAGCTGGTATTGATGATGTTGCTTTACCAGGTTGGTATTGGTCAGTCTGGAGCGCAGTTGACTCTTTGCAATGGTAAGTTTTTAAAACAACTGCTTGCAGCAGTAAGTTGTTCCAAACACAGATGCCTATTTCAGAGCATGTCTCCTCAAAGTGCGAAATGCATCATTGCTTATGTAATGTTTATAGAACTCAAGCAGTGGGAGGTTGCTGTACCTAGCTTTAAGCTCATCATCGCTTTGCAGCTGAGTGATTTTGTGTTGTAGCCTATCAGGCACAGCAGCTGGCTCCACATTGAACAGTGTAGCAAAGACGTTCAATTCCATTTGTCCTTCCAGAGTGGGGAAATGCACTGTGTTATTCCCTTCAAGTTGCACTTTCCACAGCCTTAATTTAGCTTAAAATTATTCCATGTTTGAAAACAGGGAGCTGAGAAGCTGGTTGGTGCCCTGCAGCTTGACGTTCAGCTCTTAGATGGTACTTGGTAATGTCCACTATGAACACTAGATCACACAGCCACTTGCTGTCATTGAGTTCCCTGACATGTTTTCCTTTCATCTCCATGAACTGTTAGACTTCATCCTGCAGTTCGTAAAACCTCATGAGCATGTTCCTGCAACTCAGCCGCCGCTCTTCACAGTGATTAACAAGATCACCATAATCAGAATCAAGATCATTCAGTAACTCCTTAAACTTGCGCTGTTAAGCCCTCTGCTCTTGAGAAAATGGATGCATGACACTACTGTTGACATCACATTGTTGAGCTGCATCGAGTGTGCACAGAGACTTTCTTGGTGTATGATGCAGTGGCATATAATTAAACCACTTGAATCAAGACTGAGACGGTTTAGTTCTTTCTTGACAATTGCAATTAACCCTTTATGCAAGCCAACCATGGCTGACGCTCTATTTGTAAGGCTACTTAACTTTTCAAATGTTAGCTCAAAGGTTTGATTAATTGATTAATTGATCTGAAACAAGTCCTCACCTATTGTACTGTCATGCATGGCTTCAGTGACAGCAGTTCATCTCACATACTTCCCAGTTATCCCACGAACGAAAACGGGCAGTTGGTCAGTATTTGTTATGTCCGTTGTCTCTTAACAAGCTAGAGAGAAAAATCTGAAACCTTCTGCAGAATCCTTCAGTTTTTTTTTTCAATATCTTGTACGAAGGCACTAATCTGATCTGAGACGATTCTCTGAGACAAACTAACACTAACAATTTAGAAATTTTGTCTGGTGCTAACTCCGCAGCAATCACCATGCACTCTTTTACAAACTCTCCCTCTACATGAGGCCTCAGCTTCTTTGAGATTAGCTCGCTCAGTGCATAACTTGTCTGAATAACGTTGTCTTTGTCACAACGAGGACTTGTGAAAGCAGCTTGTTGTGATTCCAAACTCGGCTGAAATGCATTGATTTTATACACACACATTTGGCCTCCCAATTAATTGAGTTCAGCATGTCTTGAGCTGTAATGACTCTTCAGATTGGCTTTTTTCATTACTGCTAATGCATCGCCACAAACTAGGCACACAGGTTTGCCTTTGATTTCAACAAAAAAATTATAATTTGTTGATTTCTCTTGGAAAGATTGACACTCCTCATCAACTTTTCTTTTCTTTGTAGTCATCATTTGTAGGATCTCACTACTTAAAATTTAATAACTCTCTCTCCTGTGTGTTTCTCTCCCCTCAGCTCTCAACTCTCCCAGCTGATATGAGAGGGGGGTTTTATTTGGGGGGGTATTGAGCCTTGTTAGGGTAGCTCTAATTCCCAAGCCCTCACATTATTCTTCCTCTGTATTCTGCACCACACTAATCAGAGTTCCCCTGCAGGTGATTTAAAATGGGTATTTATTTTGGGGGTATTGAGCCTTGTTAGAAAGCTCGGGTAGCTGGACGTTCCTCGCCTCTGCTCTAGTACTGATATATAATATAGTCTGGGAACATTATATCTCAGAGGTCACCTGGACTGCTACTTGAATTTGAAAGAAAACTGCTGTAAATTTGTAACTGTTACTAATAAATCACATGTGATTTGAGAAGAATATGTATTCTAGTTCTTTCAATTGAATATTACTTTTCCAAACTGGCCCCGTTATCACCTTCCATATCAAGAACACTGACATCACTATTCATTTGTTAGATAAAGTTTGTTATCTATGTTTCACATTACACTGATCTGTAACACTGGACTGTGCTGTTAGTTTCCTAAATCTGGCAGATTTTCTTTAAGAACTGTCCCTATATTCGAATAGAAGTCTCAGTTTGATCTAACATGTACAATTTTGTATTTTTAATTGTCTTTAACTTCCCTGGCGGTATGATTATGTCAGTATTTAGAATTTTAAAGTTTAAAGCGGTATATTCTAAAATACAGACATAATCATACCACCTTTAGACACCATTACCCCTTCACCCTCTTCTCCTCTCTTTCCCCTCATCATCCTCCTTTTCTCCCCTCATCCTCCTTTTCACCCCTCCTCCTCCTTTCTCCCCTCCTCCTCCTTTACTCAGGGTTACCGCTTTAGGATGTAAAAATGAACCACGAGCCATGCTCGGGATTACCACTAGGAAGGTTAATTACTTTTTTATAAAAATGAGTTTTAATGTAAAATATTTATAAAAATTATGTTTTATAAACATAAAAGTCTCTTACCTGGTCCTTTCTGGAATATAAGTTAAGGAATATCTGGTCATGTATACAATTTAATATCATGAATGTCAATTACTAGTTTAAAAGTACATTTTCACTGCATTTTGTATTACTGTGAGTAAGACCATCTATCCTCTATTTTTTGGTGTAAGTCATGTATTCTCCCACCAACTTTTAGACCAAAAATATAGTTTCTCCCCATATTAACTACTGCAATATCTTACTCTCTGTTCTGTTTCATCACTATATATATATTAAACAACGCAAAAATAACACTAAAAAAGACAGTCTCTATTGAAGAAGACAGAAAAAGCTCATCACATGTTTATTTATCCAGATTATTTTACAGATCAAACAACAGACCAAACAACAACCTTTTGATGCTGTGAAAGTTGAGAATGTTCTGTTTCACCATTTATTGTGTCATCAACCATGTTTGGTGGCTGCTAAATTGTTTTTTACACAGACAATGTAACCTGTCTCTCTATTGATCTACAAAAGGATTTAAGGTACTCCTAAAACACTTCCCACTTCTATTAGAATGGGATTGGGTTCCCTTATTGTGTGAACTCCCTAAAGGTTATGTGGAATTACTGGGTGAAACATTTCCCAAATTTAGAGAATATAAAGTTTGTCTGATAAAATGTTTTCCATTCTGTAGAAGTAAACTATTTCTTATGTAAGACATCTGCAGAATTATTGGCTGAAACGTTTCCCACTTTCAAATCAAAGCAGTAATTTTACCCCTGTATAGATCTTATGACATTTAACAAGATCAGAGATAACAAAAAAAAAAACTGACTTTTTTTTCTTGTGTTTTCTCTATTATATAACAAGAGTTTTGATTGTGACTGAAACCTTTCCCAATCTCTGCTGTCTAAAGAGAACTTGGGAATGGTAGGAATTCATCTGAGCCTTCTTCTGTGCAATAAGACATGGACTGTGACTAAAATCATTCAGAACATGTAAAATGTCTTTATCATGTTTATCATGTGTGAGTTGTCCTATGATATCGGAGACTTGAGAACTGACTGAAACATTTCCCACATTCAGAACATACAAATGTTTTTTTCTCTTGTGTGAGTTCTCTTATGTACCTTAAGACTGGAGGCATTACGGAAATATTTCCCACATTCAGAACAAGGAAATGGTCTTTCTCCTGTATGAGATTTCATATGCTCATTAAGATGTGAAGTCTTACCAAAACATTTCCCACATTGGGAGCATGCAAATGGTTTTTCTCCTGTGTGAATTTTTGTATGTTCTTTGAGAGCAGAGGCATAAAAGAAACATTTCCCACATTCAGTACATGGAAATGGTCTTTCACCTGTGTGAGTTTTCTTATGTACCTTGAGAGTGTAGACACTGGCACAAGATTTGCCACATTCAGAACATGGAATTGGTCTTTCTCCTGTGTGAGTTTTCTTATGCTCATGCAAATGTGAGTTCTTACTGAAACATTTCCCACATTCAGAACATGCAAATGGTTTTTCTCCTGTGTGAATTTTTTTATGATCCTTGAGAGCGGTAGCATAACCAAAACATTTCCCACATTCAGAACATGAAAATGGTCTTTCTCCTGTGTGAGTTCTCTGATGAACTTTGAGATTGCACAACTGACTGAAACATCTTCCACAGTCAGCACATGCAAATGGTTTCTCTCCTGTGTGGGTTTTCTCATGTTCCTTTAGATTGGAAAGCTTGTGGAAACATTTCCCACAATTAGTACATGTATAAGATTTTTTTCCTGTATGAATGCTCTCATGTTTAACAAGATTTGCACTGCTGGTGAAGCTTTTCTCACAATCAGAGTATGATCCTTGTGCTGTGTCTTGTTGCACACAATCTTTGTAACTGGTAGAACATTCCCCATGCTCAAGAAATACATTTGTTCTTACACCTGTGTGAATTCTCTCAAGAGTAACAATAGGTATATTAAAGTCCTTGTTTGATGTTTTTCTGCTGATCTTCTCTGCTTCTGTACAACCATGCAAAGCGCTGAAATCTTTCTTAACATAATCCGAATGAAGGGATATGTGGTGCTCTTCAGTGATATTACTGGTCAGGGATCCATCTGCAGGAAACAAAAGCACCACAAGTACAGAATGTCATCATTGTATTAGAAAGAGTGAAATATTTAGTTCACATTTCATAATTATATCGAAATATGTCTATGTTTAATCTGTACTGAATAAATGTTGGCGGGTAAATTTTTTAGCTCATTATTTCATCCCTAATAATAAGAGGTAGGTGTTTAATTAGCCATTGATTATTAATACAATGGCCCTTTAAAAATATGAAGCTTGTAGAAAAAAATTGCAACAAATATAGCAAGGTGAGGGGTTATATAAAGACATATATACAGTATATCACTTACCTTCATATGGACTGGAATGAATTACGATCTGTTGAATATCACTGTCTTCTATTTTACAGTCACTTTCCTCTTTAATGGTCACAATGTGCAGATTGTAATTGTCTGGTCCTGTGTGTCCAATGGAGAATTAATTGTAGAGTTTTATTCTACACAATACAAATAACATGGTCTGCCCAGTTCCCCAATTACATATTTTTACAACCAGATCCAGAGATTGTAATAAAGTTTCTTGTATTATGATAATTAAAAAAAACTGTGAAAAATGTTGTCATCAGCAGGTTTCACTTAACCAAAGATGTCGTGTCCCTTATGGCTCCCACTAAGTCATTGTGTTACACATATAATATTTATCACAGTCTCTGTATAATAATATATCACTCACCATCACTGATATTCACAGGAGTTTCCTCCTCTTTAATCTGCCGGGGACTCCTCATATTTGTCTCTTCTTGGTCAAACTCTAATTTCACACTTTCACTGACTGTACAAACATATATAAGATAATTAAAAGAAATATCCTGTAGTACATCAGTCTGGCCTCACTCAATAGAGTGATCCAGCTCCAAAATACCAGGCAATTCTATTCTATCCATTCTATACATAATGTATCACTCACCTTCACTGATACTCACAGGAATTTCCTCCTCTTTAATCTGCCGGGGACTCCTCATGTTTGTCTCTTCTTGCTCAAACTCTAATTTCACTCTTTCACTGACTGTGCAGACATAAGTAAGATAATTAATAGAAATTGCCTGTAGTGTATCAGTCTGGTCTCACTCAATAGAGTGATCCAGCCCCAAAATACCAGGCAATTATATTCTATACATAATGTATTACTCACCTTCACTGATACGCACAGGCATTTCCTCCTCTTTAATCTCCCGGGGACTCCTCATATTTGTCTCTTCTTCTTGGTCAGACTCTGAGAGACCTGATGGTGTCACTTTGTCACTGTCTGTACAAATAAACATGAGATGGTCACACGCAGGGATTTGTTACAGGTCTTTATGGTCAGTACAGAACAAGGGGCAGATATTGTGGGGGCTTTAGACCTCACACATCTCACATTATCATACAAAGAGCAGAGACTGCAAAATAACCAGATACATATTATACATTTATACCAGACTAGTATAGGTCACCCATATACATTACATGATAACAACCCAGACCAGGTCATCACATGACTTACTGACCCACTATAAGGTCCATCTTACTGCTCCATGTGTATGTAGATAGAGAGATGATATTATTTTTATTTGTCCCCTTCAGGCATAATATGTAAAATATACATTATATCTCCATAGTAATAATGGGCTGTGATATCCAGGTAAGATTTGCTGTGATCTTATCCATGAATGTAATGACTTATCAGAGTTACAATTAGATTTGCTAATAAATACAGATCTGTCCAGTGCACATCTCAGGTTGTCACATCTATTGCTAAATTAAAGGCATATCCAAGTCTCATGGATTGTGGGGCATCTGATACAGGACAATCAGTGTATGGAAAAAACTAAAAAAACATTAATAAACTTACCCTGAAGTTAGCAAAATGCCTTCTATGTTTTGGAAATTGAATTTGAGAGAAGACGCCCTGAAAATCCAAAGTAAATTAGCATAAAATTCATAATTCATTTTACATCAGTAATAAGTATAATTAATCATTATAATTACACACAGCTCCTAACACTATATAAACTCACATCAATATGTACAATATATAATCACATGTATACAGACTGCTCTTCACACTATAAATACAGTGGAGGGAAAAAGTATTTGATCCCCTGCTGATTTTGAACGTAGATGTATTTAACAGCGAGAGACAGAATAAAAAAAAAAAAAGAAAAAGTATGTGAAAAAAAGTTATAAATTGATTTGCAGGTCAATGAGGGAAATAAGTATTTGACCCCTTTTCGACTTAGTACTTGGTGGCAAAACCCTTGTTGGAAATCACAGAGGTCAGACGTTTCTTGTAGTTGGCCACCAGGTTTGCACACATGAGGGCTTTTTTCCCACTCCAAGTCCTTACGGTTTTGAGGCTGTTTGGCAACTCAAACCTTCAGCTCGCTCCACAGATTTTCTGTGGGATTAAGGTGTGGAGACTGGCTAGGCCACTCCAGGACCTTAATGTGCTTCTTTTTGAGCCACTCCTTTATTGCCTTGGCTGTGTGTTTTGGGTCATTGTCATGCTGGAATACGCATCCACGGCTGTTTTCACTGCCCTGGCTGAGGGAAGGAAGTCCTCACCCAAGTTTTAACGGTACATGGCCCTGTCCATTGTCCCTTTTTGCGGTGCAGTTGTCCTGTCCCCTTAGCAGAAGCACACTTCCAAAGCATAATGTTTCCACCTCCATGTTTGATGGTGGGGATGGTGTTATTGGGGTTATAGGCAGCATTCCTCCACATCCAAACACGGCGAGTTTAGATGATGCCAAAGAGCTTGATTTTGGCCTCATCTGACCACAACACTTTTATCCAGTTCTCCTCTGAATCATTCAGATGTTCATTGGCAAACTTCAGATGGGCCTGTACGTGTGCTTTCTTGAGCAGGGGGAGCTTGCGGGTGCTGCAGGATTTCAGTCCTTCACAGGGTAGTGTGTTACCAATTGTTTTCTTGGTGACTATGGTCCCAGCTGCCTTGAGATCATTAACAAGATCATTCTGTGTAGTTCTGGGCTGATACACACAGTTTCTCACAAACATGAGTACACCCCTCACATTTTTGTAAATATTTTATTATATCTTTTCATGTGACAAAACTGAAGAAATGACTTTGCTACAGTGTAAAGTAGTAAGTGTACAGCCTGTATAACAGTGTACATTTGCTGTCCCCTCAAAATAACTCAACACACATCCATTAATGCCTAAACCGTTGGCAACAAAAGTGAGTACACCCCTAAGTGGAAATATCCAAATTGGTCCTCCCGTTTTCTCTTCCCCCTCACTCTCATCTCTCTCTCCCCCTCCTCTTTCACTGTCCTTCTCTTTTTCTCCCACCTGGTTTTCACCTCTCTCACTCTCTCAATCTCCTCCCTTTCTCTCTCCCCCATCACTCTCCTCTCTCTCCCTTTCCCCCTCTCTCTCACACATTAACATGTATACACACAGCTCCTCGGCTGTTTTTTTTACAGAGAGTAAGGCGCCGTAGAGCCTACACCTACGCAAATTCGGACACTCACTTCGCGATGTCCGCATTTGCGGCCTGCAATGAGACTTTGGCTCATTGCAGCTGACATTGTAGCCTCCACCTCTGCAAATGCGGCCCGATTCGTCGTCATGCTTTGGGTCACATCGTAGTGCGACAACCGATTCGAACGCAAAGCGGATCGGAGGGTGCACATGCGCATTGAGCAGTGTTAGCCGTGCATGTGCAAAGAGAAGCGCGCATGCGCATGGGGCGGAGTTAGACGAGCATGCGCATTGTGCTGAGTTAGCTGCACATGCATAATGCGCGGGTTAAGGGGAGGGGGTAGAGACACATAGGAGGGAGACAGGGGGAAAGAGACATAGGGGAGGGGGAAAGAGACACTGGGGAGGGGGAAAGAGACAGGGGAAGGGGAAAGAGACACAGTAGAGGGGAGAAAGAGGCACATGGGAGGGAGAAAGAAGCACATGGGATGGAGAAAGAGGCACATGGGAGGGTGAGGTGGGAAGAGACATAGGAGGGAAAGAGACATGAGGGAGAGGAGGGGGGGGAAACACAGGGGAGGGAGAGGAGGGGAAAAGAGACACAAGGAAGAGAAATGGGGGGGAAGAGACACGAGGGGGGACAGACACAGGGGAAGGAGAAGGGGGAGAAAGAGACAGAGGGGAGGGGGAAAGAGACACATGGGAGGGGGTTAGAGACACATGGGAGAGGGGGTAAAAACACGGGGGGGAGACACATAATATATATATATATATATATCCCTCTCTCTCACCCACCCACCCTTCTTCTTACTCCCTCTTTCTCTGTCTCACTCCCTTTCTCTCTCTCGCTCCCCCCTCCCCCTCTATCCCCTCCCTTTCTCTCTCACTCTCCTCTCTTTCCCCTCTATCCTTTCGCCTCCCTCCCCCATCACTGCACTCACAGGTGTGTGTATATATATCTACCCCTCTTCCTAAATCAATATTAACACATTCTGGTATTGTTGCTGTTTTTTATGCTACTAACATATAATAACTGGTCAGATATTCAGATAACCGCCCTTATTATCTACAGATCTAATGAACTGTAATACTAATCACTTTATTTACCTGCTGCGAACCCACAAAGATCAGTTCCATGCCGCCATCTTGGAAAACCCAGAAATTACAGCAGGAAGTGATTACCGCAAACTACAAGTCCCAGAATCCCCTGCAGTACAACAGCCATTCAGCACAGTAGAGGGGCGGGTCGATATACATTTTCCGGTTTTATTGGTGAACCTGTTTGTATATAAATGTGTCTCGGTCTCTGCAGATATCACGTTATGTGGGCCCCTACTGATAAGTAGCGATGCCTCGCCTGATCATTATCTTATTAGTCACTGTATTTATGGTTTGGGCGCTGTAATGTGTGTATCGTGTATTATACCCTGGACCTGAGACTTCTATTTAGAGGTGCCGAAAACATCTTACTCTAATTATAATTTGTAATTAACTATACTGGCTAATGATTTCAATGGCGCAAGAGAAGTTCACAACCTGTTTAATCTGCTCTGGGCATTAAATAAACACGTCTCCAAATATTGCCCATAACAAAGATGGCGGATGTATTTTGTGGGACGACACAGTAGAACCTTAACTTGCGTCATGACGTCACTTACACTCGCGACCGAGTAGCCACTAACCAGGAAGTGTGCAGGGAGAGGAGCTGTGAGTGTATATGACTATAGTTATGTACAGACAGGGTGGATGGGTGTGTGTGTGTTATATATACATATATATATGTGTATCTACAGTGTGGGAGGAGCTATATATATATTGTGGTATTTATATGGACAGCAGGGTGCATAATGACATATTGTGTGTTACATGAGGTGTATTTATAAACATATAGTGTGGAGCAGTGTGTATCTATGTCTGTATAGTCCATGTGTAGTGAGTGTGTGCAGGTGCATTTATCCTCTATATTGTGTGGGTCTATACTGTGTATATCAGCTGTGTATAAACCCATCTGCATTGTGTGTATGTTTGTGTATGTATATCCATGTGCTGTGTGTGTGGGGTGTTGTGTATCCATCAGTCTATAAATCAGCAGCCACTATAATGGGAGTATATATAGATTGTATTTATGAGAGAAGGAAGCAGATCATATATCTATGTACAGGTTACTGGGGGTGTGATTGGGGAGATGGGGTGTCCTGGGATTTATTATCTATCTATCTATCTATCTATCTATCTATCTATCTATCTATCTATCTATCTCTGAGTGTGGCTAGAGGGTGTTTATGTATATTTATATTTAGGGTGTATTTGTATATACCTGTATATTATGGTGAGGGGAGACTTTATCTATCACTTTATATAATATAAGGTATCACCATTACTAGATCACTTTGGGAAAACAATCTCCTAGCACCTGTAAGATTTATAGTTCTCTGTATAGATCTGATTTGTCTGACATCACAGTGTATTATGATAATATGAATCATTCCCATTAGATCAGATCACCTCTATGTTACATATTTTGTTCTCAGGATTATATTAGATTTCTGTATTTTTATCAGTATCCCTGGACTAATAGGATTGTAGCCGTCCTCACCTGACTAATGTGTTACATTTATTTCTTATACATAGATTGTGTGCTTTATGTACAATGTGTATACTCTGCAGATGTCTTCCATTAGATTAGGGAATTGTGCAGTATTTATCATTAACTGCACATAATATTATTGTAGAAAAAGGCACACATTGTTTTCCACAAATGTTTATTTTTGGGGCTGACAAAAATATCTGGAAGTTAGGAGCCAGAAGAAAATTCTAGGAGCCAGAAAACAATAACTGTCAGACTGCCCCCTAATATTACACACTTCACAGTTAATATATTTATACACTTTCACGTGACATTCAGTACTATAGGAACTAAAATCAATGTAACTAAAAGATCAAAATATTTATAGTAAAATAACAATTACAATTATTATATAAACAAGTGATGATTCTCTTCTGTTGTTGTGTAAATTGCTGATGCCGAGTGGATGTGAGATGGTAGATCATGTATTGGATTATTGTAATAAATGTATAATATAAAATCCTTATGTATTGTTACCATAACTGGGTTATTTCTCATGTACCTCACATAGTCAGATCCTTATTCACTCAGGTCTCTTATTTCTGTCTCTTTCTCATTCCTTTAGATCCTAACTCACCATCTCACTAAATCATCAATGATGGACCAGGATAAGAAGATGTCTGACAAGATCTTACATCACATCCTGGAAATCATCAGCCTGCTGACTGGGAAGGTGATAGCTGCTGGGAAATGTTACCTGTTACTACCTGCACTTATTACCCTGCAGTAACACTCACTTATTACCCCTCATTTGTGTCTAAATCTCACAGGTCTCAGTATTGCAGAATCTGTCCCTGACAGTGATTGAGGTGAGCCAGGATAATAAGATGACTGAGAGTATCTTGTCTCACACCCTGGAGGTTATCTACCTGCTGACTGGAGAGGTGAGAGCTGCTGGACAATGTCATAATGACACCTCTATTTTCTCATTCATTGCAGTAACTCGAAGGGTTATATGTTTATCACCGTCAGTAACTATATAACTATTAGAGGGAGTTTCTTCTGTAGTATTTATCCTGGAAGTGTTATCAGGACGGCACAATGTGTAATGTTTGTGTCCGACCATTTCATGTAACTAGTATAGAAGGTGACAAGAAAATCACAGTGATTTAGAGTCACAGAGAAGGGTCTGTGCTATGAGATAAGGAGGCAGTGATATTATAGATAATATATTTATTCCTGTTACTGAAGAGAGCTGGATAGGAGAGACTGTTATTCTTGTAGTAGAGATCTACGCCTGAACTAATATATCAGTAATCACCTTGTCATCTAACACAATCTTCTCTCATCCTGTAGGAATACACCGTTGTGAAGAAGACTTCCCCCCACATTCACCATCTGACTGGAGAGGTGAGCACTGCTGGACAATGTGACATTATACCAGGACACAGTGACTCCCTATACTGATCAGGCTTTATCTGGACATGAGTGCATGGATAAGGGGCTATAGCTAGAATCCCATAACCCCCTGCATCTTCAAAGGAAGTCTGATCCAGGTTACAATGTCTACCTTATTAATGTTCCAGTAGTGCCCAGGAAGTGCTAATTAATATAAACAATAGTAGATAAGCTGAATACCCTTAGAGCAGAGTGGTAGGGACAAATGTGGAAAGGGACTCCAAGGTTGCATTGGATATGTATATGGCTTCCTATAGATGAAGATTGGATAATTATTTTAGGCACATCTGGGATTGGGCAAAATACATGCTTGTCTTGTTTGTCAGAATCTATAGTGTAAATTCCTCTTCTCTTGTGTCTCCCAGTGTGATACAGATGGACATAAAGAGACTTTAGGAATCTCCACATTCAGGAGCTCAGGTAACAAAATATTTTCTCTCAACCAGAAATCACAATATCACAGATAGAAATAGAAGTAAAATATCTCTGATGAGATGAGGTTTATCTCAAGAATAGTGCACAGCGGGGGCTAAATTCCAGTCAGTCCTTGCAGTTTCAGCAGAACACGCTCCTTCCATGTTATTAACAGTTGGAATAATTATCAATAGTAGTAAATTCACCTGAACATGTAATTCTCTATTGGAATTACCAGGTCCCCAAAGTGATAATGTAGACCCCGTTAGTGAGGAAGGAGAAGACGAGATGGCTGAGAAGGATATCCTGTCGGTGACGATCCAATCAGAGCTGTCTGCAGGTGACTGATTCACATAACTCAATTATTTTATGTGTGAGTAGAATTTGTAAATATTTTCCTAAGTTCTGAACAGTAAAGTATTGAGTTAAATATTTTAGGATACACTCTAATAATGACACTATCACGTTTATTAAAAGTCTTTGCGACGATCCAGGGGTAGCGGCTTTTACTGTCCAGGGCCACCTGCTATAGACTACAGGTTAACTACCCACAAGGACCATTCTTGGAAATCTCTCCACCAGCACTCTGATATCTGGCTTCTGTATCAGTCAGAGTCTCTCCATCAGGAATCAGCACTTCCAGAAGTCTCAGTAACCTTCCTGTGGTAGTGACCAGGACAAGTTACTTGCAGGGTGGAGATAGGATAAGTATAGCAGCACCAGGAGTAAATATGATAACATACCATTTCTGTATGTCTCAGCAGTGAACAGATTTATTTTTGGAAAGTCAACAATATTTATATGGGTTAGATACAGAGGGGGTGTATACAACAGAATAATGGCAGAGAGTGGCAGACATACAGAGGAGATTGACTCCACATAGTGTCTAATAGTCTGGCATCCTGTCTGGCACCTGTGAACAATAGGCCAACCTCCAAATACACACAATGCTGTGTCCATGTCTAGTGGTCCAGACCTCAAACAGATTACAGTACAATAGTCCAGTAGCAGTCTGCCATTTATTGTGGCTCAATGGGCTAAGATCCAGGAACAGGAAAAGGGGTCCTTGACAGTCTTTATGATTTTAACCTTAATGTGTGTGCCCCTCATAATTTACTTTGTATGTTTTTAAATCCAGCTCTGGAAAGAGTTAAGGCCTACTTATCAATAATGGGTGAAGATATAATGTGTAGTCTGTGTATATTTATATAGGACATGTGAGGCCTTTAGAAGTCGCAAAGTTTGATGAAGAAGCAGAACCAGATGGAAAGAGTCACCAACAAGTTAAAGAAAAGGAAGTTCCTGTAAATTTCCGTGAAGGTGAGTAATAAAACAAATAAAAGGCATTTGAGGTGTTTCAGACATGGTATAAATTACAATTATATGTAATAAAATACTGTATCAATTAAATGTTAAGTAAGAATACTTTGTATTACAGTACACAAACATTGAAGTTTAGATTATTCCAGTCAGTCTTACCCACTTCCAGCATAGTCTGTTATCTCATTCAAATGGGTGATTATTGCCAATAATTGCCAATTATTGTTTGGGAGCCAGGTGTATTGTTTTCTGTATAACCATATGTCGGTTAATAGTAATCATATGAATGTGATGAGTTTTCCGTGTGATATATGATTAAAATGCCCAACTTTTTTGAAACTGAGTTAACTTTTGTAATCATCAACTGTAATTATATGTATCTATATATGTGTACATTTAATTTCTTCAATAACTGAGATTAGTATCACCTTAATGTAACCAGTATCTGTTTGGGAAAAGCCCATACCCACACACTTAAGTTTTACTCCGAAACCCAGTCGTGATACCAAAAAACAGAGTTGTCATATAATTTTCTTATTGTTAGAGTTTATTTAGACAAACGTGGGTCCGCAGCAAAAAACATCCAAAAATGGCATAACATCATTATAGATAGAAACAATAAAATCCATTAAAAAAAGGCAATTTTAAAAATCCGATATGATCCGTGGAATAATATAAAAAGTCTTTCAATAATGGAATTCATAACGCAAAGTTCACAGTCTGTTGAATGAAAACTTTACAATTAGTGATTATAAAGCACAAGCAAGAAGAAATCAAATCTTGATGGAAAAAAACAATAAATCCAGGAAAATAAGTGAGCACCTGTTTGACGAAATCCATATAAAACGGAAAGAGTCCAATGGGGTGGATGAAATCCTCCACATATACTGTTATATGTTACCAAGAGATAGTCCAGATTGCGGTGCTATAGATAAAAAAAAGTCCAGATATGTAAAATAGAACACAATGGTTAATGCAGACAAAATGGCCGTACTTAATTCTTCAAACAATAACCAATGACTAGGCCTTAGAACCAATTTCCCCCCCCAAAAAAAATCTTATTGTGGGATTAATTTCCACTCTGGAGTCTTAATCGACAAGTCTATTTGCTTCTTCTTGTCCTTGTATGCTATGTTCCATTCTGTTAAAGTTTTTTCCCCTTCTTTAACTGTTTTTATTAGTTGCCAGTGGGAATCCTTCAAGATTAAAATTCTTGCTGATGACATCCATTTGTAAATCAGATTTTCTCTTCTCAATGCTTGGGTTATATGTAAATATTATTTTCTTCTGGTCAGTGTGGCTGCTGATAGATTTGAAAAAACTTTCAAAGTTTCATATGGGGCATCCAAACTTTTTCTTAAAGTTTGCTCTCAGTATGGCTTTCTTTGTTTGTAGAAAGTGTATTTTAGCTATAACATATCTTGGCACAGTACTTCCTAGATGTGATGGAAGTGGTAGTCTATGGACAGAGTCAATTTTTTTATCTTTCTGTAATATAGAAGGATCTAAAATTCCCCCAAAATTAGTCAGATATTCTTCCAAATCTAGATCTATGATTGTTTCCGGGATTCCCCTATATCTTAAATTGTTCCTTCTGGATCTGTCTTCCAAATTTATCATTTTTTCATTTAGTTCACATACTTTTTTTCTAGACTTGAAGAGTATGTTATCAAATTATTATGATCCACTATTAGATTGTCGAATTTGCTTTCAAAATTATTAGTTCTAGATCCAATTTTGTTTATAATCTTTGTGTTCTCAGTAGTTTGTTTTTTTAAATTCCTCTGTTAAATTTAAATATGTGAAAAATACTTTTCACATATTATTTATCACTAAAGATATTATATTTTATATACAACAAAGTCACAAATGGAAAGAAAAAAAAGGGATATTGATAAAGCACATTTCATTAATAGAATAATCCCTTTAAAATAAACTATTAGCTTAGATATATTTCACCTTACAAGAAAATATAACAATTTAAAATATTAATATATTCACAAAGATAGAGGAAAGATCACAAAACACAATAGAGGTTAAACACATTCTCACATATATAAGGGTGACAAGTAGTTGAATTTGTTTGTCTGTCACTGGGATGTATAAAAGTTAAGGATGGGACATATGGGTTGGAGGGGGAGGGTTAATTGCTCTTTCCCCCTCCCCTCCACCCTTACCCTCATGCTGTTTTTTTTTTTGTGTTGTTGCCATGACTATCTTCGGTACCGATGTGAATTGAAGAAACATATAATGTATTGTAAGAAAATCCGAAAGTAAATAAGGATTAAATTAAGGAAAATATTGGAACATATCCTAGAGTAAATAATAATACTACAAAAACGAGGGAGTTTGAGGGATGTGAAAAAGAAACAAGAATTTAAGCAGGCAATTAAAGCAATATAAAAGAATAATAAAGCCAGATTAAAATAAGTGACGTCAAAATCTGAGCAGAAAAAAAGCTCAGTTTTAATTGTTCATATTTTCGTAAAACTTTTTAAAACTGAAGTTACTAAAGAGTAATTAAATTAACAGCTTTGGTTAAATATAAGAAATAGTTGAAAAAGGTCAATTAAAATCAATTGGAAATGAATTTAGTTTTATTCACTTGTATTTACCATTACATGGGGAGTCTTACTGGAAAGACAACGTTTTTCAGATATCATTTATATGATTATGAAGATGGCTCTGCGTCTTCTTATCAAACACCAAAAGCAGTTGTGATTAGTGCTATAAGACTTGCCTGGTTTGGATGTCTTACAACTCTTTGTCTTCATGGATCCATAAATTACTCTTTTTTTTTTTAAAGGAGTTGTGTTTTATAGAAAATTGTCAGAACCATCAGAGTTCAGATCATTAAAGAAGAGACTGCAGAAAGTCACAGATAAATCTAGACAGTTATGGAGATTCAGATGGGATGGAGAATGTTTCTAGTTATTATTAGTATACACTTAACTACACTTATTTAAATGATGCCAAATTTTAAATCACAAACTTTTTGATTTTTATTGAACGTATCAGGTCTCCATGATGAAATCTGGGCACAGTATCCGTTCTTAAGGAAAAGGAAGATTAAAGAGATGAAAAGCATATAGAACACAATAATATGCCTCTCAATGTCACCTATTAAAGGAGTTTCACATCTTTTTTGTGTTTAGGGATACAGTGGATATAAAAAGTCTACACACCCCTGTTAAAATGTCAGGTTTCTGTGCTGTAAAAAAATGAGACAAAGATAAATCATTTCAGAACTTTTTCCACCTTTAATGTGACCTATAAACTGTACAACTCAATTTAAAAACAAACTGAAATATTTTAGGTGGAGGAAAGAAAAAAAAAAAAGAAAAATAATGGGGTTGCATAAGTCTGCACACCCTCTTATAACTGGGGATGTAGCTGTGTTCAGAATTAAGCAATCACATTCCAAATTGTGTTAAATAGGAGTCAGCATACACCTGCCATCATTTAAAGTGCCTCTGATTAACCCCAAATAAAGTTCAGCTGCTCTAGTTGGTCTTTTCTGAAATTTTCTTAGTCGCATCCCACAGCAAAAGCCATAACCACAGAGAGCTTCTAAAGTGTCAGAGGGATCTCATTGTTAAAAGGTATCAGTCAGGAGAAGGGTACAAAAGAATTTCCAAGGCATTAGATATACCGTGGAACACGGTGAAGACAGTCATCATCAAGTGGAGAAAATATGGCACAGCAGTGACATTACCAAGAACTGGAGCTCCCTCCAAAATTGATGAAAAGATGAGAAGAAAACTGGTCTGGGAGGCTACCAAGAGGCCTACAGTAACACTAAAGGAGCTGCAGGAATATCTGGCAAGTACTGGCTGTGTGGTACATGTGACAACAATCTCCCGTATTCTTCATATGTCTGGGTTATGGGGTAGAGTGGCAAGACAAAAGCCTTTTCTTACGAAGAAAAACATCCAAGCCAGGCTACATTTTGCAAAAACACACCTGAAGTCTCCCAAAAGCATGTGGGAAAAGGTGTTATGGTCTGATGAAACCAAGGTTGAACTTTTTGGCCATAATTCCAAAAGATATATTTGGCGCAAAAACAACACTGCACATCACCAAAAGAACACCATACCCACAGTGAAGCATGGTGGTGGCAGCATCATGCTTTGGGGCTGTTTTCTTCAGCTGGAACTGGGGCCTTAGTTAAGATAGAGGGAATTATGAACAGTTCCAAATACCAACCCCCCTCCTCACTTTACCCCTCTAAATACCTCCCCCTCTCCCTTTCCCCTCACTTACCTTCATCTGCAGCTTCTCCTCCGGCCTTCGCTCCTTCCTGCGTCGGCACCAGGTATATGCTAATGACGTGGCGCGCATGTGACGTCACGTCATTAGCATATACCGGGTGCCAACGCAGGAAGGAGCGGAGGCTGGAGAAGAAGCTGCAGATGAAGGTAAGTGAGGGGAAAGGGAGAGGGGGGAGGTATTTAGAGGGGTAAAGTGAGGAGGGGGGTTGAGGATGAGGAGGGAGGTTGAGGATGAGGAGGGAGGTTGAGGATGAGGAGGGAGGTTGAGGAGGGAGGTTGAGGATGAGGGGGGTTGAGGACGAGGATGGGGCGGTTGAGGATGGGGGGTTGAGGAGGGGGGTTGAGGTTGAGGAGGGGGGCTGAGGAGAGAGGTTGAGGAGGGGGTTTAGAATGAGGAGGGGGGTTGAGGATGAGGAGCAGGGTTGAGGAGGGAGGTTGAGGATGAGGAGGGAGGTTGAGGAGGGGGTTGAGGTTGAGGAGGGAGGATGAGGAGGTAGGTTGAGGATGAGGAGGGAGGATGAGGAGGGGGGGTTGAGGTTGAGGAGGGGGTTGAGGATGAGGAGGGGGGATGAGGTTGAGGAGGGGGGTTGAGGATGAGGAGGGGGGTTGAGGATGAGGAGGGGTTGAGGATGAGGAGGGGGTTTGAGGTTGAGGAGGGGGTTTGAGGTTGAGGAGGGGGTTTGAGGTTGAGGAGGGAGGTTGAGGAGGGGGTTGAGGATGAGGAGGGGGTTGAGGATGAGGAGGGAGGTGGAGGGTGAGGAGGGAGGTTTAGGATGAGGAGGGGGGGTTGACGAGGAGGGAGGTTGAGGAGGGAGGATGAGGAGGGGGGTTGAGGTTGAGGAGGGAGGTTGAGGATGAGGACGGAGGTTGCAGGTGAGGAGAGGGGTTGAGGAGTGAGGTTGAGGATGAGGAGGGAGGTGGAGGATGAGGAGGGAGGTTGAGTTTGAGGAGGGGGTTGAGGATGAGGAGGGGGGTTGAGGTTGAGGAGGGGGTTGAGGATGGGGGGTTCAGGTTGAGGAGGGCAGTTGAGAAGGGAGGTTGAGGATGAGGAGGGAGGTTATGGTTGAGGAGGGAGTTGAGGATGAGGAGGGGGGTTGAGAATGAGGAGGGGGGTTGAGGAGGGTGATAAGGGAGGGGGGAAGAGACACAGGGAAGGGAGAGGAGGTAAGAGACACAGGGAATGGAGAGGGGGAAGAGACACAGGGGAGAGAGAGGGGGACATAACAGGGGGACACAGGGGGCAGCACATTTCCCACCCTCGGCTTATACTCGAGTCACTCATTTTTCCCAGTATTTTGTGCTGAAATAGGTGCCTCGGCTTATACTCGGGTCGTCTTATACTCAAGTATATACGGTAACCTCCCACACCTTCATCAAGTACTCTGAGAATCTAATTAGCATATTAAGCCACACATTTGTTACAGAAACAATGATTTACATCTCTAGGATGATTTACAGATAAAATATCAGGTCTCTCCAGGCATATAACGAATAACAAAATCTGTAGGGCCATTTGTAGTTTCATAGAAAAACAATTTGTATTCCTTGTAGTTCCTTTAAATTGGAGACGTTGTATTTTTTAGTGATTGTTCTTCAGACAACACTTTTTTTTTTATTTCATGATAATTTAAATACATAAATATACAGATTTTCCAGCCCATCATGTTGTATGTTTATTTTGTACATTATTAAAATATTCTGTATATTCGGAAAGCGTTCTATAACTAGCTGAAAAAATGGGTGACATTATGGCTGCAGATTGGTTTTAGTTGGCTTCATTAATAAATATGCACTGTTAGCATGTTATCACTTTTTAATATAATTGTAAAATGATTTACTTCAGCTGTTTTTGTTTTCAACAGGTGTGACCAATAATATGTGTGAAGAGAATCATGTTTCACTTTTTTCACCAAAAAGTTGTGTGAATCAACAAAGAGAAGGAGAAAATCCTTATGGATGTTCAGACTTTGAGAAGTGTTTCAGCACATCTACATACCACAATTCTCACAAGAGACCTTACAAGGAAGAAAAAACATATGTATGCCCTGAATGTAAGAAATGTTTTAGTCTGGCATCAAGTCTAAAGAAACATAAGAGAACTCACACGGCAGAAAGTCCATTTTCATGTTCTGAATGTGGAAAATGGTTTATTCAAGACTCAGAGCTCAATGGTCATAAGAGAATTCACACAGGAGAAAGGTCATTTGCATGTTCTAAATGTGGAAAATGTTTTAGTGGCAACTCAGCTCTCAATATTCATAAGAGAACACACACAGGCAAAATACCATTTTCATGTTCTGAATGTGGGAAATGTTTTAGTGGCAACTCAGCTCTCAATATTCATAAGAGAACACACACAGGCAAAATACCATTTTCATGTTCTGAATGTGGGAAATGTTTTAGTGGCAACTCGGCTCTCAATATTCATAAGAGAACTCACACAGGAGAAAGACCATTTTCATGTTCTGAATGTGGGAAATGTTTCAATGAGGTGTCAACACTTACTAGACATAAGATAACTCACACAGGAGAAAGATCATACGCATGTTCTGAATGTGATAAATGTTTTATTCAAGCTTCTGATCTCAATGTTCATAAGAGAACCCACACAGGAGAAAGGCCATTTTCATGTTCTGAATGTGGTGAATCTTTCAGTCAGGCTTCCAATCTCAATGTTCATAAGAGAACTCACACAGGAGAGTTTTCATGTTCTGAATGTGGGAAATATTTTATTAAAGCTTCAGTTCTCAGTGTTCATCTGAGAACCCACACAGGAGAAAGACCATTTTCATGTTCTGAATGTGGGAAATGTTTCAGTCAGACCTCTAATCTCAATGTCCATAAAAGAACTCACACAGGAGAAAGACCATATGCTTGTTCTGAGTGTGGGAAATGTTTTATTCACACATCATCTCTCAATGCTCATAAGAGAACCCATACAGGAGAATGACCATATGAATATTCTGAATGTTACAATTCACTATTTGGGACCAAGGTGGGACACCCCTGGCCCCCACACCCAATGGCCCTCCAAGGCCCAAAACGTGTCTTTTCACAACACCACAGACAATGGCACTTTGGGATTTTGCCACTGTACCCTGATGGACACTAGCCATGTGTTCAGATGGAACAAAGGATATTGTAATGGCTATAAGGACACTGAAAAAGACTATCTCACTTGGTATTGTAATATTGTATGATGTGTTTTGTAAACAACTGGCTATAGATGAACACTAGCCCATGTGATTACCAACCCGAAGGGCTAATATTAAAATTACAGTTGCATTAAGGGACTATGATACTTTTTCCGGTTATGTGTGGTGTAATGTTGGGCCTCAGGCTTTAGTCACTTTAATTAATTTTTAAGCATTTATTACAGGGAGTGCAGAATTATTAGGCAAATGAGTATTTTGACCACATCATCCTCTTTATGCATGTTGTCTTACTCCAAGCTGTATAGGCTCAAAAGCCTACTACCAATTAAGCATATTAGGTGATGTGCATCTCTGTAATGAGAAGTGGTGTGGTCTAATGACATCAACACCCTATATCAGGTGTGCATAATTATTAGGCAACTTCCTTTCCTTTGGCAAAATGGATCAAAAGAAGGACTTGACAGGCTCAGAAAAGTCAAAAATAGTTGAGATATCTTGCAGAGGGATGCAGCACTCTTAAAATTGCAAAGCTTCTGAATCGTGATCATCGAACAATCAAGCGTTTCATTCAAAATAGTCAACAGGGTCGCAAGAAGCGTGTGGAAAAACCAAGGCGCAAAATAACTGCCCATGAACTGAGAAAAGTCAAGCGTGCAGCTGCCACGATGCCACTTGCCACCAGTTTGGCCATATTTCAGAGCTGCAACATCACTGGAGTGCCCAAAAGCACAAGGTGTGCAATACTCAGAGACATGGCCAAGGTAAGAAAGGCTGAAAGACGACCACCACTGAACAAGACACATAAGCTGAAACGTCAAGACTGGGCCAAGAAATATCTCAAGACTGATTTTTCTAAGGTTTTATGGACTGATGAAATGAGAGTGAGTCTTTATGGGCCAGATGGATGGGCCCGTGGCTGGATTGGTAAAGGGCAGAGAGCTCCAGTCCGACTCAGACGCCAGCAAGGTGGAGGTGGAGTACTGGTTTGGGCTGGTATCATCAAAGATCAGCTTGTGGGGCCTTTTCGGGTTGAGGATGGAGTCAAGCTCAACTCCCAGTCCTACTGCCAGTTCCTGGAACACACCTTCTTCAAGCAGTGGTACAGGAAGAAGTCTGCATCCTTCAAGAAAAACATGATTTTCATGCAGGACAATGCTCCATCACACGCGTCCAAGTACTCCACAGCGTGGCTGGCAAGAAAGGGTATAAAAGAAGAAAATCTAATGACATGGCCTCCTTGTTCACCTGATCTGAACCCCATTGAGAACCTGTGGTCCATCATCAAATGTGAGATTTACATGGAGGGTAAACAGTACACCTCTCTAAACAGTGTCTGGGAGGCTGTGGTTGCTGCTGCACACAATGTTAATGGTGAACAGATCAAAACACTGACAGAATCCATGGATGGCAGGCTTTTGAGTGTCCTTGCAAAGAAAGGTGGCTTTATTGGTCACTGATTTGTTTTTGTTTTGTTTTTGAATGTCAGAAATGTATATTTGTGAATGTTAAGATGTTATATTGGTTTCACTGGTAAAAATAAATAATTGAAATGGGTATATATTTGTTTTTTGTTAAGTTGCCTAATAATTATGCACAGTAATAGTCACATGCACACACAGATATCCCCCTAAAATAGCTAAAACTAAAAACAAACTAAAAACTACTTCCAAAAATATTCAGCTTTGATATTAATGAGTTTTTTGGGTTCATTGAGAACATGGTTGTTGTTCAATAATAAAATTAATCCTCAAAAATACAACTTGCCTAATAATTCTGCACTCCCTGTATGTGTTCAGAATGTGTTGAGAATGTGACACTATTATATAAATTATTTTCAGGTATTACAAACATTTCTAATGCAGTGAAAACAATTACTTCTAAGGCCTGGATACAAATAACTTATTTTATTGGTACTGTTTGTATGGATTTATTGTTCTAGTCACTGGTTAGTTATTAGAACAAGGGAGAAGTCAGACATCTGTGAATAAGACTTAATTTGACATTACTCAACTCTCCTTTACAGGTTCATTAGCAGGCTGTTGCAGCAATGTAAACACCCCTCTCACACACACAACGTCTGTCAGTTTGTCAATGATCCCTCCAGCATCCTGCTAAGGCATCAGAATTTTTTTTGTTCTAACTTAAAACATGTTCAATTAGATTTTCCTCTGCTTATTGCTCCAAATCATACTCGAAGTTCACAACATTTTCTATATAAAATAAGATTTCTCTTCACATGTGGTGTAATTTACTGTTGTTTATTTAAAACTCTATATATATTGTATGGGGGGGCGTGGCTACCAGGCACTCTGAGCGGACATGCTCTGGAAGAGCTCCATGGCAATAATAATAATAATAAGGCTCAGATGCAGAGGAAACTCACAAAAATGTAAAAATATCAGATATATCCTTTGCTAAATTTGAACAAGTACTACAAGCACACATGTCCAAAGCAGTGCAATAAATTAAACAAGATATTAAAGATCTCAGTCAGCGAACCCATGCTCTTGAGACCGTCACGGACCAAATCATTGAAACTCAAGCTAAAGATCATTCTGAAATAATTCAAAATTCCTCTTGTGTTATTATGCTGGAGACAAAATTGGAATATCTGGAAACCAAGCTAGGCAGCATAACATCCAGATCTGTGGCATTGCAACTACCTTTACAGATCTCCTAACATACCTAAAAGCCACAATTCAAGCTATTTCTCCTATACAATCAGATAATCCAGGGGAGCCAGAAAGGGCAGATCGAGCCCTGTGAGACCCTTTTCAACCCTGAGCAACCAAAGGATGTAATAGTGAGATTCCTCTGTCAAAAGACCAGATATCTACTCTCACTAGCCGTCAGATGGTCTCCATCTATAGTAGGTCCAGATGGACCTCATTTACAGGTTTTTGCTGAACTTGCACCTTTTCCATTATTAAAATGTAGGCAGCTCAAACTGGCCCTGGCTATCCTAAACAAAAATAATGTTAAGTACAGATGGGGATTTGCTTTTAGCCTAATTTTTCAGTTTGGCACAATGTCCTATGCTGCCCACGACTTGGAAGAGTGTTGTGCACACCTGATTAGATTGAACATCATTGTGGAATCTGACACATTAGAATCTCCTGCCTTGGGGATAACCCAAAGACCATCTAACCAATGGTCAGCAGTGTCCCACAACAAAAGACAAATATGGCCTTAAAACTATCAGAAAAAAAGCCCTCATAGCATTGAATAACTGAACTTTTTGACACTCTGGCCTACAGGACTGCCCATAGCTCATGTCCAAAGTCTAACTAATGTAATCAAGTTATCCTGATGCTGAAGGGCTCTTGATAAAATTCCATTTTGTTTTGGAGATATCCAGAGTTTTCACATATTAATCCATTGTAGCTACTTAATAAATTATAATCTGTATACTTTCATGGTCTTTAAACAGTCTCTAGTTGTGAACTTTAGTTAGAGACGTCTAAGAGTATCTTCTTCTAGAGTGGAGAACGCAAGGAAATTGCCTCATTGCTCCCTTGCCCCTAGCACATTGGTGCCTTCTGTTCTAGTTTGAGGAAGTATTCAAGTTACTATGTTAATATTGTACTTGTGATATACTTGTATTGCATTTTTTTGTGTTGTTCCCCCACCTTATTTTTTGTCATTTCGGATAACTCTCTGCAAGCTAATTTTATATATTGCTGCATCCGGCGGTTGGTGATGGGGGTGGGCTTCTCCCTTCATACTGCCCGTGGCACCTCTGCTTCGGGTCTATGGACTTGAAACATGCATTTTTTCCTTTTTATAGGGTACCATTTCACCCACAACATTCACTTTTATCACTCATAGCATAAAGGGGTTCAATATAGCCTTCAAGCGGTGCAAAGCCTTCGTTACTTACAAATGCCTAAATCCATTAGTCCTGTTTCGACAGGAAACTCACCTTATCACATAATCATATCCCATCTTATATGCATAAGTTATACCTCACATTCATGCCATCAGTCAACCTACTAAGAAAGCAGGAGCAGCTATCCTATTACGTAAGAATTCAGCTCTTAATATAACTCATGAAAAAATAGAGCGTGAGGGGAGCTTCATCATTGTTAATGGAACACTTCTTGGGTCCCAGCTTTCACTGATTACCTTCTATTCTCCTACGAATCCTCCCCACAAATCATTAATTAATTTAAAGTCTATGGACCTTGGTAAGGTGATTATTGGGGATATTTTAATCTCACTCTAAGCTCAACATTGGATAGTACATATCCGGCTCAAGGTAGCAGGTTCTCAAATAAAATGAAACAAATTGAATATCTGATGTCTGACCTACATATTTTAGATACATGGAGACTTAAGCATCCAATAGACAGAGAGATACTTTTTACTCACCAGTGCTTATATCTTATTCAAGGATCGATACTGTTTTGGTAGACTCCTGCCTATCTGATCAAATTGAAAATGCTGAAATACATCCATGTCCTTGATCTGACCATGCTTTTGTTTACATATCCATGGACCTAAACTTAAACTATAGACCACCTTTTTTCCTGGAGATTAAACAAGATGTTACTAACTAATCCCACATTTAAAGACCAAATTGCAAATGATATTGACTTATTTTTTGAGGTTTATAGTCCGTTAGACTCTAGTATGGGATGGACATGGGTAGCTCACAAAGCCTTTATACAAGGCACTTGTATTAAGCTGGCGTCAGCTTATAAAAATAAATTGAGACAAAATGAGAACACCGAGGAGAGACTTGCAAATTTTAGAAAAATTTAACCAAACTCAGTCATCTGAGGATCTTCGCCAGTGGATAGATAGTACCAGACTGAAACTCGACATGGCGCTGTCTGTTCGGACCCAGAAGGCCATGAGATTATATTCTAGTGCTAATAAACCTGACACTCTTTTCGCCAGAAATCTGAAGAAAAAAAAGTATCTCAATCGAAAATATATAAAATCAAATCCCTCTCAGGGGCTATCATCATTAGCCCTAACAATATGCAAGACATATTTTAAACCTTTTTTCAGAAATTAAATCAGGCCTCTCCCAAGTCCTCTAACTCCCAAATATCCTCCTTTTCATGCTGGTGTGATCTTCAAACTCTCCTGCCCCAGGAAATCGATGCTCTTAATTTCAAAACCACAATAGAGGAAGTCAGAACAGTTATCAAAAAATTGAAGGTTGGTAAAGCTTCAGGACCAACTTAAAAAAAACTTGCAGATCAACTGGCTCCTCACTTGACTAACCTATATAATGATATTTTTGAGGGGCGCCCAATGTCCCCTGAGTTTAACCAAGCTGACATGATATTTAACCAAAAGATGTGCATGACTCCAGTCAAGTTAAAAACTTTTGTCTTATATCTTTACTAAACAGAGACACCAAAATATTAGCAAAACTCATGGCTGACAGATTGGCTTCAATTATCCAAATTTAAATCCACAAAACCAGGTTGGCTTCATTCCATTCGGACAAGCAGGGCATTGAATTAGGAGTGTACTAAATATTATGCACTGGGCTAAACTAAACCATATTCCATAATGCTTACTTTCCCTGGACATTGAAAATGCCTTCAACATGGTTGAATGGCCATATCAATGCGGTTCTGTTAAAATTTGGATTCAAAGGACCCTTCATATTTTTATTTTATACATATTACAACTCCCCAAAGACATCCTTGAAATTGCTTGGAGAATCTAGAAGAAGGACAAGACAGGGCTGTCCTCCTTCCCCACTCCTGTTTGCCCTAGTAATAGAGCAACTAACACAAACCATTAGATCAAACCCGATTATTCAAGGAGTCAGGATAGGACACACTCACTTAAAGTGCTGTATTTTTGCAGAAGTTATCTTGAGCTCTCTATCAGATCCTGCCACCTCGATCCCAGCTTTACTCCACACTTTCGAGACCTTTGGAGACTTCTCAGGTCTAAAAATTAATGTAGATAAATCAGAGACTTTGAACATTTCCCTTTATCAGAACGACCTTATATACCTGTAAAGAAAATTTTATTTTAAGTGGCCAAGCCCACATACTTAGGCATAAACATTATTAGCTGAACCCAAGACCTATACAAGACTAATTATAAAGTCCTTTATAAAGAATTAGGACTAAATCTCTACTTCTGGTCTAAATGCCAAATTTCATGGCTAAGCTGGATAAACTTGGTCAAGATGAACATCCTCCCCCACCTACTCTACCGTTTCCGTACTTTACCAATAGCCCTTAACTACAAGGAATTGAATGCATTCCAATGTCAAGTGTTCAAATTTACATTGTAGAATATTACATTTTTCAAATGTACCTGACAATACCTGTAGAATATTCAATTTGATTTCTTATGTTGAATCTTGTAAAGAGAGCCAGGGGAGGGGTGAAGAGACACAGGAGAAGGGGGAAGAGACACAGGGGAGGGGGGAAGAGACACAGGGGGGGAGACAGACACAAAGGAGAGGGGGGAAGAGACACAGGGAAAGGAGAGGGAGGAAAGACACAGGGGAAGAATGGGGGGACAAGAGACACGGGGAGGGTGGTAAGAGACACAGGGGAAGGAGAGGGGGAAGAGACACAGGGGAGGGAGAGTGGGGGAAGTGAAACATGGGAGGGGAAGAGACACAGGTGAGTGAGAGCGGGGGTAAGAGAAACATGGGTGGGGGAAGACACACAGGGGAGGGAGAGTTGGGGGAAGAGAAACATGGGAGGGGGAAGAAACACAGGAGAGTGAGAGCGGGGGTATGAGAAACAGGCGAGTAAGAGTGGGGTAAGAGATACAGGGGAGGGGGGAGAGACACAGGGGAAGAGGGGGGAAGAGACACAGGGGAGAGACACAGGGGGGGAGAGGGGGAAAAGAGACACAAGGGAGGGGGGGAAGAGACACAGGGGAGGGAGAGCGGGGGAAGAGACACAGGGAAGGGGAGGAGAGACACATGGAAAAGGGGGGAGGCGAAGCGAGGGTCCGCATTTGCGGAGGTGGAGGCTCCAACGTCGGCTGTGTTAACACACACATGACTTTAAAAAAAAAAAATCTCAAAGGCGCCTCACACCGGTTACACACACACACACCGCTCAAAGGCGCCTCACACCGGTTACACACACACACACAGTGGCCGAGGGCGCTCCATGCCAGCAACTGAGGCCCTCGCTTCCGCAAATGCGGGTCCTCGCGAAGCGAGGGGCTGCATTTGCAATGCGGGTCCTCGCAAAGCACTTAGGGAATGAGGCAACCTTAACGTAACAGACACCGACATGCACTAAGAATCCCACTATAACGGCCGACCCGCGCGCCACCACAAACAGTGAAAACACACCAAATACTCACAAAAACAACATAAAAAGCTTACCCATAGCAAGAGGGGGGGGGGGGGGGCACCCAGGACCTCTGAAAGTGAAGTTACACCTCCATTTAAGTCCAAATTACAGAAAAGAAAAAAAAACATTACAACCCCCCCTCACTACAGAGAAAAAAAAATACACACCTGAAAAGGAAATACATAAAATACAAATACATACAATACAAATACATACAATTACAATACAATTACATACAACTACAATACAATACATACAATGCATAATCTAATATACATCCTATCTATATAATAATACATTCCCAATCTATCTAAATAAATACCTTAATCTAATATACATCCTATCTATATAATAATACATACCCAATCTATCTAAATAAATAGCATAATCTAATATACATCCTATCTATATAATAATACATTCCCAATCTATCTAAATAAATAACACAAATTAATATACAATCCATCCTATGCTATCTATATAAAACCCCTAGCTAACATACAATAAATGCTATCTATATATTAACTAATCTAAGTCTAAGCTAAAATAAAACAATTAAGACCACTTACCTTTGCAGATGTCCATTGCGATCAGCCACCTACGAAAACAAAATTTAAAAAAATTATTGCAACACGTTTAAATTCAAGACATTCTATACATTCTATACATTCTAAATATTCTACTCACCTTTCCGCCATGTCCCGTCCGGCATTCTTTAAATCCTTCTCCGGCGCGGCACCTGTTAAAAAAAACACAACATTAATACACATACATCAAAATAAAATAAACATAATCTACATTATACTTACCTCCCCGCGATGGCTCCGGCCTCCTCCGGATCCTCTTCTGCCACGCCCTGTAAAAAAAAATATATATATATATACTTACATCCACACTCCCGGACATCCCCGACGCTAATGAGGCTTCATGAGAATTTTCCGGAAGAAAAGAAGCAATGGCGCCTTCTGATTGGTTGAAAACGCTGTCTATCAAATTCACCCAATCAGGAGGCGCCAATGTGTGAGTCAATCAGAAAGGGATACACCCTAAAATCCCACTCTGATTGGATAATGCACCTATCAATCTTTATTTAAACCAATCACAAGGCGCAGATGCCTTCAGCCAATCACAATGGAATACACCCCCACAGGGTGATTGGTTGGAGCCTCTGCGCATTCTGATTGGTTGCACTGACAATAGTCAATCACAATGGAATACACCCTCACGTACTGATTGGTGAAGGATTTGTGCATTCTCATTTGCTACTGTAAAATCAATCAATATTACAGCCATTGGGAAGGCGCAGATGTCTTCACCAATCAGTACGTGGGGGTATATTCCATTGTGATTGGCTGATGGCAATAAAGCCTTGGGATTGGTTCAAATAAAGATTGAAAGGTGTGTTATCCAATCAGCGTTGTATTTTGGGGTGTATACTTTTTTCATTGGTTCACAAATGGGGTCTTCTCATTGGCTGAATTTGATAGACAGCCTTTTCAGCCAATCAGAAGACGCCATTGCCAATTTTAGTCTGGAACACTCCATAGGAAGGTCATTAGCGTCGGAGACATCCGCCAGGGCGGATGTGTGTCGTTTTTTTTTTAAAGGCGCGGATGCTTCCGGAGAAGACGAGGAGGCCGGAGACATCGCGGAAAGGTAAGTATAATGTAGATTGTGTTTATTTTACTTTGCTTTATGTTTACTAATGTAATGGTTTTTTTTTACAGGAGTACCGCCGGACAAGACGCAAAGATGGCCGACGAAACATGGCGGACGGAACATGGAGGACTTGACATGCTGGAACGGGACATGCTGGAAAGGTGAGTATAATATTTAGAATATTTAGAATGTTTAGAATGTTTAGAATGTTTACGTATTTCATGTAAACGTGTTGTATTAATTTTTGGAATCTTTTTTACCGTAGGTTGCTGATCTGAAGAAACATCTCAAAGGTAAGTGGTCTTAATTATTTTATTGTAGCTTACAATTAGGGTAGCTATATATATATAGATAGCATGTATTGTATATTAGATAGATAGGGGGATGTATTATTAGATAGTATTGTATATTACATAGTGGGATGTATATTACATTACATAGTGGTGTGTATATTACATAGTGGCATGTATAGTAGATAGTGGCATGTATATTAAATAGTGACATGTATATTACATAGGGTTGTATTGTATTTTATTTAATTGTTTTGTATTTTAATTAATTGTATTGTATTTTATTTAATTGTATTGTATTTTATTTAATTGTGTTGTATTGTATTATATGTATGTATTATATGTATTTCATTTTCAGGTGTGTATTTTTTTTTTTAAATTTGTAGTGATGGGAGGTTTTAATGTATTTTTTTATTTTCTGTAATGTTCCTTTTTTTATTTTTGGTCACTTAGGTTTCTTTTTTTGGTTCTGTAATGTACATTTTTTATTTTTGGTGATTTTAGTTGTTCTTATTTTATGTCATGTAGATTTCTGCTTTTTGAGGAATTTAGTTACTTGAGGCACATAGTACACTCACATTGTGTGACAAACAGCATTTCAACACTTTCTTTTATTGACCGTCATTTTTTGACGGGCAAGTCGCTAGTATATATATAATAATGAGTATTGCAATATAATTTGATACCTTTTGTATTGGACAAACGTTATATTTATAATGACGAGCTTTCGAGAGGCTTAACCTCCCTTTATCAAGTCTCAAGCAATACTAACATGAGATGGAACCCTCAGTTTGAATAATAAAAGCAGATGCAGATAGAGTGGAAACATCATCTGACATCATCAGGTAAATACATATATGGGGAATAAACACAACATAGCAAAGGAAACATATATACACATATTATATACACATATACATCAATATATACATGAAAAAGCAGAGCACTGTAGTCCACAGTGATATCTTTCCATATGGACAAACACCTCACTAAGAGAGCTAAGTCTGTTATAGTATAAGAAAAAGAAAAAAATCACATGAAATTCTGATAATGTGTTTAAAAGCCCAAGTCTATATTAAGTCCTGTGTTTTTAGAGTTGAAGAATGTGATCATCTTTATTTCGAATGCTTTTCTCTCTTGGATGCATTTACATTTTCCTCTGAGTATTTTGACTTTTAAGTTATGCATGGAGTGATCATTCTGGCTAAAATGGTGTCCTACTGGGCTACAATAACTGTCTTCATTATGTTTTCTTATTGAATGCCTGTGTAAATTCATCCTTAAATGCATTTTTTGGCCGGTTTCTCCAATGTAACAGCCTGTGTCACATAAAGTACATTGTATCATATAAACCACATTTGACTATGTACATGAATATGATCCTTTGATGTTATAGGTTTTGTTGTTATGTGTGGCTGTATCATCATTAAAAATGTGTTGGCATAATTAACAGGCACGTTTTTTACAAGGTTTAGTTCCATTTTTTGTATTCAGTTGTTCATTGGCCAATTTTCTGCTGACAAGTTTTTGTTTCAGGTTTGGTGGTTGTTTAAATGCAAGGATGGGAGGTTTTGGGAATATATATTTTAATTCAGTATCTTCAATTAGTAATGGTTGTAAATCTTTGATTATTTTCCGAATTTTCTCTAAAATTGGATAGTATGTGGTCACTAGAGGTATACGTGAAGTAGTTTCTTTTGTTTTGTAGTTTAATAGGTGTTCGCAGGGTATTTTGATGGCAGTGGTTATTTTTGGGGTAATAATACAGGGTTTGTATCCCTTTTGTTTGAAAGATTCAGACAGACATTTTTATCACGGTCTCCAGTGTTTGAGCAATGTATATATATGGATTAATAATTACTAAATTACTAAAATTACTGGACATTCACAGCTGCTTCACTCTTCAATATATATATATATATATATATATATATATATATATATATATATATATATATATATATATATATATATCTAGGGACTGATAAATAGTTACGTAGCAAACTGTTGCAAATATGTCTGGCCTTCTGAGTTCTGAATCCTGACACTGAAAGGGTTAAATAGGAGGATAACACATACTTGACTTTTTTGAGGGATGAATAATTATATCAAACAATAACTAAAAATTTCAAATTTTAAGTCAATTCTTAATTAAATAATTAATTAATTAATTAAAAAAATATTTTAGTTAACTTTTTCCTGATACTTTTACACTCTCCATCTGATTTTTCTGAACACATGTTGTGAATTCAGCATATGTAACAATGCCTGGCTCACATTCCAGTGCCTTACAGAAATATTAAAGTAATTAAATGCAATGACAGTTGCCAAGAAGACTGTTCAACCATTATAAAGTATCAGCACCTTGTATTAATTTAAACAAACAAATAACTCTTTTGGTATACTATAAGGTGTCATTCTTAATGACAATGGGCTCATAAATCACTTTTATTTATTAGAAATATTCAAAAATATATATTTATCATACTATATATTATAGTATCACTTATAAACCTGAGTAAATAAACATTTATAAACACTGTGTTATGGACAGCTCATTGTTTTTTCATTTACAGCCCCATAGGCTCAATGCCTTGGTTGACAAAACAAACCCCTCCATACAACACAAGAAAATTAATGGTATGGGATATTAAGGTTGAACTTTTTTTTTTAAGTTTCAATAATGTAAATTAGTTTACAGCTTCAAAATCGAATTATGAGTGCTCAGCACAATGGTATAGAGCAAAGTCTACAAATTCAAAATCCCTTAAATAAAAAGGCAATTGCTAACCAATTAGCAGCGATGCACAGTGAAGCCACATTGTATATCGTATAATAATACAAGCTGATACACTAATAGAATTTAATACAAGTGCAGCACTGCTGAAAACTTATTTTAACATGCTTTGCTGCTCAGATATCCATTGTGTGGCACTACATATGTATGAACAGATTTTTTATGAGCTTGACAAGTGTTTTTGATTAATTACTTTTATATGATAATAGTAGGATTGCATGTTGTGTGATGTAGTTATGTGTGAGTTGTCTTACTTGATTTGAGATTTGACTGCCACACAGAAAACACAAATGGTATTTTTTTACTGTGTAAGCTTTCTTATATACATTGTGCTGAGAACTCACTGGAACATTTCCCACATTCAGAACATTTAAATTATCCTTCTCCTGTGTGAGTTTTCTTATGTTTTTTAAAATATGTCACCCGACTGAAACATTTCCCACATTCAAAACAAGCAAATGATTTTTCTCCTGTGTGAGTTCTTATATGTCGTTTTAGAGTTCTGGGCTCACTAAAACATTTCCTGCATTAAGAACATGTAAATGTTTTTTCCCCTGTGTGAATTCTCATACGTAGTTAGAAATTTGCAGACTGACGGAAACATTTCCCACATTTAGAACATGCAAATGGTTTTTCCACTGTGTGAGTTCTAAAGTGTTGATTGAGATGTGAGTCCTAACTGAAACATTGCTTACATTCAGAACATGCAAATGTTTTTTCCCCTGTGTGAGTACTCATATGTGGCTTGAGATGTGAGGCCCAACTGCAACATTTCCCACATTCATTCTCATGTGTAAGTTATTGGTCCTGCTTCAGGATAACTATGTGATACATTGAGATGTACAAAATGTCAAATACACTATCTGGTGAACCAAGAGAAATGTGTCCCTCTTCTTGGGTATTTCAAATCTTATACAAATTACTCAAAAATATTTTAATAACAGAATAGTCCTAAATCACTAGAGCACTGACTTTTTATTATCACTCACCTATATAGGGATCTGAATGGAATCCCAGCTGATTAATATGAGTCTCATATCTCTCTCACACTCTCCTTCCTCATTAAGTAATTCAGGATATAGATTTTCATCTTGGAGTCCTGATAATTAAAAGCCAAAGAAGCATTTGATATTAAATATATATCAAAGGGACGTGACTTTGAAGTACACATGAGTGGACATGTGTAAGAGGAGCTCGTCCGATAGGCCCTATATATTTAAAGTTTTTTGGGGGACAATCACCTCCACCAGATAATTAAAGACCGCAGGCATCAGAACATCATCCCAATTAGAACAGTGTCTTTTTGAGGTAATTAAAATAAATGAACCTCACTAAGTGGTGGGAGGCTTAACTGCTGGAGAGCGCAGTCGAGCTGCCTGTACCCCTCTGTAGATTGGAGGCAGTTACGGACTGGAGACCGATGTGCAGTCGGAAGTGGTTGCAAAGGACAAGGAGAGAGACATCGGAAGGGAGAGGTGAGTGCAGGTGGAGGAGGCTGACAGACACAGGAGAAGTGGTGTGGCTGCACCTCACCAGATAGGAGGGACAAGGCTTTTGGCATTAGGCTGGTCCCGCCATCCATGGAAAGAGAGACTTAACTACAAAATATCGGCATTTTAATCACTCCTTTATAGCATTGGAGATAGTGGAGTGGTTAAAGACAGCAAGGCCTAAGGCCAACTAATATACACTAACACACTGAGGGAGCTATATTCAAAAATGTTGGGCTGGCAGCATCCAGTACTTATGTAGTGCCATTTAAGTGTTGTCGGGAAAGCCAGTAAGGGACACTGCACCACCTTGGACTCCATATACCCCTAATCAGGTGCGGGCTTATACAAGATCAAATCAATTGAGCATGAACTGCCCATTCCCATAGTCATATATGATTCATACAGGCTTATGTTCTTAGAACAGTTGACTGATGCAGAGAAAAATAACATTCTGATCTAAAACCAGGGAAACAGGCCCACAGAAGTCATATACCCACAATTAGATAAAGACTTTTGAAAGGTGCCTAAATCATTTACTTATAAGCTTTCAGGTATTGCAAGTGGCATCACATATATAGTTGTGGATCTTACTATGTTGGTGATGTTTGCGATGTGGGTCATGAAGCGAGGCGAGATAGCGTCACCGTCACACATGAGAGCCTCACAAAGCCGCGCAGCACTTAGACTGCAATGAGTGCTGAAGGCGCTGATTGCAGACAGCGGTGGCGTCACACATGCGAGCCTTGCAAAGCGAGCCAAAACAACTTTAACTCTCTGTAATATCTATGCAAGAAACGCATTTTGCACACAACAAGGTGCCGAAGATATTGCATAAACACTAACCTACATTTTTTGCATCTAGCCACTCTACCAAACGAGCAGGGTTGGCGGTCCTTTTACATAAAGATTTCCCCTATGTAGTTGAACACAGCAAGATAGATAAGGAAGGCAATTTTATAATTTTCACTGGGACTCTTTTAGGCCCAAAGCTGTCTCTGGTTACTTTATATTCCCCAACGATGATGCCACAGAACTCTAGTATCAATGTTTAAATACATTAAGTCTCAGGATCTAGGAAACATATTATTAGGAGGGGATTTTAACCTAGTGCTAAATCCTGGCCTGGGTAGGTCAGGAATACAGTGAGATAGAAAACAGACTAACAAGCTTAAGCAAATCCAAACACTTTAAAACTAATTGCATCTGGTAGACGCCTGGAGATTAATACATACAATGGAAAGGGAATACACTTTTTATTCACAAGTACATGGAACCTACTCCAGAATCAATAACTTTTTAGTTGACTCAGACTCTACAGATCATATTATCAAGGCGGAAATCCTTCCGTCCCCCTGGTCAGACCATTCAGTGATTAGTTTATCTTTAGAATTGGGTTTATGGTCTAGGCCTCCTCCCACATGGCGCTTGAATGAGTGCTAGTGTCCAATCCGGAGTATGGGGACCAGATTGCTCGAGAGATTGAATTATTTTTCTCTGCAAATGAAGACCCAAAATCTGATGAAGGTCTGATAAAGGATTATGCTTTAAACTTACCTCTTCTTACAAAAAGCAACAGAGACACAAAGTGGTGTCTTCACAGAAAATGTTGGGGGATTTAGAGAGGAAAGATCAACAGAAACCCACAGGGTACACGCGTGATAAGATCGAACAAATTAGATTAGAACTTAATTTGTCATTATCTGACCACACAGAAAAGGCGCTGAGGTGGACCCAACATACATTTTATTTAAAAGCAAATAAATTAGATTCCCTTCTTGCCAGAAAAAAAGAAAAAAAACACCCAATCTAATTTTTTTCAGATTAAAAACAAGCTGGAGAAAATAACCAACAGCCCAAATAAGATTCAAAAGATATTTGTAGAATTTTTCAAGAAACTTTATACATCTTCAGCAAAACCAAAGCAACAGCAAATATCCCAGTTTCTAAATGTTTGCGGTCTCCCCTCTCTAACTGTCCAGGAACAAGACATTGTAAGGGCCAGGATTATAGAGGAGGAGGTAAAAAAAACTATTCAGACTTTAAAGATGGGTAAGTCGCCAGGGCCGGATGGATTTACGAACCTGTACTATACAAAATACACAGATGATTTATCCCCCCACTTAGTAAAACTTTTTAATAAAATTGTGGAAGGTCATCCAGTCCCCCAGAGTTTAATCAGGCAGATATGGTCTTCTATTCAAAGGAAGGTAGAGACCCCTTGGAAGTAAGGAACTATAGGCCAATTTCACTACTAAATGGGGACCTTAAGATTCTTGCGAAACTTGTGGCTAAACGAATAGCGAGAATTTTACCTAACCTTATACATAAAGACCAGGTAGGATTCATATCACATAGACAATCGAGATATAATGTACATAGGGTAATTAATTTGGCCCATCAGGCCAATTTATATAAAATCCCCACTTGTTTATTACCCTTAGATATTGAAAAGGCATTTGATTCCGTGGAGTGGCCCTACCTACGGGCAGTACTGGTACAATTTGGCTTTCCTGAGCAATTCATTAACTTGATTAATTCATATTATAATTCCCCCAAAGCCCAGATAAAAGACCAGCTGATTCAAAGGCCTATATTAACATACAAATGGGTACCAGGCAGGGTTGACCACTATCCCCCTTGTTGTTTGCTTTAGCAATAGAGCCTCTAGTGCAGACAATTAGATGCAATTCTCATATTAAAGGTATAAAGATAGGCTCACATCATCTGAAATGCTGCTTATTGCTGATGATTTCTTGTGCTCCCTTACAGAACTGACTATCTCTGTTCCTACACTGTAGCGGATGGCACTGTGCTGTCCTGCAATTTACTGTGAATAAGCTGCATTCGCATAACTGTATGTTGTACTTGTGTTAAAATAAATGTATGTTGGTTTATGCTCTGCAGAATATGGTCCCAGACTATTGCAGCTAATTGGCATGGGAGATAATCCTGTTACAGATAAGGAAGTCGATAATATAAAGTGTTTTCATTCTCAGAACATAAGAACAAAGAAGGCTGATCTAATCATTATCTGATTATATCAAAGTTGCCTCAGGGAGGTGTGACTCACCTATTGTCCCTATATGTGTATTGTGTGGCCAACTATGGAGAATATGTGAAATGTCTGTGTGTTATGTGAAAAAGATACTTTTACTAACTTTTGAACCCCTGGTCTGATTCATGCCATGTTTTAATATGTTGTTCCCCTAGGTGAGAGCTATTGAACGGCGCTGGACTTAAAGGTGTACCCTCTGTTTTTGGGGTACATCCAGAATGTGGTTAAAATTGTGTCTGTTTTAATTGTGTTACCTGTTATCTGAGGGGAGGAGACGTGGGGGTTGAACCATGTATATAATTGGCTGTGATAATTATGTGGGTGTAGCCCTTCAGAGGACACCATTGCATAAAAGGAGATTCCCTGTCATTAAAGAGTAGTTCTGCTCCTGAAACTGTGTGTCGTCCAGTTATTGGGATTGCGGTTGAGATATTGCTATTATTTTACCTGTTGGAAACCTTGCCTGTGGATTTACCATTTACTTGTTCCTGAGCCTCACTGGGATTATAAGCGGAGATAACCTGGGGAATATTGCCTCTCCGCTACATTGGTTGGCAGCGCTGGGATCCAGACTCACAGAGGAACAAGCATAAATGGAGTACGGATGGAGATTGATTTTGCCACACTAAAAACGCTCCACGCTAAAAGACCTCCTGGAGGCAAGGGGTATACAAGCCAGCAATAAGAAGAAAGCGGTACTCATTACTGAGCTGATGGAGGAGTACCGAATGGACGGAGATTCGGTTCCCGAACAGGGGGATTCAGGAGAAAATTCGGAACAAGTGGAGTTCCGGAGGCAGGTACAATTTCGGCTGTCTTTTTATGGGGAACAACCTTCAACAGAAATTATTTCAAGGACCATGACAGAAGTCCAGGAATTTATGTTGAGGAAACAAACAGCCCCAGAACGCAGCTCTGCAATAAATATGCCACAAGAAGGTAAGCCTAAGATACCATACCAGGCTTTTAAAACGTATGTGGAGGCAGAGGAAGAAATAGACGCTTTCCTGCAGGATTTTGAAAGACTGTGTGTCCTGCATAGAATCAGCACAGAGGACTGGGTACCGATTTTGGCAGGAAGGCTAACTGGGAGGGCAGCCGAGGCATATCGTACTGTACCTAATGAGGAAATAAGGAACTATAACAAAGTAAAGGAAATTATTCAGGGACTTAAAGACGGTGGAAAAAGACTCACACGCAGAGTGGTCATGCAGGCTACAAAGGGCAGCACTTGGGTGGGTACAAGCGAGCAAGGCACGGTCCATGGAGGATGTGATACAGATGATGCTGTTGGAGCAGTTTTATGAGGGAGTAACTGGCGAGGTACAAAAGTGGGTAAGAGACCGAAACCCTACCTCCCTCAGCGAAGCTGCCAGGAAGGCAGATGAGTACCTAGATGCACGCAGGCAGCAAAAACCTGTAACACCAAAGACTCCTTTTAAAACCTTTGGGGGAACCAGCTACACCCCAGCCCCACCGAGAACACTGCCACCACCACCACCGCCCGCTGCACAGCCACGTTTCCGCCAGCCCGCTTCTGGCCCCTGTCACCACTGCCAGAAATGGGGACACTATAAAAGGGAATGTCCCCAGCTGCGAGACCGGTCCACCTGGATACGTCCAGGCCCACCACCACCACCGCCCGCTGCACAGCCACGTTTCCGCCAGCCCGCTTCTGGCCCCTGTCACCACTGCCAGAAATGGGGACACTATAAAAGGGAATGTCCCCAGCTGCGAGACCGGTCCACCTGGATATGTCCAGGCCCACCACCACCACGAGAGCAGCCGCAGCCCACCACTACAAGGACATAGTAGTCACACCATATGGTTCAGCTGTTCCCATTACAACCGTGGAACAATGGGAGGTGCTGCACGAGGCAGATCCAGTCCAGGCCAATGCTGATAATTGGCAGCATCACAGGCAGACCGTATACCTGGAGGGTAAAGCGGTCCAAGGGCTGCAAGACTCAGGGGCTACCATCACCTTGGTAAAAAGTCACCTGGTTTCAGACCAGGCTAAACTTAACAAGACTGTGGTCGTCAGGGTGGCCGGGGGGGCAGTATACCGGCTACCCACTGCAAGGGTTCATTTGCATTGGGGAGCGGGGGCAGGGCATGTGGAGGTGGGGTTGATGCCGCAGTTACCAGCGGAGGTTTTATTGGGGAACGATCTGGGGAGGCTCACGTCTGCTTTTGAGCCCCAGACCCCCACCACAGGAGAAGCTTATCCTGTAGTCACCCGACAACAGACCTTCACCCAGGACTACAACACACTCCCGGAGGTTCAGACGCTTCTATGTTCGGAATGGGAGCAGTACTGAGCCAAGTCAGGGCCGATGGCTGAGAACATCCCGTGGCTTACATCAGTCGCAAGCTGTTACCTCGAGAAGTAAGCTACGCCGCCATCGAGAAGGAATGCCTGGCTGTGGTGTGGGCCTTAAAGAAACTGCAGCCGTATTTATATGGACAGCCCTTTTCATTACTCACGGATCACAACCCGCTGGTATGGCTAAACCGGGTGGCTGGGGACAATGCCAGGCTGCTGCGCTGGAGTTTGGCGCTGCAGCCTTTTGACTTTAATATCCAGTACCGCCCGGGTAAACAGAATGGGAATGCTGACGGGTTGTCAAGACAAACTGACCTGAAAAAATTATCCGTGAGTCCCCGGACATCCCCAAGCCGATCCGTGGTGGATCAGACTGTGTATGCCGGCTTGTGGGCAAGGGGGAGCAGTGTAGCGGATGGCACGGGGCTGTCCTGCAATTTACTGTGAATAAGCTGCATTCGCATAACTGTATGTTGTACTATGTGTTAAAATAAATGTATGTTGGTTTATGCTCTGCAGAATATGGTCCCAGACTATTGCAGCTAATTGGCATGTGAGATAATCCTGTTACAGATAAGGAAGTCGATGGTATAAAGTGTTTTCATTCTCAGAACATAAGAACAAAGAAGCCTGATCTAATCATTATCTGATTATATCAAAGTTGCCTCAGGGAGGTGTGACTCACCTATTGTCCCTATATGTGTATTGTGTGGCCAACTATGGAGAATATGTGAAATGTCTGTGTGTTATGTGAAAAAGATACTTTTACTAACTTTTGAACCCCTGGTCTGATTCATGCCATGTTTTAATATGTTGTTCCCCTAGGTGAGAGCTATTGAACGGTGCTGGACTTAAAGGTGTACCCTCTGTTTTTGGGGTACATCCAGAATGTGGTTAAAATTGTGTCTATTTTAGTTGTGTTACCTGTTATCTGAGGGGAGGAGACGTGGGGGTTGAACCATGTATATAATTGGCTGTGATAATTATGTGGGTGTAGCCCTTCAGAGGACACCATTGCATAAAAGGAGATTCCCTGTCATTAAAGAGTAGTTCTGCTCCTGAAACTGTGTGTCGTCCAGTTATTGGGATTGCGGTTGAGATATTGCTATTATTTTACCTGTTGGAAACCTTGCCTGTGGATTTACCATTTACTTGTTCCTGAGCCTCACTGGGATTATAAGCGGAGATAACCTGGGGAATATTGCCTCTCCGCTACATACACTATCAAAGTTCTAAATGATTTCGGTGAAATTGTCAACCTAAAGATAAATGTAGAGAAATCTGAGGCGTTAGGCATCAGGATGTGCCAACAGGACATTGATGATTTAGGTAAAGATTTTACATTTTCATGGTCTAGGTCACACATAAGATATTTAGGTGTTAACATCACAAATAAAAAGTATCGGCCCTTTATAGGTCAAACTATCCGGGGCTCTTTAAGGAAATGTGTTTATATATACAAAGATGGTCCAAAGACCAATTATCCTGGTTAGGAAGGATAAATTCAATCAAAATGAATATACTACCCCGACTCTTCTATCTTTTCAGAACATTACCCATAAAAATGTATTTTAAAGAATTGGAGAGATTCTAAAGATCAGTGTTCAACTATATTTGGGCAAATAAAAGGCACCATATTGCTAGGAAAGTGATGTTTCAGCATAGACTTAAAGGGGGCTTATCAAGCCCAAACAAAAGGCGTATTTAAAGGCAGTCAAGCTATCATTCCTGCCTCTGGCTCACTCCACCACACACCAACCATTGTGGGTAATGCTTGAGAATCTGGACATGATCCCATATTCGTGGGGTTCAATTGTTTGGATCCCCAATCCTTAAACAAAATAAAGCAGAACATGAACCCCTTTATAAAACAGACTCTTGACGTGTGGGCGTGGGCAAATGTCAGGTTTCAGCTAGCCCCAACACGCTGACTCCGGTCATCCCACACCCAGAGTTTACAATATCACTTACAGTCAACTCTGTGGCTTGGTGGAAACCACAGGATTATTCAGAGTAGGGGGGGGGGGTTTCGGAGACAGAGCAATGATATCTTATGATAGATTAAGGGATAGCTTCAACCTCCCTCTAGAAGAACATTTTACTAAATCATTTCAATAAGAAGTTGATATATACCTCAGGTGGCTTCAAAGTCAACTGGTTTACTAAGTTGTGTGATTCCCTTCCACTATCTAAAAAAAGTGAGTTTACTGTATGAAACTTTTAATACAGATCAAACTCGCAGAAAAAACAAAATATATCCAGATGTGGGCAAAGGGTATTGGTCATGATATCGACTGGAAGGAGTGGCATGGGTCCTGGTACATACTCACTAAAGGGTCATTAAACACGAGTATATTAGAGACCTCCATTAAAGTTTTGCACAGAGTGTATATCACACCTGACAAATTATTTAAATATAAAGCCATAACAAACCCTAACTGCTTTAGGGGATGTCCCGAAATAGGCTCATTTGCACATATATGGTGGGCATGGTAAAAGGTACAACAGCTGTGGGGAGGGGTTGCAGACATGGTCTCCTTTATATAAGATTGTAAGGTTCAGACAGATATTAAAACATGACTTCTTGGTTATCCCCTGCAAGAGTTATCAAACTTGCAAAATAAACTTTTTCAATTTATAAAGCGGGTGATAAAAAGCCATGTGGCCAAGCAATGAAGATCTGAATCGTTAGACTTGAAGGCAGTCATAAATAAGGTGAATTTTATTTATATAAATGAGAAGATGTCTCACCTTTTGAATGATTCTATGCTCAGTTTTATGGAAAATTAGTGGCCCTGGTTGCAATCACCATATAGCATATACAGTGCCTTACAAAAGTATTCACCCCCCTTGGCATTTTTCATGTTTTGTTGCCTCACAACCTGGAATTAACATGGATTGCTTGAAGATTTGCATCATTTAATTTACAGAACATGCCCACAACTTTGAAGATGTTTTTTTTTCTTGTGAAGCAAACAACTATTAGGACAAAATAATCAAAAAAGTCAATGTGCATAACTATTCCCCAAAAGTCAATACTTTGTAGCGCCACCTTTTGAAGCAATCACAGCTCCAAGTCACTTTGTATAAGTCTCTTTGAGCTTGCCACATCTTACCACTGGGATTTTTGCCCATTCCTCCTTGCAAACCTGCTCCTTCAAGTTGGATGGTTTGCCCTAGTAAGTCTGCTCCACAGATTTTCTATTGGATTGAGAACTGGGCTTTGACTAGGCCATTCCAACACATTTACATGTTTCCCTTTAAACCCCTCAAGTGTTGCTTTAGCAGTGTGTTTGGCCTGCTGGAAGGTGAACCTCCGTCCTAGACTTAAATCACGCACAGAGTGGTACAGGTTTTGCTCAAGAATATCCCTGTATTTAGCACCCTCCATCTTTCCCTCAACTCTGACCAGTTTCCCAGTCCTGGCTGTTGAAAAACATTCCCACAGCATGATGCTGCCACCACCATGTTTCAATGTGGAGATGGTGTTCTTTGGTTGATGTGATGTGTTGGGTTTGCGCTAGACAAAGCGTTTTCTTTGATGGCCGAAAAGTTCAATTTTAGTCTCACCAGACCAGAGCACCTTCCTCCATACATTTTGGGAGTCTCCCACATGCCTTTTCACAAACTCAAAATGTGACATTTTGTTTTTTGCTGAAGGTAAGGGCTTTCTTCTGGTCATTCTGCCATAAAGCCCAACTCTATGAAGCATACTGCTTATTGTCGTCCTATGTACAGATACTCCAGTCTCTGCTGTGCAACTCTGCAGCTCCTCCAGAGTTACCTTAGGTCTCTGTGCTGCCTCTCTGATTAATGCCCTCGTTGCCCGGTCCGTGAGTATTGGTGGGCGGCCATCTCTTGGCAGGTTTTCTGTTGTGCCATGTTCTTTGCATTTGGTTATGATAGATTTGATAGTGCTCCTGGGGATCATCAAAAATGTGGATACTTTTTATAACCTAACCCTAACTTGTACTTCTCAAAAACATTGTCCTTAACTTGTTTGGAGAGTTCCTTTGTCTTCATGGCAGTATTTAGTTAGTGGTGCCTCTTGCTTAGATGTTGCAGCTTCTGGGGCCTTTCAAAAAAGGTGTGTATATGTAATGAAAGATCAAGTGACACTTATATTGCACACAGGTGGACATCATTTCACTAATTATGTGACTTCTGAAGGTAATTGGTTGCACCAGAGCTTTTTATGGGCTTCATAACAAAGGGGGTGAATACATACGCACATGCCAATTTTCTGTTTTCTATTTCTAAAAAATAGTTTTATGTATATATTTTTCTCATTTCACTTCACCAACTTAGACTATTGTGTTCTGATCCATGACATAAAATTCAGATTAACAAAACATTGAACTGTAACAAAATAGGTAAAAAGTCAAGGGGGGTGAATACTTTTGCAAAGGCACTGTAGTATACAAGAGTTGGAACATTTAGACAAAACGAGTAGAAACTTTGGTGAGGAATGAGAGGAGGTCGGGATCTCGGCACGAAGAGGAGAAAGATGAAGGAAATGAGGTGAAGGCTTGCATGTCAGATTTATTTTGGAAAGATACATCAAGCAAATTTTTTTTTGTTGGTTCTAGTTAATATTCAAGTTGATGATGAATTTATAATAATAAAATCGAAAAATCTATCCTTGGATCAAAACTGCTAACCATGGAAGCTTAGCTTTAGGGTAAGATCTGCAGCATTGGAAGTAAAGCCGATGTAACTACCTCTTTACCCTTTTGTTGGATATGGATTGTATATAGCATGTATGAAACATGAGGAACATGTGGTTGAGTAATGTCAATAATTGTTCTAATATACATGTATAATATACTGTGTATAATATCATCTTGTACCCAATAAAAACTTATTGAGAGGAAAAAAAAAATCATAATAATTTTTATATATATATATATATATATATATATATATATATATAGATATGTATGGAAACAGATTTTAGGTGCAAATATATAGATATATATGTATGTGAGAGTTTTACTTTAATTGCTGGATAGTGGGGGAAACAAGTGCAGCGTGCAAGAGAGAACAGCACTGCTTTCTGGTGCCTGCCCTCCATGCCGTTTACTGATCTTGTATGAGGGTGATCAATAGCTGCTGATCCCTTATATTCAGTTCTTCTTGTTCAGACTTTGTTTACCAAACTAAAGTCATCCTTTAAGAAATACAAACCTGCAGGAATTACTGGATATAAAAAGCCTGTTGTACAGAACTCATAAATACTTTTCTGATAACTACAAATACATCTGAAGTCTTTTCCCATCCAAATACTGGAATGTGCCGCATCAGTCACTAACAGGACAGGGAGGGGTCATTCATGTTTGGCACAATCTCATGTCTGTTACTCACCTAATCCGAACTGATTACCACCTGCTGATTGTCCTGAGCATCCATCTCATCATCCTCTTCATATGCAGTGTCCAGATTTCCATCTTGGAGACGTGTTAATTCTAAAACAGAATACCATAGTAATTGAAAAAAAATACTTTAGTCCAAATTCAATAATTTTAGATCTCTGATCTTTGTAATATGTCAATTAATTGTTAAGTGATCCAGAGGAAGTTAAATAGAAATAAACAGTGAAACATTGCTGGTTGCCTCATAAGATGAAATAATTCCTTACTGATACCAGATACTGGCATTTGATTACTCACTGGATCAATACTCCTCCTTCTCTAGTTATCCCTGATAACCCCGGATGCCCTGTTTATTCAAAAGAATATCTAACCCCTTTTAAAAGTTATTTATTAAATTTGAGCTCCACAATTCAACCACCCTCTAGAGAAAATATGTTTAATTAGGTTAGTCTTTCTTCATAGCTTAGTCCCTCAATTCCCTAATTAGTTTTGTTGTCCTTTTCTGTAATTCTTCCAGCTCCAAAATATCCTTTTTATTTATGCAGAAGTGCCCAAAATTGTACTCAAAATTCCAATGAGAGCGTACTCGGGACTTACTTACCTCTTCCCTTGGACACAGACTATTATACATGTATTCTGCTCTCCTACGTCACTGCCCTCAATCTTGTCAAACAACACTAATTTCCTTTGTTAATATTAGCTCTTTCCGCCAACCCCAAGTGGTTGTTTGCTACATTCTCCTCTAACCACCCCCACCTCCTACCACTTTTAGTCTCACATCTATAGACAGGAAGACACTTTAAAAATATAATTGATAACATCTGAAATGAACACACAATACTGTACTTTAAAAGCATGGGAAGGTGTGGATACAAATTAGAATTAATTGCACAACAGTTGTGAGGAATTGACTCTGCTGGGATTCGAACCCTGGTTTGCATGTTGCTGGACCTCTTCCCTACCGGTACGCCAGCCTGCCTCTTGCAGATTTACCTGAGATCTGATACCTTGACTCTAAAAGCAATGAAATCAGTGACAACTCTCTTTAGCTGTGTCTGGTCAGCTGTCTGGTTCTTGGCCTATATAAGGCACTTCCTGTCTCTGCATCCTTGCCAGATTATTGTTGGTTCCTGATCCCTTCAATAAAGCTTGTTCCTGTTTCACCTACAAGTTGCTGAACTGGATTATTGCTGACCTTGGCTACTGGTCTCCACAACCTTGTGATTCCTATATCATTACAACAGTCTCAAACCCACAAATATGCAATTAAAAAATATTATTTTTAAAAGGTATTTCTGAGTAATATTGATCCCGGGACTCAAGGGGTTAGTACTTATCATAAAAACCCACATGGACTAAAACAGAGGATCTAATGCATTTTATATAGTGCTAAATTGCACCAATTAATTCTTAGCCTCCGATTGCAGATCACATGTAACTTCCACGTTTTACTGACGTTATGATGATGGTCTCATTTACTAATGGCTGTGTCTAAGACGTAAATTACGGACTTGCTTATATATTGTGAGATCATGTGATCACATCCCCTGAAGTCTGACTGAAAAAGGCAAGGTTTACGTGTTCAGCTTTAAGGTCAGAATTTGCAAACTGCAGTCAATAGAATGTATCTAAACATTTATATGTATTAATAAAAAATGCCTGCACTCAAATTTATAATTTTGCAGCATTTGTGAGCTTCTAATATAATATGCACCCATATAAGCAATCTGCACAATATTTGTTCTGTGTTAATAATTGTACCAATTTCTTTGTTGTAATGGGGTATAAGATGGAGAAACAAGGAATAAAGTTATCGCCCTCTTTGGGACACATAGTAATGTTGTGCTTTTATTGAGGAAGATGTATATGTGTGTATCACTTGCCCTACACCTCATATCACCTCTGATTGTTGGGATGCCTAAACTTAGGAAACCTAGGGGTAGGATCTGTCAGCTTGTGCCGATTCCAGCCCAACAGCCTTATTATTCTTTTATGGGTTACATTAAAAGGGACATTTTTGAGGATCAGTATAGCTGCTCCCGCTCTTTTGGTTTTCTGATTAGAGGCATAAAAGGTTGGATAATCTTTATGCAGGAATTAAGGTGTTTTGTTTTGTGCAAAATGGGTCTCTTGGAGGAAGAGTACAGAGGGTTTGTCTTTCTTATATGAGCTTTCCTCCTTTTATTATTTATTTATAATTGAAACCCCTGACATTGTGTGTGATAAAAGTATATTGTGAATTAGTCATTAGAAAGTATAGAAGTCTGCAAGGACCACAAATGTGTTATTAGGTTCTGAGACGAGTCGGCCGCCAAGCAACTGCGGGAGCCCCGGCACCGCTCCCTGGAGAATCGGAGGAGTTAAACTGGAACATTTAGGAACACCTCCAAGAAAGGAAAAGGTAGAGAAATCGTTCAATACATTGGAGTATATAACTTTAACTCTTGAAGCGAAAACATTGTGAAAACAACTATAAAAAAAGCAACTTGATCATATACATTCCTGACACTATGATTATATATGTGGGACCCTGCAAGGGGCTCAGACAGGCACTAAATTAGTTACCTCAAACTACCATATTGCTACAGTCAAGAAAGACAGAAATTAAGTCTAGCATAGTAAAATAGAAAGGCATTTTGAAAGCATAAAAAACTAGAAGTCTTAGACATTATGTTATACAATTCTAACAGCTATGTTGGATCTACCCAAACTACATCGCAATTAAATCGTCTCTCTTAAACTGTAAACTAGATTAGCAAAATACTCTATTTTTTTAAGATAAACAAATGGAAATGAAAACAATCATCCTTCAGCCATTGCTTGAGCGAGTTCCAGCCTGCTGGGAGAGATGCTCAAAGGATCCAGAAGAAGAGCCGGTTGAAGGTCCGAAACAGAAGTCGGGGGGCGATTTGGTTTCTTTGATGTCGACCAAACTTTGGAAGGTCTTGGGTTGGGCAAATGTTCTTGGGTAGAACAAATCTCCTCTGGAGCTGCCAAATGAAGGCGGTGCAGAAGATTCCCGCGTTCCTCGGGCGTATGAATTGAGTAGGAAGTTCCCTTATGTTGAAAAGAAAGGGAAAAAGGAAATCCTCATCTGTATGGTATTTTGTGCTTGATAAGGATGGCTAGAGCTGGTTTCAAGGCTCTGCACTTTTCCAATGTCAATGGTAATAAGTCCATGTAAACTTGAAGCAGAGCCATCTGGTCCTTTGATGGTAGACATTTTCCTAGTTGCATCAAGTCTCTGGTTCTTTGCATTAAGAAGCGTACAATTATGTATTTGGGGAGCTCTTGGTTTCTTGGCGCCCCCAGAGCTCGCTCGATCTCCGATGAACTATCTGCAAGATCTGGTAGAATATTGGAAATTACAGCAGCGAGATATTGTACCCCATGCACTCTGATGTTGTGTCGCCTCAATCTATTTTCCAGATCATCAATTTTCTCATCTAGGGCTAAAACTTTAGATGCCAAGGCTGAAATTTCCGCTCTATCATGTTCCTGAGCTTCCAATATTTGATCTGTTGTTTCCTCTATTAAATTAGTTATTTGACCCAGTTCGTAAAGATCTTTCCTAATGTCTTTCACCAGATGCGCTGATTGGGCCTGTAGCTTTTGCCCTATTATAGCAATCGATTTGGCTGACAGGTTCATGTCAGGCATTATATTTGGGTCGTCTCCCTCAATCTCTGGAGATTTAGATTGCCTGAATGAGGAGCTTGGGGGTTGAGAGGGTAGTACCTCGGATTTATTAAAAAACTCCTGTATGCTCTTAGAAGGTAGATTCTTTGATATGCCTATTTTAAGCAGATGGGGATGAATGTTGTTTTCGCTTTGTTAGTCAGAGATAGTTAGAAAGTGGGGTAGCTTATTCATGAGGGGTCTCCCTTAGATCAAGTCATTTGAAGCGAAGAGAGTGTAGCCATTTCAGGGAGAGTCTTGGGTATGATTAAAGTAATGCCCATTTAGAGCCCCCATGCCACTCACCGTCTTAACCCATGGTGATTGTGAGGGTTTTGTGAAAGTTCAAATGCTGCTCAGCCCTAAAGCAGTAAGTCTTTGACCCTTCTTTAATTTTGTGACAAGATCTAGAGAAGATCAAGTCAGGGCTCTTCAAATGTTGTTGAGGGATTTGTTGTAGAGAGTGCAGTGTACACAGGATTGAATATGCTTTTAAGAGAACCTCCAGTGCCTTTAGCAACGTATGGCCAGTAGATGGCAGCAAATAAATATGAGAAATGTTTAAGCTGCACTGAAAAGATAGTTATCTGACTTAGGGTGGGTCAGACGGCCAACAACAAGTTTATGTATCCCAAGGTATGCACTGTTGAAGTATATTAGATAAAATGGATGATCTCCCTGAGATTAATTCTTATGGCACTTAGGGGAACCTGAAATGAGGGTTTCAGCTAGTTAAACACAATAATGGCCCTCATTGAGACTTGAACTGTGAGGAAGTCAGCTTTGACCAATGCTGTAAACCCACCTTGTTGTCCTGACCAAGGATCAGAGTATGTAGATTAAAGGTTTGAATATGTGGGGAGCTCTCCCAATTTCCAGTGCAGGCAACACTTGGCAGCATAACAATATTGCAGCCACATGAGCTGATCACAATTGCTGCTTTGATGTGTTGGGGCCCCTTTCCCACTAAAGTGTGCCTCTCCTCAGGTTGGGGGGTAGTAACTGAGGGCAGTGGGGTGTTATGTGGGGGGTCCTTCTTCCAAAGGAAGGGCTACAGGGTTCTTTTGGGGTGTGTTGAATGCAGGGATATCCCCAGCTCACTTGCCTCCTGATCCACTTTCTGAGATGGAGTCAGAGCCCCCTTCTCTGTTCCCCTTCCGTCTTGGGGTGCCAGGTACCTGTTGGGGGCTGCAGGGGTCCGCCGTCCAGCAGCTCAGAATGTTCAGGCCCCTAGGGCCCACGCCGCCATGCGTCTCAGTCATCCCGGAGTCTGTGCCCTTAGCTCTGTGCCAGAAGATCCCAGGTTCTGGCTGGTCTCCCCTGTGCTCCCCCTGATTGGGGCAGGCAGAACTTAAGCAGCAATTAGGGGCTTTTGCCCAGCCTGACCACGGAGACTGTCTAGGATGCGTCCATGTTAGGACGCTAGCTCCGCCCCCCGTATATGTGAATTTATATGTTTTTATATATGTGCGTGTGTGAATATAAATTGGTGGGTTTAATTATAAATAAGGGTGTGTATGCATGTATCTGTCTATCTATCTATCCATCTATCTATGTCTGTCTGTCTAACATATTTTCAAAAGTACAGTTGTTTAGAAGTAGTTAATTCCATGCATTAAACACTACAAAGCAAGGATTAATTTCCACTTACAGAAGCTGCTCATTGGAACAGCCTCTATGTTTGATGTCACAGATCTCCTGGGCAGGCACTGTCAGTCAAAAGACTTTCCACACACACCCACAACCTGATTGTTTGCAGTAATGACACAAGACCAAGCCCCCTCCTCCCAGCAGTGAAACAGTCTGGGGTCCATCTTGCAGGCATATCAACAGATCTAAGCACCAATTTCATTTTATGTAAAATCTGCATGACAAATGCATGGATTTCAAAAAGTATTTAAATTTGCCTGCAATAGAACTTCACAGTGGTGTGGTCCAAACTGTGCTGAATTAATTTAGCAAGATAACACTGACTGGCTGATATTTCAGTGTTTTACAGAAATGTTAAAATAATGAGATTTATTGACAGTTGCCAAGAAGTCTGCTAAACTCATTATGAACTATCAGCACCTCCTATTAATTATGGTATAATATAAGGTGTAATTCTTAATGACAATGTGCTCATCAATCACTTTAATTTATTTGAAATATCTGGAAAAAAAAAACATTTATTATCCTATAGATAGTATCATTTATAAACTGAGTAAATACACCTTAATAAACAGCTTGTCATTCACAGCTCATAGTTTTTCATTTACAGCCCTATAAGCTCAATGCCTAGACTGACAAAACCCACATAGACCACAAGAAAATGAATGGGAGGTGCTAAAATGAAAAAAAGAATGAATTTTCTTCATAATAGATTATTACAAATCAGAAACACCTATTATAACACCAATATAAACTAGTTTAAAACTTCACCCACTCATTATGAGTGCTCAGCATGATGGTGTCAAGCAAAGTAAATAAGTTCTGCCCCTTACATCGAAAGGCAATTGCTAACCAAAAAGCAGCAATGCACAGAACCAGTGCCGCATAGTATATCTTATAATAATACAAACTGATACACTACTAGAATGTAATAAAAGTGCAGCACTGAAAAGTTCTAGTAACATGCTTTACAAATCAGATATCCAATGTGTGGCACCTCATATGTAAGTCTAAATAGAATTTTTATGAGCTTGCCAAATGTTTTTGATTAATTACTTTCATGTGATCTTAGAATCCCATGAGGTGTCATGTAATAGTTGACCCAGATAAAACTTTTTATACATTCCAAAAATGCAACTGGTATGTATCCTGTGTGGTTTGAGATTTGACTGCCACACTTATGACATTCAGTAAACGCAAATTGTCTCTTTTCCTGTGTAAGCTTTCCCACATACAGAACATGAAAATTATATTTCTTCTCTATGAGTTTTCTTATGTTCTTTAGGATTTGTGGCCCGACTGAAAAATTTCCCACATTCAGAACATGGAAATCTTTTTTCTCCTGTGTGAGATCTCATATATCGATTGATACTTCCACCCTCACTGAAACATTTCCCACATTTAGATGATACAAATGTTTTTTTCTACCGTGTGAGTTCTCTCATGCCCTTTAAGATTTGAGGCACTACTGAAACATTTCCCACATTCAGAACATGGATATGTTTTTTCCCCTGTGTGAATTCTCTTATGCCCTTTAAGACGTGAGGCACGACTGAAACATTTCCCACATTCAGAACATGGAAATTGTTTTTCCCCTGTGTGTGTTATCATATGTTGATTAAGATTTGTGGCCTGACTGAAACATTTCCCACATTTAAAACATGCAAATGGTTTTTCTCCTGTGTGAGTTCTCATATGTCGAGTGAGACTTCCAGCCTCACTGAAACATTTCCCACACTCAGAACATGCAAATGGTTTTTCTCCTGTGTGAACTCTCATATGTAAATTGAGCTTTGCGGACAGACGGAAACCTTTACCACATTCAGAACATACAAATGGTTTTTCTCCTGTGTGAGTTCTCATATGTTGATTGAGACTATCAGAGCGATTGAAACATTTCCCACATTCAGAACATGAAAATGGTTTTTCTCCTGTGTGAGTTCTCATATGTTGATTGAGATTTCCGGCACGACTAAAACATTTCATACATTCAGAACATGCAAACGCTTTTTGTTCTGTATAAGTTATTGGCTTTGCTTCCAGATAACTATGTGATACACTGAGATCTTTCAATACACAATCTGGTGAAACAAGCGAAATGTGGCCCTCTTCTTGGGTATTCCAAATCTTGGATCCATCTGTCGGAAACAAAAACACCAGGAGTAAATTATATTCAAATCTGAAAGTTTTAACATTCTTTAAAATTGAAATAATTATTTTCTGATACCAATTTACAATTATTAAATGGTCATTTTGGTTAAATGTCTAAAGAGTGTAAAGTGATCCTGTTCATTATCAATTACTGTCAATTATGGTCTTGTGTTTAACTAAATATTATTTTATATTAATTTGAATTTTGTAAGTATAATCATTTTTTATCATCAATTTAATAGTTTTGTTTTTTGTACAGTAAAATGTATTACATTCTATTTGTTTAATAAAGTCCTGCTTTCCTGCTAGGGCGATGAACCATAGCTTCTACTGTCAGTTGTATGTTCATGGCTCTTCACTACCAGTGACATCCATCATATCTTCAGCTAAACAAAATGGTGGGTGTCAATGAGGGATAATGCGACAGTGAAGAAAAATAGTAGTTTTTTTATATATAATATGGATGGCAAAATAAAGCTCAAACAATTTCATTTATTTCACTAAAATGTTTAGTGCTCTATTTAAGACTGTTGGTAAAGTTAAAGAAAACTGGTGCTCTGAGAGACACTTCAGAAAAACAATAATGTATCGTTATAACATCAGGTATCCCCTAACAGACTAAATGAAGATTATTAATTTGTAAAGTTGTTCCTCATACTGGTGCTGGACTTGCATATAGTGACAAACCCACAGACCTACCCACAGAGGTAGAGGTGGAGACTTACCTGAGACACCAGCAACTGGAAAAAAGACTGGACAATCTAGATATAGAGTAGATGAAAAGACCTAGACTGTCTCGTGCAGGAAAATTGATACACACAGAATATAGGAACATGCGGACAGATCACATTTAAGAGATACAGGCTAAATACATTAAATTGTTCCTTAATTATATGCACACACATAATATATATATTGATGTATATACGTTTCCTTTACTATGTTGTGTTTAATCCCTCTATATGTATTTACCTGATGATGTCAGATGCTGTTTCCACTCTATCTGCATCGCTTTTCTTATTCAAACTGAGGGTTTCATCTCATGTTAGTATTGCTTGAGACTTGAGGAAGAGAGGTTGAACCTCTCAAAAGCTCGTTGCTTTACTCTTCAATTATTATGGAAGATACCCCATTTAGCCAAATCAAGAAGTTACTAATTAAAATAACAACAAAAATAACACAACTTACCAGTGACATTTATTTTTTGTCACAATGCAAGAAAAGGAATATTATAACAAATGGACTTAAAATCAAAAATCCACTAAGACCTACACATAACTCAATATATGCTGAAAATGTATGCAGACCCATAAGTGAAAAACTAAGAAACCACCTAATACATTAACTTTATACAAATAAATATCATCTACATCACCAAAGAGTAAGCTTCCTCCTTCAACTAAAGGAGGACAACATATATGAAGCTGAACATGTAGAAAAAGAAATACAACATCTTCACAGGAAACAACAAAATTAATTTATAAAAATAAAAATGAAAAACTCAGCTGACTCTTCCAGCAAAACAACAGACAACTTCTACAAGAAGAGAAAATAAAAGATGCAAAATCAGCCCTGAATTCTGCTAACAACACATCTAAAAACCTACCAATGCGAACAAATATTTTTTCTGAAAAATATACATAAAACACAGGAATTATAAATCTTTTAAACCATCAACTATCACAAGCAGAGACCTCTGTTCTCTCGAAAGGATTGTCTTTCTGTTCAGACATAAAACTAGATAAAATATAACTATACTTGAACATAGAAGAATTCTTCAGGAGATTGAGACTGGCAGAATTTTTCCACAACAAGGGACATACCATAACATCATTAGACTGTAACAAGAAAAAAAACCACATATTTCAATCCATTACCTACCTGGTTGTGACACCAAACTCGACAGTTATATAGAAAGCTTTCGCCTGAGAACTGCATCCGTCATAACAACACAATAGAAAAGAGAATTACACAATCTTACTCCATCAGAAAGAACTGCCATAAAGAATTTAAAAAACAACCCTGACATCACCATCAAACCGGCAGACAAAGGAGGTGCAGTCGTTATCATGAATACTCAGGACTAAATGAAGCCAACAGACAACTGTCAGACAACACCTACTACAAGAAACTAAATCAGGACCCTACAGAAAAATATGCTCTCCAACTTAAGAAACTAATTAAAACATCCCCTAAAAATATACATCAGGAATTATAACAACTCATCCTGCCAATCCTACAAAAATCCACAAAGCAGGCAACCCAGGGAGACCGATTGTTACATGTATTGACACACTGACTGAACAGATATCTGGATTTGTTGAAAACATCCTCAAAGCATTAGTAAGTAACATCAGCAGCTATATACAAGACACCACTGACTTTCTCAACAAACTTAGCAGGTAGGTCTTTAATCTGACCAAAACACTACTTGTCACCATGAATGTAGAGTCTCTTTAAAGCAACATCCAACACAAAGATGGCACTGAGGCATGTTTTAAGTTTCTTTTCAACACACATGCAAAACAATTAATATGGCCCTGATGTTATTGTTAAACTAATTTAATATATCCTTATCCACAACTATTTTAATTTTAACAAACATACCTACCTACAGATGATGGGTACTGCCATGGGTACCAAAATGGCACCACAATACACAAATCTATTTATGGCCAAATTAGAAGAAACATTCTTATCTGTATCCATTTACAAACCATACAGCTACTACAGTTACATAGATGATCTGTTCCTCATATGGACAGAAGGAGAAAGCAAACTCAGATACTTTAACAGTTCATTCAACACCTTTCATTCATCTATAAACTTAAAATAGATTTCTCTACAGAACAGGTAAACTTGCTAGAACACTCCTATATTGATCACCAATGGCACTCTCCACTCATCTCTATATACAATACCCACAGACGGATGTAGTTACCTAAACCTCCAGTTTTCATCCCTCCAACACCAAACAAGTCATCAACCATAGTCAAGCTATTAGATACCATTGTATTTGCTCAAACACTGGATGTGATAACAACATAAATACACTGTCTGAATCGTTCAAACAAAAGGGTTACAAACCCTGTATTAACCTCCAAAAAAACACTGCCATCAAAATACCCTGTAAACACCTTTTAAAGTACAAAACTAAAAAAAAACAACTTCACATATACATTTATTGACCACATACCATCGAAATTTGGAGAAAAATGGAAAATAATCAAAGATTTACAACCATTACTAATCAAAGATACTTAATTAAAAGATATATTTCCCAAACCTCCCATCCTTGCATTTAAACAATTACCAAACCTGAAACAAAAACTTTTTTAGAAGAAAATTGGTCAATGAACAACTGAATACAAAAAATGGAACTAAACCTTGTAACAAACGTGCCTGTAAATTATGTCAACATATTTGTAATGATGATACAGCCACACATAATAACAAGACCTATAACATCAAAGGATCATATTCATGTACATCGTCCAATGTGGTTTATATAATACAATGTACTTTATGTGACGCAGGCTGTTACATTGGAGAAATCAGCCAGAAAATGCACTTAAGGATGAATTTACACAGGCATTCAATAAGAAAGTATAATGAAGACCAGTGTGACACCATTTTAGCCAGAATGATCACTAGATCCAAAGTCAAAATACTCAGAGGAAAATGTAAAAACATCCAAAAGAGAAAAGCATTTGAAATAGAATAGTGGGTAGGTAACTTGAATCTACCATGGTAGCTAAATATGCCAGTGTAGTAATCAATGACTAGGTGCAAACTTAATAGGCACCCTTCACCAGGCTCACCAAGAGGGACTTCTTTCGTTGTAGGTTAATTATTCCCCTTAACTGTGATAGTGATCTGCACATACGCTTAATAATTACCGAGCTTATTGTCCTTTACTTGTTTGGAGAGTACCTTGGTCTTCATGGCAGTGTTTGGTTAGTGGTGCCTCTTGCTTAGGTGTTGCAGCCTCTGGGGCCTTTCAAAAAAGGTATGTATATGTAGTGACACTTAGAGTGCACACATTTCACTAATTATGTTATTTCTGAAGGTAATTGGTTGCACCAGAGCTTTTTATGGGCTTCATAACAAAGGGAGTGAATACATACGCACATGCCAATTTTCTGTTTTCTATTTCTAAAAAATAGTTTTATGTATATATTTTTCTCATTTTAATTCACCAATTTAGACTATTGTGTTCTAAACCATCACATAAAATTCAGATTAACAAAACATTGAACTTAAAACTGTAATGTAACAAAATAGGTAAAAAGGGAGGTGAATACTTTTGCAAGGCACTGTGTGTGTATGTACATATATATATATATATATATATATATATATATATATATACAGTATATATATATATATATATATATATATATATAATAAATAGTACATCTGTTTTCACATTTGAATGTCTCAAGCAAGTTAAAAAAACAGCTCAGAATTCCGAGAAAAACAGTTATTACACTGCATTCTGGGAAGCTAAGCTGGGACATGCAAATGTGCCCACAAATGTGTATACTAATATGGGGTTAATACACATAACAGAGCCAATTTGTGATAGTGTGGAGTATCAACATTCCCCTGAAGGCAAATTAATTTTGGTAGAAAATAAGCGCCATCTGATGTTCAAATCATATGATATAATAAGAAACAGGAACAGGAATACAATTATCACTAGACATTTGGTATAACGCTTTCTCTATTACAGAGAGATTTATAAAGAATGCACGTTACAGAGAATAATATTGCAAGATAGATTGCATCTGGTCCTGCTGAGGATGGCACATATAAGTAGAAAAAATAATATGATATTCTGTTGAAGGGATTGTGGAGAAATTGGCTCCGACATGCATGTGTGGTGGAATTGCTCAGTCCTGCAAACATTTTGGCTGAATTTTAATTGCCAAATTGTGAAATTAATCAAAGAGGAAATAAAACTAACTCCTGAGATGACTTCTACATATTTTTCCTTTCACACTTTTTCTAGATATTAAAGCGATTTTGCTCCAGCGTTTAATGGTAGCCAAATCCTGTATAGGCTTAAAATGGAGACAAAAAAAGAATTCCAACATGGGAAGAAGTCTGGAAGAAAATTGATAACAAAATTTCATTGAAATGAGATTAACTAATAGTACTAGAAATAAATGGAAAATTTGGGAAACCCAAATCCAATAATTGAGTAATGACATTGGCAACTGAGTTTCTGACAGACAGGCTTAAAAATTCCCTGGGAACTTTCCTAGGAATACAGACATCTTTTCCGGTATGGAGGGACTGTCCCCTCACACTCCACGATTCTTTGCGATTGGTGTAAATGTGTATGTATGTTAACCCAAAATAAGAAACAAGGATATTAAAGTGTATATAATATAAGGTATGGGGCTAACATTTTATTGTAAATTTTATGTTTCTAAATGTATTTGTACAAAATGGAATAAAATACAAAAAAAAATTCCCTGAAGGCCTGATAAGAATATGACAAGTGATAATGTGAATGGATTAATAGCAAATGATAATGGTTATACAACTTGGCACATGGCCATCAATAAAGGAGTGGGACTTTCCAGGATGTGCCTCTGCACAGCCTCCATGTGTGTTTGCGTCCCTTCCTGATAGGTTAGGGTAGATTAGTGTGGTGTATGTTCTCCTTCTGGATCGCTAACTGGTCTTGTGTACCTTAATGAAGCTGTACCATATAGGGCCACTGTGGGTGGACAGGTCAGAGCAGCAACATCAGACAAATCATAGTCCACTGGATGTAGATGTGAGATGTATATCACACGATGTTTGTACGTTTAGGGGCCACATCAGAACCTATGTGAGTGAGAAAGGGTTAATATGGCAGCCATTTCCATGTATATGTATTGCAATTTAATGAGGTAGTGTGTTTTTAATAGCTTTCAGAATCTAGCAGCATGACTTTTCATATTTGCATATGCATGACCATTACAACATAGTATAATACAAATATTTTTATATTTTACATATTTTATCTTTGTAGATTTTTGTGCAATGAATTCTGATGCCGTCCATTGCTTTGGCAATATTCTGAAGTCCCTTGGTGTGTCTTTATTGTGTTTTACAGTGTTACAGAATAGTCTGAAAGCCCTTTGCAAGTCATTTTTGAAACCCGTAACATGTGGTCCGTCATTTAGCATTTGTGGACTTGGCTACGTGGTCAGCGTGGAGGAATCGGAGCAATTGAATAGTGATTTGCAATTTTAGCGATCGTAACTCTTGTGGCCGTGAAAGATCAAAGGCTTGGACGGGCATTAACTTGCGATATTAACCATAGCAAGGAATCAGAGGCAGTAACCCGTAACCCTGTCGGAGCCCGCAAAATGACAACAATTGAATAGCAAACTGATGCTCGGATCTCCCGATGGTTCAATTGAATTGGGCCCTATGTTTGCAAATATACATATATATATATATGTATGTGAGTGCTTTACTTTAATTGGTTGGTAATGGGCGAAAAAAGTGCAGCGTGCATGAGAGAACAGCACTGCTTTGTGGTGCCGGCCCTCCCTGTAGTTTTCTGATCAGTTCAGTTCTTCCTGTTGAGACTTTGAGACCATTGGAGGCTTCACATCTAAAGGTCCTGCACAGAGATAAATAAACTGCAATATAGACTTGCACAATTTTAATTATTAAATATAATCTACTGTTTGGAAAACAGAAAATATTATGATATACAGTTTAACCAAATACGCAGTGTCTCTTACGACTCCCACTAAGTTTATTGTGTTACACATATAATATTTATCACAGTCCCTGTATAATAACGTATAACTCACCTTCACTGATATTCATAGGCATTTCTTCCTCTTTAATCTCCCGGGGACTCCTCATATTTGTCTCTTCGTCTTGGTCAGACCCTGAGAGACCTGATGGTGTCACTTTGTCACAGTCTGTACAAATAAACATGAGATGGTCACACACTGGGATTTGTTACATGAATTTATGGTCAGTACAGAACAAGTGGCAGATATTGTGGGGGCTTCAGACCTGACACATCTCACATTATCATACAAAGAGCAGAGACTGCAAAATAACCAGATACATATTATACATTTATACCAGACTAGTATAGGTCACCCATATACATTACATGATAACAACCCAGACCAGTTCATCACATGACTTACTGACCCAGTATAAGGTCCATCTTACTGCTCCATGTTTGTGTAGACAGATCAAGGACATTATTTTATTTATTCTATGTGCATAATAATTCTGAGCCTGCCATATATACATATACATACACTCACATCACTAGCTATTTAGTTGTATTGGCCATTTTATCTTCTGTATGGACTAAAAAAAATACTTCGCTGTATAAACCTTTTCATGTATTGATGTTACAATCACACGCACAGCTCCATCCAATGTTACAGTAACTACATATACACGATTCATTATTACACGCACATTACTATGGAATGAAAAGAGCAAAAAGAGATCACCTAAAATAATCCAGTCTAGTCCATGAATTTATACAGTCATTTCACAAACACCCTTTTCCGAACGCCTCTGAAATGACTCTACACATGGACAATATAGAAATCGCATTGACTATATACTTTGTAGTCAAAGATTGAGGAGCTCTATATAGTCAGCAAAAACAAGGCCTGTAGCGGATTATTGCAAAGATCAGATTTAAACTAAAGAAAAAAAGAGGAAAAATCATCAGACCAAGCAGGCACAAAATAAATAACATCATTTCTAAATATGCAGTAGAGGTAAATAATAGATTTAAGTGACTAGACATGAAAGATAGAATGCCTGAAGAACTTTGGACCGAAGTTTGCAACATTATGCAGGAAACAGCAACAAAGAATATCCCCAAAAGAAAGAAAAGTAATGATGAGGCTTTGAAAGTAGCCCAGAAAAGAAAGAAGGGTAGTGGAGACAGGAAAATATTTGTCCAACTAAATGCAGAAATCCAGAGGATAGCAAGAAGAGACAAGGAGACATTCTACAATAAGCGATGACATTGAAGAAAACAGAATGGGAAAGTCAAGAGATGCTTCAAGAAAATTGGAGATCTCAAAGGAACCTTTTATGCCAAAGTGGGTATGATAAAAGGTACTCAACAGTAGCAGAACAGATAAAGAAGAGATGGCAGGAATATACTGAAGATCTATACAGGAAGAAGCAATGGCCTCAATAGTTTCTACAATGAGCTGGAGCCAGACATCTTGTAGAGTGTATTGAGATGGGCCCTAGGATGTCTTGCTGATAACAAGGCTGCAGGAGTTAAAGGAATCCAAACTGAACTATTATAATCCAACAAGATGATGCTGTGAAAGTGTTGCTTGCCTAATACCAATACATTCGGAAAACTCAGCAATGTCCAAAGAGTGATCCAATTATCAAACAATTGAACACATTTCAAATGTGAGCAAGGTAATGCTTAAGATCGTACAAGATCGGCTCCAACAATATATGGATTGGGAACTACCAGATGTGCAAGCCAAGTTCCACAGAGGAAGAGGAACAATAGATCAATTTGCCAATGTCCAATGGATAGCAGAGAAAGAAAGTTCCTGAAAAACATTTCCTTTTGGTTCACAAACTATTCTAAAGCCTTTGACTGTGTGGATCTCAACAGAATGTGGCAAGTTATTAAAGAGGTGGAGTACCAGATCATCTCATCCTCCTCCTGAGAAATCTGTATTTGAACCAAGAAGCCACAGTCAGAACTAAACATGGCACAATAGAATGGTTCAAGATCGGAAATGGTGTGCAACAAGGTTGTAAGTTGTCACCTTATTTATTCAACTTATACAGAGTACATCATGCGTAAGGCTGGACTGGATGGTTCTAAAGCCAGAATCAAGATGGCTGGAAGAAATATCGAAAACCTCAAATATGCGGGTGATACTACTCTGATGGCTAAAAGTGGGGAGGAACTAAATAACCTATTGATGAGGGTGAAAAAAGAGAGTGCAAAAGCTCTCCTGCTACTCAATGTTAAAACGATGAAGATCATGGGAAACAGCAATCTCAGTTCCTGTCAAACAAACAGGCTGTGAAGAAGTGGAGGCAGTGACAGATTTTATTTCTCTGTGATCCAAGATCTCTTCAGATGGTGACTGCAGCCATGAAATTAAAAGATGTTTGCTTCTGGGGAGGAAAGCTATGGCAAGTTTGGAAAAGCTAGTAACAAGTAAAGACATTACACTATCAACAAAGGTCTGCATAGTTACAACTATAGTATTCCCAGTAGCAACATACGGATGTGAGAGCTGGACCATAGAGAAGACTTAGTGCTGTATAATTGATGCCTTTGAATTGCGGTGTCGGAGAAAAGCTTAGAGCCATTTGGACTGCCAGAAGATCCAATAGATCGGTACTACAGGAAATTAAGACAATGGTTCACTGGAAGATATGATCATGAGGCTGAAGCTCAAATATTTTGGCCATATCATAAGAAGATAGAAGGCCCAAAGAAGACTCTGATGCTGGGAAATATTGAAGGTGGAGGTGGGAATGAATAAATGAAATCATTGAAGCAATGAACAGAAGTTTAATGGCGCTCAGAGAGGCAGTGGCTGACAGATGTGCCTGGCATGCTGCGGTCCATAAAGTCATGGAGAGTCGGACATAACTGAACTACTAAACACAAAAAAATGTATATTCTATGAACATAAATATTGAATAATAAAATCCAAACTATCATATCACAGAAGCATAAAGGAAGTCCAGGTTGCTCTAGAAGAGGTGGCACCATCAGAGCGATGATTAGAAGATCACTGCAGTGTAATATTTATAATATGTTATTTTTAGAATATGACTTGATAATGTGGCAAATGTTTTTATGCATTTTAAACAAATAATCACAGCCTTAATATTTAAAAACTATTGTGGACATTTTTGCTTTAATGATTATAGATATTTCAACTTTGTTTTTAGAGCACACTCTTCAAACTGCTCATAGATGATATAACTCAATGGCAGAGTAAGGCCCTACAGGATAACCCTCCCACTAAAGGTATTAAGAGACCAGTAGGCCAAGTTGGGTACCCCCATGACACAATAAGCATTAAAATCAAGCTACAGACAGACTAGCAGTCTAAGATGGAAATGTCTATGACACAATCTGAGCCACGTAAATGTAATAATATATCCTTTAAAATGCCTCAATGATCCTGTCTTTGCACAGCTGCTTTTATTGGTGTTTCTACATCATTATTCTGTTATACATTTTCTTAAAGAAATACAAACCTGCAGGGAATACTCAATTTAAAAATGTTGTTGAGCAGAACTCATAATCTTATAATAACTACAAACACATCTGGAGTCTTCTTCCACCCAAATAACTGAATGTGCTGCATCAGTCACTAACAGGACAGGGAATGGTAAGTTATGTTTTGCACAATCTCAAATGCAATAGAATCAAATAATACAATTGTTGAAAAGGAGAGGAACTAATACTGAACCCTGAGCCCCCCCATGCACTCATGAGTTTAATTTATAACCACCCTTAGGCTTCCTGTCTTTTAACCAACTCTCAATCCATGAGCAGATATTTACTGCACTTACTGCTTTCCTTAGTATGAACAATAGTCTTCTATGTGGCACTGTATCAAAAGCCTTTGCAAAATCTGGTTAGTTTTGTCTAATATAACCTATCCCTTGTAAATCCATGTTGACTCCTACTAATTATCTTGATCACATGGATATATTCCTTTATACTATGTCCATGCTTAACTACATTTTCAATCTGTAGCAATACTTGCAATTCCTCACATGCCATTATATTTGGAGGTTATATCCTATTCCTACTAATATTTTTAAGGATTTGTTCCTACACTATCTAACTAAAACCATAAGGTTGCAACATTATCACTAACACCATAAATTACTTTACTGACAATAGGCTTTGAATCAGGCTTAAGATACAAACAAACATCTACTCCTCTTCTACCATTGCCCGTATCTTATCTAAATAGGTTATGCCCACCCAGATTCATGTTCCAGTAATTCTAGCTCGCTCATTTCCCCCGACAAGCTTTTTGCATTGGCAAGCATACACTTTAGGCTGTAGTAAGTGCCACCGTATTTGTGTAACATATCCAAGACTTCAATATCGACTATCTTACCCCTCCCCTTCTCCTCCCCATGAGTAGTTAATTCATCCTCACCTACTAGTTTAAAATCTCCCCCAACGTTTATATAATCTACTCCCCTAGCACACAAGCTCCCTCTTAACTAAGATGCAATCAATCCATTCCTGCTATAGAGCTTGTACCCAAGAGAAAGTCAACCCAGTGCTTTAAATCTTAAAACCCTCCTTAGTGCACAACGTTTTTAGCCACACATTAACCTCCCTAAGCTCCTTCTGTCTCAATGGGCTAGCACGTGGCACTGGTAGTAACTCAGAAAATAGTACCTTGGAGGTTCTTGCCTGAAGTTTGTTTCTTAGTTCTAAAAAATCAATCCTCGGAACACTTCCAATTACTTTGTCATTGGTACCAATATGTTCCAAGACTGTTCGGTCATTTCCTGCCCCTCCCAATAATTTATCTCCCGATCCACAACATGTCTCCCGAGCACCTGGGAGACAGAAAAATGGTGATAATAAAAGTCCCCTACTCTAAAACATAGTAATACTCCAGTATTTAGTGTCTGCTGGTCATGGTTTTGTTTTTGGATATTTTGGATATTTATATGAGCTTCCTATAAGGGAAAACAAAAAGTTACCTGAGCTCCTGTTTCCTGGGATTTCCAAAGTCCTGAGTGTCTGGTGATTCCCCATTATCAAGTCCTTGTACAGCTCCTTGTGTTCTTCTATATACTCCCACTCCTCCGAAGAGAAATAGACGGCAGCATCATCACACTTTATATGGACCTGGAAAACACAGGTGGAAATAGACATAATTATAAATAAATAAGTAAATAAAGTCATAAAATAAAACATTATCTCATGTTATAAATCCCTGGACAAGGCTCTACAGTGAAGTAGGTAAGAGTGGTGTCATTACATGTTCCTGCAATTCTCACCTCTCCAGTCAGCAGATGGATGATCTCCTGGGCATGACTCAAGATCCTCTCAATCATCTTCTTATCCTTCATCTCAATGACCTTTATGGTGTTAGTCAGATGCTGCAAGAGAGAGACCTAAGAGAATGAGACGATGTCAGAAGAAGGAAATATAATGTATAAAAAATAAGAATATATATATATGACCTCTGGTTATTACAACTGGCTGTACCAATCTTCTGAGTATTGACTGCCTCTCCTCCAAAATCTGTTTTTTTATCTGTCCTTGAGTCCCTTGAACTGGAATATTCAGGTGTTGTATTGCCTGCTTGTGGAAGAATGTGGTGATGTCTGACCATGCTTTAGAACTGAAGGGCGAGACTGTAAAAAATGGGTAGAACGGGTGCATGGCATAGCTAGTGAAGTGAGCAGACATGCTGAAGCTCTGCTCCGCAGGAGTTGTGTATAAAAAGGGCTTATTTCACTCAATGTTGGGGCTAAACCCCATCAATTCAAGTTTTCTTCATCCAGGAGAAGAAAAGATCCAGTATCGGTGGGGATTCCCGTTACGGCTAACTTTCCAATATAAAGAACAGTTCCATTCGTTTTTTACCCTGGAGGGTGGATACAAGATATTGTCCAAGCTAAAACTGTGGAGGGGTGACCCGGTCCCCATGGCGCAGGAGCCAGTCAGAAGAGTAAGGCCCTTGCTGCAATGGCGGAAAGCTCCAGTCAACAGAAAACAGAAGAGGCCTCAAATCCAAGAATCGGCATCGGCTGGGTCAAGCCTGAGAACAAGTGGGGTCCCTACTATGGGCACTTAATATAAGTATTGTTATCTATGTGTCTCTCTTTCCCTAGGCACCATTGGTGCAAAGTTATTTTTCTTTAGTGATGAGGTCTTTGTTATGACACCTTACGGGTGTAAAGGTTTTTATGTTCACTATTTATTTTGCTTTTATTTTAGATAATTGGTCACTAATTTTCTTGTTTTGCTCCCGCTTCTCCTGGGGGGCCGTGCCCTGCTTCGTGGCTGGCCTTCATCTGGACTCCGAGATTTGCTTGGTGGAGGTGAGACAACATACAGGGAGTAAGTAGAAGAGAAAGAAACACTGATTGTATAATCATGCGGTCCTGAATTAAGGGATGAAGTAAATTCAAGGCCTGACCTGGAATACAGGGACCCACACCGACAAGTACACGATGGGTACTACAGAATATAGAATTTTAACTCGTTAAGGGTTTCAACACCCCTTTTAAGAGGAGCAAAGCTTTCATCACTTATAGAGGGCTTAGACCCTCTGTGATATTCTTCCAGTAGACCCACTTCCGGGTTAACGTTGCTCCCAGGTTTCTGCATAAAAGTTACTTGACCCTCTATTATACCTGCAACCCTACAAAAAAAAAAAGTGTCAGCGATTTTGCTTCAGAATATCTTCCCCTTCACTTTAGAAGCAAAATGGGAACAATCACATTAGCTTGGTAGCAAAGGTACATGACATACCTATCACTCTTGCTACCTTATATGCGGCACCTAAGAACCCACATAATAGCCCAATGCACTTGCTTAAAACTCTGAGGGATGTCAAGCAAGACCAGGTCATGGTTTGGTAGACATCTGGAGGGAATCACACCCGCGTAATCGGGATTATTCTTTCTTCTCGCATTCCCACAACACTTATTCTAGACTTGATCATATTTTTATAGGCTCAGGCATGATTGATGGTGCTAAATTAGCGGAAATAGCAGCATGCCCTTGGTCGGATCATGCCATGGTTAGGGTAGTTCTGGATCAGCATAACAATACTAAGCCCGAATATAAATGGAGAATCAATGAATACCTTCTATCCTCCCCCTCACACAGTAAGCAACTGTCTAAGGACTTTGAATGTTATTTTGAGACCAATGCTCAACCTGACATGGGAGTTGGCTGGGTCTGGGCGGCGCATAAGGCATACATGAGTGGGGTTTGCATAGAATTGGCGGCGAGGCATAAAATGGCATTATGGGACAAAGAGGCAAAGCTTTTAGTAGAGCTATATAAGCTAGAGAAAAGTAATCAAAATAATTTCTCCATCTCATTAAGAAGACAAATAGACAAATTAAGAGCAGGCCTGAAGCTATACTGGCGTAACAAACATAGAAGGCTTGTAGACGCACAGGTCACAAGTTTTTCACCATGGCAAATAAGCCTGGAACCTTTTTGGCTAGACAATGATGCAAACCAAAATTAGCAGTGTTAAGACGGATAAGGGACTAATCAAGGCTAATCCTTCTAAAATACAAGAGGAATTTGTCAAATTCTATCAAAAGCTATATTCTGCATCTAAAATCACCAACAGAATATAACATTAATTCCTTTCTGACTTCATGCGATCTCCCCAAGATAGGTGACGCGGAACTGGGAAACCTTAATGCCACTATTACGGTGGAAGAAATTATAAAAGCGATTCAGAGTCGGATCAAGATCCTGGGCCCGATAGCTTCTCAAATGCATATTATAAGAAAATTAAAGTTTTACTTGCACCTCACTTAGCTGTCCTTTTTTATTTAGTTCTGGGGGATAGTCCGCTTCTGCCGGAGATGAACCAGGTGGAGATAGTTCTGTTTCCAAAAGAAGGGAAAGACAGCATGAAAATTAAAAAATACAGACCAATTCCCCTTCTGAATGGGGACTTTAAACTTTTAGCAAAAATGATGGCGGACAAAGTTGCAAGCTTCCTGCCTCGGTCGATACATAATGACCAGTTGGGGTTCATCCCCCATAGGCAGGTTAGGGACAATCTAAGGAAGGTCATTAACATAATTCACCAAGCAAATTCGTCTAACACGAAGCTATGTCTATTAGCCTTAGATGTTGAAAAGGTATTTGATACGGTAGATTGGGATTACATGCAGGCAGTATTGAGCAAATTTGGCATACAAGGGCAATTCCTAAACCTAATCAAAATATTTTATAGCAACCCCAAGGCGCATTTGAAGCTACCGGACCCAGTTAGACCAACGATGAGCATCTTTAGGGGCACTAGGCAGGGCTGCCTCCTCTCCCCCTTTACTGTTTGCCCTGCAATGCAGTCCTTGTGCAGGACATCAGATCAGAGTCAGCAGTGAAGGGTCTACAGTTTGGGCATCATCATTATAAAATATCTCTGTATCTTGTGTACCTTATCAGACCCAGCCAACTCTTTAGGCTCACTTAGCCTTATATCGGGCTTATGTATAAATGTAGATAAGACATGCCAGTTCACCTACAACAATCATTAAGGGAACAGTTTTGTTTTAAATGGGTTTTTAGGCATATTCAGTATTTGGGCGTCAAATTCACTTTATCTCTGGGTTCTTTATATAAGGAGAACAACCAACCAATGCTAAAATCCTTAGGCCAGGATCTGGCACATTGGAGCAAACACCCGATATCTTGGCTAGGTAGAATAACTGCCTTTTAAATGAATATGCTTTCTAAACTCTTGTACCTCTTTAGAGTCCTTCCTGTGCCTAGAAGTGTAACAGAACTGGTAGGTTTTCAAATTAAAGTTTATAAATTAATTTGGCTCAGTAAGCCAGCAAGAATCAATAAGAAGCTAATGTTTAAGAATAAATCAAAAGGAGGGTTATCACTCCCCAATTTAAGAAATTATTATAGGGACGCCCAACTCTCTTTTTTACCTATTATCCATTCGCCTCAACATCAACCTGCACAGGTTTTTTTTATAAGATCACTTGCTAGCACCGTTCACTTGGGACTCCCTTATGTGGTGGATAAAATCCTGGATTTGGTCTATAAATTGAGACACCCAGTAATTCACCATACATTACAATGCTGGAAATGGACGGGCAGTCACTCAACTCTGCTCTTTCCCCCTTCACATTTGGCCCCTACTCTTAATCATGCTCAAGCCCCCAAGGGTCTCAGCAGAGATTCAATTCTTTGGTGGGAGTCGAAGGGCCTTGACAGGTTGGGGACTTGGATAAACGATGGTAAACTCTTGAGCAATAAGGCGATCGTTGACACATTTAACATTCCTTTGCATGAACATTATACCCTGTGTAGACTTAGACACTTTATTGAGTCTTTGGTCAGAACCCAGGGCTTTCCCAGTGGGACCTGGCTATCTCAGATCTGTCTTAAAAATCCCTAAGGGAATAATTAGCGGAATATACGATTTACTTAACACTTCAGACTCATCCAAAAAAGATAGCTATATGCGAGAGTGGGAGAGGCATTTGGCAGAGGCCTGGGACTTGGAAAAATGGAAAGTCTCCTGGGGGAATATCTATAGGGGTTCTCTTAACCATAACATATTTGAAACAGCAGTAAAGGTGCTACATCGCACCTACCTTACCCCAGAGAGAATAGCAAAGTGGATACGTTTGGCGAACCCTAACTGCTTTAGTTGCTGTATCTCAATTGGCTCCTTTATACATGTTTGGTCGGAGTACCCCAAATATGGGTAGAGATGTGGCCAATCTGGCCTCTGAACTGTTTGGATCCCTGTACGGTAGACTATTGAGGCTTGCTTGTTGGGGATTCCAGTAAATTCGCTTTCACACGCTCAAAATAGACTTTTACAATTTCTGTACTTGGCTACTAAAAGCCATATAGCTAAGCAGTGGAAGCCGAAGGACCTGAATCTTCAAACAATCCTAAATAAAATAGACTATATAGCCACAAACAAAAGAATTACACACTCCTTAGAAGACTCAATTAATTTTGGTGGCCTTGGTTGGAATATAGAGAACGATAGAACATATAAAAATTACATATTTACGCCAACACAGAGGGGGACATGGGGAGGGGTTCCAGATGGAGACCAGCATTCGTGGTGGGGACCGACAGGATCACCAAATATTTTAAAGTAAGTAAATATAGTGATCTGTATAGTTTATTGTTTTTATGTTAAAAGGTTGAAGGGAGGATAAAATTAAAAAAGGAACAAAAGAGTAGACCAAGATGGCTCCCATAGTACCTAACAGTGGATTCTGGATGTAGGCAGTTTACTTACATTCAGTGGATACTAGCAGCGGAAGGTGGAGGTGACTATTAGGGGAGCCATGTTGGTTTATGTATGGAATTTGTGCACTCAATCATGCATGTAATATTGATGTTAATGAAGTGTATGTTGTCTCTTATCTGGGCTTACGTTCCATCTAATAATAATCAATGAATTGTAAATTAAAACATAAAAGGTATGAAAATTGATAAGTTAATTTTCCATCCTGATACCTAGTTGGTTAAGGTCGAAAATACTTATACGGTATAACATATGTCTTTTTTAATAAGGATAATTGTTGACCAAACATTTATTGACCTGCGTGTCAATCATTTTATATATGAAACATATGTTTTTACTATGTTGGTAACTCTCTTATATATGTGACAATTAAAACTAAATGAATAAAAAAAAATATAAGAATAATTTTGTATTGCTTGAGACTTGATAAAGGGAGGTTAAGCCTCTCGAAAGCTTGTCATTATAAATAAGATGTTTGTCCAATACAAAAGGTATCAAATGATATTGCAATACTCATTATTAATCTATGTATATATATATATATGGATTAATAATTACTAAATTAATATATATATATATATATATATATATATATATATATATATATATCACTACTCAGGAGACTGCCTATGTATATATGTATGTATCTGTCTGTCTGTCTGACCTAGCAATGATCAGATGGATTCAGCCCTGAGGTTCCCTAATTAGGGCATCTGTACTATTGTGTGGGTTAGATGTTACAGCCTATGGCTTTTAGATCCATCCAGTTGACACTAACTTTAGGGGACTATATATTTCAGTCCATAGCTTTTTAGTTACACTAAGGACTACAACACTCTCTATATTTTAATATGTGGAAAAGAAAAAAAACTTCCATCTCCACAGAATGGTCAATCAACGGTGGTATTAGAGGTCTTCTGATATATAGGCAATCTCTTTTTCCTCCCTTTTAGTAATAGATTGTGTTGCAAGTTTTGGGGCTTCAACTAATGAGCCTTCCAGGCAGGAGGAGCCACTGAGGTCATAGGTCTATTCTCCACAATATCACTTAATCTGGATGGTTATAACCTATTTAGGAAAGATAGGGGAAATGGTAAAAGAGGAGGAGGGATCTGTCTTTATGTTAAGCCTGAATTTAAGCCTATAGTCAGAGAAGATATTTATGCTGGCACTAACGGCATCATTGAATCCTTGTGGGTTTAGCTAAATAGTGGAGGAGCTAATTCGAAACGCATATTGGTGGGAGTATGCTATAAACCCCCAAATATAGCTGAAAGTGAGGAAATACAATTATTGTTACAGATTGGAAATGCAGCTAAGCATGGGCAAGTTCTAATAATGGGAGACTTTAATTACCCTGATATAAACTGGATAAACGAGACCAGCAGCTCACCTAAGGGGAGCAGGTTCTTGAGTACACTCAGGGATCATTATCTGGCCCAGGTGATACAAGAACCTACTAGAAATGGGGCCATCTTGGATTTAGTCATCACAAGTAATATTGATATAATATCAAATGTAAAAATAGGGGAACCCTTGGGGAACAGTGATCACAACACAGTCTCATTTGAGATTGAATACAAAAAACAGAGTTGCAAGGGGCCAACAAAAACTCTAAATTTTAAAAGCGCTAACTTTAATGGGCTACGGGCAGCAATACAACATATAGACTGGGACAAAGAACTTACAGGGAAGAATACTGAAAATAAATGGACAACATTCAAATCCTTACTAAATAAACATACTCATCAGCATGTACCATGTGGAAATAAAATGAATAGGAGTAAATCACATCCCATGTGGCTTAACAATGACTTAAAGATCAAGATGAGGAAAAAGAAATATGCATTTAAATTATACAAGAAGGAGGGAACAGAGGCAGCTTTATGTGACTATAAGGAAATCAACAAGTCTTGCAAAAGGGCTATTAGACTGGCTAAAATAGAAAATGAGAAGTCAGTTGCAATGGAAAGTAAGACTAACCCTAAAATATTTTTTAAATATATTAATGGGAAGAAGGCCAGGAAGGAATCGATAGGACCATTACAATGTGACACAGGCCATCTGATAATTAGTGACCAGGAAAAGGCAGATGAGCTAAATAGGTTCTTTTCGTCGGTTTACACAAGGGAGGTACCAGTGGTTGGGACACCGCAACATAATGGGGCTACACTACCTTTACTAAATAATTGGTTAACGCAGGAAGAAATACAAAAGAGGTTGGAGAAAATAAATGTTAATAAAGCCCCAGGTCCTGATGGAATACATCCAAGGGTTCTGAGGGAGCTGGGTTCTGTAATAGCCAAACCATTATATCTAATCTTTCAAGACTCACTCACTACAGGGTCTCTACCAGATGACTGGAGAAAAGCAGAGGTGATACCTATATTTAAGAAGGGATCTAGAGCAAATCCGGGGAATTATAGACCAGTGAGCCTCACTTCTGTAGTTGGGAAGCTTTTAGAAGGGTTAATAAGGGACAGAATACAAGAATATGTCTATTTGAACAGGATCATAGGTAGCAGTCAACATGGATTTATGAAGGAAAGGTCGTGTCAGATCAATCTAATTCGTTTTTATGAGGAGGTTAGTAGGAACTTGGATCAGGGCAACTCAGTGGATGTAGTCTTTTTAGATTTTTCAAAGGCATTTGATACAGTGCCACATGGAAGACTAGTGAGCAAACTAAGGGATACAGGAATTGCAGTAAATATCTGCTCATGGATCGAGAGCTGGCTAAAAGACAGGAAGCAAAGGGTTGTTGTAAATGGAACATACTCCGATTGGTCTAATGTGATAAGTGGGGTTCCTCAAGGTTCAGTATTAGGTCCTCTCCTTTTTAACATATTTATTAATGACGTTGAGGTAGGACTCGAATGTAGTGTCTCCATTTTTGCTGATGACACTAAGTTGTGCAAGGTAATAAAATCAGATAATGATGTACTTTCCCTACAAAAGGATTTGCATAAATTAGAGAAATGGGCGGCTAAATGGCAGATGAGATTTAATACAAATAAATGTAAGGTTATGCATTTGGGAAGGAACAATAGCCAAGCAATCTATAATCTTAATGGAGCAAATCTAGGGGTATCAGATATTGAAAGGGATTTGGGAGTACTAGTGGACAACCACCTAGGTAACAGCGCTCAAAGCCAAGCAGCGGCTGCAAAGGCAAATAAAATATTAGCATGTATTAGGAAGGTTATAGAAGCCAGGGAAGAAGATATAATTCTGCCACTATACAAATCTCTAGTACGCCCTCATTTGGAATATGGAGTACAATTTTGGGCACCACCTCATAAAAAAGACATTTTAGAGCTGGAAAAAGTACAGAGAAGGGCTACAAAACTAATAAGGGGAATGGAGGGGCTAAGTTATGAAGAAAGACTAACAAAATTAAACTTATTTTCGCTAGAAAAAAGGCGTCTAAGAGGAGATATGATTACGTTATATAAATACATCAAGGGTCAATATAAGGCTTTGTCAAGTGAACTTTTTGTAGCAAGAGATTATCAACTGACAAGAGGATATCCTTTGAGGTTAGAGGAAAAAAGATTTCACCTTAAACAAAGAAAAGGGTTCTTCACAGTTAGGGTGGTTAAATTGTGGAATTCTCTACCAAAGGAGGTGGTGACAGCGAATTCAATAGACAACTTCAAAAAGGGGTTAGATATATTTTTGAATAAAGAGGGCATTCAAGGCTATCCTAGATAACTAGCAAGGAATATTGATCCAGGGAGAAATTTGATCGCCAGTTTCTGGGGTCAGGAAGGAATTTTGCTTTTTTTTCCCCGTATGAGACAATTGGCAAAGTTTCAATGGGGTTTTTTTTTCTGTTTGCCTTCCTCTGGATCAATTAACAATAATAATAAATAGTCCACATTAAAAAGATCAATAGAGATCTAAAAAGGTTGAACTTGATGGACTAACTCTTTATTCATCCTCCAATACTATACTATTAATAATTATTTAATCAATAATTTAATTAATAACTAATCCACATATTGCAGATCAGAGGAGATCTTAACAGGTTGAACTTGATGGACTGAAAGTCTTTTTTCAATCTTAATTACTATGTAACTATGTAACTATGTAACTATGTAACTTTTTTTCTAGATGCTTATATGACCAAGGGGAATATATTGCTATAAAAAGTTGGAAGGAGATTGCAAATTAGTCCTGTATGATATTCTACTAATGGACTGATTTTTAACAGCACCGCTATTCAAATTCATAATAAACTTTGGAAAATTTTAATTTTAAAAGTTCCTATATTCCTGTAGATTGTTTATTTGGTGCATTTTACACCTTATCAGTACTTACTTATAGTCTGTGCAGCATTTAAGTTTAAAATGTGTCCTCAATTAAATAAAAAAGAATAACAAATATTAATCAGATGAATAATTAACACTTAATTCCAAGAAATGGTAATAATTTAAAATGTTTATGAATATATGAGCTGTAAATGAAGTGTGATTACTCTCATTATGGTGTACATAAAATGTTTAGGTACTTGATAAATTGAATGATAATAATAATGTTACACTGCAAGGTTATTAATGGACCACTCTGGTTGTCTTATAAAGGGCTCTCTATTGAATAGTTAGATAAGGTTGGATAAGAAAAAATATATATTAAACTTTACTGTGCATTTAAACAATTAAGCTGTCTGTGTAAGATCCAAATCTCTCCACCCTCTAAATGTAGCTGGAGTGGACCCGCCCAGGCGGAAATGTAAAATGGAAAACCAGTCTTTGAAATCCACTTTAGTAGCAGGGAGCAGAGTAGCCAGCCAGCCATGTACAAACACACTATCCAGTCACCCCCCACTACCAGGCTGCAACTGATGTATGTCACTTTAGACAGGTCCCCTCAGCTAGGTGGCTCCACTCCAACCACTATACTTCACTCAGGAATCTGCAGCTTTTATGATTGTAAAATAATGATTGTTTTAATACACAGTAAAAGTGTAAAAAAGACCCTATATAAGGTCACTGAAGTGGTACTTCAAATACAATGCATATTTAGTTGTATATAAAAGTATTCCTGGATGTTGCTTTTTCAATAAACACAGTTAGTGCTGGAAGTACCAGTGGGGTCATTATAACATCTCCAGCAGCTTTCACATCTCCAGTCCTCATTATAACATCTCCAGCAGCTCTCACCTCTCTGGTCCTCATTATAACATCCCCAGCAGCTCCCAACTCTCTGGTCCTCATTAAAACATCTCCAGTAGATCTCTCCTCTCCAGTCCTCATTATAACATCTCCAGTTTCTCACCTCTCTGGTCCTCATTATAACATCTCCAGTCTCTCTCACCTCTCCAGTCCTCATTATAACATCTCCAGTCTCTCTAACCTCTCCAGTCTCTCTAACCTCTCCAGTCTCTCTAACCTCTCCAGTCCTCATTATAACATCTCCAGCAGCTCTCACCTCTCCAGTCCTCATTATAACATCTCCAGTCTCTCACCTCTCTGGTCCTCATTATAACATCTCCAGTCTCTCACCTCTCTGGTCCTCATTATAACATCTCCAGCAGATCTCACCTCTCCAGTCCTCATTATAACATATCCGGGAGCTCTCTCCTCTCCAGTCCTCATTATAACATCTCCAGCAGCTCTCACCTCTCCGGTCCTCATTATAACATCTCCAGTCTCTCACCTCTCCAGTCCTCCTTATAACATCTCCAGCAGCTCTCACCTCTCCGGTCCTCATTATAACATCTCCAGCAGCTCTCACATCTCCAGTCCTCATTATAACATCTCCACCAGCTCTCACCTCTCCGGTCCTCATTATAACATCTCCAGCAGCTTTCACCTCTCCAGTCCTCATTATAACATCTCCAGCAGCTTTTACCTCTCCGGTCCTCATTATAACATCTCCAGTCTCTCTCACCTCTCCAGTCCTCATTATAACATCTCCAGTCTCTCACATCTCTGGTCCTCATTATAACATCTCCAGCAACTCCCACCTCTCTGGTCCTCATTATAACATCTCCAGCAGATCTCTCCTCTCCAGTCCTCATTATAACATCTCCAGTCTCTCTCATCTCTCCAGTCCCCATTATAACATCTCCAGCAGCTCTCACCTCTCCAGTCCTCATTATAACATCTCCAGCAGCTCTCATCTCTCCAGTCCTCATTATAACATCTCCAGCAGCTCTTACCTCTCCAGTCCATTTCACCTCTCCAGTCCTCATTATAACATCTCCGGGAGCTCTCATCTCTCCAGTCTTCATTATAACATCTCCAGTCTCTCCCACCTCTCCAGTCCATCTCACCTCTCCAGTCTTCATCATAACATCTCTAGTCTCTCTCACCTCTCTGGTCCTCATTATAACATCTCCAGCAACTCCCACCTCTCTGGTCCTCATTATAACATCTCCAGCAGATCTCTCCTCTCCAGTCCTCATTATAACATCTCCAGTCTCTCCCACTTCTCCAGTCCTCATTATAACATCTCCAGTCTCTCTCATCTCTCCAGTCCTCATTATAACATCTCCAGCAGCTCTCATCTCTCCAGTCCTCATTATAACATCTCCAGCAGCTCTTATCTCTCCAGTCCATTTCACCTCTCCAGTCCTCATTATAACATCTCCGGGAGCTCTCATCTCTCCAGTCTTCATTATAACATCTCCAGTATCTCTCACCTCTCCAGTCCTCATTATAACATCTCCGGGAGCTCTCACCTCTCCAGGCCTCATTATGACATCTCTAGTCTCTCTCACCTCTCTGGTCCTCATTATAACATCTCCAGCAACTCCCACCTCTCTGGTCCTCATTATAACATCTCCAGCAGATCTCTCCTCTCCAGTCCTCATTATAACATCTCCAGTCTCTCCCACTTCTCCAGTCCTCATTATAACATCTCCAGTCTCTCTCATCTCTCCAGTCCTCATTATAACATCTCCAGCAGCTCTCACCTCTCCAGTCCTCCTTACAACATCTCCAGTCTCTCTCATCTCTACAGTCCCCATTATAACATCTCCAGCAGCTCTTACCCCTCCAGTCCATCTCACCTCTCCAGTTCTCACTATAACATCTCCAGCAGCTCTCATCTCTCCAGTCCTCATTATAACATCTGCAGCAGCTCTCATCTCTCCAGTCCTCAGTATAACATCTCCAGCAGCTCTCACCTCTCCAGTCCATCTCACCTCTCCAGTCCTCATTATAACATCTCTGGGAGCTCTCATCTCTCCAGTCTTCATTATAACATCTCCAGTCTCTCCCACCTCTCCAGTCCATCTCACCTCTCCAGTCCTCATCATAACATCTCCAGTCTCTCTCACCTCTCCAGTCCTCATTATAACATCTCCGGGAGCTCTCACCTCTCGAGGCCTCATTATGACATCTCTAGTCTCTCTCACCTCTCTGGTCCTCATTATAACATCTCCAGTCTCTCTCACCTCTCCAGTCCTCATTATAACATCTCCGGGAGCTCTCACCTCTCCAGTCCTCATTATAACATCTCCAGTCTCTCTCACCTCTCCAGTCCTCATTATAACATCTCCGGGAGCTCTCACCTCTCCAGTCCTCATTATAACATCTCCAGTCTCTCTTATCTCTCCAGTCCTCATTATAACATCTCCAGCAGGTCTCACCTCTCCAGTCAGCAGGCTGATGATCTCCAGGGCGTGAGTCAAAATCCTCTCAGCTATCTTCTTCTTGATCATCAGTGAGTCGGATGCTGTAAGATTGAGAAACAACATAAGAAATAGAGATGACAGAAGTAATAAAATTGAGGATATTATGGACTTTTCGGACTGCATCATATTTTCAAGTTTACGGAAATCAGGACATTATTGACAGTTATTATAACTAATTTGTTGAATTCTATTGGGTATAAATGACTCTAAATCTAGACTAGAGCAGACTGATCAGGTCCTAGCAGGACATTTACTAGAGAGAAGGAAATCATAATGATAATCATCCTGGGCCCAACTACCCAAGTAAGACATTGTTACTGCAAGAAATAAGTAAGACATCATTGGAAGGAGGGAGATAATGGACCCTTAATAGAGTGAAAATAATATATCCAACTCAATAGAACATATACAGAAGCATAAAAACACTCCACAAATTATATACATAAATACAAACCTCTTTCCATATCTATCTATCTATACAGATGAGTCTGTAGGTATCAGATTTATACTATTAGAGATTAATGATCCCAGGCAGAGAGTGAGGAGCCGCCTGTAAGTATTTACCTTTATAGAGAAGTGAGAAGAGGAGAATAAAGAATCTGAATAAGAACTAGAACATATTGTATATATCATCACCAGAGTTTGTTCTTCATTATTTTCAGCTTCACAAACAGCATCAGAGATAATAACAGATGTGTTATTATCAGGGGATGAGGTGCAGTGTGAGAGAGAATTAGCTAAAAAAAAAAAAAAAAAAAAAAGATGATAAAGATGAGACTTTCCCAGAAGAGAAAAGCAAATGAGTAAAAGAGTGAAGACTAAGTATAGGCCCAATGCTACAGAGAGGAGAGGTTACTGACATGAGGAGGAGCCGGCTGCGTGTGTGTGTGAGAGGAGACTGAGTATAGGCCCAATGCTACAGAGAGGAGAGGTTACTGACATGATGATGAGCCGGCTGCGTGTGTGTGTGAGAGGAGACTGAGTATAGGCCCAATGCTACAGAGAGGAGAGGTTACTGACATGATGAGGAGCCGGCTGCGTGTGTGTGTGAGAGGAGACTGAGTATAGGCACAATGCTACAGAGAGGAGAGGTTACTGACATGATGAGGAGCCGGCTGCGTGTGTGTGAGAGGAGACTGAGTATAGGCCCAATGCTACGGAGAGGAGAGGTTACTGACATGATGAGGAGCTGGCTGTGTGTGTGTGAGAGGAGACTGAGTATAGGCCCAATGCTACAGAGAGGAGAGGTTACTGACATGATGAGGAGCCGGCTGAACATGTGTAAGAGGAGACTGAGTATAGGCCCAATGCTACAGAGAGGAGAGGTTACTGACATGATGAGGGGCCGGCTGCGTGTGTGTGAGAGGAGACTGAGTATAGGCCCAATGGTACAGAGAAGAGAGGTTACTGACATGATGAGGAGCCGGCTGCGTGTGTGTGAGAGGAGACTGAGTATAGGCCCAATGCTACAGAGAGGAGAGGTTACTGACATGATGAGGAGCCGGCTGAACATGTGTGAGAGGAGACTGAGTATAGGCCCAATGCTACAGAGAGGAGAGGATACTGACATGATGAGGAGCCGGCTGTGTGTGTGTGAGAGGAGACTGAGTATAGGCCCAATGCTACGGAGAGGAGAGGTTACTGACATGACGAGGAGCAGGATGCGTGTGTGTGAGAGGAGACTGAGTATAGGCCCAATGCTACAGAGAGGAGAGGTTACTGACATGATGAGGAGCCGGCTGAGTGTGTGTGAGAGGAGACTGAGTATAGGCCCAATGCTACAGAGAGGAGAGGTTACTGACATGAGGAGGAGCCGGCTGCTTGTGTGTGAGAGGAGACTGAGTATAGGCCCAATGCTACAGAGAGGAGAGGTTACTGACATGATGAGGAGCCGGCTGCGTGTGTGTGAGAGGAGACTGAGTATAGGCCCAATGCTACAGAGAGGAGAGGTTACTGACATGATGAGGAGCCGGCTGAACATGTGTAAGAGGAGACTGAGTATAGGCCCAATGCTACAGAGAAGAGAGGTTACTGACATGATGAGGAGCCGGCTGTGTGTGCGTGAGAGGAGACTGAGTATAGGCCCAATGCTACAGAGAGGAGAGGTTACTGACATGATGAGGAGCCGGCTGCGTGTGTGTGAGAGGAGACTGAGTATAGGCCCAATGCTACAGAGAGGAGAGGTTACTGACATGATGAGGAGCCGGCTGTGTGTGCGTGAGAGGAGACTGAGTATAGGCCCAACGCTACAGAGAGGAGAGGTTACTGAAATGATGAGGAGCCGGCTGCGTGTGTGTGAGAGGAGACTGAGTATAGGCCCAATGCTACAGAGAGGAGAGGTTACTGACATGATGAGGAGCCGGCTGCGTGTGTGTGAGAGGAGATTGCAATGATGAGAAGGAAATTGTGTCTGAGAAGATAAGGAGGAGGAGGCTCAGGGTGTGAGAGAGGAAGGATGAACTCATCTGGCATTGTGGGTAAGGATAACTAATTATTCCTGAGCCATAGTGAACTTGGTCCAATCAGTCTGGGTAACCGGCCTATAAGATGCAGAGAGTGAGAAGGAGGAGATAGGAAATAACGGGATGGTGGGAAAATGGAGTGAAAATAAAAAAGATGGAATTAGGTCGGCTATGATGGAAATTTACTGCAGAACGTTACATTATATATAAACAAGTATATTTTATAAGTATTACAGACAATCAATAAAATAAATACAGTATTGTGTTACCTGATCTCCTGATGATGGTCTGGTGAGTCTCATCCATCATCTCCATATGTCCCTCTATATCACACTAAAAGACACAGGAGGTGTATTAGGTCAGAGCAAAACTCCCCAGTATGTCAGACCAGGACATGTGCCAACGCATTTACTGTAGTTGTTGCCATAGGTGTCAGAATAAGGTTAATATGTTTAATACTGGGCTATTGGGGCAGTCATTGTGTCACTGACCTAAAGTGCAGGTCTAACACAAGAGCCCCCTGTTATACCTGGCCCTCTATCACACACAGGACTCCCCAGGACTTCATGGGTTAAACACACAACTTGTACAATGACCTAACAGGGAATCAAACACTGTAATGCTGGTTAGGTCATTGGGAGACAAATATGGGAGACACTAAGGCCAAGTAGGATGGATCAGGGAGGAAAAGGATCTGAGTTACACTGTGATGGGACAGAGCACCTTCCTCAGGGGGTTTAGTACTTATATGGCACTAATTACTGACCAGACTGCGCATGTCTAATGTATTTATCACCATTATATATCTGTATACAGACATTTATACTGATATATATATATATATATATATATATATATATATATATATATATATATATATATATATATATATATATACTATGGGATACACTGTCCCTGCACTATACATATATATCACACAGAGATCAAGACTCCTCATAACTATATATAAAGAAATAAGGGCAAATACATGTTACATATAAATCATATATACACTGCACTCCCTGTGGATGGATGGATGGATGGATAGTTAGATAGATAGATAGATAGATAGATAGATAGATAGATAGATAGATAGATAGATAGATAGATAGACAGACAGACAGACAGACAGACTGACTGACTGACTCACCCACAGATACTTTCTGTGTCCCAGTCTCAGTGTCTGGTAATTTCTTTGTGCTGACATTCTACTGTTGTTTGATGGATTTCCGGTTGCTAGGACGATGCTGTGATGTCATAACGCATGCTGTACAGGAACTCTTATGCATAATCACTCGTATCGCCATGTTTGTTTTGGGCAAGTCCAGAAAGATGTTTCACACAGTGGGTATACTGCACGATACAAATATTAATTGAAAAAAAACATCATAAATTCCTGACCAAAGAAATAATCGGGCTGTTGATGACATCAGTGGTTGCTGTTAGATCTGCTTTATTGTTCCAGGTATAGATGCAGAGAGTCAGGCTCACTGATTTACACGGGGACACCTTGGAAGCCGGATGATAACCAGGTTCACGCCTATCTACTGTGCTGATTGGCTACTGTTTGTACTGTAGGGTTTTCTGGGACTTGTATTTTATTGCAGTGAATATTTACTTCCTGCTCTTTATCCAAGATGGCGTCACAGTGATGATATTTGTGTCCGAGTTCTTTGCAGGTAAATAAAGTGATTCATGATATAATTAGTGATCAGCTGATAAGTCAGGGGGTTATTTGGGTCTGTGACAAGGAGAATAAGAAGCAGCAAAAAAATACTGGGATATAATGATAATAATGTATGAGGAGGAGCCATGTTATACAGGTGGGGATACAGAGGGTGGGAATGTGTGTGTGTATATATATAATGTATATATATATACATATAATGTGTGTGTGTATGTATAATGTGTTTTTAAAATATTATTAAGGAAAGATCCGACTTTTGATAAAACATACATACACACACAAATATATACTAGAATATTGCCCGTCAAAAAATGGGCAATGAAATTGTAAGTGAGCTAATGCTGTTTGGTGTATGGTAATCAAATAAATAATACATTAATAAAGTAATATACTTTACCTATTTTCAAGTAATACATGCAGGAAGCATTGTGTTGAAGAGCTGGCAATCTGTTTTAATGTTGCTGCAGCATACAATGTGTGTTTTGAGTGCTGTGGAGCTGCTGTGTAAGTGTGAACAATGTGTGCAGTGTGTAGTGTAAATAGTGTGTGCACGCAAGGAAAAGGCGTTAGGGTAGTTGTGTACTTCCGGATTGTATAAGTTAGTGTTCTAAAATGGCTCCTAATGTGTGGTAACGCGCTGCGGCTGATTTAGCGTCCTTGTTTTCGGTTGTCGTCCGACTTTTTCGGAAAATCCTTAGGTGTTTGGTGGTGTTTTGCGTGTTTAGGGACCTTTAGCCTCGTTTTCGTTTTGTCCGGCTGCCATTTTTTCTCTCGCTTAGGTGATTTTCGGGTGTCTTTACTCTGAAATTTAGGCTTAAATCGAGGAGTAACTTCACTTGCAAATGTCCTGGGTGCCCCCCCTTGCTGGGGGTAAGCTTTGTATGTGTTTGTTGTGTGTATTTATTGTGTTTCTAATGTTTTGGGGGTCGCGCGGGTTGCGTCCTTGTTTTCGGATCTCGTACGTCTTTTTCGGAAAATCCGTAGGTGTTTGGTGGTATTTTGCGTCTTTAGAGTGCTGTAGCCTCGTTTTTGTTTTTTTCGGCGGCCATTTTTTCTCTTGCTTAGGGGATTTTTGGGTGTCTAAACTCTTTTATTTGGAGTTAAATTGAGGTATAACTTCAGTTTTCGAGGTCCTGTCTGCCCCCCCTTGCTGTAGGTAATATTTTTATGTCATAGGTCGTAATGGGTCGTAACATGTCTCGTATTTTGGTTTTGTGAATCTGTAAATTTTGCGAGGTCCGCAGTTGCTGGCAAGGAGCGCCTTCGGCCTTTTTGCGAAGGTCGTAATGGGTCGTAACGTGTCTCGTATTTTGTGCTGTAAAAAAATGAGACAAAGATAAATCATTTCAGAACTTTTTCCACCTTTAATGTGACCTATAAACTGTACAACTCAATTGAAAAACAAACTGAAGTCTTTTAGGTGGAGGGAAGAAAAAAAAAGAGAAAAATAATGTGGTTGCATAAGTCGGCACACCCTCTTATAACTGGGGATGTAGCTGTGTTCAGAATTAAGCAATCACATTCCAAATAGTGTTAAATAGGAGTCTACATACAGCTGCCATAATTTAAAGTGCCTCTGATTAACCCCAAATAAAGTTCAGCTGCTCTAGTTGGTCTTTCCTGAAATATTCTTAGTCACATCCCACAGCTAAAGCCATGGTCCACAGAGAGCTTCCAAAGCATCAGAGGGATCTCATTGTTAAAAGGTATCAGTCAGGAGAAGGGTACAAACATTTTTCCAAGGCATTAGATATACAATGGAACACAGTGAAGTCAGTCATCATCAAGTGGAGAAAATATGGCACAACATTTACATTACCAAGAACTGGAGCTCCCTCCAAAATTGATGAAAAGACGAGAAGAACACTTGTCTGGGAGGCTACCAAGAGGCCTACAGCAATATTAAAGTAGCTGCAGGAATATCTGGCAAGTACTGGCTGCGTGGTACATGTGACAACAATGTCCTGTATTCTTCATATGTCTGGGCTATAGGGTAGAGTGGCAAGACGAAGGCATTTTCTTACAAAGAAAAACATCCAAGCCAGGCTACATTTTGCAAAAACACATCTGAAGTCTCCCAAAAGCATGTGGGAAAAGGTGTTATGGTCTGATGAAACTAAGGTTGAAATTTTTGGCCATTATTCCAAAAGATATGTTTGACGCAAAAACGACACTGCACATCACCAAAAGAACACCATACCCACAGTGAAGCATGGTGGTGGCAGCATCATGCTTTGGGCCTGTTTTTCTTCAGCTGGAACCGGGGCCTTAATTAAGATAGAGGGAATTATGAACAGTTCCAAATACCAGTCAATATTGGCACAAAACCTTCAGGCTTCTGCTAGAAAGCTGAACATGAAGAGGAACTTCATCTTTCCGCATGATAACGACCCAAAGCATACATCCAAATCAACAAAGGAATGGCTTCACCAGAAGAAGACTAAAGTTTTGGAATGGCCCAGCCAGAGCCCAGACCTGAATCCGATTGAAAATCTGTGGGGGTGATCTGAAGAGGGCTGTGCACCGGAGATGCCTTCGCAATCTCACAGATTTGGAGTGTTTTTGCAAAGAAGAGTGCCAAGTCAAAATGTGCCATGCTGATAGACTCATACCCCAAAAGACTGAGTGCTGTAATAATATCAAAAGGTGCTTCAACAAAGTATTAGTTTAAGGGTGTGCATACTTATGCAACCATATTATTTTATTTTTATATTTTTTCTTCCCTCTACCTAAAAGATTTCAGTTTGTTTTTCAATTGCGTTGTACAGTTTATAGGTCACATTAAAGTTGGAAAAAGTTCTGAAATGATTTATCTTTGTCTCATTTGTTTACAGCACAGAAACCTGACATTTTAACAGGGGTGTGTAGACTTTTTATATTAACTTTACCTAGAGTCTTTGAAATAATATGATATAAGAGGAGAGGAATATTATAGGAGAGAGCTTCCAGCTTGCTTAGTTTTACATTGGCTTACAACAGTTGCAGTCTCTTAATTCAGGAGTAGCTGTTATGCATGACCTCCCAGCACTCCTACCACCAGCTCATACTTGCGCCGGTTTACAATGCATTTCCGGTACCGCCCCCAATGGGAGTCCCTGAAACAGGAGAAAGGTTTTATTGATTAGCCAGATATGTTTATTTTATCTTAAAGAGAATAATACCAGTGGTTCCCAAACTTTTTCGGTTCAAGGCCCCCTTAATAGTTTAACATTTTTTTCAAGGCTCCCCAAGTCAAACCATAGTTCTATATACATATGTATGGTGCAATTAGTTATAAAAATAAATATATAATGTGAATGATTGCAAATGTTTTCTCTTCCCTCTTCTCTCACTTTCTCCTCTTCTCTCTCCCTCCCTCCACTCTCTATCCTTCCTCTCTCTCTCTTCTTCCTCTCTCTCACTCCCCTAGTTTGTACAGACCATAAAGACATGTAACAAATCTCAGCATGTGACCGTCTCATATTTGTTTGTACAGACCATAAAGACGTGTAACAAATTCCATTGCGTGCCCGTCTCATGTTTATTTGTACTGACCATAAAGACATGTAACAAATCCCAATGTGTGACTATCTCATGTTTATTTGTACAGACCATAAAGACATGTAACAAATCCCAATGTGTGACTGTCTCGTGTTTATTTGCACAGACCATAAAGACATGTAACAAATCCCAATGTGTGACTATCTCATGTTTATTTGTACAGACAGTGACAAAGTGACACCATCAGTTCTCTCAGAGTCTGACCAAGAAGAAGAGACAAATATGAGGAGTCCCCGGGAGATTAAAGAGGAGGAAATTCCTGTAAATATCAGTGAAGGTGAGTAATATCTTATGGACAATTATCATTTGCTTCAGTCTTTAGTGAGGTGGATTTATCCTTCGTCTCTAAACCAAGAAGTTTTATAAACATTGCAGCTCATTATAAAGGTTATTTAAATAGATTGTAAGACACAAACACTAGCAGCCTTATTAAATTGTGATTCAGTAAATTTAAAAGGGCTCTATTTAAGCACACAGCATATTTTTTTACAGACGTTTTTAGTTAGTGAGCTTCTATCCAAAAGCAAGGTCTTAACTAACTAAAAACTTCTGTAAATAAAATATGCTGTGTGCCTAAATAGAGCCCTTTTAAATTTACCGAATCGCAATTTAATAAGGCTGTAAATTGATAGTAAATAACTACAATTGTGAAAGTCTATAATCTGTTCATCTTTATCTGTAGGACCTTTAGAAATGAAGCCCCCAGTTGTCGCCAAGGTTGAACAAGAAGATCTGAATATAAGAGATCAGCAGCAGGTGAAGGAGATGGAGAGTCCTGGGAATATCAGGAAAGGTGAGGAATTAATACAAAATAAAAACATTAATAAGAAATTCTGTAACATCACACTTTCACCCAAACAATATGTTTATTTTATCTTAAAGAGAATAATACCAGTGGTTCCCAAACTTTTTTGGTTCAAGCTGCACTTAATGTTTTAAATTTGTTTCAAGGTTCCCTAAGTCAAACCATAGTTCTATATACGTATGTATGGTGCATTTAGTTATAAAAAAATAATTTGAATTATTACAAATGTTCTCTCTTCCCCCTTCTCTCACGTTCTCCTCTTCTCTCTCCCTCCCTCCTCTCTCTCTTTCCTCTCTCTTTCCTTCCTCTCTCTCTCTCTCTCTCTCTCTCTCTCTCTTTCCTTCCTTCCTCCCTCTCTCCTCCCCCATCTCTCTATCTTCACCCTCCTCTCGCTTTCTCTCTCTCTCTCTCTTATTTTCTCTTTCTTTCTCTCTGCCTCTCTCTCTCATCTCACTCTACCCCTCCCTTTTACTTCCCCTCTGTCCCCTCCCTCTATCACTCTCCCTCCATCCCGCTCTACCTGTTTCTGTCTCTCCCCTCCTCACTCCATTTCTCTTTCCATGTCTCTCCCCTCTTTAATCCCCTATATTTCTGTCTCTCTCCACCTTTCTCATTCCCTCTCTCTCCTCCTCTTTTTCTATCTCTACCTCTTTCTTTCTATCTCCCCTCTTTTCTCTCCTTCTCCCCTCTATTTTTCTCTCCCCCTCTTTGCCTCCCTCATCACACTTCCTCTCCCTCTTTCCCCTCTTTCTCTCCTCTCTCCCTCTTTCTGCCTTTTCCTCTCCCTTTCTCTGTCTCTCTCTCTTGCTATTTATGTCACTCCCCCGCTCTCTCTCCATGTCTCTTTCCCTCTCTCTCCTCCCTATCTTCCTCTCTCACCCCTCTCTTTCTCTATCCTTCTCTCTCCCTCTCCCAATTTCTCTCTTTCTCCCCTGTCCACCTCTTTCTCTCTCTCTCTTCTCTCCCCCTCTTGCTCTCTCTCCCTTCTCTTTGTCTCTCTCCACCCTCTACCTCTCTTTCTCCCTCCCCCTCTTTCTTTCTCCCTCCCTCTCTCCCCTCCCTATTTCTCTGTCTTTTTTTCCCTATTTATTTCACTCACCTCTCTCCCATGCCTTTTTTTGTCTCCCCCCTCCCTCCCCTTTTCTCTTTCCCATCTTTCTCTCTCTCTCTCCCCCTCCTTCTCTCACTTCTTGCCCCTTCTCCCTTTCTCACTCCATTCTTTTCCCTTTCTCTCTCCTCGATCTCTCTCGCCCTCTCCCTTCTTATCCCTTCTCTCACCCTATTATCTCTTCCCCACTCCCCCTTCTCTCTCTCCCCTCTCACCCTTCTTCCCCCCTTCTGTCTCCCCTCTTTCTTTTCCTCTCCTTTCTCTCTCCCCTTCAGTCTCTTCCCCATTCTCTCTCATCCTTATCTCTCTTTCCTTTCTATACACACACAGAGACACATACATACATAAATACACACACACACAGACATACATACGGAAACACACACATACATACAGAGACAAAAACACATACAGAGGCACATACATACAGAGACACACACATACATACACACACTCAGCGACACATACATACACACACACAGACAGCGACACATACACAGACACACACTCACACAGGTATAAACAGGCTCACACAGACACACACACACAGACAGACAAACATACACACAGAGACATACACATACATACACAGACTCACACACACAGACATATTATCTTATTTAAATAACAGATGACACACAAAAGGGGCTTACCTTGTTCAGCAGCCCCTCGTGGTCAGTGCTTCTGCCACAGGCTGGTTCCCACACTGCTGTTACTGCACAGATGCAGTATCAGACTTCCTCCAGGAAGTAGGACATGGGAGGGGGCGGATCTTGGGCTGGGGATCGGGATCACTTTTTTTTTTAATTAAAAGGTTAGGTTTTTAACTGAAAATTAGGTGCACCTCACTGAGGAGCAGCTGTGGGGGATGGATCTGGCCATGGAGGCAGGTGGGGCCGAATGGGGGCTTTAGGGAGGCACGAGGGGCCGCAGGAGCCATGTGGGGCCGAGGGAGGCAAAGGGGGACCCAGCTTATTACGCTCTGGCTTCTCTCCCGGTGAGGCATATTGGGCCTTGGGGCAGGAGAGCCAGCAGAGAATGCTGGGGAGCGATAGCGTCTTCCCTGTAGAGCAGTCGCGGCTCCCCAGGGCGCTGCAGCGCACAGTTTGGGAACCACTGGTCTATACATTGCAATAGCTATTTGTGAAGATTCCAGGTGGGGGTGCTATTCAGCTCCCCCTCTCAGGCTATCTTCCAAAAAGAAATGGGCCTCTCGGTGCCCGGCGTTGGATCAGGATCGTCTGCATCAGCTCAGTAAAATAATAAAAGTCTTCCCTCTAAATAAAAACACCCCAATTCTCTAGATGTTCCAGGACCGCAATCCTCTAGATGTTCCAGAAGAGCATCTTTTATTTGGTTACAGCAGTGTATATATGCAGTTTCAGAACAAAGGATTTACATCATAGTGGGCTGAACATAGGCAAACTCTCTGCCCAGATTAGAACTAACCAATAGCAGAAATAGAAGAGCCAATCAGGAGGCAGGGGAAACTGTGGACTTTGCTGGCCCGTCTTGAGGGTGGATGAATGGGAGGCAACACCCAGGGAATTTTGGCAGGAAACTAACAAAGAAATACAGATGCAGGGAGGAGTCCAATTACCACTATCTGGTTTCAGGAAGGATTTTTTTTTCTCACCTTATGACAACTGCCAAATGTTTCAATGTTTTTTTTTCTGTTTGCCTTCCTCTGGATCAATGAATAATTAGAAATTTCCAATTATTACCAGGTAATAAATAATCCACATATTATAATAAAAGAGATCTAAAAAGGTTGAAGTTGATGGACTAAACATCTTTATTCAACCTCAATTACCATGTAACCAAGTAACTATGTAACTTCCAGATAGAAGACCTTGCATACACAGGAAGTTTGTATCTGCACAGTGGGAAAGTGTCAGTAACTACAGACGGTGCTCTCAGCAGCACTAATAGGTGGATTGTTCGTTTATAGAAACACCCACCTCAGGAAGTAACAGGCAGCAGCAGGCAATAAAAGGAAAGCCTGCAACAAGCAATAATCGCATGTATACGTTGTAATATTTAAAGTTTGTGTTCATACAGTATTTGTTTTTTTCTTTTAAAAAACATTTTCAGTTAAACAAAAGACCATAATTTGGTCTTTGGCATGCACCGGATCACACTGCACTCTATAGACATTCAGACATCTGTTGCCTCATTTACATATGATTGGAAAACAATGTTGTATGTTCATAAGGAGTTGCATAACTTCCACTAAATTAATTAACTAAATAATTTTCAACCAAATATACCTTTTATTAACTGCAAATTGGTCTCTGTGCTATAAATAATTATAGTAACTATAATCGATATATACTAACTAATCATTTCCATTTAGAAGTGTGTTAAAGCTGTCAAAATTTACTCCTGGTGCTTTCATTTCCAACAGATGGAGCCGCGATTTGGAATAACCTTGGAGAAGACCACATTTCTCAGACAGTCGAACAACCATTTGCATGTACTGAATGTGAGAAATGTTTCAGTCAGCTATCACATAACATATAAGAACATAAGAGGACTCATACAGGAGAAAAAAACTTTTTCATGTTCTGAATGTGGGAAATGTTTCAGTCACAACTCAAATCGTAATAGCCATAAGAGGACTCATACAGGAGAAAAGCCTTTTTCATGTACTGAATGTGGGAAATGTTTCCGCTATCTTTCAGTTCTTAATAGCCATAAGAGAACTCATACAGGAGAAAAACCTTTTTCGTGGACATGAGTGTGGGAAATTATTCAGTCAGGTCTCCGCTCTTAATAGCCATAAGATGACTCATACAGGTGAAAAACCTTTCCTTGTTATGAATGTGGGAAATGTTTCAGTTATCTCTCAGCTCTTAATAGCCATAAGATGACTCATAGGGCACTTCACAACAGCAGAGCCATAGCAACATAAAGTGTATGATTGCAAACGCAAGAAGTTTGCCTGGGAAAATGGATGAGCTAGAAATATTAGCAGTACAAGAAAAATGGGGCTTAATAGGCATTACGGAAACATGGTGGGATGAATCTCATGACTGGACTGTTAATCTGGATGGTTATACCCTATTTAGGAAAGATAGGGGAAATGGTAAAAGAGGAGGAGGGATCTGTCTTTATGTTAAGCCTGAATTTAAGCCTATAGTTAGAGAAGATATTTATGCTGGAACTAACGGCATCATTGAATCCTTGTGGGTTGAGCTAAATAGTGGAGGAGCTAATTCTAAACGCATATTGGTGGGAGTATGCTATAAACCCCCAAATATAGCTGAAAGTGAGGAAATACAATTATTATTATAGATTGGAAATGCAGCTAAGCATGGGCAAGTTCTAATAATGGGAGACTTTAATTACCCTGATATAAACTGGATAAACGAGACCAGCAGCTCAGCTAAGGGGAGCAGGTTCTTGAGTAAACTCAGGGATCATTATCTAGCCCAGGTAATACAAGAACCTACTAGAAATGGGGCCATCTTGGATTTAGTCATCACAAGTAATATTGATATAATATCAAATGTAAAAATAGGGGAACCCTTGGGGAACAGTGATCACAACACAGTCTCATTTGAGATTGAATACAAAAAACAGAGTTGTAAGGGGCCAACAAAAACTCTAAATTTTAAAAGGGCTAACTTTAATGGGCTACGGGCAGCAATACAACATATAGACTGGGACAAAGAACTTACAGGGAAGAATACTGAAAATAAATGGACAACATTCAAATCCTTACTAAATAAACATACTCATCAGCATGTACCATGTGGAAATAAAATGAATAGGAGTAAATCACATCCCATGTGGCTTAACAATGACTTAAAGATCATGATGAGGAAAAAGAAATATGCATTTAAATTATACAAGAAGGAGGGAACAGAGGCAGCTTTATGTCACTATAAGGAAATCAACAAGGCTTGCAAAAGGGCTATTAGACTGGCTAAAATAGAAAATGAGAAGTCAGTTGCAATGGAAAGTAAGACTAACCCTAAAATATTTTATAAATATATTAATGGGAAGAAGGCCAGGAAGGAATCGATAGGACCATTACAATGTGACACAGGCCATCTGATAATTAGTGACCAGGAAAAGGCAGATGAGCTAAATAGGTTCTTTTCGTCGGTTTACACAAGGGAGGTACCAGTGGTTGGGACACTGCAACATAATGGGGCTACACTACCTTTACTAAATAATTGGTTAACGCAGGAAGAAATACAAAAGAGGTTGGAGAAAATAAATGTTAATAAAGCCCCAGGTCCTGATGGAATACATCCAAGGGTACTGAGGGAGCTGGGTTCTGTAATAGCCAAACCATTATATCTAATCTTTAAAGACTCACTCACTACAGGGTCTCTACCAGATGACTGGAGAAAAGCAGAGGTGATACCTATATTTAAGAAGGGATCTAGAGCAAATCCGGGGAATTATAGACCAGTGAGCCTCACTTCTGTAGTTGGGAAGCTTTTAGAAGGGTTAATAAGGGACAGAATACAAGAATATGTCTATTTGAACAGGATCATAGGTAGCAGTCAACATGGATTTATGAAGGAAAGGTCGTGTCAGACCAATCTAATTAGTTTTTATGAGGAGGTTAGTAGGAACTTGGATCAGGGCAACTCAGTGGATGTAGTCTTTTTAGATTTTTCAAAGGCATTTGGTACAGTGCCACATGGAAGACTAGTGAGCAAACTAAGGGATACAGGAATTGCAGTAAATATCTGCTCATGGATCGAGAGCTGGCTAAAAGACAGGAAGCAAAGGGTTGTTGTAAATGGAACATACTCCGATTGGTCTAATGTGATAAGTGGGGTTCCTCAGGGCTCAGTATTGGGTCTTCTCCTTTTTAACATATTTATTAATGACATTGAAGTAGGACTCGAATGTAGTGTCTCCATTTTTGCTGATGACACTAAGTTGTGCAAGGTAATAAAATCAGATAATGATGTACTTTCCCTACAAAAGGATTTGCATAAATTAGAGAAATGGGCGGCTAAATGGCAGATGAGATTTAATACAAATAAATGTAAGGTTATACATTTGGGAAGGAACAATAGCCAAGCAATCTATAATCTTAATGGAGCAAATCTAGGGGTATCAGATATTGAAAGGGATTTGGGAGTACTAGTGGACAACCACCTAGGTAACAGCGCTCAAAGCCAAGCAGCGGCTGCAAAGGCAAATAAAATATTAGCATGTATTAGGAAGGGTATAGAAGCCAGGGAAGAAGATATAATTCTGCCACTATACAAATCTCTAGTACGCCCTCATTTGGAATATGGAGTACAATTTTGGGCACCACCTAATAAAAAAGACATTTTAGAGCTGGAAAAAGTACAGAGAAGGGCTACAAAACTAATAAGAGGAATGGAGAGCTAAGTCATGAAGAAAGACTAACAAAATTAAACTTATTTTCGCTAGAAAAAAGGCATCTAAGAGGAGATATGATTACGTTATATAAATACATCCAGGGTCAATATAAGGCTTTGTCAAGTGAACTTTTTGTAGCAAGAGATTTTCAACTGACAAGAGGACATCCGTTGAGGTTAGAGGAAAAAAGATTTCACCTTAAACAAAGAAAAGGATTCTTCACAGTTAGGGTGGTTAAACTGTGGAATTCTCTACCAAAGGAGGTGGTGACAGCGAATTCGATAGACAACTTCAAAAAGGGGTTAGATATATTTCTGAATAAAGATGGCATTCAAGGCTATCCTTGATAACTAGCAAGGAATATTGATCCAGGGAGAAATTTGATCGCCAGTTTCTGGGGTCAGGAAGGAATTTTGCTTTTTTTCCCCCTTATGAGACAATTGGCAAAGTTTCAATGTTTTTTTTTTTTTATGTTTGCCTTCCTCTGGATCAATTAACAATAATAATAAATAGTCCAAATTAAAAAGATCAATAGAGATCTAAAAAGGTTGAACTTGATGGACTAACTCTATTCATCCTCCAATACTATACTATTAATAATTATTTAATCAATAATTTAATTAATAACTAATCCGCATATTGCAAATCAGAGGAGATCTTAACAGGTTGAACTTGATGGACTGAAAGTCTTTTTTCAACCTTAATTACTATGTAACTATGTAACTATACAGGAGAAAAAAACCTTTTCAATGTTCTGAATGTGGGAAATGTTTTAGTCATCTCTCAGCTCTTAATAGCCATAAGCTAACGCACACAGGAGAAGCACCTTTTCCATGTTCTGAATGTGGGAAATGTTTTAGTCGTCTCTCACATCTTAATAGCCATAAGATGACTCATACAGGAGAAAAGCCTTTTCCATGTTCTGAATGTGGGAAATGTTTTAGTCATCTCTCAGCTCTTAATAGCCATAAGAGAACTCACACAGGAGAAAAGCCTTTTCCATGTTATGGATGTGGGAAATGTTTTAGTCATCTCTCAGCTCTTAATAGCCATAAGATAACTCACTCAGGAGAAAAATCTTTTCCATGTTCTGAATGTGGGAAATGTTTCAGTCGTCTCTCACATCTTAATAGCCATAAGATGACTCATACAGGAGAAAAACCTTTTTCATGTTCTGAATGTGGGAAATGTTTCAGTTGGGCCTCAAATCTCAAGCAACATATGAAAACTCACACAGGATAAACACCATTTGCATGTATGGGATGTGGGGAATGTTTAATATGAGTCCACCATTACACATCAACCTTACACATCATGCAATTCTACTAAGATCATATACATGTAATGAATCAGAAACATTTAGCTATCTAATAAAAATCTATGGATATCTGAGTTGTAAATCATGTTAATACAACTTTTCAGCAGTGCTGCTCTTTAAGTAAGTTCTACTTGTGTATCAGCTTTTATTATTACAGTACATACTATGAGGCTGCACTGCTTCTGTGCATTGCTGCTATCTGCTTTGGTTACCAATATCCCTTTGATTTAAAGGGATATGCAAGATTTCTGGGTTTTTATTTTTCTGCATTCTAGAAGCAAAAAGTTACCTATACGTATGCAGCACATCTCATGAAACATTTTATTTTTATTAATATCTAAAAATCTTTGTAATGATTATGTTGACAACCAGGAGTATCTACATAGGCCCCTGATCCCCCAACGCCCAGTCAGCATGCAGCATTAAGGGATTAATTTGCTTTTGCTTTCTCAGCCAATTTCCTTGCAGCTTCCTGTCTGTGATGCGTGCTGCTGACATAGTGCCTCACTACTTATCCCAGTCTGCTTTGCAGCACAAACAGGACCCCAGAGTTTTTTCAAATGCTTCAGCTAATCTTATTGGTCAAAATAAAATACAAATGTTATGCTAATTTAGCAAGCGTTTGGAGGATGTTAACCCTAATCTGCAACTGTCAGAAATTACAAAACATTTAGCTAACTTCAAGGTAAGTGTATAAATGTTTATTTTGGGATTTTTTCATTCAAATTTTTTTAATTATCCCTATCAGATGCATTCATAATTCAGTAAACTTACATATCCCTTTAAGGGACCTTGAAATGATGGACTTTACTCTACACCATCATGCTAATCACGCATAGTCACTTTGTGGACCTGTAAACTATGTTATATATTTTTGTTTATATAATCTTTATATTTTATTCAACCTTAATAGCCCCTTCCATTAATTTTCTTGTTTTCTTTATGTGTGTGTTGCATCAAACAAAGCATTGAGCCTGTAGAGCTGTAAAATAAAATCACTATGTTCTTAGGTCATGTCAAGCTGTACACAGATGTATTCTCTGTTTATAAGTGATACTAATGTGTATAGTCTGATAAATCTTTATGTTACAGATGTTTTCTTTAATTAAAGTGATTGATGAGCTCATTGTCAATAAGAATTACACCTACTATACAAAAATATATTTTTTTGAATAAATATAATGTGCTGATACTTTATAATGGGTTGAACAGACATCTGCACTAAAAGTAACTTTTTTAAATGTGAAATAATTACAGCTAAAGTTATTTTTATTCAATTGATTACTAATTGACTTAGATATTGCTTGATTATCCTCTCTGTTTTCTCTCCAAATGCTCTCTCCCAAATCTTCCTTTCCACTGTCCTTCTTACACCCCAGCCAATCTCTCCCCTTGCTATTTTTCGGGACATTTTAACCCTTTATTATACCTCCTATCTCCCCCTCACTCTCCTTCCTGTATAGGTCTGTGTATTCCTGCCACTTCTTCTTTATATGATCTGCTTCAGTTAAGTCGCTACCTTATTTGTCTTTTATCACTCTCACTTTGGCATGAAATGTTCTTTTGAGATGCCCAATTTTCTTGAAGAGATCTCATGACTTACCCATTTGGTTATCTTATTCTATCTCTTTATATTGCTCATTATAGAATGTCTCCTTGTCTCTTCTAGAACTTTACATTCAGTTGGACAGATCTTTTCCTATCTCCATTACCTTTCTTCCTTTCTTTCGCTACTTCCAAAGCCTCATCAGACAGACATTTTATCTTCTTACATTGCTTTCTTTTGGGGATATTGTTTGTTGCTGTTTTCTGTACAATGTCACAAACTACTCTCCAAAGTTCTTCATGTATTCTATCTACTATGTCTTGTGTCTTAAATATATTATTTACAGACTGCCACCATCCTGTTGGGGGAAGATTTATTTGTTATACTACCCATTGGTGGGGCATTACGAGAGATATATATTTTATGATAGTATCACATTGACAAAGCTTCAAGAGAAGTGAAACGCGTTTGTGTGGATTTTATTACACCAATTATTTTATTTATTTACCTATTTGCTTTTTATATTTCCCCTTGTCTCTATACTTGTATTTCTTGAGTGTGTATGCACCCCCCTGGCTTGGGACTATATCGATCTACCTATTAGCATGTGTTGGGACCAACGTGACTGGATATCATCCACATGGGATTCATAGGTAGGGGAGAGGTTTTTATTGGGGGAGCCTTTGAGGGGGTGTGATTTTGGAGGACGTTTCCACTTATTGAAGATAGTACATATGTTATGTATTGGGATCCGTACAAAATGCATAACTGTATTCGTTCACCTACTTATATATCTTATCTTTGCAGTATTATCGTATAACCAAAGTTTTATTAATAATGCTGAATCATTGGGAACTCTTAAGATGGAGGATTCACTACTTCCGCATACAAGATGCCGGTGGCACTACTTCCGGTCTAGCAAGGATGACAACAGCTACCACACCTTGGACACTAGAAGGAGAGCGCCATCTTTCCTTTGTCTCAACTTCTGAACCAATGGGAAGATAGACTCATCCCTTGTGGCATGAGACCTGAAGACTCCCTAAACTCCTGACTCAATACCTGTCCAAGATCCTGTAAAAGCGGACACCTTAGAACCAATGAAGTGCTGAATTAAACCTGATGTTTTGCTTAGTTGTAACTTTTATCTGATTATTAAAAACTATATAAATGACGACTGACGTAATAAAGTTTAGGCGAGAGAAAGCTTTATACCAGAACTCTGTGTTGGTGTATTATTTCTCTAAGGTGTGCACACTATATGTATAAAGGGACAGATATCTCTGAGGAATGCTTTTGTTCTCCCAAAACAAAATGGCGCCCGAACAGGGACTTGAGGTTTAACCAAACCGCAGCGGATGAGAGGAGTTCGGACGGACTTCACGGGAACAGGCGGAGCCTGATCATCTCCGGTACACGGTAAGGACATGATTAGTACCTTATCCGCGTAGATCTGTTCCTGGGACTCTGCCCGTTGTCCAGTTCCACTGTAGCGGAGGTTACAAAAGTACAGGTACTAGCTTGCCTCAAGTCCATTGTGAATCCTGTACAAGAGATAGTGATATCTGTCGCCTGTGTGTGACTGTTGATAGCGTGGTTGAGCGATTGTGATCTCTTAGATATTGTGATTCGGGGGGCATACACGTGTATGTGCAACAGGCTGTGGGGACGGATGAGTTGTGCCGAGAGTCGCACATAACCCAGAGAAGTTGCACATACAGGAGTGCATATACGTAGCCCGGGGATCGGGATTGCTTTGCATACTTTCCCGGGGAGGGTCTATGCATGCTGGATAGATGAATATATCTCGGGGGTCATGATGGTCGTGCCTTAGTAGCGTGATAACCCCGAGAGACGTCTATCATACCCTAGGGTGTTTAAACGTGTATGTGGGACACGGACTACAGTGGCAGATTGATAGTGTTGTAAAGCACAATAAGCCCTGAGGGTGTCGATTCGTGAGCACGTAGTGGTGCGAGACCCCGAATTGACATATCTCTGAATCTGAAGTTTTTCTGCAGAAATGGTTTGATGATTATAATGCTATGTCAGTGCTGGTTATTAATGCATGATGATATGAAATGTGATGCGATTATGTCTTGTTGATTCACAGGTCTCTGTCCACTGTTCTCCTTGCTATCCCTTGCCAGCAGTGAGTGGTTACACACTGCAAAGGAATAGTCCCCGGAGGGTGGTAACAACGGTCTGAGTTTAGAGAAGACGTACGAAGTAACCCTTCGTAGCAGTCGAACAAATCAGACTTTCTCTTTCAAACAGCTGGTCTCTCTCTCTCACTCTCTGTCTCTGTTACTACCTTATTGAGCCCTCATTGTTAAATACGAATTTGCTTAACATAGGGATATGGGGCAGAATCAAGCTAAACTGGGTGAGGGCATGTTGGCCCGGGATATAGTGAAGAAGAGGGGAGGGGAAGCTGTGGTAAGCCGGTGCAAGAAGTTGTTTAAAGTTTGCGGGATTACTGGTGTTGTTGGAGGACATTTGAGGGCAGAAGAGTGGCGTAGAGTGTTGAGAGACAACAAAGGGCAGCTACAAGATTGTGGTTTGTTGCCGAGTGCAGAAGCATGGTACAGGGTAGCTAAAGCGATTGCACAGAAGGGTTGGACAGAGAAAGAGGTTGAAATGAAGGGACAGAAAATATATGTGTATCATGCTCCATGTGAAGCAGCCAGCTCCCCGTCTTCGACCATTGTCCCCTCCACACTACAAACACCCTGTAACCTTAACGCACCACAACCACTACTCTCTGTCTAACACAGACACTCAATCCAGCCACAGCCCGAAAATGGCGCCCACACACACACGGAGGAGCCACGCTCACCCCCGAACACTACCCATCATGAAATTATGTCACCCGTTGCACCACCTATCCAAGGGGGTCCACCCATCACACCTACCGCCCAGATGGCACATCCCACTCCTCTGTATCCAATACTGACTGCAAATGGAACCATTTATTCCCCATACTCGATGTTTCCATCTGTGGCGGCACTAAGTGTTGTAGAAGATTCGACAGGAGGTGCTGGGCCCCATAGTGTACAAAGTGTGCACAGCTCTGTCGTAAGCCCGCTGTTATAACCCCTCCCCGACCCTGGAGCACCATTGGATGTGCAAGCTCCGCCCACATCTCATCATCAACAGGATAGTTCAGAAGAGGAAGATGACAATATAAGGGGAGGAGAGGGGGCGGAGGAATGGAAAGATAGAAGAACAAACCCAAAAGCGAAATCTAAGAGGAGGGACAAGAACAGGGGAAGTCTAATGTACATTGCATTTACCCCGACACAAGCCACCTCCCTTATAAACACATTGTCCGACCCCAAAAAACAACCTATGCCTTTCTATAGGAAGATGGCACAGATCCAAAAAACTTACTCTGCAGCTTGAAAAGGCCTTGTTAGCCTGTGTGAAATTAGGGCAGGAGATTCATACTGGCCTATTATGCGGAATGCAATAGATCCTTATGATACAAATCGCCCAAAGGATGACTTTTCATCGGGTGTACTGTTCGGTGACCTGTTAAGATATTGGGTGAAGGATAAATTGGCAGATCAAGCAATTAACTTACAAGATATCAAACAGGAGAAGGACGAATCAGTAGAAAAGTTTCATGCACGACTCACACAAGTATTTACAGATCTTGGCTTCAGCCCACATAACAAAACACACACGCAGATGTTAAGTACAGCTTTCGTGCTGGGATTAAAGGAGACACTTCTGAAGGGCCTGTTGACATCCAGACCAGAATATAGAGTGTTACCTTTAGACACCTGGTTGCTAAAGGACTGGAGACAGCAGCGGCTAAACAACCTACATCATCAGCGTCTAAAAAGACTGCTGTGCTTATGGTGAACTCTGAAGAGTCACTACGGAAAGAAACAAGACAGTGTTTTAATTGTGGGAAACCGGGACACCTTAGCAAGAATTGCAGGGCACCTAGGAAACTGAGACCTAAACAGCAGGGAGGTGATACGAATGGAGCGCCTGTGGTTCAAGCCACAGCATAGGGGGGGTGAGCCTGTGTCAGTGTCCCCTGTTCTGGCAGTTTCTTCAGGGGATGGCGGAGTGGGACCTCAAGCTATTGTGACACTACCAATAGAGGGAACTCCCACAACCTTCCTAGTAGACACAGGTGCAGCCAGAAGCGTCCTAAGAAAGCAAGATCTGCCCGATACATCTTACCTTTCCGACATTGATGTCGCCTGTATAGGAGTGGATGGTGTCCCCACCTCCAACCATTTAACTCAACCTATGCAAATAGGCCCGTTCCCAGACCTGCTTGCGAGATTTGTAGTATCTTCTACATGCCCTATAAACTTGTTAGGTGCAGATGTGCTTTCCCGACTCCATCTCGTACAGGTGTCTACACCTCTACAAGTCACTGACACGTCAGCACTCTGCTCACTGCCCATATTACTATACATAGATGCCAATAGCAGCCGTGATTTAGGGCCAGCTGATATCTTGGACAAGATTCCAGCAACACTCTGGTCGCAAGGACCAGAAGATATTGGACATCTGAAGGTGCCACCAGTCATAGTAAAATTGAAACCCGGAGCACAGTTACCACGGAAGCCACAGTATCCTCTGAAGCCAGCACAAATAGATGCGATCTCTCAACAGATAAAGAGATTAGTGCAGCAAGGGGCATTGGTCCCGTGTACGTCACCATGTAACATGCCCCTCTTCCCAGTAAAGAAGAAATCCAAAAAGGGAGAGCCAATAAAATATCGTATGGTGCAAGATTTGCGAGCAGTCAATGAAGCAACCATATTAGACACTCCTATAGTGCCTAATCCGAACACTCTCCTTTCTGGAATACCTTTAGCAGCTGCATACTTTACCGTGGTGGATTTAGCAAATGCTTTCTTCAGTATTCCCCTTGACCCTTCTTGCTAGTACCTGTTTGCTTTCACGCATGATCATAACCAATACAAATGGACTGTAATGCCGCAAGGAGCACAAAATTCACCCAGCCAGTTTGCCAAGGCTATGAGCCATATCCTTGACTCTTGGCAACAAGCGAATCCTGACATTGTATTGCTGCAGTATGTTGATGATCTCTTGTTGTGTGCTGAAGATCTTCCCATAGCCACAAGAACATCGGGAAGCTTGCTAAGACACTTGGCAGAACAAGGATGTAAAGTATCCAGAGAAAAGCTGCAATGGTGTAAAGAGACTGTCATATTCTTAGGACACTGTCTTTCAAAAGGTGTGCGTCATCTTACACGCACCCGTGTACAAGCAATAGAAGACGTCAGTCCCAGAAGGACAAAGACCCCTGCATGCTTTCCTAGGTCTTATATCTTACTGTAGAGCGTGGATCCCAGAAGCATCCCTTCTAATGCAACCCTTGTATGATGTATTGAAGACTGAGCCATATGAGATGACACAGATAGCCCTGTGTAACTTCTACACCCTGAAGAAGGCTATCTTATCAGCACCAGCACTAGGATTACCAAACTATGATCTCCCATTCAAGCTGTTTGTATCAGAAAGAGAAGGACATGCAATGGGAGTGTTGACTCAGTCCCATGGAAACAGACAACGCCCTATTGGCTATTTCTCATGTCACCTGGATGCCGTGGCAAGGGGAGGACCGTCTTGCCTCAGAGCAACATTGGAGGCACATGCCTTACTGGACAAAAGAAGTGACATGGTTATCCTCTGACAGTTCTTGCACCACATGACATTGCGGCCATCATACAGCAGACTGAACCTAAGCACATGACTACAGCCAGACACCTCCGTCTGCAATGTTCCCTCCTGCTGCTAGACAATGTTACTTTGCAGAGATGTTATGTTCTCAATCCAGCCACTCTCTTGCCATTTCCAGAGGGGGGAGATGAGGAAGATGGATACTTTTTGTACAGCCTGATTTTGAATCCAGAATCAGGAATAACCAATCTATATGTAAAAAGACGTCTACTGGAAGGTGGTGGAAACAGCCAGACGCTCACAGATGAGACACAAGACCCTTTATATTGCACACTGTGGAATAAACAATCTCCAGGCCGAGATTTCCAATATGAAGCAAGTTTAACTAAATTGAAGCAGGTCACCTTAAAACTAAATACATTGTACAACAATGCAGCAGGTGATAGTGCATTTACTGTGGAGCTCCCACAAGAAGCAGAATTGCTCTACAAACATTGGGATACAGAAATTCCACATGTAGCATTATCAAAGTTTGCACCAAATGGATGGAAATCATTGGCAGTCTCATTAAAATGGTGGGAATCTGCAGATGAAGAGGAATTGGAAGAGGAAGGAGTAGGAAAGAAAACTTTTGACTGGCAAGCAAACAGCACTCCCAGTATACAAGCTAGAGATCCATATGCAGTCCCAGGACTCACAAATCCACCTCATGACTGTCTCCAACATATGGAAATGGAAACCTCACACCTGGCTAATATGAAAGAACTTATTCTAACAGACCCAGACATTACCTTGTATGTAGATGGCTCGAGATATGCTGATGAATGTGGGAAGTAACATACAGGATATGCTGTAACCACAGAGAAAGATGTGATACAAGCCTCCTCGTTACCTCCCTCCATGTCAGCACAAGAAGCAGAATTGATTGCATTGACCAAAGCTTGTGAAGCTGCAGCAGGAATTCGAGCCAATATCTATACAGACTCAAGATTTGCTCTGGGAGTGACTCAAGACTTTGGGATAATTTGGAGAGCCAGAGGATTCATGACAGCTGCAGGCACTCCAGTGAAGCATGATAAAGCCATCCGTGAACTGTTAGAAGCTCTAACACTCCCAAAGGAAGTGGCCATACTGAAAGTAAAGGCACATGGGAAGCTAAACTCGGATGAAGCACGAGGAAATCATCTAGCAGATCAGACAGCTAAACAAGCAGCAATGACATCACATGAAATGGAAAGGAGAGAGGTGGATGGAGACATAAACATTTATACAATGCAGACTCTGCCAACAGACTTAAAATTGCTTAAAGAATTGCAGAAGACGGCAGGTCTAGAAGAAGTGAACAAATGGAAAGCAAAGGGAGCAGCCCTGAAAGATAGACTATATGTTGATAATCTGAGATTGTGTTTGCCAAGAGTCTTGTAGGGCACTTGGACCAACACACCTGTCAAAGACTCTCATGAATACCTTAATAAACAAGTATTACATGGCCCCAGGCATCACTACTCTGACAAACACTTACTGTAAATCATGCAGTATTTGTGCCGGGTGCAACGTGGGCCGCACTGAGAAACCACCACAGAGACATTTGGCAAAATCATTGTATCCATTCCAGAGGATACAAATTGATAATATTCAGATGCCAAAGTGTGGTCGGTATGAATATGCATTAGTCATCGTGGACATGTTCTCAGGATGTCCAGAAGCCTACCCAGTTGCAAACATGACAGCAAAGACAACCGTGAAACGCCTGTTAACAGAGGTCATCTGCAGATATGGCGTTCCTGAAGTAATTGAAAGTGACCAGGGACCAGCTTTTACAGCAGTATTGGCCAAGGAAATATGGACAGCCCTAGGAGTGACCCTCTCCTTTCATACACCTTACCATCCTCAAAGTAGTGGGAAGGTGGAACGTATGAATGGTACCTTGAAATCTAAAAATGTCACAAGAAACTGGTATGCCATGGCCTGAAAGTCTTCCCATAGCCTTGTTCATGCACTGTCCCCCCATAAAAAATCCTGTTTGGGTCTGCTCCTAGACTAGGGTGCTACTTTCCTCAGCAGCTGCAACTAAAATCTGACTATGTGATTGCACTGTCCACCGCACTGACTAAAATCCATGCACAAGTGTTCTCTTCTATTCCAGATTCGAAAGTAATCACTGGTACTCATCAACTACTTCCTGGAGATTGGGTCCTGGTTAAGAAATTTGTGAGAAAAACCCCTTTGGAACCCAGATACGAAGGCCCATTCCAAGTACTACTGATCACAGCTACAACAGTTAAGTTGGAAGGGAAAGCTACTTGGGTCAACGCATCACATTGTAAAAAGGTTCCTCCCCCTGATGACCAGGAAACAACACAATGAGTACAGCCCAGTGGTTTATTCTGTTCCTTGCGGTATACGTGAGCAAGGCTCAACATGTAACCATTACAAAACATGAGGATGGCATTACATTTTGGTACAATTCACATACTACACATGTTGCTACATACACCTTTGACTTCTGTGACATTGTTCGCCTCCAATCCCCAAACAATGTAATATATATATAAGCTAGATCTATACATATGTGTTACTGATGAAACTGTTGGAAGACACTGTGACACATGGAAGGTGGTGGGATGGAACACTGGGACACATTGGGATTATAGGCCTCAGAGTGCTGCAGATAAGAAAGATGACCAGGGTAGATCCCTCCTTGACCGAATGACTCTAATAAAGACTGGTCGATGTCTGAATAGTGGGGTATCTGGTTCTAATATGCAATTGACTCTGACCATACAAAACCCTTGTCCCATGGATACTGACACATATATACTGAGGGCTTGGGTTAGAGGACAAAGTGCTAAATTAACGGGCGAATTTAAGATAGCAGATCTATATACGCACCCAGACTTACCTCTGGCATTGCAGACATTGAAGCCAGGGGCCCAGATCATTGGAACAATGGCTGCTACTGGTGACCCAACATATGAGGACACGTTAGCTACTACGACTGGATTCTCAGATCTTAATGTGTGGTTGGAATGGATGAAATACAAGGTACAGGAAAGTAATAAGACCAACTGTTATGTATGTGGCCATGCTAGTCCTCACTTAGGTACGGTTCCACTTACTATACCTTTGCAAGAAGAGAAATGTTTTTTGAGTCTGTTCAAAAAACATAGTTATACAGATGAGTGTGAACAATGGAGAAAAACGTACCCTGTGATAACTAATATTTCCCATCCAGGGAGAGGTATAACTATATACCCCGGAAATGATACGTGTTACAGGAGAAACGTTTCTCATGGGTTCAATTTGCAGAAGTTCTCAAGTGAATTTTGTCACACATATAGAGATGGTTTATCCACACTGCTAGTCAATCAGACCCAATCTTTAGGGGGACATATATTGGTTATGTGGGGATATGAAATTCAGGGTAAGACTGTCAGGAGTATGGCGTGGGGAATGTACCTTGGCTAAAGCCATAATGCTGTTACACATTGTCCCAACTTATTATGATGACAATCTACCTAATGTCTCCCAAGCAAGGTCCAGAAATAGAAGACAAACTTCATCATCTGAACCTCAGGAAAGTTTTGACCCACATGTGTATATTGATACTATTGGAGTCCCAAGGGGGGTGCCCGACCAATTTAAGGCCCGAAACCCGATAGCAGCAGGATTTGAATCACTGATACCAATGATTGGTGTAAATAAGAATGTTGCCTGGATTAATTATATCTACTATAACCAGCAACGATTTGTTAACTACACTAAGGATGCCTTAAAAGGCATTGCAGAACAATTTGAGGCTACATCACACATGGCCTTCCAGAATCGTATGGCATTAGACATGATCCTTGCAGAGAAGGGTGGAGTTTATAAAATGCTTCCTGACACTAGCACATGTTGTACGTACATTCCTGATAACACAGGTCCAAATGGCAAGATCACACTGGCAATCCAGAAATTGGCTAATCTTGGTCAAGAATTAAAAGAAAATTCTGGCACTATAGATTATTGGGAATCATGGTTTGGTTGGATGAATGGCTGGCAGAAAGTGTTGTTGCAAATAGGGATGGCTATCTGTATTGTCATAATTTTGTTAGCCTTCCTCTTATGTTGCATTATCCCCTGTATACGCAACTACCTTCAGAATGCTGTGGGCAAGGCTTCCCCCACCTTTATTCACCAAGATTTAGACACAGATCTACATGAACAGAATGATGGTTGTAAGACATCCCATCTTCTAATGCAGACTTTAACTGGCTCTAAGGAGAGTGTTCTGTGAGCTGAGCTACACTATATCTGAGTCCTATGGTCCCTATCCAAGCCTAGCTACACTATTAGAATATTAGAGGCTCGTTAGGTTTTCCCCATGCCACATAGGTCATAGGGTAGGTGTGACGTCAGGTCATGGCAAGCCCGATCGAACGAAGAAATGTACCTATGACTTACACACATGCAATGCTTTCAACATCCGGAAAAAGAAGACATAAAGAATAGTGCTCTGGAAGGACCATAGTTAAGAAGTATATATATATATATATATATATATATATATATGACAAGATACTTAGCTCTAGACACCCGATACTAGATCAGGGTGTTATAGTCATTAAGCTTTATTAAGAATTGTGAGTGTTATGAATATAATATGCCATTTTAGGGAGGACTGTTATGGATTGGGATCCGTACAAAATGCATAACTGTATTTGTGCACCTACTTATATATCTTATCTTTGCAGTATTATCGTATAACCAAAGTTTTATTAATAATGCTGAATCATTGGGAACTCTCAGATGGAGGATTCACTACTTCCGCATACAAGATGCCGGTGGCACTACTTCCGGTCTAGCAAGGATGACAACAGCTACCACACCTTGGACACTAGAAGGAAAGCGCCATCTTTCCTTTGTCTCAACTTCTGAACCAATGGGAAGATAGACTCATCCCTTGTGGGATGAGACCTGAAGACTCCCTAAACTCCTGACCCAATACCTGTCCAAGATCCCGTAAAAGCGGACACCTTAGAACCAATGAAGTGTTGAATTAAACCTGATGTTTTGCTTAGTTGTAACTTTTATCTGATTATTAAAAACGATATAAATGACGACTAACGTAATAAAGTTTAGGCGAGAGAATGCTTTATACCAGAACTCTGTGTTGGTGTATTATTTCTCTAAGCTGTGCACACTAGATGTATATTGGTAATTTAACCAGGGACAGATATCTCTGAGGAATACTTTTGTTCTCCCAAAACACATATACCCAGGCTGTTTAACCTGGGACAGTGTATCCATTCTTCATAGTTGAGGCTTGTATCTAGCTTCTTAGTGGTGTCATCATCCACAAGAACCCCCTATATAGCTCCCACTCTATACTCTCCCCTCCTAGCATCCAGATAGATTCCAGTTGCCTGAGCTAAAGACCTCAGATCCACTCCTTCAAGTGTCTACGTGTGTGACTATTCACCTCTGTCAATGAGGTCATCACATGTGAGTGCATATATATGACTTTTGTGTGTATATGTATAATATACATTTAATATATTCTATTTGTGCAATTTGTAGTAAGCTACAGGATAAAAGTTATTGATTTGCACTAGGAAGTGGTTGTGCGCTTCATACCCCTCATCCTTCTTGCATATTATTTACCTACACTGTATATAAATAGGGTATATTATTTACTTTGTATCTGCTTGTCGGATTATTTTACCTCTTTTTCTTCAGTCTATCTCTGAACTTAACAATAAAAAGTTCATGATCTGATCCACATTCAGCTCCAGGTCTTATTTTTGCTGACTATATAGAGCTCCTCCATCTTTGGTTGAAAAGTATATAATCAGTAATTAATTGTATTTTCCTGAACCCAAGATCTCGGTAGATGGTGACTACAGCCATGGAATGAAAATATGTTTGCTGCTGGGGATGACGGCTCCTGTATATGCTAAACATGAATATGTTGTCCCCTGATCTTTATTGTACAATGTACAGAATATTTATAGGGAAAATACAATAATAACTAAACATATTAACACACATAAATTACACAGTGGTGCCATTTAGCACAATTACCTGGTAACACAATCAAGATCACTAGATCAGAAGGCCAAGTAGACCTAATTACTCAGAGCTATAGCATTATATGTGACTGGTTAGTAAGCTGGTCAGTTACCCCACAACAGGCCTTCAATGATAAACTCTGCCATTTATATAATTGTGTCAGCTCCACAAAATGCTTTTTAGATCTACCTTTGCACGCAGTAATTTTGATTACATCTCCACAGACCAGGTCACACAGTATACCTTTGGGCTTCAGTATCATCTCTATGCAGATGACACTCAAATCTACCTCTCATCACCAGATCTATCGCCCTCTCTTCTAACACACGTCTCCAACTTCCTTTCTAGTATATCCTCTTGGATGTCCACCCACCATCTCAAACTCCACATGTTGAAGACTGAGCTCCTAATCTTCCCTCCCTCTACCACAGCGTCAATTCCTCACATCTCTCTCACTGTCAACAACATCATCACTCCCACCTCCCAAGCCCGTTGCCTTGGGGTTCTACTGGACCCCGCCCTGTCTTTCATCCCTCACCCATTTTGGATACACTTAAAAAAATGTAGGATAATAGCTACCACATGTTTTAAATTAAATATCCATATGCAATCTAATATAACAATCACTCAGAAACAAGTACACATTCTAAAACACAGTATCACCGCACTGTAACTGATGTACAGAGTACAGTGGAACCAAAACACTATACAACTTTAGGTATACACTAAGGAAGCAACCACCAATACACAGTGACACATAATCTAGGATAGTAACAAGGATAGCACAGACACAGAACTCACTAGTATTGGCGGGTTACAAATAAACAATAATAATAATCCCTTTTAACCCAGTATACATTCCCATTCTATATAGACCCTATGCTATGCCTATCCTAAAAGAACCCCATGGTATCTAATGTAACTCCAAAATACCATGGGGGTCTATATAGGCTCCCATGGTATGCTAAAACCAAGACTTAACAGCTACCGGGAGTTTATATAGACCACTATGGTACCCTAAACCTAACCCCTGATGTGCCTAAGTATAAAAAACACTACACTAATAAAATTCACTACAAACACAAAAAAACTTTAAAAAAAATTATAAGAAGTAAAAAAACTTGAATTACTAAAATTTTAAAAAATTAGATTACAAAATAATAAAAAATACAAATAAATAAAAATATCAAATAAAAAATACAATAAAAATAATAAAATAATACAACAAAATAAAAAATAAATAAAACTGTAAAATAAATGTAATTTAATAATACCTACCCAAATGATCATCCAGCGATGTATGTTTGTGTAGACACAGATCTGTTATTATTTTATTTAATACTGGGCTATTGTATCAGTCATTGTGTCACTGACCTAAAGTCCAGGTCTAAGACCAGAGCCCCCTGTTATACCTGGTCCTCTAGTCACACACATGACTGCCCAGGACTTTATGAGGTAAAGACGCTACTTGTACAATGATCTAACAGGGAATCAAACACTGGAATGGTGGTGGTGGTGATGGAGGAGGGGGTGGGTGCGGGGGAGGACATTGAGGGGACAATATGGAGACACTAAGGACAAGTAGGATGGATCAGGGAGCAAAGGATCTGAAATTATCTGTTATAGGACAAAGTACTGACCATAAAGGATTATAGTGATTATAAGATTAGTAGGAGCTTTTCTCTCTCTCCTCACTCTCACCTTCTCTCTCCCTCCCTCTCTCCTTCGGCGCCCATTGCTAGCCTCGCATTTCTCTCTCTCTCCTCCTTCTCAATCTCTCTCTCCCTCCTTCCTTTTCTCTCCTCCCCCCTCCTTCCTTCTCTCTCCGTCTCCCATTGTGAGCCTCGCAATGTGCAGCGAGCATGTGCAACTCGCAATATCCAGGCATTACACACAAATTTAAAATACGACAACTATATTAGTGATATACATACTGCACACTGGGTATATATATGTATAGATAGATATACTCTAAATATAAATACATATATACCATGGTATACACTGCCCTGCACTATAAATATATTTTCACGAACAGAGAAATCATCTGGCATCACTATATATGTATAAATAAGTACAAATACATATGAAATAAAAACATATATACACCCCTCCCTCCAAACTAATAGATATATAGAGTGAGTGAGTGAGTGAGTTATAGACAGACACAGAGGCAGAGGCACACGCACACTAACACCCTCAGTTTGTGTCCCTGGCTCTTTATTCAGTAGAGTTCCGGTTGTTAGGAAGAAATGATGACGTCATGACGCACGCTTACAGGAAGCTTATACGCATGTCACTTGGATCGCCATGTTTATTTTGGGTAAGTCAGAAATACATTTCAGTCAGTGAGTGTAATGCGCGATACACACGTTATAGGGCAGCAATAACACCACAAATGTCCTCCCACTGAAATAATCGGGCTAGCGATTACATCAATATTTGATAACAGCTCTGCTTTATTGCTCTAGAGCAGGGGTCACCAAACTTGGTCCTGGAGGGCCGACCCAGGCCTGGATTTGTGGATATCCTTGCTGCAAACAGGTGAGTCAATCAGGATGGCTGAAGAAACAAGATTCTCACCTGTTTGCAGCAAGGATATCCACAAATCCAGGCCTGGGTCGGCCCTCCAGGACCGAGTTTGGTGACCCCTGCTCTAGAGAGATGCAGAGAGTGAGACATATTGATATACACGCCGTGTCACCATGGAAACCGGGCAGTATGCATAAAAACGCCCCTTTACTTTACTGATTGGGTACTGCTTGTACTGCAGGGGGTTCAGGGACATTCACTTCCTGTTCCTTTTCCAGCAGTGCGCCGGGAGCTGATTTTTGTGTGTCCTCAGCAGGTAAATAAAGTGATTCATGTTCTAATTAGTGACAAGGAGATAATTTAGGGGTTATCTGGATCACTGATTAGTTATCTGGTGTGAGTAGAATAAAATATACCGGAATATAATAATACTATTGTAGGAGTGATGTCACTGCAGGTGTAAATACAGAGTGATGTGTGTGTATAGTGTAGAGGGAGTGAGTATATGGTATGGGAGCACCACCAAGACCCCCTAGCACACTCCTGATATGGGACCACCACCAAGACCCCATAGCACACCCCTGTTATGGGAACACCACCAAGACCCCCTAGCACACCCCTGTTATGGGAACACCACCAAGACCCCCTAGCACACCCCTGTTATGGGAGCACCACCAAGACCCCCTAGCACAGCCCTGTTATGGGAACACAACCAAGACGCCCTAGCACACCCCTGTTATTGGAGCACCACCAAGACGCCCTAGCACACTCCTGTTATGGGAGCACCAACAAGACCCCCTAGCACAGCCCTGTTATGGGAGCACCACCAAGACCCCCTAGCACACCCCTGTTATTGGAGCACCACCAAGATGCCCTAGCACACCCCTGTTATGGGAACACCACCAAGACCGCCTAGAACACACCTGTTATGGGAACACCACCAAGATCCCCTAGCATAGCCCTGGTATGGGAACACCACCAAGACCCCCTAGCACAGCCCTGTTATGGGTGCACCACAAGAACCCCTAGCACAGCCCTGTTATGGGTGCACCACAAGAACCCCTAGCACAGCCCTGTTATGGGTGCACCACAAGAACCCCTAGCACAGCCCTGTTATGGGTGCACCACAAGAACCCCTAGCACAGCCCTGTTATGGGTGCACCACAAGAACCCCTAGCACAGCCCTGTTATGGGTGCACCACAAGAACCCCTAGCACAGACCTGTTATGGGAGCACCACCAAGACCACCTAGCACAGCCCTGTTATGGGAACACCACCAAGACCCCCTAGCACACCCCTGTTATGGGAACACACCAAGAACCCCTAGCACGCAAATGTTATGGGAACACCACCAAGACCCCCTAGCACAGCCCTGTTATGGGTGCACCACAAGAACCCCTAGCACAGCCCTGTTATGGGTGCACCACAAGAACCCCTAGCACAGCCCTGTTATGGGTGCACCACAAGAACCCCTAGCACAGCCCTGTTATGGGTGCACCACAAGAACCCCTAGCACAGCCCTGTTATGGGTGCACCACAAGAACCCCTAGCACAGCCCTGTTATGGGTGCACCACAAGAACCCCTAGCACAGCCCTGTTATGGGAGCACCACCAAGACCACCTAGCACAGCCCTGTTATGGGAACACCACCAAGACCCCCTAGCACACCCCTGTTATGGGAACACACCAAGAACCCCTAGCACGCAAATGGTATGGGAACACCACCAAGAACCCCTAGCACGCAAATGGTATGGGAACAACACCAAGACCCAGAACTGAATATAAATAAAAGGTATAAAAACCTATATTATCATATAACCTGTATAATTGTAATAACCAATTGCATTTTTGTGTTGACATCTATATATATATATATATATATATATATATATATATATATATATATATATATATATATATTTCTATATGTGTGTGTGTAACAAGACATAAGTAAGACAAAATTAATTGGGAATTGTTTGTATTACTTACATTACTTTCAACAGTACAAACGACCAATGGGCTATTTATCTATCTCTATCTATCTGTCTGTCTATCTAAGTCACCCACTGTCACACGCACACACAGTCACAAAGATACAATCACCGACTGTCGCTCACAGTGATATTAGTGATAAATATCATGGCTGAGCATGCCCAATCCTGCAGCGCCAGTGACCACGAGTAAAAACAAAAAGCAGCGCTTAAAAAAATACCCAATCTTACAGGTATAAATTAAAGTGACTTTTATTGCACATTTGAGCATCTTTTCTTGCTCGATATCCATGAGGAGGAGATCTGAAGACATTCTGTATAGCAGATATTTACTTTCAGATAAAATAAGTATATTTGTTAGTATTTATATATATATATGATATAATTAGTACATTTATTTAATTAGTAATTTTGCTTTATATTAATGTGTTTTGTTATCCTTATCCACTAATAATAAGTAATGCAAAAAGAGGCCAATTCACTGCTGTGAGCAAAATAATAACCTGGATCTTCCATGGGTTCTGAGATGCTCCCTCCAACCCACGTAAATAGACCTCTATCTAATAAATTACTGTGGGGAGAGCTGGGGTCGGAGACAAATTAGTGGGAACTCAGTGTCCATAATATTTATTAGTTCCATGAATCAGAGACACTCAATATGATGATAAGCAGAGAGATCAACTGTGCCGTATACAGAGACATATACTGTAACATAGTGTAGGATACAGCCCCAAATAATGGTCTCCTAATAAATTACTGTCTGGAGAGCTGGAGTAGGAGCGAAATTAGTGGGAGCTCAGTGTCCATAATATTTATTAGTTCCATATTAGAGTCCATAACAGAGGCCAGACTATCAGGCGACCATTGTTTACCCGGGACTTGTCCAGAAGACCAATTAATAGTGGATCTCACTGATGCTATAAACATACCTCATGATATTTGAGGTCTGTGCAGGTGAGAGTCTCACTTTATTACCCACATCTTATCAGGTATCACTAGAAGTGACCTGCACTAAGTGTTTTTGCTCCTTCTCTCTCCTGCCCTTCTTGTTTCTGTGTATCGGTGCTAGGGATTCCCCTAGAAGGAGCTGCCTTAGGATTATTTGAGAGCAGGAATGCAGTTCCTGAAGGTTGATGCAGGATTCCCTGCTATCTATTAAAAGCTCTTTTCCACCCCTCAGAAATACAGCTGACGCACTTGTTTACTTTCAAAAGGTGTAATGATCTCTATTGAAACACATAGGGACTATATACATGGGAGCACAAACAAGTCCTGGTAATTCAATAAGGGTGCAGAGTAACAAAAGGTAACACAATTCATATAGGAAGCTAACCTAATCACTCAGCAGGATGCCCCACTATATGTTTCACAATGGACATATTAGACCTGTTCTCACAATACTTCAACTACAATATATGAATTACACAACTACACAAAGCTACATATAAAAAAATAACACTCATTTAGCCACACAATGCGGAAAACACACAGACAGAAGAGGTATTCACTGGGGATGAGGGTTTCTAAACCTAGAAAGTCCAAACAGGAGAAGTAATGGTTATTACAGAGGTAACCCCGGGCTAGTAACAATCCCCAGGGGTGACATGTTCATCTTTGCTGGTACATGGATGGGATTCCCTTGAGAAAGACTGGACTAAGCTCTTTTGCAGGTAAAGTGAAGCAGGCACCACATGACTTTATTACAGATAAGGGCTGCCATTACAGGTACATACTTGACAAACAAGTGTCTTTTTTCCCTTGAACTGCAGTGGTCATTTAATATATCGTGTAGAGCTATGGCTTCCAGAGGTACCATGTTTATGGGTCATGGGGTTCCATAATTATTTTGATAAAACCATGGATCCATATCTGAATTAGCTTTGGATGAAATTATATAAAAGTGCACCATCTACAACTACCTACAGTATATTTTTGTCTTTTTCTTGCAGAATCCTATTAACACACTAATTATAAACAAAATGACTAAGGATAAAAATAATATGGAGAAGGTCGCTGAGAGATTCTTACACCAGGCCTTGGAGATGATCTACCTGCTGACTGGAGAGGTGAGAGCTGCTGGACAACGTCACAATGACACCACTTTTATCACATTTACTTTTATTATCACCTCAATCTTTGTGCTGATGTTAAACAATGTCCAGTAATAGAGGAAAAGGAAAACAAATGGTTCAATATAATGTTATAAATAGATAAGAATTGGTAGAAGTAGAGAACGATCACAGACCAACAAACAGGTCCTTGTGACTGAATTTAGTGGAGGAGGAGACATGTTTGAATGGAGGGAGAAAGTGATACATTATAATGTGTTATTGGCCATTTCTCTGTACAAGTTATACTATCTATATGGCACAATATAATAATCTGCCTGAAGATACGTAAGCTCTGTGTGTGTGTGAGGCTTTTACAGTCTGGATTAGAGGAGGTCACTGAAAAGGATACATTGATGTGGGAAGGTGAGGGATATAGTGCAAGTAAGAATATGTCACACATTAACTACCTGCACTGATGTCTGACATGTCCCTCTATCATCCTGTAGGAATACACCATTGTGAAGAGAAATTCCCCCAACATTTACCAGCTGATTGGAGAGGTGAGCACTGCTGGACAATGTGACATTATACCAGGACACAGTGACTCCCATTACTGACCAAGCTCTATGTGGACCTGTGACTGGAGAGGTTAGCACTGCTGGACAATGTGACATTGTACCAGGACACAGTGACTCCCATTACTGACCAAGCTTTATCTGGACCTGTGACTGGAGAGGTGAGCACTGCTGGACAATGTGACATTATACCACGACACAGTGACTCTCATTACTGACCAAGCTCTATCTGGACCTGTGACTGGAGAGGTGAGCACTGCTGGACAATGTGACATTATACCAGGACACAGTGACTCCCATTACTGACCAAGCTCTATCTGGACCTGTGACTGGAGAGGTTAGCACTGCTGGACAATGTGACATTGTACCAGGACACAGTGACTCCCATTACTGACCAAGCTTTATCTGGACCTGTGACTGGAGAGGTGAGCACTGCTGGACAATGTGACATTATACCAGGACACAGTGACTCCCATTACTGACCAAGCTCTATCTGGACCTGTGAGAGATGAGCACTGCTGGGCAATGTGACATTATACCTGGACACATTGACTCCCATTACTGACCAAGATTTATCTGGACCTGTGACTGGAGAAGTGAGCAGTGATGGACAATGTGACATTATACCAGGACACAGTGACTCCCATTACACACAGTGACTCCCATTACTGACCAAGCTCTATCTGGACCTGGGTGTGCTTTCCTATCTTCTCGGCATGTTCTCGGTAGCATTATCTTCCTCTCCTGACTCTCTATCAGTAACAGACTCGAACTGAACCAGTCTCTGTGTCAGCTCTGAATGTCGTTGTGTGTTTCAGGTTCCTATAAAGTGTGATGATGTCGCCGTCTATTTCTCTATGGAGGAGTGGGAGTATATAGAAGGACACAAGGAGCTGTACAAGGACGTGATGATGGGGAATCACCAGACACTCAGCACTTCGGGTATCCCAACAAACAAGAGCTCAGGTAACATTGTGATATTGGAAGCTGATATACATTATCCCATGATGTTTTTATGAGAAGTTGGCCAAACTATCCAGGAATGTCTGGCAGTATCTAAATCCCAGAGTATGTCCTGATATTGACCCCAGAAGTCAAACAGCTGACAACATGTTGATACTTGTCAGTTTCCAATTGTTTGTTTTGTTAAATAAGACTTTTTTTGAATATTTATTGAATGTAATAATACCACATAAACCCTCTTTATCTTCTCTTTGTGTTAATAGGGCTCTCTGATAATAATCTAGACATGAGGTCAGTTAGAGAGGAACAAGAGGACGAGAGAGATGGAAATGATTATCAGCAACAGGAAATTCAATATGAGCCTGGTGCAGGTGGGTGATATGGGTAATATGATGTATAATTACAGTCATATAATTATTATATATTAGTGACTAGAGCCTCTCACCCCCGCTACTTTACTGGCCCTCTCCCTCCCCTGTGTCTCCTTTCCCCCCTCCTCTCCACCCCTTGTGTCTCATTTCCCCCTACTCTCTCTCCCTTGTATCTGCTTTCCACCTCCTCTCCCTCCCTTGTGTCCCTCCCCCTCTCCCTCCCTTATGTCTCATTTCCCTCTCCCTCCCTTGTGTCTCATTTCCCCCTCCCTCCCTTGTGTCTCATTTCCCCCTTCTTCTTACTCCCTTGTGTCTCCTTTCACTCCTCCTCTCCCTCCCTTGTGTGTCATTTCCCCCTCCTCTCCCTACCTTGTGTCTAATTTCCCCCCCTTTGTCTCCCTTGTGTCTCCTATCCCCCATCATCTGCCTTCCTTGTGTCCCTCCTCCTCTCCCTCCCTTATGTCTCATTTCCCTCTCCTTCCCTTGTGTCTCATGTCCCCTCTCTCCCTTGTGTCTCATTTCCCCCATCTTCTTCCTCCCTTGTGTCTCTTTTCACCCCTCCTCTCCCTTCCTTGTGTCTCTTTTCTCCCTCCCTTGTGACTCATTTCTCCCCTTCTCTCACTCCCTTGTGTCTCATTTCCCCCCTCTCCACTCCCTCCCTTGTGTATTATTTCCCCCCTCTCCTCTCCCTCCCTTGTGTATCATTTCCCCCTCCTCTGCCTCCATTGTGTCTCCTTTCCCCCCTCCTCTGCCTACCTTGTGTCCCATTTCCCCCCTCCTCTCCCTCCCTTGCATCCCTCCTCCTCTCCCTCCCTTATGTCTCATTTCATCTCCCTCCCTTGTGTCTCATTTCCCCCTCCCTCCCTTGTGTCTCATTTCCCCCTTCTTCTTACTCCCTTGTGTCTCCTTTCACTCCTCCTCTCCCTCCCTTGTGACTCCTTTCCCCCTTCTCTCACCCCCCCCTTTGTCTCCCTTGTGTCTCCTATCCCCCTTCCTCTCTCTTCCTTGTGTCTCCTATCCCCCCTCCTGTCTCATTTCCCCCTCCTCTCTCTCCCTTGTGTCTCCTTTCCACCTCCTCTCACTCCCTTATGTGTCTTTTCCCTCTCCCTCCCTTGTGTCTCATTTCCCCCTCCCTCCCTTGTATCTCATTTGCCCCATATTCTTTTTTTTTTTTACATTCTTATTTATTGAGTTTTTAGAAAACATACAGAAACAAATTAAGACATACACATGCAAAAACACAAGAACCTTAATAGGTAAGTAAGGCACTGAATACACACTCAACTATTTGAACCTCAGTGTGGGAACATTACATAACTGTTCAATATCTTGACACACGGTACATGTTTACCAAAAAGGAATAGAATTGGAAAAAAAAGAAAGGTAAAAAAAAAAAGGATACTTAACCGACTCTTGGAACCCATAGATCCGTTAGTAAATGGAGAGGGGCCAAAGGATACTAAGGTGCCAAGCTCCCTGTCCAGACTATATTTAATTATGTATTTATTTATTTATATATTTATTCTTTTTTTTTTTTTTTTTCTTTTTTTTTCTCTTTTTTTTTCATATTATTTTGCGCTAGACATAGTGATATTAAAGTGACTCATATGGGGTCAACTTACATACAGAGGAAAATGCTTGAAAACATTATAGAGACTCCATATAGTAGTCCCATTTCAACCAACTAAAATGACGGGCATAACACTCCGTTAAGATGTCATTACGATTAATTATCAATTCTCTATTTATATGGACAAGGTTACACAGTTCACTAATTGTTGGAATCGTGGGTTGCTTCCAATATTTTGCTATAAGGTACTTAGCCACCAAAAGAATGTAGCATGTCAAGTATCTCTCTATGGGAAGTAGTTTCTCTAAATTCATGTGGAGAATGGCTACTTGGGGAGACAAAATAATTTGTTTATCAAGCAACTTGGATATTAGTTGGGAAATATCTAGCCACCACTTCTGTAATGTAATGCATTCCCACCAGGTATGGTAGTCGGTCCCTCGTGAGCCACATAGTTTCCAACAACGATCTGTTTCTTCTAAGTTGATTTTCCCCATTTTAACTGGTGTTAGATGCCATCTTTGAATGATTTAAAAATACAGCTCTGTGTATGATGCATTAACAGAGGATTTTTTTGTGGTTTTAAGAATATCCCTCCAGCTTGTTACTTCTAAATCCATTTCCCAACCTTTAACCCCTGGGCTTTTAGTAAAGGGGGTGAGGTCGTCAATGATTCTACCACACTTAGATATGATGTGTGACATTTCTCCTTTTAAAATGAGTTCTTCTAATTTAGTCGGGATATTCATCCCTGAAAATATATACCCTCTCTCCAGCAAGTTTTGCTTGAGACTTTCATAATTTAACCAATTTAGTTTTTTTAACTCCGGTTTTTGCTGTAATGCATGTATAGTAAGGAGATTGCCTTTATTATATAGATGAGAGATATTTCTTAGGCCCTGGTCAAATAACAACGTTATTGTAGGACATTGCACCTTGGGTTTTAAGATTTCTAGAGGAGCGGCAATTGAAGGTATATTTAATAATTGCATCTTTTTTCTAAAGTTATACCAAAGTTTTAAAATAGCATGAAGATTTTTTGGAAGATTGCTGGCCATAGTTTTATTATAAGAAGGAAGCCAGAACAATATTTGAATGGGGAAGTCCTTCATTAATGCTTCTTCCTAAATTAACCATCTAGGCTTATCATTGGTGATGTTCCAGCATATGAGTTGGGCAAAGATTATCTTAAGGTGAGTTTCTTTTAAACATGGTGCATTTAAACCTCCTTTAATAAATTTTTTATATGTTATACTTTTCCGGATCCTTGGTTTTCTTGATACATACAGAAATTTGTCTAATTGGTCCTGAATACACTTCAAATAGCTGTTGGCTAAAACATCAGGTATGGATCTCATATAATATGTAATTTTGGGGAGAATGTTCATATTAATTGAGGCTATTCTGGCAGACCACGATAGGCTATAATGGCTCCAATCAATTAATGTGGGTCTAATTCGCTTCATCACCTCATTAATGTTGTCTTTAAGAATTTTATCCACTCGGAAAGAGAATATTATACCTAAGTGAACTATATATTTAGAGTCCCAGTTAAAGCAAAAGACTTTGTAAAGGATCCTTGCATTAGTGCAGCGATGATCCTTGCGTTTTCCTCCGAACTCCAGCTGAAACAAAGTGATTATAGCTCCAATCCCCCAAACATGAGTCAAAACTTCATGAAGGGGTAAACATGAACTCTTTACTGTGGGCTACACGCCCGGTATTATCAGGACTTCCTCCTGGTGGACAAAGGAAAAACAGTAGCCAATCACAGTGGCTATAGCATAAGCACTCCCCATACACATAAGTCACTCCCTCTTTTCTATCCTGGAGGTAATTAAATTAAGGTAGCACAGAGAGCCTATATTATCTCCAGGAAGAAAGGAACATGGCTTCTTTGTTTTAATAAAACAGAATAAAAATGTATAACTTTGTTTTTACACAATATAAACTTGAAGTTCCACATATCCCGAGATAGCTGAGATCTGAGTGCATATTCTAGGCAAATAGCGCTCAGATCCCACGAACGCAGTTCTCAGAATCATCGACTGAAGTTTGTCTTATTAGGTATTTCCACGAAAGCCCATTGTAAATCCTCAAGTAACTGAACAGGTGGGTTCGTGAAGTCTGTAAAATAGGGGATTTCGTTACACAGCTCCCCCTTAGTCCCATGGAACGGCATACCTGCTTAGATCCTAACGGGTCGGCTAAGGGATGTCCGGTAATCCAGAAACAAACCAAAATTACGCCTTTTCCAGTTCAGTTTGCCGGGAGAGGCCATCGGCATTGGCATTCTGTTTCCCAGGGCGGTACTGCATTGTGAAATTATAAGGTTGCAGCGCCAAGCTCCATCTGAGTAATCTGGGGTTATCGCCACTCGGAAAAATGGTTCCTCAATAATGGGTAGGGGGCGTAGCTTTGCCTTGGGGTGATCCCCTCTCTTCCCTACCTTTTGGCATACTTCGCAGGTCCTACAGTAATCTTGCAAATCTCCCGTGACCCCTGGCCAGAAAAATGACTGGGTGAGTCTGTCCCTCGTCTTTTTAATGCCTAAGTGGCCGGCTAGGGGAATATCGTGGCTAATCCGCAACAGTTCTACCCGATACTTACGGGGCACTATCAACTGTCTTTTTTTCTACCTGGCCCGCTCCTGTCCCTGTCCCCCCCAGTCACTCGGTACAGTAAACCCTTTTCCCAGCTAAACCTTGCCTGATCTCTGTCTCCCTGGGGTTGTTCTACCTTCCTCCTATACCCTTTTAAGGTGGCATCCTCCCGTTGTGCTTGCCCGAAGTCTTGAGGGGTACCCCAGTAAGAAGTCTGGTCAGGGGGGATCGTCAGAGGGTTATTGCTTACCTGGTCATGAGTCGAGGGAGAGGCTTCCATAGCTCTGGATTGCTGCCGGGTGGTAACCGGTAGGGCTCCTTCGGTACTGCAGGCTGCCAATTGTGACGTCAGGCATCCTAGATCATTTCCCAGCAGTACTTCCGCGGGCAAATCTGGCATGATGCCCACTTCCACCGCCTTGGCCCCGGTACCCCAATCGATGTGGACTTGGGCCGTTGGTAACTTGTGAATTGCCCCTCCGGCTACCCTTACAGCAATGGTACGTCCTGTGTGCTGGGTCGGGGCGACTCGGTGTGGCTGGACCAACGTAATAGTAGCGCCGCTGTCTCTCAGTCCTCGAGCCTCTTGCCCATTGAGTTTTACCGACTGGCGGTGATGTGCCCTGTTATCCCCAGCCGCTTGTACAGGGTTTACCTCATGTAAGGTGGCCCAATTTTCACTATTGCCACTGGGTGTCTCTTGAGGCAGATAATTGTAATCCTCTTGCACACAGTGTGCGGCGGCTTTTGTCTGTGGTATCGGTGCCCGTCCCCAGCGGTCTGTAGTGCGTTGTGGGCAGTTAGGTTTGATGTGACCCACTTGCTTGCACCCATGACACATCGGAGCAGTCCTTTGGTACCCTCTGTTTGTGGTATTGCCCCCTGGTGGTGGTACCCTCTGTGGCATATTTGGTGGGTCAGAGGCAGGCCGCGGGCTCTGGACCCGTCGGTTTCCCTCCATCCGCCTGCTCTCATGAAATTCGTCTGCCAGCCGTGCTGCCTCCTCTACCGTTTTTGGCTTTCATTCTCTGACCCAATCTCGCACCTCCGCTGGGGTATAATCAAAAAATTGTTCTAGCAACAACAACTGCACAGCATCCTCTAAAGTAGTTGCCTGATTCCACTGCATCCAATTGCTGGCAGCGCGCTGCATACGAAATGCCCACTCCGTATAGGAATCTTTACCTTGTCTTCTGAGAGCCCTGAATTTCCTTCTATGGGCTTCAGGGGTTACAGCGTACCGGGCTAACAAAATCTCTTTTATCTTGTCATAGTTTTGTATATCCCCATCTGGCACAGCTCTCAATGCTTCGGCTGCTCTACCTGATAGTTTACTACTTACTACGGCAGCCCAGTTAGCTCTTTCCAAATCTTCTAACACACATTGTCTTTCAAAATCTTGCAAGTAATTGTCAATATCCATCTCACCTTCCACGAAGCTTTTAAATGCAGCGTAGTTAATTTTCCGCTGACGCCCCATTGTAGATCCAGATAGCGACAATATATCCACTGGAGGTGATCTGGCTTCTCGTGCTTCCCTGGCATTCTGGGTCTCAGTAGCTTGTGCCAAGATCTGTACCACGATCTCTGGTGCAGGGTTAGGTCCTACCAGGCTGAGTCTCCATCTCACGTCCCTCTGGAAGTCTGTTTCCTCTGTATTCGCCATTTGTGGTTCGCCGGTTTGATCGCTCTCCAGTAGTTCGGCTATTAGCGTGGCTTTCGTTTTGTTGCTTGCCGCTAGGCCTCGAGCTTCCAGCAGTTCCGTTAGTGTGGTTCGTTTCAAGCGTTCGTATCTATGCGCCATTCACCAGTTTCAGTTCGGTATATCCGTTCGGGAGGAAATCCCAACCACTTGCCACCAGTGTAAAGGATCCTTGCATTAGTGCAGCGATGATCCTTGCGTTTTCCTCCGAACTCCAGCTGAAACAAAGTGATTATAGCTCCAATCCCCCAAACATGAGTCAAAACTTCATGAAGGGGTAAACATGAACTCTTTACTGTGGGCTACACGCCCGGTATTATCAGGACTTCCTCCTGGTGGACAAAGGAAAAACAGTAGCCAATCACAGTGGCTATAGCATAAGCACTCCCCATACACATAAGTCACTCCCTCTTTTCTATCCTGGAGGTAATTAAATTAAGGTAGCACAGAGAGCCTATATTATCTCCAGGAAGAAAGGAACATGGCTTCTTTGTTTTAATAAAACAGAATAAAAATGTATAACTTTGTTTTTACACAATATAAACTTGAAGTTCCACATATCCCGAGATAGCTGAGATCTGAGTGCATATTCTAGGCAAATAGCGCTCAGATCCCACGAACGCAGTTCTCAGAATCATCGACTGAAGTTTGTCTTATTAGGTATTTCCACGAAAGCCCATTGTAAATCCTCAAGTAACTGAACAGGTGGGTTCGTGAAGTCTGTAAAATAGGGGATTTCGTTACAGACTTCCCTTAGTTTATTTTTAATTTCAGTTGTTATTCCTTTTGTTAAGGTATCTGATTTTGAGTGGTTAATTTTGAAAAAGGATAGCCTGCCAAACTCCTCGACTATTTCTTGGAGTTTATAGCAGGCGTGTAACGGATTTGTTAAGGTGACTATGATATCGTCTGCAAATGCCATGTATTTGAACTCTTCTTTACCTATACAAACCCCTTTAATGTCCTTGCACTGTCGTATGTATATTGCCAGTGGTTCCATGAAGAGTATAAATAGAAGCGGGGATAGAGGGCACCCCTGGCGGGTACCATTCCCAATTCTGAATTGTTTTGATTCAAATTCCGGATTCACGACTCGTGAAAAGGAATTTCTATAGAGAGCTTTAACAGACTTGGAAGCGAATTCACCCAAACCAAATCTCATCAATACACATTGTAAAAATTCCCAGTTAACTCTATCAAAGACTTTTTCGGCATCTAGTGATAGTATCATTATACGACGATATGTCTTTATCTTTGACGTAAGATAATATATTCAAAAGTCTTCTTGAATTATCTGATGTCTGGCGTCCTGGGATAAACCCTGTTTGATCCGGGTGGATCATATTGACAATGATATTCTTTAGCCTGTTTGCTAGGATTTTAGAGTACAATTTGACATCTATGTTTATTAAAGAGATTGGTCTGTAGCTACTGCTCTCCTCAGGATTCTTCCCTTCCTTTAGGATGTTTATAATTTTAGTCTCTGTCATTTCTAACGGAATATGACCTGATTGTTTAATTTCATTAAATAAACTATGTAAGACCGGTTTAAGCTCTGATTGTAATACCTTATAGAACAGATGGTCAAAACCGTCTGGACCTGGGGCTTTATTTGTTTTACCAGAATTTATTACTTTAATAATTTCATCGCCCGATATTTCCCTGTTTAGATCTATGGATTCTTGGTCAGAAATCCTAGGGAACTGGATCTTATCTAGGAAGGTATCAATATCTGCCCTATCTGGTTTTACAAAGTTGTCGTCCTTATCTAAGTTATATAGTTTCTCATAGAACTCCCGAAAGAGCTCACCGATTTTATCCGGATTCATATGAAAGTTTTTCTCATTATCTAATAGGTTTAGGATCCTATTATGATTTCGTTGTTTCTTTAGCCTATTCGCGAGAATTTTACCAGTTTTATTACCATATAGAAATTTTGATTGTTGTAATCTCCAAAGAAGGTTATCTGCCTGAGATTGTAGAATATGATTTATTTGATTGTTTACTGCAGTTATTTCATGACCCAAATCTGTATTTGGGCTCTTTTTGTTGAGCTGATGTAATTTTTCTAGTTCAATATATAAAGTTTTTAGGGGTTTTCCCCTTTGCTTGTTTATGTCTGCCATCCTTGAAATTAAGATGCCCCTGATATAGGCTTTATAGGAACACCACAGTGTCCTACTGGAGGTCACTGAGTCTTTATTTTTTTCAAACAATTCCAAGGTATTCTTTTTCACTGCGTTAAGATTATCTATATTTTTAAATAGTATTGGATTGATTTTCCATCTTTTTGTTACTTTGAAAGCCAGTGAAACCTCCAGATTAATACTGTTCATGCTGTGGTCTGACCAGGGTGTTAAGATGATATCTGACTTCCCTATCATTTTTAGGGTATTTACGTCAGCGAATATATAGTCTATCCGGGATAAGGATTTAAATTGATTTGAGAAAATGTGTAATCTTTGCTATTGGGGTGGAGGACTCACCAGATGTCATACAATTCAAAATCATTTACAATTTTGGAAAAGTCTAGGGCGGTTTTAATTTCTTTGGCTTCTGATTTTATCTTGTGAGCCCTCTGTTTATCCATATTGGAGTACCTAATCATATTGAAATCTCCACATAGAATAAGCCTCCCTCTCTTCAATTTATGTAGATCTTTCAGAAACGTTTTTAAGTAACTGATCTGATTTTTATTAGGCAAGTATACATTAGCAAGAGTTAGTAAGCAATTATTCACATACCCCGACCAAATTATATATCTACCTAGAGGATCTATTTTTGAGAATAGTTCCAAAACTTTTAAACTTTTATTAAACAAAATAGAGACTCCCTTAGATTTACTTTTGAAGGTCGAGTGTATATTAAAGGGGTATTGTCTATCAGCCAGATAATTAATTGAGTCCTTCTTCAGGTGAGTCTCCTGAAGGCACAATATATCTGCTTTGATTTTAACATAGTTTACAAAGGCAATTTTCCTTTTAGTCGGTGAGTTTAGTCCATTAACATTGTGTGAAATTATTTTTATTCCTTTAGTCATTGACTAAACTTATGAGCTCGGATATCTTATTTGGTAATTCCCAACATCTATAAATATCCCACACATCAATGAAGCTTTCGACATACATCCCGCACCCTTGATGGATATAGAGTGGCCTGTGGAACCTATGCTTGCTCTCACAGGCCCTCATAACTACCCTCCAGGGATGGGTACACACACAACACATATCACTAATGTTTACAAAGCAACTACCTGGTGGTAGAAAATGGCCGGACAAGATCCCCATAACGAAATAGGGAAAATAGCGGGATATGGGGGCCTTCTGATTTACTCTGGGGTGTTTTACATAATTTTACCAGTATTGGATTAAGGATGTTCTTTGACATGCCTGGTCTAGGTAGCTCTACCACTGGGCCTATAGACTTCTAACGGGGGAAGGATAGGGCTGAATAAACCATCTAAACCATTTCGTTACATGATTCATGTGAAAAAAAAGTAAAAAATCAAAAAGAAAACAGATGAAAGTAGAAAGACAAAAAGAGAGATCTTATCGATTTAATTCCCCCTTTTTTTATTTCCCCTTCTTCTCGCTTATCTCTCGTTTTATTTATTTCCCCCGTCTCCTTCCCTTCCCCCTTCTTTCTTCCGCTTAGAGTGTATATATCTATTGATACCAGTGGTTTCCTAAAAAAAAAAAGAGGAAGAAGTAGCATAATCATTATCTCTTTCCATATCTGATTAACTTAGATGGGACCGAGCCCTGGTAATTTGCCTACTGTATAATTTTACTACTTCCTCTTACTTATGATACCTAAGTCTCCCCATTCATGCCCTCCTATTAAGGCGCAATACTGTTACACCATTTATACCAGGCGCCAATCCGATTCCCCAGAAGGATTCCTAAAACTTTCGCCCTCCTACATCTCCTCTCCCCTGGGACACATAAGGGGGAGGGGGGGGGGGGTCGGCGATGGGACAAGACGGTGGGAGGATACAATCCCCCGTCCCGTCCCGTCCCGACCCCATCGCCCCCCCCAGACCTCCTAGCTCTTTTGCCATACATGCTCGCTGGAAGTTAGGTTCGGCTGGCCGACCTCTGATTCTCGAACTATAATTTCAAAATTCCATGCTTGTAACATTTTTACCCCCTCCTGGACAGATTTTATCCTATGCCACTTAGAATCTTTATAAACAGATAAACCTACTGGAGATGACCATTTATATCTTACTTCTTTTTGTCTTAAAACCTGAGTAATTTCCCTGAATTCTCGTCTTCTAGATAAGGTATATACCGAGAGATCTGAGAAAATTTTAAGATTTTCATATGGGGGCGAGAATCTTTGCTTAATAAAGGCCATCTTCATTATCTCATCTTTATATGAGCGGTAGTGAACTCTTGCTATGACCTCCCTAGGGATAGATTTATCTAGATGTTTCGCAAGCGGTATTCTATGAATAACATCAATAGTGTTTTCATTAGGTGAGACATTTGGAACCAGGGTGGACAAAAAGTTCTCCACATAAGATTTTTGTTACAGTCTAATATTGTTTCCGGGATGCCTCTGAAGCGGAGATTGTTCATTCTACTACGGTCTTCTATTGAAGATATCTTTTTTGTTAAATCCTCAATTCTATTTTCCAACAGCTTTGTATATTTAAGCAGATTATTATTGTCCGTGATTGAATTATCACATATGTCTTCGACGGATTCCACACTCTGGTTCACTTCTTTAATTAATAATGAATTGTCAGCAATTTTTTTTGTCAAATCCGAAATTAGATTCGTCTGAAAGGACTGTAACATATCTTGCATTTTAGAGCAGGTGAGTGTTTCTTCTTCTTCCACACCCGAATTTTCCGATCTTGAAGTCTGCGACGCTTTGTCTGGCGAATGAGTTGTTGGTGAACTAGATATAGTACTTTCTGTTTGAATAGTGGAGCCTGAGCCCTTATATCTTGGTGAAAACATTAGGGGTGTTTTTATTGGCTCATTTTTAGCTTTGTCCCTCGATTTCAATTTAGTTGGCATGTTTGTATAGGATATAAGTCCCAAGTTTCAACTGTAGGTATAATATTTCACAGATAAACCACTTAATGCTAGGAGATACAGAGGTGTTCCCAACAAATGGGGTGGTGAAGCTATATACACTTCTTGCAAAAAAGAGAGCGTAGAGGTCAAAGACCTGGAACTTTGTCCATATATATGCGAGTATATGCAGGTGTATGATATATAGCTTAAGTATATTGTCTATTTACTCTGCATTAAATTATGTTCTGTATATATTTGTCCACCGTGTGACCTGCACAGCCCCCCCCTACTCCAACTCCCAAACAGCTTTGTGTAGCCTGGTCCCCCTACCTCCGTGTCTTCAGGGCAGCATACCAGAATTCCCAATGCTTTGTGGGGTGCCAAGTCTCCTGGTGTGGCAGTTAGATGGGAGTAGCTTGCTCAGTGAGCCTCCTTGTCACCTCCTTCCAGAGATTTTTTATTTTATTTTTCCCCTATGTCATCCCCCCCATACCACAAGTAAAGAACTCACTTTATATTTGTGGTCCCACGCTGGGGAGCAGGTGCCGCCCGCAGGCTCCAGAGATCAGCTGGCCTCCTCCTGTCTATATGCAGCCTCGGCGTCCTCACGCTGTGCTTCTGCGCTGACTTCCTTGACAGGGACTGCCAAGGACTGCTCCCGAGGCAGGGAGCCACTTCAGGAGGTAGGGGGGTGTCCACTGCAACGCGCAAATCGCGACCGAATACCGGAAACACCGCCAGGTCCGGCGGGCCGGATGGACACGAGAGAGGATAGCACCCCCAGGGCACAGCAATGGAGGTAAAAAAAACGCTCCAGTGAGTGGGCCGTAAGTCGGGGGGAGTAGAGGGAGAAGGAGAGGCGGGTGCCTGCTTCTTAGTACACCATCACCTCCGCCGTCCAAACGTCACACTACGTTGACGTACTGTCCATTTCCGGTTGCCTCATTGAGGATTTGTTTCCCCCATATTCTTCCTCCCTTGTGTCTCCTGTCACCCCTCCTCTCCCTCCATTGTGACTCCTTTCCCCCTCCCCTGTGTCTCATTTCCCCCTCCTCTCCCTCCCTTGTGTCTCCTTTCTGCCTACTCTCCCTCCCTTGTGTCTCATTTCCCCCCTTCTCTTCCTACCTTGTGTCTCATTTTACCACCCCTCTTCTCCCTCCATTGTGTCTCCTTAGTCCCCTCCTCTGCCTCCCTTGTGTCTCCTTAGTCCCCTTCTCTGCCTCCCTTGTGCCTCCTTTCCCCTCATGTCTTCTGTCCCCCTCACCCTTCCGTCGTACCGTAACTCACATGTGCGTCTCCTATAGCGCTGCCGTCTCGGTCTCTCTCTCATCTCTGGATTTCCTCCTGTCCCTCTCTCCCCTCTCAGTGATACTCACATCTCCCCGCTCATCCTGCCATCTCGGTCTCTCTCTCTCTGTATGTGTCTCTCTCCCCTCTCTGTATTTCTCTATCTCTCTTCTTCTCACAGTACAGCTCCATCCCATGTGCTGACAGACGCCCCGCCCCCACACGCCGCATGGCACTCTGGGATTGTAGTCCTAGGCGTTCCTCTTCACTCGCACATCTACCACATGCTCACTACAACTCCCAGAGTGCATTGGTGTGTGCAAAGTCCTACGGCCTGCGCAAGCACGCAAAATTTAACACTGCGGACCAACATTGTACTGACGACAACTATATATGTGATTGAACTATGTCCACATGTGAGGCCAATACTGAAATTGTGCAAAACATTGAACAGATACAAGAGCCAATTGTGGGAAGTCAACAGGAAACCCAGGAGCTGGAAATCCAGGGAAATACCATCATGTGTGAGTGTACATGTATGACATGTGTGAATGAAGCATGATACAGGGCAGGATTTATATGACTAATCGTACACAGTAATTTAAATGGCTATTAGGAATATTTAATATTTTCAATTACTGTTCATTCGCCATATCAGAAAATAAACTTTAGAAAAACTTTTATCAAGTTAAACAAAGTAACAGTGTTTGCTTATTACTATACACAAGTCCTTCTTCATGACTTTGTACAGGCAGAATCTTAGAAAAAGACACAGATGATGCCTCATGGTACGCTGCTTATTCAGACCACAAAATACATTGATATCATCCCTAACCAGGCCAACAGTCCTAAAGCATTCAGTTATATGAAGCCGGCCTTCCTACATTCATACCTTAACTATTCATAAAATGTAATCCTTGTAAGGAGTAAGGATTTCCTTCTTTTACTTTCTTCATCCACACTGTCCTACTCCCTGGAAATTTGGACTTCTTTGTCATTAGTGTCTATGGACTAAGATGTTATTACTCTACTGAACATTGTAAGGTGTGGCCCATCAGTCTTGTGTATGTACCATGAGGGCCCAGAGCCCATACTGCTAGGTTATGATGTCCTTCTAGGCCCTAATTGTGGTTATTTGTGAGTGTGAAATGTGTTTGTTACTAAAATTATTCTACAGGGGTTAGATATGCAGTGTATTCCCTTTCTGCCCGCTGAGCTACGATATCAAATATAGCAACAAGATTGAAAGTGGTGTCAAGTGCTTGTAAGTGATACCTCTTTGATCCATTATTGACCCATAAATCAATACCACCTGGGTTAGATCAAACAGGGGGTAGGGATTGGCTGATTTAATTTGCTAAAAGGATAGATCCTGATCTCCACGCATAAATCGATCCCAGTCTGAATACTATGGATGGTTTCTGCAAGAACAACATATGATTTGTGTAATTATAGAGACAAATATGTGGGACATGTAATTTGTCAACATTTATTATTCTGACAAAAAGTCTCTTTTTTTCCCTGATGCAGCTCTTTGGAAGAAACATTTTACCAATCTCAGAATGAAGTTTAGCAATCTGTCCCTGAAAGAACTGCTACTTACTGGCAGCCTTGACATCTCCAGAAAGTCCTTGTTATATTAGTAGGACACATACATGTTACATGTACATTGGTAGGACACATACATGTTACATGTACATTGGTAGGACACATACATGTTACATGTATATTGGTAGGACACATGCATCTTACATGTATATTGGTAGGACACAAACATCTTACATGTATATTGGTAGGACACAAACATCTTACATGTATATTGGTAGGACACATACATCTTACACGTATATTGGTAGGACACATACATCTTACACGTATACTGGTAGGACACATACATCTTACATGTATACTGGTAGGACACATACATCTTACATGTATATTGGTAGGACACATGCATTTTACATGTACAGACATTTTATTTCCAGCTGTTGAATTTTAGTGGTATCTTATTATTTTGAATTTACAAAACTCCATATTATATGTATAAAAATAACATAGGTATTTGTTTCTAGGGTTCCCTGGTGAAAATGTATCTACTGTATCTATTAGTGAGACAGGTGAGGATGAGACAGAGGAAATAGATATTCATCAGGTGACAGCGCATCCAGACCACCGTGCAGGTAAGTGGGAAACTTGGGAATAATATGATTGCTGTGTTGGGGGACACATGAAAAGTGCTCACTTATTAGTTGTTAAAGTCTTATTTCTATTTTTAAACACAATGTTTTAATAATCGCAGTTTTAATAAATTCATACAATCATGTAATCTCAATTTGTGGTTAGCTTTTACAGTGTCTATAATGTCTTTTATATCCCATAGATCCCGGGTAGTATAAAGTGGCACATACTGTGGGTGTAAATAGATGGACCATTGTATGCATTTGGTGCCAAATAATAGTTTATTTTTCAAATACAAAAGCAATATAAAATAATGTAAAGGTAAAAATGTATCAAACTCAAATAATATAATAAAAGTAGAACAATACTGAACAGACGCATTTCACTGTTTCTATTTTACATGTTTATCAATGATGAAATAAGCAGAAAAAAATATTTAGGGAATAGAGCCCATTAGTGCATAACACTCTAAATATATATAGCAAAAAAGAGTGGGCAATAGTAAAATGTTAAACTTTATTGGTTAGATGAAAACGCTGACGATTAAAAAACTTAAAAAGGGAAAGAATACAAACTGTACAAATTCCTTTGGACAGAAACAACTGCAAACCTAATGACCACTGGACAAATGTCACTCATTAAGTGGGGTTTTAAGCAGTATTATAAATGAGAAACAGAGAGTTACTGGGTACAGGCTTGAAGTACTATACAAAAAAGGGTGTATATCGTTAAAGTAATGGGCCAGACCTTCCTATATCCACTAGTGCTATAAAAATATATATCTCCCCAGTAACGGTGTGTAACCTAGTATATCATAAACTAGGAAGATATAGATAGCGTGGTAGTATGCTTCTGAGCAACAGATTTGTTTGCATACAAAAAATTCTGCAGTTTGGCTCTTAGATCACCAAGTACTTCATTGCCTCTTATTAAAGTGCAGTGCCCCAGTTATTTGAGTGGTATAAGTATAATTCAACCATTCAAACGATTTGGCTCTTAAATGTCCAGATATTGCATTTCCTCTTATTAGAGTATAACACCACAACTATTTTAGTGGTGTAAGTCTAATTTGAGCCATTCCAGGCAAGCTCACTCTCTGTATACTCGCATATAGTGTATCAGCGTCTCCCTGTGCTGGGGAGATTCGCGCTGTCTAGTTGCGTCGTGTGTGATGACGTCACGTTACGCTAGCCTACGTCCTAACATGTTTCTACGTATTCTACGTCTTTTTCAAAGGATTAAGGCGTGTGTAGGGGCTGGAGGCTATTTAAAGCGTATGGTAGCCATGGTTACCTGTACTACCTGTATTGCTACACCTAAATTAACCCTATGAGTGGATGGTTGTATGGTAGGATAGGACTGAACAAAGAAAGAAATGGTCCATAAATAATAGCATAATAAATGGAGCAACATCAGCAGATGGGAGAACCATAAATGATAAGTATGTCCCTGGACACAGGATACTGAAAAGAGACTGTATACTAGTATATCATGATGTGCAAAGTGAAAAAGTGCCTGTTGTGCATGGAAATAACTGGATAAATTAAAACCGCTATATAAAGGGATAGAATATCCAGGGTATGAGGACCCTGTTTGTAAAACATAACTAGGTCAAAATTGACATGTTTATGAGACCACAGTGGAAAGTGACTTAGTGCGTGAATAAATAAATGGCAAGAAAAATCTAATATGGCCATATATAATATAACAAAGAATGTGAGTGTAATGGTGTAGGCCACTGAATAATGGTCACGTGAGACCAAAAGTGTAAAGAATAATTCTATTTGGGGTAAGATGTGACGCATTAGTGGGCCACATCTACCTAGAAAGTATTATAAGTGGAGCAAAAAAATATATATAGTAAAAAATTATATATATATATATAAAATAAAGTGCATATTTCATGATCCTGATTCAGGAAATACTTGTTTATATTTCTCATATAATCAAAGGGTCCAAATCCAGGGCCCAAAAAAAACCTGTATGGACAACTTATGTAAGATAAGGTTACACAAGACTATATGAAGGCCGTATAAGAAAAGCCTTCATTCAGGCCATCAGGTACCTGTGCTCTTAGTTTATAAATCCATTTTGATTCACACTGTAGTAATTTATTTTGAAAATCACCCCTTCTAGGTCCAGATTTCACAGAATCAATAATACAAAATTTAAGCACTTCCGGATTGTTGTTATGACAGTATTTCACATGTCTTGCTATGGGAGTGTCATATTCGTTTTTAATAGAATATATATGTTCCCCCAATCTTCGACGGAATTCCCTGCAGGTTTTCCCTACATAGATCTTGTTACATAAACAAGTAGCTATATATATCACTCCTGATGATTTACAATTGAAAAAAATATCAATATCAAAAGTAGCACCATTTATCGAATGTGTATAATGTTTGCAGGGTCTCACAAATTTGCAAAATTTACAGTTCCCACATTTATACATTCCCTTCAGTGGTTGGAGCCAAGTTTTGGGTTCAGATTTCTTGTCTGTGTATACACTATGCACGAGCATATCCTTAATGTTCTTTCCTCTTCTGTAGGTGATACTTGCTTTAGAAGTAAGAGTGTCTTTAAGATCTTTATCACTTGTGAGGAGATGCCAGTGTTTAGAAAGGATGTTTCTAATTATTTCAGAGTCATGACCAAATGTCATTATACATCTAGTAATCTTAGATTCATTAGATATAATGCTATTAGTGGGAGTACCCATTTTACCTTGAGCTTTTCTATTTATATTTAGCAGATCGGTTCTATTGCAGTTCATAGCTTGTTTGTAAGCCAACTTAAGGCTTCTGTTAGGGTAACCTATTGCTTTAAAACGTTCCCTAAGTTTGTTCGCTTCAATTTTAAATTCTTCCTCTGAACTGCAATTCCTCCGAATCCTGAGGTATTGTCCCTTAGGAATTCCTCTCTTGAGTGGCTCAAAGTGTTGGCTCTCCCATTTCAGCAAAGTATTAGATGCTGTTTCTTTTCTAAATGTAGATGTACATATTTTCCCTCTTTCATCCTTTTTAATTATTAGATCTAAGAAAGAGATCTCACTCTGACTGGTTTCAAAGGTGAATTTGAGGCCTAGTTCATTTGTATTTCAGAAATTGTATGAATGAACTCAATTCCTGTCTGTTACCAGTCCAGACCAGGATAATATCGTCTATGAATCTCCTCCAGACGAGTATATTTGCTCCAAAGGGATGTGCATTGTCATCATATATATATTTGTCTTCCCACCACCCCAGAAACAAGTTCGCATAACTAGGGGCACATGGTGTACCCATAGCTGTTCCCTGTTGTTGATGGCATTACTGTTGGTTGAATAGGAAGAAGTTGTGTTTTAAAACATATTCCAATAGTGCTATTAACAACATGTTTAATTCATCAAAAGGAGAACCTTTCATCTGTAGAAAGTATTTTACTGCATTGATTCCAAAGCTATGTGGAATACTGCTGTATAAGGCCTCAACATCAATGCACACCAGCCATGATTCAGGGGGTACAGATAGATCTTCTAATTGCCTGAGAATGTCAGGAGTGTCCCTGACATAAGAGGGTAGGCCCATCACAAATTCCCTAAGATGATAATCCACAAATATACTGCAGTTGTGGGAAAGGTCTACCTGGGATAGGATGGGTTTTCTTGTGAACTTTTGGGAGAGAATAGAATACTGAGACCATAGGAATTTAGGAAATAAAAATTGAAAAGTCTGATCATCAATTATTCCCTTATTTTTTACATCTACTAGGATGTTTTTGAGTCTCAATTTAAATTCGGGAGTCGGATCTTTTGTAATGATGTTGTAAGTAGTTTTATCTTTTAAAATTCTCATACACATCTCCTTATAGTCATCATTATCCATGAGGAATATATTATCTCCCTTGTCTGCTGGCTTGATGTCATCCCTGAGTTCTATAAGAGCTTGATACTCCAACTTATTAAGGTTATATTCTTTCTTATAACTCCTGTAGTCAATTTCCTCTATGTCCTTAGAGACTTGCTGTAAGAAAACCCAAATATTTGCATAGTCTTTGAGTGGAGGGGTAAATGTGCTTTTAATCTTCCATTTCTTTGGTTCAATGATTGGAGTGCAATTTTCCTCCAAAAGCTCTATAAGACCTTGTACTATTTCTATGTCATCTTGTGGAACTCCCAGGCTCATAATTTATCTATCTTGTTTCCTCTTATAAAATTTATGAAGAGCTAGTTTCCTAGAGAAAAGGTTTAAATCTTTAATGTGAGTAAAGATATTTGCCTTAGATGTTGGTACAAATGTAAGGCCTTTACTTAAAACTGTGATATGGTCTTTTTGTAAAACAAAGTGGGAAAGGTTTATAATTCTCAGAGTATCCTCTGACTTGTCAGTATCTAAAGGAACTGATTGGTATTGATCTGTATTGATTTCCTTGTTTGAGATCGTCCTCTCCCTAAAAAAGGATATGAGGGGGTTTCATTATCATACATAGGATGTAATCCTGTCTGTCTATCAGAATCATATTGGTTCCTTCTGGAGCGTAATTCATATTGTTCTCGCTTCCAGTTTGGATTCCTATCTTTATACATTCCTCTTTTTGGATAGGTTCTTGAACCCCTAACATTCTTTCTGATAGTATGATCTTCTATATCTGAGGTGTCATAATCAGATGAACTTAACTCAGATCCGGTTTGATATTGAGGATTGGATGGTAATCTCTTGTATATTCTTCCTATTTTGAAATCATTTTGATCTCTTAAGAATTTCCTATGTTTACGATCTTTAATGTCCTTTTTGAACTTTTCTATATTTGAGTTCAATTTAGTACATACATTTTCAAAGTCAGAGATGTCTCTAAATTTATCAACTTCCACTTGGTTGAGTATCACAGTTTTTTTGATGTTTTCAAGATTATTTTGGTGAGTTTCAATAATTAATGACATAAGTTCCATAGAAAATTTTAAAAGGATATCCTTCCACTTGGACATGAAAATTTCATCATGTATATTCAAGGCTATATTCAAGTTTTTTTAATCGTCGGTGTTTTCATCTAACCAATAAAGTTTAACATTTTACTATTGCCCACTCTTTTTTGCTATCAATGATGAAATAACCTAGATAAAGATAGATACAATCGACCCATAAATAAAATGGATAATGATAAAAGCAGAAGATGATACCACAATATACAATGGGATAGTAGGGTGATACCCTTCAGTATAAGTATATATACATATAAATACAATGTGGTATTGGGGTGTCCATTCATACTAATAGTGACTAAAAACATTTGCGTTTAGCCTAATTACTGATGCGTCCACTAGATTCAATATTTATATGAATTTCTGCATGTGTATATACATGGGCGCACACTGTCATCACATGTGGAATGTGCGCTCTGTACTTTAGTCTGACAATAGTATTTATTGATTTAATCCCTTTAGGACAGTATATTATTTCGGGTTCCTATCCCCCCACAAACCTGGAATACTTACTTGTTGTATTGACGAGGTATCTCTTCCTATTTGTTTATTATTATTCATTCTTTTTTTATTATTATTTATTATTTTTTATATCTATTTTATTTTTTATATATGTATCATTATTGGATAAACTCTGATTATTATTATTATTATTAATATTATCATCATCTTTTTCACCTTAAACTCTGCTCCCAATAGGGAATAAATCTTTTGGAGATTTCACTGTTACATCTGGGTATTTCACAAATGTCCGAAAGTATCCTCTTTTCAGGGTTTTTTCCCGCACTAGTTTATAAATATACTCCAGCGCCCGTCTCTACCTCCACTTTGGGGTCATTGTCCTGCTGGAAGGTGAACCTCCGTCCTAGCCTCAAATCACGCACAGAGTGGTACAGGTTTTGCTCAAGAATATCCCTGTATTTAGCACCATCCATCCTTCCCTCAACTCTGACCAGTTTACCAGTCCCGGCTGCTGAAGTAGGAATTGCATTAATGATGAAAACATTAATGACACGACTAACTCCTCTTGTTGGTCCTTTGAGTAAACATTATGTGTGTCCCAGATGTCACTGCTAGTAGTAGTATGCCTTTAAATTGTTATAATAGCATATTTATGAAAAGTGCAAAGTTTGAAGATATAAAATATTACCCTCATTATATTATTTGTACTGGTGAAGTTAATGCTACAAATGATATAGCGTCACAGAGTTATGCATTTTTTCTTCTGCTAATGTGTTTCTTAATTACAACAATATTACAAAATATTATTTTATTAAAACGACGAAGATGAGAAAACATTGAGTGAAGCTAAAACTAATAATTTATAATATTTACATCAATACATACAAGTATATTTTACTATTAATTAGTGGGATTTCTGGGAGATAGTCTGGGTTTACTGGCTACCAACCATTTTATAGGACAGTGTAGGGCACCCTATGGGGTTTTCTATTATCTTAATGTTAGCATGCAAATAATGGAGAGTTGAACGTGATATTTTTTTTTATTTTCTTAGTATAAATGTTATATTTTTATAGTATGAATAATAAGTGTTCTCTAGTGGGTGGGGTACAGAGTGAATCAGTTCTTAAAGACATAATTTAAGAGACATCACCTCTTACAGCACCATGTTATTTGGGGTATTTCATATGTATATTTATTATCTTTCAGTTCTGTCTTTACCAACATGTGAATTAATGAGCAGGCAGATGAAAGAAGAATCCCAGACACCATCCTCTTCACAAGACACTAAAGTAGATGATCAGAGTGATCAAGAACAAAGCTCTGAAATAATCCCAAGGAAGGAATCAGCATTTTGTCACAAAGTAAATACTGATGTTTATTCCGAGTCCTATCAGGATAAACAAGAAACTTGTGCTCAAAGTAAAAACGTTATCTATGGAACCAGGAGAGCTAGAAAGGACACCTCAAACTGTGCAAAGCTTGCCACCAGAATAGAAGATGAAAAAGCATCATATGTAAGACGGAAGTCACATCTGGCCAGACATCGAAGTGCTCATACAGATCAGAAGCCATTTGTTTGTCAGCAATGTGGGAAAGATTTCTCACTAATGCCAGGCCACGATAAAACTCATACAAATAAGAAGCCACATGTGTGCCAAGAATGTGATTTAGTAGTCACTGCAGAGTCTGATGTGATTGCACAGAGCGTAACTCATACTAGGCAAAAGTCACATACTGGTCCTGAATGTGGTAAAGACTTCTGTAGACGTTCACAACTGATTGAAAACCATTTAACTCATACAGGGGAGAAACCATTTGTTTGCCAAGAGTGTGGGAAAGGTTTTTCTCATAAGAGAACTTTAGCTGTACACAGTAGAACTCATACAGGAGAGAAGCCATTTGTTTGTAATCAGTGTGGCAAAGGTTTCTCACAGAAGCAAGTTCTATTAGTACATAAAGTTACTCATACAGGAGAGAAGCCATATGTTTGCCAAGAGTGTGGAAAAGGTTTCTCTCAAAAGATCCATTTAGCTGTACACAATAGAACTCATACAGGAGAGAAGCCATATGTGTGCCAGGAGTGTGGGAAAGGTTTCTCTCGAAAGACAAATGTAACTTTACACCGTAGAACTCATACAGGAGAGAAGCCATTTGTTTGTAATCAGTGTGGCAAAGGTTTCTGCCACAAGCAAGGTATGTTAGAACATAAGATGACTCATACAGGAGAGAAGCCATATGTGTGCCAAGAGTGTGGGAAAGGTTTCTCTCGAAAGACAAATTTAGCTATACACAATAAAACTCATACAGGAGAGAAGCCATTTGTTTGCCAACAGTGTGGGAGATGTTTCTCTCGAAAGACAACTTTAGCATTACACAGTAGAACTCATACAGGAGAGAAGCCATTTGTTTGTGATCAGTGTGGCAAAGGTTTCTCACAGAAGAAAGGTCTGTTAGAACATAAGATGAATCATACAGGAGAGAAGCCATATGTGTGCCAAGAGTGTGGGAAAGGTTTCTCTCGAAAGAATCGTTTAGCTACACACAATATAACCCATACAGGAGAGAAACCATATACTTGTTCACAGTGTGGCAACGCATTCTCTGAAAAGTTTGCAATGCTTGAACACCAAAGAGTTCATACAGGAGAGAAGCCATGTATTTGACAGAAATGTGAGAAAAGCTTCTTGCACAGATCAAATCTGGTAACACTCAATAGGATTCATACAGCAGAGAAACATTTTTGTTGTTGCCAGGAATGTGGAAATGACTTCTCTTCCAAGTCATATTTTATTAAGCATTAAAGAACTCATACATAAGAAAAGTAACAATCTAGTTATACTACACAAATCCTATATAGTAGGAGCCATGTGTGTCTTTAAGAATATACAATATTGCCTTTGAGAATATACCGTGTGGTCATAATCAGCTTTTTAAAATTGTGTTTTTTATAATAAAGAATTACTTTACAATCTTATAATAAATTTGAAAGTAATGGATTTTCTAGATCCCAAGAGTTTTTCACTCTAATAATGGTTTTACCATAAATTACATATAGTATAATTGGGAATAAACTTACATAGATATATTTAATTATTTATTAGGTACTTATACCTCACAACGGCGATTAAAATGTTAAAAACAAGGATAGAAGGGGTATGATAAAAACAGAGCCTTCCATGAGGCCAAGATGGCCAAAATTTTGTAGGATAATCAATATCTCAAGAGCTTGAATAGCTAGTATTGATTTTATTTAAATATAAAGTTAAGGCTTGCTTTTGTTTTTAGTTCTAATCGCTCAATAAAGTCATTTGTATGTTTTTAAAAAAAAACAATTGTATGTTTTTAAAACGCTTAATTAAACCTCCTTTTAAGCTCCCATCACTGTCACAGTTAGTCAGAGACTATTGTTTACATGGTATTTGAAAATAGTATGACCCCTTAATCATTATGGTATAGATTGGTTAGGGGCTATTAAGGGCATTAAGTTGCCACAGACACCCACGTTATAAAGGGATTTTCTTATAGTGAATTAGGGAGGAGAAGATGTTATGCTAAAAAGGGGGTACTGGAGCGATTTATGTTGGATGAGCGCTTGGTGAACTGAGCACAGCCCAAACAAATAGCGTCTACATGTGTGTCACAGTGGACCGCATAGGACGCTTCCAAAGCATCAGAGGGATCTCATTGTTAAAAGGTATCAGTCAGGAGAAGGGTGCAAAGAATTTCCAAGGCATTAGATATACCATGGAACACAGTACAGACAGCCATCATCAAGTGGAGAAACTATGGCACAACAGTGACATTACCAAGAACTGGAGCTCCCTCCAAAATTGATGAAAAGAAGAGAAGAAAATTGGTCAGGGAGGCTATCAAGTGGCCTACAGCAACATTAAAGACGCTGCAGGAATATCTGGTAAGTACTGGCTGTGTGGTACATGTGACAACAATCTCCCGTATTCTTCATATGTCTGGGCTATGGGGTAGAGTGGCAAGACAAAAGCCTTTTCTTACGAAGAAAAACATCCAAGCCAGGCTACATTTTGCAACAACACACCTGAAGTCTCCCAAAAGCATGTGGGAAAAGGTGTTATGGTCTGATGAAACCAAGGTTGAACTTTTTGGCCATAATTCCAAAAAATATGTTTGGCACAAAAACAACACTGCACATCACCAAAAGAACACCATACCCACAGTGAAGCATGGTGGTGGCAGCATCATGCTTTGGGGCTGTTTTTCTTCAGCTGGAACTGGGGCCTTAGTTAAGATAGAGGGAATTATGAACAGTTCCAAATACCAGTCAATATTGGCACAAAACCTTCAGGCTTCTGCTAGAAAGCTGAACATGAAGAGGAACTTCATCTTTCAGCATGACAACGACCCAAAGCATACATCCAAATCAACAAAGGAATGGCTTCACCAGAAGAAGACTAAAGTTTTGGAATGGCCCAGCCAGAGCCCAGACCTGAATCCGATTGAAAATCTGTGGGGGTGATCTGAAGAGGGCTGTGCACAGGAGATGCCCTCGCAATCTCACAGATTTGGAGTGTTTTTGCAAAGAAGAGTGGGCAAATCTTGCCAAGTCAAAATGTGCCATGCTGATAGACTCATACCCAAAAAGACTGAGTGCTGTAATAAAATCAAAAGGTGCTTCAACAAAGTATTAGCTTAAGGGTGTGCATACTTATGCAACCATATTATTTTATTTTTATATTTTTTCTTCCCTCTACCTAAAATATTTCAGTTTGTTTTTCAATTGAGTTGTACAGTTTATAGGTTACATTAAAGGTGGAAAAAGTTCTGAAATGATTTATCTTTGTCTCCTTTTTTTACAGCACAGAAACCTGACATTTTAACAGGGGTGTGTAGACTTATTAAACCCACTGTAGTATACATGTGAGTTATTACCATGTAGCTCTCACAGTAAGCCTAGAAGCCTAGAACATATTAAATGTATGTACATATTATACATCTTGCCTAGTTTGTATTTTTGTTCTCCATGTTTGATAAGCCATTAGAAATGTTGTCCTTTTTTTGTATCATGGGGACATTGTAATTTTGAACTTTGTAATATGATTGGCTTTCCAACTTTTTAATTTTTAGCCAATCAGATTGCATAATTGATCATTTTAACAAGCAGTCGTAGAAGTAGCATATAAATAACAGTAATTAGTAAAAGGCAAATTCAACTACTTTTTTACATATCTTATATTTTTTTTGTTTTTTTTTACAAAAGAAACTTACAATATTTTAAATGAAAACAACAATTTTTTAATGTTTAAGGTTACATTTTTAAATGCATATAATATTTGGACTCCAGTTACCCTTTGCTAATGTGAATAAATGGTTTCAATGTTAATTATCATAGAACAAATATAATAATACAATGTTTTATAATAGAAAATGTCACACACAGAATCTCATAATTCATATTTGAGGCTGTCCTTACGTCAAAATAAAATTTATATATATATTTTTTTTATTGGTACAATACCAGTAAACAACTTCAACTGTACATAGCAAAAGTTATAAAATGTATGTTTTGTACTATTGTGCTGTTAAAAGTAATAAACATAAAACTACTGTTAATTAGTATTGAATTTAAAAATAAAACACCTAAAAGCCCCTGAGTGCAGTGATACCACAGTATTAGTACCTCAGTATACTTATTGCTTGGGGGTATTGCATTTATTGAACATGATGTAATAAAATCACTAAGTTTTAGTACCGTGGTTGTTTTTGGTTTTCTTACAAACACTTAGGGCCCTATTAAATTCGAGCTGCGTAAATAATAGGTGAAAACGCAAGGCCTACGTAGTTGAAAAATGAGACCGTTTCCGACGCTATTAAATTCCAAGTGCTGCGAGATACGAGCGATGGATGGGATTTCGTACACGTTAGGATTTGCGCATGATGGACGCTATCTCGGATATCTTGGATTTCTGTGGCCGCACGTATTAATTAATCAATGAAGGTTTGCGTAGGAAAAGAGCTTGAAATACGTGATACGTACCACTTAACCAGACGGCAGTATGCCTTTAAAAGGGAGCCAAAACAGAAAATAATTGACTGTGCTGGAGCTTTTGCAAGTAGACACACAGGTCTAGGCGTTGGTGGGTTTTTGGTGAGCAAGGAGAGTGAGCGAGAGAGAAGAGAGCATTGCAAGTTTTGATCTTTTGACCTATCAGATAATTTAACCCTTTGTTTACAACACACATAATTACTGATATCACATAATTCACACACAGATTAATACGTACACATAGCTACACCTAGTGGTAGGCCACTGCACACCTACACCCCCCCCCAAGACCTACACCCCCCATCCAATTACTGAACTAAACATAATACTTGCATCTTTTTTTACCTCCTAAACCTACACACATATTATATTTATTTATCGTTACTTTACTTTTGAGAGGAGGGGAGGCGGTAAGGCAAGAGAGGCGCGGAGGAGAGTGAGGAGAACATCTGAGGAGAGGAGGAGGGAGAGGAGGAGGAGGAAAGCAAGGAGGAGAGCAGGGGGGGGAGGGAAGTGCCCCCAGAGGTAGGAATACCAGTTGAAGGGGCAGAGGGTCAGGGGCCTGATCCCTTGGTAGGAGGTAGTGGGGATAAGGGAGCGGCCCCAGGGATAGAAGAGGAAGAGCAGGCACCGTCTGCAAGGCAACGGGTTGTGGCAAGGCCCAGGGCCCCCAATTATAGCCCAGAGGAGATCCAGGTTCTCCTCAGGGAAATCTGTGCCCGCCAGGGGATCATATGTGGTGGGAGGGACATCAATGCCAGCCAGAGGCAGCAGGCCTGGTCCCAAATTGGAAGAGCTGTGTCGGCACTAGGGGTCACCCATAGGGACCGGAGGACAGTGCGTCACAAGTTTGATGATCTAAAGATGACTGTCAAAAGGAAGATGGCCAAGGAGGCAGCAGCAGCACGTAGGACTGGTGGTGGGCCCGCGGTCCCTGTTGTATATAAGCAATGGGAGAGGACTGTGATGAGATTTATCCCTTCTGAATCTGTGGTGGGCATACCAGGCCAGATGGACACAGATCGTCCTAACACCTGGCAACGTGAGTATCATATCACACACATGGTTGTATGAGACTGTGGGAGGATGGCTGTCCAAAAGCCTGCAGATAACATGCTGTATGTATGTATGTATAAATAGGCTTGTGTTCTGGCTGTTGTATATAATGAGCTGTATCCCTCTAGAACAGGGGTGGTAAGGAAGGCCACATACATGCCGGCCTTTCAAGATATCCTTTTTGGCCACAGGTGAGTCAATCAGGATGACTGAAAAGGCGATTGGCTCACCTGTGTGGCCCTCCAGGACCGAACCTGCCCACCCTTGCTCAAGAATTATATGGCCTCCTACACCCCTGCCCACACACAGGGATAATTCACATACAATAGCACTGTAAGCCCTATGGTTGACTAAAGATATATGGGGCGACAATAACCATTTCAGTCCTGGTAGCAAACCTATCATGTTCATAATTTGTATCCCTGATATGTCAATTTCTAATTACATCCAGATTGATTGCAATGGAGCAGGGTGTCCAAAGTCAAACTTGCTGGGCTGCGCACAGGCCTGGATATGTGGATTTCCTTTATGTGCACAGATGAGTCAATTAGACTTAATGAATTGGAGAATAGAGATGTCGCGAATAGTTTGCCGGCGGACTGTTCCCGGCGAACATAGTATGTTCGCGTTCGCGGCAAACAGCGAACATATGCGAGATTTGACCCGCCCCCTATACTTTATCATTGAGCAAACTTTGACCCTGCATGTCACAGTCAGCAGACACATTCCAGCCAATCAGCAGCATACACTCCCTTCCAGAGCGTTCTAACTCATGGACAGCAGCCATTTTGGAATCATAACTAACTTGCAGTCTTACTGAGAGGAGGGAGATCTAAGTTAATTTGCCTGACCGCTAGCCAGTGTGTGTGTCAGGCTTACAAGTACTGTGCCAAGAGGTTGTGTGCATGCTTGAGCTCTAAACAAAAGGCTTTTTAGGGTCTTAGTCCCTCAAATACAAGTTTTATTTTAACACCTTTCTGTTTATAAGCACTTTGTGCACGGTGTTGTTCATTTTTGGGAGTTTTTGTGGTATTTTTCTTAGTTTAATTTAAGTTTTAGTTTTCTGGTGGTCAGGCTCAACTCTCTATCCCAGGAGAGTGAGCTGTCTCCTGGATACTTTGCCACACCCCCTCCCTTAGCACTTTACCTTCACTCCTGAAACTTTTTTTACTTTGACTTTTTTTTTTTAAGTTTTTCAGGTTTTGTTAAAGTTTTGTTTGTTTGGTGTTGAGTTTTATGTTTTGGGGGGAGAGAAGACAAGTAACATCTTTGTAGGCAGTGGGGGGGAAAACAATTTGAAGTTTTGTTTAAAAGGCTTTTTTAACATCTAACACAGAGACACAGAGGGGTTAAAAAGCCTCTGTGTTCTATGTGTTGTTGCAATTAGCAACACCTTGCAACAGGCCATTAACCCTTCCACTGCCAAGCATCATCTCTCTCTCTCCCTTAGTTTTGTCCCCCTTAGTTTTGTCTTTTTGTTTCTTTTTCACACTTTTATATTTTTTTTAAAAAAGAAAACAGTAAAAAATCATAAAACAAAAAATAAAAATAAATAAAACAAATAATCTAAAAAAATAGGGTCTAAACATGAGGGATAAGACCACTAAGAAGCCTCAGGGGTCAAAAGGGGGAATAATGGCCCCTGAAAATCCTAGCTGCAGCACTGCACAGCATAGGCCCCAGGCAGATAAGGCAGCCCCAGCTCCTGGTGGTTCTGCCAGCAGACCTACCCCTGTGGCTAAGACCTGGTCACAGGTGGTTTCTGCTGGCCCCAGTAATACCACCGCTGGGGCTGAGGGGCAGATCACCAGGAAGCATGGGGTTAAATGTCAGATGTCTGGGGTCTACAGCATTGATATCTATCTGCGAGCTGCAGCTAATGTCATCAGCCCCTCTGTTATAGTAGCAGCCAGCAAAATGTACAGGAAAGCAGTTTTCTTTACCCGTACGCTGGCTGCTTCTCACATACTTATACAGAGAGGCATCACAGTGGGGGGATTATATGTCCCAATAGAACCCCTGGAAGGGTTGGGCACAAAAGTAACACTCTCTAATGTGCCCCCCTTCCTATCAGACTCCCTCCTGCGCCCTCACCTGCTAACCCTAGGGGAAGTAAAAACACCATTTATTAAAATTCCCCTGGGGTGCAGAGAGAGAGCACTTCGTCATGTGCTCTCTTTCAAGAGGCAGGTACAAATGTGCCTGCCTCAGGGCGCAGAAAACATAGAGGGGTCTTTTGGAGTTCCATTTGAGGGGGTGCTCTACAGGATTTTTTACAGCACTACGGAGGTGCAGTGCTATCATTGCAAGGGGTTGGGGCATACACGTAGGAATTGTCCTAATGTAAAACATCATGCCCCAGCCCCAGCAAATGGCACCTCCGTCAGTACAGCACCCATCCCCGCTGAGCCTATAACAGCGGGGACCTCAAGGGTCATAGCCCCCCCACAGAGCTCAGGCAAGGAGGCCGTTCCTCAAGCCACCACCACGGCCTCCAAACCCCCTTCTTCCCCAAAAAAGCCATCTGTGTCTGTGGTCTCCAGCAAGACTGCAGACACGGGGAAAAAGGGGAAGAATGTCACCGGTCCTCCCAGTGTCACAGCTGCATCTCCCAAGTCCCAATCTGCCCCCATCATAATTACATCAGTTAGTGTGGGGGCACAGTGTAAGCAGAGGGATAATAAGCCCTCTGCAGGGGAGGCAGCTAGTGGCAGCTCCTCTTCCAGGAGTGACGTCCCCAGGAAGAGGAAGCATAAAACCAACAGGGAGGTTGCTGATAAGTGGGAAGTGCTCTATAGTGGAGCACCTCCCTCTAAAAGCAAGAAGAGGAACAAAACATCTCCTCCTCATCCGGTGACATTGTCTGGCCCGGTTATTAAGCTCAGCCAGCCGGTGCCAAACCACACATCTCTCTCTCCAGACCCTATAGGGGTTAATGTGGAAAAGGGTCTGGAGGAAAAGCAGGGGCAAGAGGGTCTCCCAAGTGAGACAGGGGTAGACAAGAAAGATCAGGTTCTGCCTCTGGCCTTTGAGGGGGGTCCCAACAAAGCCCCTGCTGAATGGGTAGTCAGTGTCCCTGAGGTGCTGAGCTTCAAGGGCACCAGTCAGTCTCCTCCTCCAGTGTCACTCTCTAGTGACGTACCTCGGGCTTTGTTAGAGTCCCAGGCCGAGTCACTACTGGAGGGGGGGAATATAGGCATGACCCCCATTCAGGGCCCCATGGATTTGTCTGTCAGGGGGGATGTGGCACAAGGGGAAGTGGAAATGGGGGAGGGTGATAAAACAGGTTTTCCTGTTAACATCATGGGAGAGCCTGTCTACCCTCCTCAGCCGTCCACTGACCCTAACATCGGTGCCATCCAAGCTGAGCAAGCAGCGGTGGAACTGGCAGAGGAGGCATATAAAGCCTCCAAGGCTTCCATTAAGGAAGCCATGCCAGCCACTGCTGTCCAGCCAGCTACCCCTGAGTGCACTCCTGAAGCTACAGGGGTGCAGCAGCAATCCAAGGGTCCATTATTTACCTTGAAGGGTGCTAAAGGAACTCCTTCTGTATCATCTAAGAGGGGGTCTCTGAGAATAAAGCTGAGGAAACTGACTCCAGCCGGGGAGGATGGAGTAAAAGCCCTCAGCCAAGAGGAGCCCAGGGGTGACCCACTAGAAGGAACATCAGATTCTGGGTGGGTTATCCCTGTCAAGGAAATAGATCTATTCCTTGAGAGCACCCTTCATGGACAAAAGAAAAGGAAGGTGCGGCTGGCCTTGGAGAGGTGGAAGAATATGTCGTTTATTCTCCACTCTCTCCAGCAATATCTAGTGGTCAGCACTAGGGCCAAGAATTCTGGGACTGCGGAGCATCTCCGCGTCCGGAAATTCTATAAAATGTGCGTGTCCTATCAGCAGTCTCAAGGGTCTGAGGAACGCACAACTCCTGACACGCAGTAATGGCTTTGCACATCAGCACGCTAAATACCAATGGCTGTCAAAACAGTTTCCGCAGGTTCCAGGTACTCTCCTATTTATATCAGGGAGGGTACTCTGTGAGCTTCCTGCAGGAAACTCACACCACTCCAGAGGCTGAGGCCTCGTGGCAACTGGAATGGAGAGGCAGGGTCTTCTTCAGCCACTTCACATCGGCGTCATGTGGAGTGGTGACCCTGTTCTCAGAGTCTTTTCAGCCAGAGCTGCTGCTTGTGAAAGCTGTTATCCCAGGCCGTCTAATCCACCTCCGGGTCCGAGAGCAGGGTAGCATTATTAACCTAGTTAATATATATGCCCCTGCTGGAGGGCCCGAGAGAGCGAGGTTCCTCGCCAGACTGTCCCAGTTTTTGGAGACGGTTGACGCAGATGAGTGTTTGGTACTCGGGGGTGATTTCAATTGCACCCTCGACGCTCTGAACCGGAATAGTCCAGAGCCGTACCCGCCTTCTGCGTCAGCGCTGTGGGAGATCATCGCCCGCTTCTCCCTGGAGGACATCTGGCGAGAGCAGAACCCAGGGGCATCAGACGGTTTCACCTACGTCAGGGTGAGAGCCGGTCTGGTGTCCCACTCCCAGATCGACAGACTATATATATCTAGTCACTATATGTCACGAGTCGGTTCTTGTGCCATTAGGCTGGATCCGTTCACAGACCACAACTGTGTGTCTGTGACGGTGGCGCTAACGCCAACAGCGCCACGAGCCGCCTATTGGCACTTCAACAATGCTTTGTTGAAGGACCAGGGGCTCGTGACATTGATCCGGGAGTTTGGGACGGACTGGAAGGGTTGCAAGGGGGACTTTGCCACGTTAAAACTGTGGTGGGACGTGGGCAAGGTTCATTTGCGACTTCTGTGTCAGGAATATACCAAGGGTGCGAGTGGGCAGCGCGAAGCTGAGTTAGAGTCACTCCGGGGGGAGGTACTCCATCTGGAGCAGAGGCTGTTCACTTGTAGGGACCAATCCCTGCAGAGCGAGTATGTAGAGAGGAAGGGTGTCCTCTGTGACCTGGAACGACACCAGGCCAAGGGGGCATACGTGCGCAGCCGCTTAGGTTTTCTCAAAGATCTAGACCGCGGCTCGCGCCTCTTCTACTCACTGGAGAAAAAGGGGGGTAACAGTAGGCACATCACCTGTCTTCTAGATGAAGACGGTGACCCCCTTACAGATCCGGAGAGTATCCGGGATAGAGCCCGGAACTTTTATAAAGATCTTTACTCTCCGGATCCCATTTCTCCAGACGCCTGCAGGGTGCTATGGGAGGGGCTCCCCACAGTCAGTGAGGGTGTAAGAGAGCGGCTTGATATACCACTATCTTTTCAAGAGCTCTCTGAAGCCCTCCGTGCCATGTCCTGTGAGAAGTCTCCAGGACTGGACGGACTGACTGTAGAGTTTTTCCAATTTTTCTGGGAGACTCTGGGACCTGATTTCCATCTGGTCCTTGGGGAAGCCCTGGAGACCGGGGAGATGCCCCTGTCTTGTCGCAGGGCAGTACTTGCCCTGCTGCCCAAAAAGGGGGATCTCCGGCTTATTAAGAACTGGCGACCGGTCTCTCTGCTCAGCACAGACTACAAGATTGTAGCTAAAGCCATCTCGCTTAGACTTGGGTCTGTGCTGGCAGAATTGGTTCACCCTGACCAGTCCTATGCGATCCCGGGCCGGACTATCTTTGATAGTATCTTTCTGGTCCGGGATCTATTGCATTATTCTCGCAGGACTGGTCTGTCACTCGCCTTTCTCTCTTTAGATCAAGAGAAGGCGTTTGACAGGGTGGACCATGGTTACCTCATAGCCACTCTGCAAGCGTACGGCTTTGGCCCACAGTTTGTGGGCTTTATAAGAACGCTGTACGCCTCTGCAGAGTGTTTACTTAAAATCAATTGGTCCCTAACAGCACCTTTGGTATTTGGACGAGGGGTGCGCAAGGATGTCCCTTGTCTGGACAGTTATATGCACTGGCCATTGAGCCTTTCCTCTGCCTACTGAGGAAAAGGCTCACAGGGCTGGTGCTAAAAGATCCAGACATGCGGATTGTCCTTTCAGCTTATGCTGACGATATGCTCCTCGTGGCCCAGGATCTAGTTGATCTTGAGCTGGCAAAACAGTGCCAGGAGGTATATTCAGCTGCCTCCTCCGCTCAGATCAACTGGTCCAAATGCACAGGCCTTTTAGAGGGTAATTTACAGGTAGACTCTTTGCCTCCCACGTTTCGTGACATCACGTGGGAGGCAGATGTCATTAAATATCTGGGGGTCTACCTGTCCGCTGCGGACGCTTCCGTCCCAGACAACTGGAGGGAGTTAGAGGGCAGTGTCCTCTCTCGTCTGGGACGATGGTGGGGTCTAGCAAAAATGCTTTCCCTTAGGGGGCGGACTCTAGTGGTGAATCAGCTGGTGGCTTCTCAGATCTGGCACCGGCTGATTTGTCTGAGTCCGACCCCCGAGTTTGTCACCAATATCCAGAGGAATTTGTTAGATTTCCTCTGGATGGGAAGGCATTGGGTCTCTGCAGGGGTGGCAAGTCTGCCTTTGGTGGAGGGTGGACAGGGAGTAGTTTGTGTGTGCTCCCAGTTGTCCACCTTCCGCCTTCAGTACCTGCAGAGATACCTATATGCAGATCCCTCTCCGCAGTGGTGCGCACTGGCATCCAGCTTTTATCGCCAGTTGCGCAACCTGGGGTATGACCGGCAATTATTTCTGATCAGGCCCGAGGGGTTTGGGAGAGACCTCTCTGTGTTGCCGGCATACTACCAGGAAACCCTCAAGGCCTGGAGCATGGTCTCCGTGATCAGGCAGGGCGTGCCTTTGGGGGATGAAATATTCACGGAGCCCCTGCTATTTAATCCAGCAGTGGGGGCTCCAATGTTACAGTCCCCCTGTATCATCCGCCGCCTTAGTCATGCACGGATGACCCGAGTCGGGGATCTCCTGGAATACGGGCGTTCTGATTGGGTGTCACCCCAGGAGCTTGCGTTCCGTTTGGGATATGTGACGCCCAAAGTCTCAGGGCGCTTGCTCCAGGAGATTAGGGATGCCATCTCCCCCGACTCGCGCACCTTCCTTCGCGGGGCTTTGCAGGCCGGAGTGCCACATGCACCTTTCAACACCCCTGCTCCGGCTGTTTGCATTGGACACAAGCCCCGTGTTTCCCCTCAGGCTCCTCCTGTCCCCAACCTCTCAAAGTTGAGGGACATACCCTCGGCATGCTTTCGCGGCATGCCGAGGAAGAGCTTATATTCTCTCGTGCTCCATACAGTGCACTTCCTTGCCCTCGTGACCCGTCCCGATACCATCTGGAGGCGGGTCCTACCAGCTGACGAGGGCAAGAGGCCCCGGTGGAGGGAACTTTATTCTGATTTAGTTCCACGACCCACCGGGGACTTGAGTTGGAGAGTGCTCCATGGTGCACTGAGCACGGGAGAGTACTTAGCTAAATTCACGGACTCTCCCTCCACTTGTCCATTCTGTGGCAAGGGAGAGTCCGTGTATCATATTTATTTTAGTTGCGCCAGACTGCAGCCCCTCTTGTCACTCTTGAGGGGCCTCCTCCTGCAGTTCTGGCTGCATTTCTCCCCTCACATTTTTATTTTTGGGCGCCCAGTGTCCCGGGGCAATAAGGCCAGGGACCTCCTCGTCAACCTGCTCCTGGCATTAGCCAAATTGGCTATATATAAGTCCAGGAAGCAGTGTTTGATAGGGGGGGTTCCCTTGTCACCTGAGGCCATGTTCCGGGTGCTGGTGCGCTCCCGTATCCGGGCAGAGTACCACCTGGCTTTGTCCACTGGGGGAATGGATGAGTTTGTCTCCCAGTGGGCTGTAGATGGTGTGCTCTGCTCGGTATCCCCCCATTCAATTTCTTTTTCTCTTAACCTCCTAAAATGATTTTTATTTAGTTTACAGAACATGTTTTTCTCATCATTTTAAAATACACTGTGCCAAGTTCAACCAATCCAATCTATTTGGGGTACCAGCAGTCTACATTTAAAAAAAAAAAATGACAGGCAGAGGCAGGACACCTCGCAGGGGCCGTCGTGGTCGTGGTGCTGTGATTCCCTTTGGCTCTACAATAAAGCTCAGTGTTTAGAGGCCAGTTACCCTGGACTTGAAAAGTTCAGAGGACGTAGTTGAATGGCTAACACAGGAAACCCAATCTTCTACAGCTTCCGCTTGGAACATTGACGCACCATCATCCTCCAGCTTAGCTTCGGGCACCTCTCAAGTTACCACTCGCCCGCCTGCCGCCACCGCCAACACTAGTACCACAGCCGATTCAATTGATCAGTCAGAAGAGTTTTTTTACACATCAGTTTGAAGAAATGAGTGATGCGCAAACATTATTGCCAGAGGATGTAGATAACAGGGATATAGTTACATAGTTACATAGTAATTAAGGTTGAAAAAAGACTTTCAGTCCATCAAGTTCAACCTGTTAAGATCTCCTCTGATCTGCAATATGCGGATTAGTTTTTAATGAAATTATTGATTAAATAATTATTAATAGTATAATATTGGAGGATGAATAAAGAGTTAGTCCATTAAGTTCAACCTTTTTAGATCTCTATTGATCTTTTTAATGTGGACTATTTATTATTATTGTTAATTGTTAATTGATCCAGAGGAAGGCAAACAGAAAAAAAAAAACCATTGAAACTTTGCCAATTGTCTCATAAGGGGAAAAAAAGCAAAATTCCTTCATGACCCCAGAAACTGGCGATCAAATTTCTCCCTGGATCAATATTCCTTGCTAGTTATCTAGGATAGCCTTGAATGCCCTCTTTATTCAAAAATATATCTAACCCCTTTTTGAAGTTGTCTATCGAATTCGCTGTCACCACCCCCTTTGGTAGAGAATTCCACAGTTTAACCACCCTAACTGTGAAGAACCCTTTTCTTTGTTTAAGGTGAAATCTTTTTTCCTCTAACCTCAAAGGATGTCCTCTTGTCAGTTGATAATCTCTTGCTACAAAAAGTTCACTTGACAAAGCCTTATATTGACCCTGGATGTATTTATATAACGTAATCATATCTCCTCTTAGACGCCTTTTTTCTAGCGAAAATAAGTTTAATTTTGTTAGTCTTTCTTCATAACTTAGCCCCTCCATTCCCCTTATTAGTTTTGTAGCCCTTCTCTGTACTTTTTCCAGCTCTAAAATGTCTTTTTTATGAGGTTGTGCCCAAAATCGTACTCCATATTCCAAATGAGGGCGTACTAGAGATTTGTATAGTGGCAGAATTATATCTTCTTCCCTGGCTTCTATAACCTTCCTAATACATGCTAATATTTTATTTGCCTTTGCAGCTGCTGCTTGGCTTTGAGCGCTGTTACCTACGTGGTTGTCCACTAGTACTCCCAAATCCCTTTCAATATCTGATACCCCTAGATTTGCTCCATTAAGATTATAGATTGCTTGGCTATTGTTCCTTCCCAAATGCATAACCTTACATTTATTTGTATTAAATCTCATCTGCCATTTAGCCGCCCATTTCTCTAATTTATGCAAATCCTTTTGTAGGGAAAGTACATCATTATCTGATTTTATTACCTTGCACAACTTAGTGTCATCAGCAAAAATGGAGACACTACATTTGAGTCCTACCTCAACGTCATTTATAAATATGTTAAAAAGGAGAGGACCTATTACTGATCCTTGAGGAACCCCACTTATCACATTAGACCAATCGGAGTATGTTCCATTTACAACAACCCTTTGCTTCCTGTCTTTTAGCCAGCTCTCGATCCATGAGCAGATATTTACTGCAATTCCTGTATCCCTTAGTTTGCTCACTAGTCTTCCATGTGGCACTGTATCAAATGCCTTTGAAAAATCTAAAAAGACTACATCCACTGAGTTGCCCTGATCCGTCTCAGTCAGGCAGCATTACACACATGTACGTACGATGTGATGATGATGATGTACCCGCTGCTGCTTCCTTTGTTCAGTTGTCATATACAAGTGAGGCGGGTGATGATGATGACGATGCGTCCGTGGATGTCACGTGGGTGCCCGCTAGAAGAGAAGAAGAACAGGGGGAAAGTTCAGATGGGGAGACAGAGAGGAGGAGGAGACGAGTTGGAAGCAAAGGGAGGTCATCGCAACGAGCTAGTGGCACAGTCAGACAGCATGCATCAGCACCCGGGGTCAGCCAGACAGCACACCAATCAACGCATGCTGTTGCCACCACCAGAATGCCGTCACCGCAGAGCTCAACAGTGTGGCATTTTTTGTGTGTGTCTGCCTCTGACAACAGCGATGCCATTTGCAACCTGTGCCAAAAGAAACTGAGTCGTGGGAAGTCCAACACCCACCTAGATACAACTGCTTTGCGAAGGCACATGATGTCACATCACAAACGGCAATGGGATCAACACATGAGTACAAGCAGCACACAAACTCAAAGCCGCCATCCTCCTCCTGGTCCAGCATCTTCATCCACGTCAACCACTGCTGTCCTCCTTGCCCCCTCTCAACCATCCGCCACTCCGTCTCTCGCCTCTTGCTGTTCCTGCTCATCTCCCCACAGTAAGGTGTCTGTCAAGGGCATGTTTGAGCGTAAGAAGCCAATGCCACAAAGTCACCCCCTTGCCCGGCGTCTGACAGCTGGCTCGTCTGAACTCTTAGCCCGCCAGCTTTTACCATACAAGCTGGTGGAGTCTGAGGCGTTCAAAAAATTTTTAGCGATTGGAATACCGCAGTGGAAGGTACCCGGCCGAAATGTATTTGCCCAAAAGGCAATCCCTAACCTGTACTCGATTGTGCAAAAGGAAGTAATGGCATCTCTGGCACACAGTGTTGGGGCAAGGGTCCATCTGACCACTGATACCTGGTCTGCAGGTCAGGGCAGGTATATCACCTACACTGCGCATTGGGTAAACCTGATGACGCCTGCCAAGTTGGTGACACCGCCACGACTTGCAGGCAGGCCTGCTGCCACCTCTTCTACTCCTCCTACTCCATCCTCTTCCATAACCTCCTTAGCTGAGTCCTCTTATGCTTCTGCGTCTTGCTCCACATCAACGGCACCCCCCCAGCTCCCCAGATACTATTCCACATCCCGGATACGGCAGTGTCATGCAGTCTTGGGGTTGACTTGCCTGAAAGCAGAGAGTCACACCCGGCCAGCACTCCTCTCCGCCCTGAACGCACAGGTGGATCAATGGCTGACTCCGCACCAACTGGAGATTGGCAAAGTGGTTTGTGAAAACGGAAGAAATTTGTTGGCGGCATTGAATTTGGGCAAGTTGACGCATGTGCCGTGCATGGCACATGTGTGTAATCTGATCGTACAACGCTTTGTCCATAAGTATCCAGTCTTACAGGACGTCCTGAAGCAGGCCAGAAAGGTGTGTGGCCATTTCAGGCGTTCCTACACGGCCATGGCGCACTTTTCAGATATCCAGCGGTGAAACAACATGCCAGTGAGGCGCTTGATTTTTGACAGCCCCACACGTTGGAATTCAACACTCCAAATGTTCGACCGCCTGCTCCAACAAGAAAAAGCCATTAATTAGTATTTGTATGACCGTGGTGCTAGGACAGCCTCTGCGGAGCTGGTGATTTTTTTGCCACGTTACTGGACGCTCATGCGCATTGCCTGTAGGCTCATGCGTCCTTTTGAGGAGGTGACAAACCTTGTCAATCGCACCGAAGGCACCATCAGCGACATCATACCATTTGTTTTCTTCCTGGAGCGTGCACTGCGAAGAGTGCTGGATCAGGCCGCAGATGAGCGAGGCGAGGAAGAGTTGTGGTCACCATCACCATCAAAAACAGCCTTATCAGCATCGCTTGCTGGACCTGCGGCAACGCTGGAAGAGGATTGTGAGGAAGAGGAGTCAGAGGAGGAATGTGGCTTTGAGGGGGAGGAGGAAGACCAATCACAACAGGCATCCCAGGGTGCTCGTTGTCACCTATCTGGTACCCGTGGTGTTGTACGTGGCTGGGGGGAAGAACATATCTTCAGTGAGATCACTGAGGACGAGGAACGGGACATGGGTAGCTCGGCATCCAACCTTGTGCCAATTGGTGTCCTTCATGCTGTCGTGCCTGTCGCAGGACCCTCGTATAAAAAGGCTGAAGGGGAACGACCTGTACTGGGTGTGCACGCTACTAGACCCCCTGTATAAGCAGAAAGGGCAATATAACAGCGGAAGAGGTGAAAGTAATCCTCCTCCCACGACCACGCCGGCAAGGACAGGACGTTTAAAAGACGTGTTGTTGATGGAGGACATGCAGACCTTTTTCAGTCTTCGCATCGCAAAAGCCCTTCGGGATCCACCCTCAGAGAACGACTAGACCGACAGGTAGCAGACTACCTCGCCTTAACTGCAGATATCGACACTCTGAGGAGCGATGAACCTCTTGACTACTGGGTATGCAGGCTAGACCTGTGGCCTGAGCTATCCCAATTTGCAATTGAACTTCTTGCCTGCCCCGCTTCAAGTGTCCTGTCAGAAAGGACCTTCAGTGCAGCAGGAGGTTTTGTCACCGAGAAGAGAAGTCGCCTAGGGCAAAAAAGTTTAGATTGCCTCACCTTTATAAAGATGAATGAGGGATGGATCCCGAAGGGACTGACACTGGGCGATACATTCGACTGAAAAAGGACTGATGAGATGAGCTGCCTTCGGCTAAAACTGGTCCACACGCTGCTGTATGTTATTTGTGAATGCCGGATGACTTGCGTGACTTATCCGCCACCAACTAGGGTTCAAGAAGACGCAATGTTTTATGGCACTTTCTGCCTGGGGAGCAAAGGTCAATTTTTCTGGCCGCTGCAACAGCAGCGGCTGCAACAATACCTAATTTTTAAATTAAATTTTTTATGTCAGAAGGCGTACGGCATGGAATGAAAAAGAAAGCATATTGAACAGTCTTGCATAACACAACAGTTGTGCAAAAATACATATTTACAATGAAGAGATTTTGATAAAATTAGCTGGCTAGGCCTTCTTATTTTTACTTTTTTGGTTAATAAATTTTCTTTTCTTTTTACTGTTATTGCAATTTTTAAGAGAAACCTAAGACATGATAACACTCCCACACTCCCACCAGACATGAATAAATGTAGCCTCATTACCACTGTTCCTATAACATGAGCTGCTCCGTTTTGGATCCCATTTATTTAGCTTAAAAGGAGTAATATATGTCCTGAGTAGGACCTTTATTGAAGTCTCAAGCAGACTATAATTTAAAGATCCCCTACTTAAGCCTCGCCAACTTTTATCCATGTGCTGTCTGCCAACTCGGTGCCCAAATCCCTCTCCCAGACTTTGGTATAGTCTGGTTTGTTTGCCCATGAGTTTTCATTAAATAGTTCATACATGAGGCTAATAATACCAGGCTGAAAGGGGGAATCCCTACATTTTTTGAGTAGCCAGGTGTTTCTTTGGGGGGTTCCCCTACCACTTATCGCATATATAAAATGATGTATCCTGCAAAAATTATAGTGTTCAGCCAGGGGTAAATTGTATCTATCTCTCACCCACTCAAAGGTCATTATTTTGTCGTCATGCCACCATGGACCAACCCTTAGTAGGTTCTGAGACTTCCACCAACTGAGAGAGCTTTCCGGAAGATGTATCTTAAAGTGGGGATTGGGTACGATAGGGGTAAGATCGGATACCCGAGTGTCTAGTTTTTGTGTCCAGTTCATCTCCGTCCATATTTTTAATGAGTGCTTAATCAACGTTTTTTTTTTAAGTTTCTCAAAAAAGTATACAGGCCTGGAATCCATATTACTGTATCCCATGTATAAGGTGACATGCTTACATTTTCCATAAATACCCAGAGCGGCTGATGTGTGGGAGAATGCGCCAGAGGAATGAAAGCCAGCTGCGCTGCCTTGTAATACAGTTTGAGATTCGGTCACGATAGGCCCCCTTTCCCTTTTGGTCTATACATATTATTTTTTGAGATCCTCGGGGCTTTATGATTCCAAATAAATCTAAAAATGTGTTTTTTCCCCTTTTAATTTATGTGTTTTAAGCGATCTCCCGGGAGTTTTAATCTGGCTAACAGGGATTTGTAATATGTATCTATCAAGTTCATAAATTTGCCTGCAAACCCAGATTTCTGTAATACTGCTTTTAAATAAGGCCATTCCAATGTATCAAAGGCCTTTTCTATATCTAACCCCAAAAGGCATGTGGGTATTTGATGTAGGGATGACCATGAGATTAAATTTTGTGTCCGTCTGATATTGTCCCCCGTTTGTCTATGGGGGATAAACCCTGTTTGGTCTTTATGCATTATGTAGGGGAGAAATCGCGAAATCCTGTTTGCCATTAATTTGGACAAACTTTTTATATCCCCGTTTAGGAGTGATATGGGGCAGTAATTTTTAAGTACAAATGGGTCTCGTTGTTCTTTCGGGAAACATATCATATTTGCATGGTTTAGTTCTTGTGGCATGGGAGAGCCTTCTAAAATTTTATTGAAAAGTGTGGCTAAGTGGGGTAATAACAAGTCTATAAAAGTTTGGTAATAGAGATTTGTAAATCCATCCGGGCCCGGGTAGCTATGTGTATTTTGAATGCTAAAGCCATTAATTGCAATAGCTTGTTCTAGGATTGAGATAAGTTTTTTTATGTGTATGTAAGCAGGATTCCATTAAAAGAGAAATATCCTTTTGCAAGGATTGGAGGCCCGAGATTTAGCTGAAGTCTTTTATAGTGGACATGAGTGCTGGTATAGAGAGAAGGGGCTTGGTCAGGGTGCAAAGCATATCGGCCGCGAAAAGTGAACACTTAAACTGATGGTGTCCTACTTGAACCCCCTAAATGGCATGGTTGGTTCTGATTGCCTGCGCTAGGGGTTCAATAGCAAAAGCTAAGAGCAGTGGGGAGAGTGGGCATCCCTGCCTGGTCCCTCTCTGTACTTGGATTTTGGCCTTATGGTCCCCTGGTATATTTAAGTTAGCTACTGGTGAGTCGTAGTACCTTCTGAGCAGGTTGAGAAAGCGTCCATCAAATCCAAACTTATCTAGCATTTTGTACATATATGGCCATTCCACCGTATCAAAAGCCTTCTCTATGTCTCGGGCTAGAGGGCAAACTGGGTTGGTATAGTGTTGAGCCAAGAACTGGGCGTTCAGAACCCTCCTAACATTATCTCCTGCCTCTCTGAAAGGAATGAACCCCGTTTGGTCCTTGTGTATTTAGTCCAGTAAAAAGTTAGATATTCGTTTGGCCATAATTTTAGCTAGGATCTTGACATCCACATTTATCAGGGGTATGGGGCAATAATTTTTAACCTCTAAAGGGTCCCTACCCTCTTTCGGAAAGGCTATGAGGTCAGCCTGATTCAATTAAGGGGGCATAGGTTCTCCATTTAGTATAGCGTTAAACAAAGATGTTAGGTGCGGGGGAAAGCAAGGGCTCAAATTTCTTATAGTACAGATGAGTAAAACCGTCTGGCCCTGAGGACTTGCCAAATTTAAGATCTTGGATTGTAGATTTAACTTCCTCTTGGGATATGTCTAGGTTCAAGCTGTCCAATTGAGGTACAGGTATTTTGTGGACTTCTTGCTGTAGTAGGAAAGACTCTATGTCAGATCCACTGCAGCGGGATTGGGATGAATATATGGTCTGATAGAAGTTTTGAAATGTTTCTTGGATAGCATTGGGGCTAAAGGAGGTTTGGCCATCAGGTAGTCTAAAGATACCGTATATTATGTCCTCTCTTGGGGGGTAAAGACACTAATAATTCCTCCAATAAAATTCTGTTTTTTTATGTGGGCAAGGTCCCTGGTTAGCCCCTTGGGTTATCTGTTAAAAAGAGTGGTGCAGAGACTGTGGGGGCTGTTAGCTTCCTTGTCCCCGTGTGGCCGTTTAGAATCCCTGCTGCTGCATGTTTCAGCTTTATTAAGGTGTAATTGTACAGCGTTTGACTCAAGTAGCTGCCTGTGCTGGGTCAGTTTGGCTTAATTGCTGGGCCCTTTTCCTGCCAAGATGGCGACTGTCAGTCCATGGGCCTCTATGTCCCCTTCACTACCTTTGTCCCCGCTTGTGTGCTTATTTGGGATGGCCCCCCTTTATATCTCCGGCCCGTGGCCTTCTCAGGTCCCCCCTCAATCTCTGAGTGTGGGTATGCGGGGCTGGGGCGTTGAATCAGGCCTACTTTCTTCTCTGCTCGCTGCAAGATCAACAATACCTAATTTTTCAGGCATGTGTACATGCCTAATTTTTCTGGCCTCTGGTGCTGCACTGTGCCTTCAACAACCAAACCCCCCAAAAAGGCACATAACAGGGATTAAACTGATAGGAGTAGTACTACTTAACACACCACTCATATCTGGTGTAACAGTAGTGTACATTTATAACAAAAAAAAAAATTCTACTGTAATAGATTGCATAGCAGTTAGTTGTCTGCAAGCGTGTGTGTCAGACCTACAGCGTCTACTCTGCCAACTTCTGCAAGTGCACAGTGCCACTCATATCTGTTGTCACAGTAGCTTGGACGCATAGTACCAATCTGTCAAAACCGGTAATGATTAATGAGGTCTAGAGTAGCCTGGTTCCCTTATCCTCTACAGGTTGAGACCTAATGTTTGGGTGACTCCAGACCAACACATGAGTACAAGCAGCACACAAACTCAAAGCCGCCATCCTCCTCCTGGTGCAACATCATAAGCCACATCAACCACTGCTGTCCTCCTTGCCCCCTCTCAACCATCCGCCACTCCGTCTCTCGCCTTGAGCAGTTCCTGCTCATCTGCCCATAGTCAGGTGCCTGTAAAGGACATGTTTGAGCGTAAGAAGCTAATGTCACAAAGTGATACGACCAACAAAGCATCTTTTTCCATCTCCTGTTTTTAAAAATCCAGGCCTTATACACGCCCCCTGACAGGTGACGTAACAAGTATTAAACTGATAAGAGTAGTACTTACAAACACGCCACTCCTATCTGGTAGCACCTTTGATTGCACGTGCCGTGCCACAAAATTGAAGTGATACGACCAACAAAGCATCTTTTTCCATCTCCCGGTTCTAAAAATCCAGGCCTTATACACGCCCCCTGATAGGTGACGTAACAAGTATTAAACTGATAAAAGTAGTACGTACAAACACGCCACTCCTATCTGGTGGCACCTTTGATTGCACGTGCCGTGCCCCAAAATTGAAGTGATACTACCAACAAAGCATCTTTTTCCATCTCCTGGTTCTAAAAATCTAGGCCCTATACACGCCCCCTGATATGTGCTGTAACAGGTTTTAAACTGATAAGAGTAGTACTACTTAACAAACTTTATAATAATGCAGAGAGAGGCAATGCAGTGAGAGGAGTCTGAAGAAGAGGAGTCAGAGGAGAAAGGTGGCTTTGAGGAGGTGGAAGACCAAACACAGCAGGTGTCCCAGGGGGCTTGTTGTCACCTTTCGTGGACCCTTGGTGGCTGGGTGGAGGAAGAGACCTTCAATGACATCAGTGAGGACAAGGAACGGTACATGGCTAGCTTGGTATCCAACCTTGTGCAAATGGGGAGTTTGCAGTTGTGCAAATGGACTGTTTGCGGTTGTTTGTGGTGCGTTAAACGGGGAGTTTGGTCTGTCACTGTAAAGCGGGCCTAACCCTTACACTACCTGATCGAAACAACATCATACTTGATGTTTTAAAGATTGTTATTCCAAACAATTTAGGAATGTTAGGTAATTTATGCCCTTTATGGCTTAAAACCAGACTCTGCATCAACTATGTAATTTTCCGTGGGAGTTTTGCCATGGATCCCCCTCCGGCATGCCACAGTGCAGGTGTTAGTCCCGTTGAAACAACTTTACCATCACTATTGTGGCCAGAAAGAGTCCCTGTGGGTTTTAAAATCCACCTGCCCATTGAAGTCTATGGCAGGTCACCGGGTTCGCCGGTTCGCGAACATTTGCGGCGGTTCGGGTTCGCGGTTCGCGAACCGAACATTTTATGTTTGCGACATCACTATTGGAGAATGATATTCACAGCTGGGTGCAGCATGGCTAACCACAAATGCAGGCCTGACTTTGGCCTCCACTACGATAGAGTAAAAATCTGGCTGTGCAGCATATGTGGATACAGACTCTGTATCACTGCATGTGTGTCATATACTGTCCTAACCTGGCCCATGTCTCAGCTGCATATTAACAACCACTGCTGGAAACTTGTCAGATTGGTCAGTCTCACACACTGCACAGCAGATGCAGCAGAGCACTCGTCTGAGGCACATGCAGTACACATTCATATGAGCCATGATCCACAATGCTCATTATGCAGCCCGTGGCTCATCTGTGTAACACAAGCACCACAGTCACTCACAGGTGACCATGATGTCAATGATATGTAAATGCATAGCTGTCAATTGTGTATGGCAACCAACTGAAATATATGTTTATTCCATTGCAGTATCCACAGATTCAGAAGAGGAGGAGGCAGGAGTGCCTGAAGTGGACCAGGACATTCAGGAGGGCCCGGGACCATCTACATCACTGGCTCATGAGGAGCGGGAATTGATGCCCGGGCCTTCATCCTATGCTGCCCCCTGCCATTCGTCGTGTCCACCTTAGCGCCTGTACCAGCCACACCATGCTGTGCGTCCCTCAGCGTCTCCACCCTCCTCCTGGGCACCACCCTCAGCCTGGGCTCCACCCTCAGCCTGGGCTCCACCCTGGGCGTCGGGAGGAAGGGCTCCGGCCGCGGCGTCAGGAGGAAGTGCTCCAGCCGCGGCGTAGGGAGGAAGTGCTCCAGCCGTGGCGTTGGGAGTAAGTGCTCCGGCCTCGGCGTCGGGAGGAAGTCCTCCGGCCGCGGAGTCGGGAGGAAGTGCTCCCTCCGCGGAGTCGGGAGGAAGTGCCCCGGCCGCGGAGTCGGGAGGAAGTGCCCCGGCCGCGGAGTCGGGAGGAAGTGCTCCGGCCGCGGAGTCAGGAGGAAGTGCTCCGGCCGCGGAGTCGCCAGCCGCGGAGTCGCTGAGTTGCCATCTGCAAGACAAACACCTCCAGGCCCTCTGCCACCGGTCTATGCCCAAATGTGCAATATAATGGAGCACGTTCGACAAGAGGACCAGGCCCAACGGCAGAGAGCCGAAAGAATGCTCGAAATCAGTGAGAGGAAGTTGGCCATAAGTAGTGCCATCCTGGCTGGCAACCGGGTGATCTAGGCAACCACCCGAGGTATATATGCTGAGATGAGGAGGCACAACCGAAGGATGGAGAGATATGAGGAACGCGCGAGCTCAGAGAGACGCGCGTTATTGCGTCAACTCAGACGCCAGCCCATACCTCTCCAGCCTTCGGTTGTACAATCGCAACCTGAGATGTCTGCCTCCTCATCTCAGACATCACCCACCCATGAACCCCAGCCACCTGCTGTAGTGGCACCCCCTGCTCCCACACCTTGCCGTGGAAGAGGGAGACAGTCCGCGGGCTCGGACGGTGGTGGCCCGCTAACTCGGAGTAGGAGGTGTTAGGACCATCAGAGAAGGCCTCCTGACCACTCCTCACAGAATACTGATTGTTATAGATGTTGACATAGTATTGTCTGGCTACAGAGTGTGTACATGTCTGGTTATGTTTAACATTTCAACAATTGATGTTCAATGTGGATTGACCTTGAGCTTAAATGCTGTATTTAATCATAATATTGTTCTGATTGATACATTGTTTTTGTCTTTGTAGGTGTTAATAGCCAAATCTCACAACTATGAAGACATTTTCTTCATCTTCGAGCAGTACAATACCATCATGTGAGTAAACACTCAACCCAGTTCACAACGGGCATTCTATCAGGGTTATTCACCACTGCAGATGGCTCGGAAATGCAATATATGACTACATATCTTTTCACTAAAGAACATGACTGTGTGATTTTCCATTATAATGATCAGTGTCCCGGCTGTAGAGTTGCACAGTCCCATTACTATCTGCTAATCCAAACCAGCAATTCCACATAAGTTTTTGTAGCATTCCATCCCGTTAACATTATGAAATTGGATTCATTTATTTCATGTCATCCAAACCAAACTGCCAATTCCCTTGGTTTGACATGTTAAGCCTGAATTTAAGGCTAAAGTCAGAGAAGATATTTATGGTGGACCTAGTGATAAAGTTGAATGTTTGTGGGTAGAGTTAAATAGCAGAGCAGCAAATTCCAAAAGAATATTAGTAGGAGTATGCTATAAACCCCCAAATATAGCTGAAAGTGAGGAAATACAATTATTGTTACAGATTGGAAATGCAGCTAAGCACGGGCAAGTTCTAATAATGGGAGATTTTAATTACCCTGAAATAAACTGGATAAATGAGACCAGCAGTTCAGCTAAGGGGAGCAGGTTCTTGAGTACACTCAGGGATCATTATCTGGCCCAGGTTATACAGGAGCCTACTAGAAATGAAGCTATCTATTACAAATAATATTGATATTGTATCAAATGTTGAAATAGGGCAACCTTTGTGAAACAGTGATCACAACACAGTCTCATTTGAGATTGAACTAAAAAAACAACATTTTAAGGGGCCAACAAAAACTCTTAATTTTAAAAGGGCAGATTTTAACGGTCTAAGGGCAGCAATACAAAGTATAGACTGGGACAGAGAACTGATAGGTAAAAACACTGAACATAAATGGACAACATTTAAATCCTTACTAAATATACATACACATCGGCATATACCGTGTGGGAATAAAAGTAAAAGGAGTAAATCCGATCCAATGTGGCTTAACAATGATTTAAAGATCAAGATACGGAGTAACAAACAGGCATTTAAATTATACAAACA